>BSBN01000423.1:6800000-7513782 GCA_027924645.1 Cunninghamia lanceolata | reverse complement strand
ACCCCCCCATAATGAAGAAGCTCTTGCGCCAATGGTGAATGCTAGAAGAAGAAGACCAAAGATGATCCAAAACCTGCAAACAACATATCTTCCTTGGGAAGAAACCAATCCACTGGTGCTACATGAAGAAACTCCAACTCCAAACCAAGAGATGAGGAAGGAAGTCTCATGAAATATGACGTCTCTAAAAGCTAATCATGTGTCTCCTTGTGAATGCTGAATGATACCATAGTCAAATCAAGAGTCTTAGGACTGACCGACGAAAGTGACAATCTAGGATCAAGTGGAAACTAAAAATCATCAACCTCCAAAGACAAAGATGGGTTGACAACAGTTGTGCTATGACTGTCATCAAAGAGGAGAGAGAACCCCTCAAATGTGTCCTCCAAATCATCAAGATGGGACTCACAAAACAAGTCTGAAACACCTGTCAAGTACTCATCCCACAAAGTGGTATCTAAAAGACAAGAAGCATCTTGTTGAATTGAAGTACTAAACCCTGAAGAAGTAGGAGGAGGAGAAGATGGAAGCGTAGCACAAGTCTCAAGAACCAATGAAGAGGCAAGAATACCAAGGTTCAAGTGATAAAACTTCTCCTCAAAAATATGATTCACACAAGGAGTGTGAATGTCAACCAATGGATCTGAATCATCATCAAGAGAGAAACCATGAAAGGTGTATAACTGAGTAGCATGATCAACCACCCTAGTAGCAATTAGCTCTATGGTTTCCAAGTCTCTGATAATAACCAACTCAGGTGTGAACTCCACTGTCTTCCCTGTGCCACTGTGAGTAATTTGATATATGGAAAGAAGATTATTGGTCAAAGAAGGTATACAAAGTACATCATGGAAAGTACCTTTACCAATATCAATTGTTCCCTTCCCAATTACATTCATATATGTATTATTACCCATCAAGATAGGTGACATATCACACGACTCAAATGAAGAAAACATATCCTTGGAAGAAACCATATGATGAGAAGCACCTGAATCAAGAAGCCATTTACCTGATGTAGAACTTGTACTTACACAAAGTGCTTTACCTTTATGTTTAGGTTCCTTAGCTGTCTTTGCATGAGATTCAAAAAGTATTAGCTGTGTAGATGATGGAGTAGAAGAAGAATCAGGTGATGAAAGTTTGTTCTTTTAAACAAGTTGCATTAACATGTCAATCTATTTCTTATAACAAGAATGTTCATCATGTCCTGATTCCTTACAATAACCACATATAGGCTTCTCCTTCTTAGGTGAATTTTGTGCTTGATCTGTTTGTGGATTGTTCTTAGCTTTCTTTTGTTTCTTGTCAAAAGAACCTGACGCTTTCTATTCCTTAGGTTGTGCAACCACCAAAGCATGATTCTGTGATGGCTTAATGATACCCATAGAAATAAGATTTTGTTGCTCATGCACCAACATATCAGACAAAGATGCAAATGAAAGCATAGTGAAAGCAGATCCCATAGTCAACTCGTGAGTGTGAAAGCTAGAAACAAAAGTTGCATATTCAGGACTGAGCCTATTCAATGCATTGTAGATCAATTGGATGTCCTTTTTCTCAATACCACATGCTTTACATTGTGCTCTTAGATCATTAACCTTAGTTATATAATCCTCGATGTTGCTAAAGTTCTTAGGATCAAGGCTCATCAATTCATTATTAATTTGATAGCCCTTTAACTTCATCTTTTGTGCCATACAATGTTTTTAATTTATCCCAAGCATCATGTGAATTTGTACATGCGTCAATCTGAAACAAGAGATCTAGGAAAATTAAACTACGAAGACATCCAAGAGCTTTAGTATGCTTTATCATCCATTTATCTTTTCCTTATCATCTATGGGTTCAGGTATCTTGTTTTTAACATATAAAGAATGTCCAAGATCCATGAGAGCATTCCATGTGTGTTGACTCCAAGTTGCATAGTTATATGGTGTTAACAATGGAACCCTTGATTTATCCATGATTTAGAGGAAAAGAAGAGTACAAGCAGCTATATAAAAGAACAAAATGAATCAATGTTGTAATTGAAGCCCCCCAAACCATAACAACCACCAATTTCAACTATTTTTCCAACCAATGAGTGATAGGTACCCAAAGTGCTTCAAACTACAAATCTGATGTCTAAAGAAAAATCTAGAAAAGTGGCATGGATAGAACTATAGAGCACATAATTACCTTTCCAACGCCTATAAGAAGTTGAAATTTTGATGAAGTGTGAGCTCAGGAGTGCAAAATGCAAGTTTTGGCTTCAAACAACAAAATCTGGCACCTATAGAAAAATATTAGAAGACGTACACCATGGTAAAGTTCTTGGAACCAGCTTTCCGACGATATCTTGTTTTCCAATTTTTGATACCGTGGCGAAAAGTTAATATCTCCCGGAAGTTCTAAAAATAAGGATTGCTCATCAACATCGACAAAAATATGCAATTTCTAGAAAATCCAGACACCAAAATCAAAAAAATGTCTACACCACTACAAAGCCTACAAATTTCTGATCGAAATAAAAAAGAAATTGCTCGAAAAAAGGAGCAAAATTGAGTAAGATATGAGCCTTCAAAGTTGGATTGTCAAAACAAAAACTCCATTGGAGAGGGGTCCTACAGAAACTTTCTAATTAAAATCACGGACAATCTATTTACTACATGCAAAATCTAAAAGATACCTATATGGTTTTTTGATGTGGTGAACAAAACCCATAATACATTTTTTGATTTGATGTGCAAAAGATGTGGACCTAGTGTAAAAAAATGTCTCCAACAAAAAAAAAAATGGCATGTAGAAGTTGAATCAGCCACCTAAGTCAATAAAATACATGTTGCAACCTGCAATACAATGCCACAAAGAGGAAACCCTCACAAATTTGGTGTTTCCATCACATTTTTCTGATTCTCTAGGTCATCATTCGATGGAAGAGAAGAGCATACTCAACCATCAAGATCCACCATGAATTTGCATTCAATCTCTCAACAATTTGGCTAACACAAAGAGAATCCACCTAAAGATCTCTGACACCATGTAAGAGTTGGCTAGATAGGAGCCACCCAAGATCTAGGACTTCATGAAAGCACAAGAGAGACAATATGAAAGAATAATAATGTATTCTATCAATGAATGCAAGATTGTGTATGATTGTGTATGTTACAATGCTTGAAGAGCCCTGCTTATAAAGACAAGGAGAGAGCTAGAAAGGTGGAGTGAAAGGTGGCGAGTGTCCTACAACATGTGACAATTAGAGCATACCAACTAATTACACATGTGGAGGATACGACACCTCACTCCAACTATCAATAACTCAACACACAACTAGACTCCTAGAAAACTCACTAAGTCAACTTAACATGTGAATTATGTGAGGGAATATTATTTAATTAATAAATAGTTAAATATTATGAATTATCCTCACACAAGGAAAACTAGATAGGAAATATCCCTATTCACAATAACAGTGCATTCATAGCCAATTATTTGAATGCTTTGAATATGATAGTAGCCTAGTTGAGCTCCGGTGCAGTAAAATGAAGGATGAGGATCATTGTATGACTTTGTTGTGTTCTTTGCTAGATTCTTGGGACCACTTTGTTATGGCCATTGGGAGCACTATTTCCAAGTTGAAAATGGATGAGGTGGTTGCATAATTGCTATCCAAAGATATGCAAACAAAGACTTCTAAAATGGCCAAGGAGGCCCCCACTATTTAAGAAAGATTAAAATAAAAAGGCAAGAAACAAGACAAGTCAAAATATAAATCTCATGGGAGATCTAAGCCTTCTGGTAAGGCCAAGGATAGATGTTGGAACTACGACAAGCCTAGTAATTTTTGTAAAGATTGTAAGAAGGAGAAGAAAAAGAAAAAGAATGATTCTAATGATGAGTCCAAGAAATCCTCCTAGGATGATGGTGATGCCTTTGTTGCAACCTTGGCTGCCCATCCATGGGAAAGTGTGTGGTTAATTGACTCTAGTGCATCTTTTCACATGACCTTACATTGGGGTTGGTTTACTAGTGGGAAGGTGCACCTTTGAGATGATTCTCATTTGAAGATTGTTGGTCATGGAAGAGTCCCAATATGATTCCCTGATGGATGAGTGAAGGGGATCAATGGTGTCCTAGATATCCTTGGTTTGGAATGGAACCTACTTTTTTATAAGTAAATTGAATGATGTAGGTGTGCATGTTTTTTTCTCAAATAGAGGGTGAAAGATGGTTAGAGAAGCTATGGTGCTTGCTAAGGGTGTTTGTATTGGAACTTTGTTTCAAGTATATGCACACACAATTTGGCGTAATAGTTCTTTCATTACTATAATGAAGAGATATGTAGAGTCTTTAGTTTCACCATTGGAAATGGTAGCAAAGAGGTGTATTGCATCCACTTTTGATGGTTGTGCTTTCTAGGTACATGTAATGTCAAAAATTGTGTACCCTTACAATTTCACATTGTGTTCTAAACCTACTTTGGTGTCCACTCTCGTAGCATGTTTCTAGGGACACTCAAGCCTAACCTTGGTGTATTTTCCCTCACCAAGGTTTGCCAAGATTCTATTTCAGATTCTTATTCTTCCCACTATTCTGGAAACACATGCCAAATTCTGAAGAATTCCCTAAGATGCGAGTATAACATGCAAACATCCACACTATGCGCTAGCGTCATGAAAGTTTTTGAAATATGGACTGTTTCTTTCCAGATAATAGCTAATTTATCGTTTTCCTTATTCTTTAACTTAGTGAAAAATTATTCCTTTCTAATTTTAGAGCATTTCTAGGATTTTTTGGAGTTGTTTTGCTCTTCCTATTTGGATAGCAACAAAATACATTTCCCTTGAAGCTAGATAAGTCCTAGTGTAATGATGTTGAAATAGTTTTAGTTAGAAAAAAATAATATTCTTAGCTAAATCTAATTTCACTCATTACATTTTTGGTGAACCCTATCATCTCTTACCTTTTTTTGTGGTTCACTTATTCCATCTTAACGAACCTGTCTTTCAACTTATAATTTTATCAACTTTTTGTTTGGTGAAAATGAACATTCAACCATGTCAGATCTCTTTCTCCAAACTTTCATAGCTTCCAATGATCCTTTCTCTAGCAAAGATTTTCTCTCGCAAAGATCTCTTTCTCCAAACTTTCACAGCTTTCAAAGATTTTTCTTCTATCTATCCAGAAATCAAGATCACTACTTGTGTTTCAGCTTCTGAGGTTAACGTTTTGGACATCTTGTGCAAGCCTCACATATATAATTGAGGCTACGTAAGGCGGTCTTAAAGGCTCATGTGAGTTTTGTGAGGAGAGGCACAACCTCTAATTTCCTTATTTTGCATTAAAGTTTGAATCACCCCTTCTTGTGAAGCTTCCAATATCTCTTAAGAGTGAGAAGGGGGTCTTACTTGGAGGAATAAGGAGTATTTGTTGTTGCAGTATCATTAGGGGTCTGAAAATATCATTTGGGTGAAGCTAGTCATATTCGGAGCATACATAATCAACGCAAATGTAAATTTAAAGAACATTCAGACTTTTCACAACAACTTATCAAGCCTTCTTAGCTTCCTTTATGAGGTTAGAGATAACTTTATCATTAT
The DNA here is from genome assembly GCA_027924645.1 of Cunninghamia lanceolata. Taxonomy (NCBI): domain Eukaryota; kingdom Viridiplantae; phylum Streptophyta; class Pinopsida; order Cupressales; family Cupressaceae; genus Cunninghamia; species Cunninghamia lanceolata. The sequence goes on along the minus strand of BSBN01000423.1, from coordinate 7,508,200 downwards.
TGTAATTCTGATTTTATAACAGCAAGTTGTATTATTCATGTTCATCAAACTTCCATTATACAGAAAGCTGCAAACTATTCGTCAAAATGTCTATGCCATGTATGTGAACTTTGTAATGCAATATTTAATGATTTATGCTCAAATTTGTATGATATGTTGATCTATGGCCATACATTTTGAAATTATTGTGAGATAAACAAAATGCAAACTGTTTGATGAAATGCCTGCTCACCAAAGGTCAGAATTATTTGTGGGTTTCAGAAAAAATTGGTTTTCAATTTGGGGTGGAACACTATAGTGGTATCAGAGTTGGTTTTTCCTACCAACCTATTGGAGTTCTAGCATTTGCTGCAGTTTCCTCTGTTAGTATTCAACATTTCAGCAACTAAAAGATTTGTTTAGTGGTTGCATTATGAAGCCACTCAAGGAAGAAGAAATTTTGAAGGAATACCAAGAAATGGAAGTAGAGTTTCATGCTTTAATATCAATTGCAGAATTCATGGATGTTAAGGTACAAGGTAAGATTTACCATGCAGGTGAGGATCTTGAAGACATATATCAGTCAAAAGATGTTCTTCTCAATACTTTGGAGGAAGTTGAGGGTTGCTTATACATGGTGAATCACTCACCTTCTCAGGGAATGCAAGCAAATATGAAACTTGTAGTGACTTCCTTGGGTAAGAGAAAATTGTTGAGACACAAAGATAATGATGTAAGATTACTTGTTGCTTCTTGTTTAAGTGAAATCATGACAATTACAACTCCTACTACTCCATACAATGATGACATAATGAAAGAGATTTTTTAGTTGTTGGTGGATAGTTTTGAAGGCTTGGATGATGTCTTAGGTTCTCATTTTAATAGGAGAGTTACCATACTTGAATTTGTAACAATCATATTGGGTAACATCATGTTAGATTTGGCTTTGGATGATTTAATTCTCAAAATGTTTCACTGTTTCGTTGCCAAATTAAAAAAAAAAATCATGCATAAAATGTCATAACAACAATGCAAACTATCTTGTCTCTAATTTTGGATGAGAAGGATGATATCTCTAAGCAATTTCTATCTAACTTGTTGAATGTTTGGAGAAAGGATCAAGATGTTACACCTATTGCACATGAATTGTCAAAAAGATTGGTTGAGTAGAAAATTGAGAAAATTAAAAATCAATTGACAAAAGAGGAATTAATTTCTTGTGGTTTATAGGTTACATGACCTTATAAGATGAGAAAGAATCAATTGAGAAGAGAGCAACATTGTTTCACATTTCAGGAAGCTTGGACACCTAGTCACATATGTGGGAACAACAAAGAAAGTGAATTAGTAACTCCTACCACCTGTTTGTTGCAGCCAAGTGATGATGAGAACAAAGAAGAAAATGAGACAATAGAGCTTGAAGAAAATACCTTATCTCAAGAGGTATGTATGACAGAGCCCCAAAATGACTCCATTGAAGTGCCTGCATCTACATATGTTGAGGGTGTGTTTAATGAAGATAACAAAACAACAGCTCTAGGTACAAATTTAGATCTATCCAATAAAATTTCTAAGGCTATTAGCTTCCTTGATGACACTAATGGAAATACAATTGATGAAGTTGTTGCAAAAGAGCATGATGAGGGTGAGTGTTGGCAAGAGACACTATATGGATTCATGGTTGTTGTCATTGATGGCAACAAAGGTCATCCCACATACCCGCAAGTCATGGTGTGTCCCTACCGGAAGTCAGAATAAAGATTGTTGTGGTCCGGTGAACAAGAACAGAGCATGTGGCAAGGTCCGACAGATTGGTCCGGATCTCTCAGAGGAAGTATCTTGGTGCAGTGCGGATTTGGGGAAGTCAAGAGGACTACCTTGAGTGGTATATTCCAAGGATTTAGCCTCCGGTGATGGACAAGGAAAAAGATATGAATAGTTGAGTACCGGATTCCTGAGAGACAGTGAAAACAGAGGAAGAACTGACTGACATAGTATCAGACTACTTTCCGGATGTGTTACTATTGATGATAAAGGCTGTGAAGGCATGAATCATGTTTGGCCGACATGATTAATGATATCTACAAGTATATGCTTGATCCGCATTGCTTGGTGAGCAAGGATTCAGCCGACAGAACAGAGTTTGTAAGAAACTAGACTGTTCCGGATGCCGACTAGAAAGGTGATGAAATTACTTGTGCGGATATATATAGGGGATGGACTTAGTTGTGAAGTGTGTGAGTGTATTAAGATATATGTGAATAAGTGCAGAACAGAGCAGAAGTAGCAAGAAAGATCCGGTATGTGAAAGGATAGCAGAATAAAGAATAGAGGAAAGATGAAGTGCAGCAGATCAGTGTACTGAGCCTAACCGGAACTGAACTCCAGCATATGCAGATGCTTCCAATCAGTTCAAGACTGTGATTCTTATCACTTTGTAGACAGTGTGTCTTCTTGTAGGTAGTGGACCTCTTGTGAGCAGTGTGCTCGGGCAGTGAGCCCTAATTGGCAAGTGCCATTTTGTAATTTCCTATTCTTCTAACAGAGAATAATTTTTGGGTTAATCACCCCGTGGTTTTCTCCCTTAACAGGGTTTCCACGTCAAAAATACTGTGTCATGTGTTTCTTATTTCATGGTAATGTTTTTGTGTTTGATTCAATGCTGCATTAATTAATAAGAAAGTTCAAAAAGGGAAATAATTAGGATAACTGATTCACCCCCCCCCTCTCAGTTATCAACAATTGGTATCAGAGCCAAGTTCCTCCTAATAGAGCCTAACAGCTTGAGGAAGATCTGGGAGTTCAAATGGATGCATATGGTTTAAGGGAGCAACTCAAGACTGCCCTTGAGGATCTTGAACAGTCAAATTCTGAAGTCAATGAATTAAAGGAAAGACTCAAACAGGCTGATGAATTCATGAGAGAATTAAAAGACAAATTAAGTCTCTCTATGAAAAAGAGAAAGGAGCTGCTCCAACAATTGGCAAGACAAAGTGATGAAAGCAATACAAATGAAGAATTGACTGAGCAAACCAAGTTATGTGAAAAGTTATCAAAAGAAGTCATTATGTTAAGACATGAAATGGAATCAGGAACTATAAAGTTTACTCAAGAGATTGAAGAAAAAAGAAAGGCTGAAGACAATCTAAGACAATCTCTTAAAGAAAAATCAGAAGAATGCCACCAGATGGACAGGATTATCAGACATCTTGAATCTGATCTTGAAGATGCCAAAGATAATGAAGAAAAACTTGAGGATCAAATTGCCTCTCTCAAAAGAGACCTTCAAACAGCAAATGAATATAAAGAGAAATTCAAGATAAGTTCTGCTCAACTTGAAGTTCTTCTTGGAAGTCAAAAGAGGACAGATGACAAGTATGGTTTGGGATATGAGAAAGGAGAAAGCTCCGGATCCGGTCAAAAGAATTTTGGATCAGAAAATCCAAGGAGCAGGCCTAGAAGACCTCCGGTAAGACAGCCCAATGCTCAAAGATATCCATCTTTCAATGGATACTGCCACAGCTGCAACCACTTTGGTCACAAAGCTAATCAGTGCAGAAAGAGAATGAATCAGATTAATTCATCCTTCTCCGGATAGTGCTTCAACTGCAAAAGGTATGGACACAAATCCCATGAGTGCAGAAATATGCAAGTAAACAAATCATTCAAAGGTAGATGCTTTACATGCAATAGAGTAGGTCATATGGCTAATCAATGCAGATCAAGAGGATATCAGTCAAATATGCAAAGAAATGTTATTTGCCAAATCTGTAATAGGTCCGGTCATAATGCTAAAGTCTGCAGAAGCAAGAATCTATACAAAAGAGGTCCGGTGTATAATCAGAATCAAGACAAGGGTAAACAAAAGATGAATGCGGATGAAGTTAGGAATCAGATGAGCAAGATTTGGGTGAAGAAAAGTTTAGAGAATGTAGAGGTTGGATCCGCACCAGACTCTGGTGCTGATATTTCTTCCAGAAATTAAAAAGTGAGCTCTGGCTCAGGGGGAGACTCAAAGAAAATCCTGTTCCCCCCAGCCAATCAAGTGGTGCTGGATGTGGCACAAGATGCGGAGTAAAGGGTTTAAAGATATAAGTCTTGAGATGATCCAGATAAGATTTCAGAGGTCCGCATGGAGTTATGAAGAAGCTGTGATCGATCAAGTAAGACCTGTTCCGGGAGATGCTCCGGTATGACAGAGGATTACAAAAAGGTCCGGAGAGATCCGGAAGTGCACTATCTTATTCTGCGGATTGGACAGAGTGTTTGGGATGTTCTTGTAATGTGTCATCTCGATTTATTCATGATTGAAAGATCTGCATGATGTTCATAGATCAGGACTGATCCGGGATACTCCAAGCTATCCGGACAAGACAAACCGGAATAATATAGGTGAAGCATTTATTGCAAATAGATATTAGGGTTTGCGGAGCAATATAAGGGATTTCTCAAAAATCATTTGCTCATTCTGCACTCAAGAAGAAGCGAAAAGTGGAGCTCTGCAACAAGATTCTTCAAGCACACCAAAGATCTCCTGCCGAAGTCATTGCATAAAGAAATCAATCCAACCACTCCGTGCTAACCGAAGGCGCATAAGGTATTCTCCGTTTTCATTATCTCACTGCAAATCTTTGAAGAATGGCTACTCCAAATATAGTTAAGATCTCTGATAGACCTCGCCCCACATTCAAGAAACATCCTTACAAATCATTGGAGGTAGATCCACTAGGAGCCTTCTCTAGTGTTTCTCATGGTGTATTGCATACGGAAGATATTAGGGTTTACATCCATGCGAATCTTGAAGACTTTGGAGAATCAAAACTGATGGATATCTATCACAAACAATTGATAGATGACTCCTTTGAGATCAAACCTCAGTACAAAGCCATCCGGGACAAACACTTTGTACAGTGCATTCATTTCCCCTGTTTTGAAGAAGATGAATGGGTCCGGTATGTACTAAGCAGAGTACATGACAACTTCCTATGGTTGAACAAGCCCTTCAAGATCACCAAGGATGCAATTAGGGCTGTAACCAGTCTGCACTCATCCGGTGGATTACCTGTTCTCAAGTCTGTCAAAAATCAGACAGTTAGTGATGCAACCGGATCCAAGTTTGACAAGAGAGCTATGACAGTTGATGACATCACTGAACCGGATGTCAAATTTGCAGCTATGATAATTGGTTACAAAATCTATCACTCCAGTAGGGAAAATTCAGTACCGGGAACTGCAATCTACACAGCTTATCAAATGTTAAAGGAGAATGCAGACTATGACTTGTGTGAGCTTCTGGTGAACCAACTCTTTGAAAATCTGCAGAAGATCAAGAAGGACAAGAAAAACTCCTTCAAGTATGGCAATCTGATCCTTTGTCTCTTCTTTTACTACATGAATGAGCTTCCCGGATCCAGTGGATGGATATGGCAGAATGACAGATCGGTTGCCATCCAAATCAGAGACTATTTGCATGGACTTGGGGATGCTAAAGCAAGAAATACAGCTCTATGGGGATACTTCAAGAACTTCCAAAGCATGATGCATGCAAGAGAAAGAATACCCCAATCCCTTGTTGAAAAGTACAAAGACACAGTATGCTTCATGGTAGAAACAGATCAGTGTCTAATGGAGGCAGTAGAACCAAGAACTGTATGGATCATGCCCATGGGGTATGAAGTGGATGAACAAATAGTGGAGCTGCATGTTCAACACATGCTAAGTCAGCCCAAAGATCCAAAGGCAGAAAGGTTTGGAACCTTTGAGGAACTGAGTGTAAAGATACATGTAGAACTCAGGGAACCGGAGATAAAGAGGAAGGTAAGAAAAGAAGTTGAGCATATTGCTCAAGGCCTAGGCATCTCAAAAGAGGCACTTGATGCCAGCCGGGAAAAGAGGAGGAAGACTGAAGAAGAAGAGAAAAGTAAAGAAAGTGTTCCTGTTGAAACTCCCACCCGGACCAGATCATCAAAAAGATCTGCACCTCCCACAACCAAAAGTTCAAAACCGGAAGTCCAGGAATCCGGTAAAAGATCCAAGACAAAAGCCACAAGGGCTTATGAAAGCCAAAAGGATGAAGAGGAAACAGAGTCAGATGAGGGAGTAAAAGAAATAAAGAAGCAGAAGAAGAAAGGATCCGGTAAACCCTCCACAGGCCAAGACAAGGATGAAATGGCAGAGGTATCTGTTGAAAAGCCCACTCTGTCTCTAGAGAGTGTAATCAAGTCGGTCACGGTGGATGGAAACCTTCAACCAATGACTAAATTTTATGATGACTACAGTGAGGCTGACCAAAAGATTCTGCAGGAAGCCACAGTCAAATATCTGAACATATACAATAAGGCTTTCATTGAGATCATATCTCTTATTCCTAAAAGCCTAGAAAAGGAATTAGAAATAAGAAAGAATAATGCTCATGCAAAAGATCTTGAGATCCGGGAGCAGATAGCTATTCAGCTATATCCTCAAATTGATCCCAAGACAATGAACATAATCTTCAAAGACTGCAAAGATGAGTTCAGAAGTAAAGCCAGGATGAATCAACTCATGCTTGGTGAGACTGACAAAGTGGCCCAAGAGATAGAAGAGATCCTCCGGAAGGCCTTCAAAAGGTTCAATCTTCCTGTTGTAGAGGACTTAGGTGCAGAAACAGCTGCGGATTTGGAATCATCTGTTCCGGAAGAAGTGGGCCCTGAACAGACAAACATCTCTCCTCCGGTTTCCCCTACAGTCTCCGGATCCCAAGAAGAAGAGAAACTACAGGAGAAAGAAGCAGCAGCTAAAGAAAAAGAGGTTGACAGCACCCCAACAGAGAAAACCACGACTGAAAGTGGTAAGAGTAAGGAAGGAGAAAAGATTCAAAAGGACAAAACTGCAGAAGAGAAGAAACATCTGTCTCCGGCAAGAGACACTGCACAAACTGTTCAAGAATTCCTGACAAAAGCCACTATAGAAATTGATGAACCAGACCTGCTAAAAGGACCATTAGATTTTGACTCTTTGTCACCGGTGCAAACAATGAAAATAGCCTCATTTGCAAATGAGAAAGTCAAAGAGAAGCTGTTGAAATCTCACATGGAAGACTGTGAGCTTATGGAGACAGCATCTGGAGTGCTAGAAAAGATCATGCCATCCTTTCAAAAGGATCCCACAGCCTCCTCTTCCGGTAATCTCAAAACCTTAGTCAGCAGTGTTAGTACACATTTTGAATCTCTAGAAAAATCTGCTGAAGAAAAGGTCTGGAAGGAATTTTTGGATAAAAAACTTTCAGAAGTATTAGAATTAATCTCTAAAGATAGGAGAATTGTGAGTATTGGAATAAAGAGCTTAGAAAATGCTCTTAAGGATGGCGGTGACATTTACAAATTTTGTATATCCTGGTCAAAGGCAACAGCAGCAATTGATAAGAAAATAAAAGAGGAACAGGACAAGCTACAAAGTTTTTCTCAAAGTTTTGATCCTCTCTCTTCCTCCATAATAAATCAAGAATGTCAGACTATTGCAGTCTTGAATGAAATAAAGAATCTTGAGAAGGAAAGGAAGAATATCACTAACCGGATGGGAGAACTTAGAAGAATTATAATCCCTAAGTTGGAAACTATGCATGAGGCCATCAGTGATGCTCAGACCACCGCCCAAACAAATGATCCGACAGATCTCAAGCGGGCAGAAGCTTTTGCATTTTTGTTGAGTGGTCACATTTCAATTTTGGATAGAATGAAGCAAAGTTGGGCTACAGAAATGATCCAATTGCAGACATCCTTTGCAGACATTCTTCAGTACATGTGAGTATGTAAATATGCGGCTATGTATAGAAAATTTTTGAAAATTTTGGTGTGCGGACCCTACCCTTTGCCATTGATGTCAAAGAGGGAGTGAGGAGCAGTGAAAAATGAGGAATCCAACTAAGGGGGAGTTCTGGAAATTGTATATAAAGATAGAGCATCAGCCAAGGGGGAGCATAGTGTAAACACTTAGTCATTTTTCACTAAGTGTTGCCATCAATGCCAAAGGGGGAGATTGTTGGCAAGAGACACTATATGGATTCATGGTTGTTGTCATTGATGGCAACAAAGGTCATCCCACATACCCGCAAGTCATGGTGTGTCCCTACCGGAAGTCAGAATAAAGATTGTTGTGGTCCGGTGAACAAGAACAGAGCATGTGGCAAGGTCCGACAGATTGGTCCGGATCTCTCAGAGGAAGTATCTTGGTGCAGTGCAGATTTGGGGAAGTCAAGAGGACTACCTTGAGTGGTATATTCCAAGGATTTAGCCTCCGGTGATGGACAAGGAAAAAGATATGAATAGTTGAGTACCGGATTCCTGAGAGACAGTGAAAACAGAGGAAGAACTGACTGACATAGTATCAAACTACTTTCCGGATGTGTTACTGTTGATGATAAAGGTTGTGAAGGCATGAATCATGTTTGGCCGACATGATTAATGATATCTACAAGTATATGCTTGATCCGCATTGCTTGGTGAGCAAGGATTCAGCCGATAGAACAGAGTTTGTAAGAAACTAGACTGTTCCGGATGCCGACTAGAAAGGTGATGAAATTACTTGTGCGGATATATATAGGGGATGGACTTAGTTGTGAAGTGTGTGAGTGTATTAAGATATATGCAAATAAGTGCAGAACAGAGCAGAAGTAGCAAGAAAGATCCGGTATGTGAAAGGATAGCAGAATAAAGAACAGAGGAAAGATGAAGTGCAACAGATCAGTGTACTGAGCCTAACCGGAACTGAACTCCAGCATATGCAGATGCTTCCAATCAGTTCAAGACTGTGATTCTTATCACTTTGTAGACAGTGTGTCTTCTTGTAGGTAGTGGACCTCTTGTGAGCAGTGTGCTCGGGCAGTGAGCCCTAATTGGCAAGTGCCATTTTGTAATTTCCTATTCTTCTAACAGAGAATAATTTTTGGGTTAATCACCCCGTGGTTTTCTCCCTTAACAGGGTTTCCACGTCAAAAATACTGTGTCATGTGTTTCTTATTTCATGGTAATGTTTTTGTGTTTGATTCAATGCTGCATTAATTAATAAGAAAGTTCAAAAAGGGAAATAATTAGGATAACTGATTCACCCCCCCTCTCAGTTATCAACAGTGAGTACATTAAAGCTTCTAAATCAGCTTATAATGGTGAATTTTTATCTCATTTCAGTGATGGTAGTTCGGATGTGTATCAAATTGACTTCCCAACAAAACCTATGGATAAGAGTGTTCATGATAGTTTCAGCCCTTTTGACTCAGAGAGTGATTTGTTTAGGGAAACAACCACTCATGAGGAACACAATGAACATTTTTTTTTATCAAAGCTATCAACTCTTAAGTCCATGGGATCTAGGTGTTTTGGCACCAAAATATGATGAAGAGCTAGTTTGGGATGAATTTCCTTTTGAACAAAGTGTTGTCTTAACCTCAGAGAAAAAATTATACAAAAAGGATGTCATAGAGGTAGCTAATTTTGAGAGGCATGATCTTGAAGCCAAATTTGAAAATTCATTGTATGAGGTTGATTTTGATCATAGGTCCAATGAGTCACATAATTTGAAGAATCAATTGAAGGTCTCTAAAGATATGAGTGTTGCAGCCTTGACACAATTTGATAACACTCACAAGTTCGTTGAAGATCTCTTTTGGAAGGCCCAGATTGAGAGGAGACAAAAAGACATTGAAGGAGTAATTTCTCTTGTAGATTTGCAGGTAGTTAATGACGCTTTGGGGGTAATGAAATCAGAAATTATTTGCAATTACTTTCAGACAGGGATCATATCTTCAAGTTTTATGAAGTGTATTATGATGCATTGAAAGGAAAAGAAGATGAATTTGATAAGCTCACCTTTGAGCTTAAGGCTACTAAGGATTCCTTGGAGAGTACTGAAATGGCCCTTTAAGAAGCATAAAATCAACTCTATGTAGCCAAATAATTCAGGAAGAAAGAGAATGAGGAAATGGTTAAGGAAATTAAACAAGTGATTAAAGAGCTTGATGGCATTCAAAAGGATTTTGATCTAGTTTATTATTCCATGAAATCAGAAAGTGGGAGTTTAGTTTAGCAGGAAGATTGGGTTGAGCATGAGGATAATGATAGTATTCAGTTTGTCGATAACCCATTGTTTGATATGGATGCTGAAATATCTTTTGATAATCCACTCTTTGAGTTGGATGATGGAGCACCTCTAAATTTTGATAACACAAGAGAGATGTGGGATCTAGATGTGGTGTTTAATTATGAGGTGGAACTGGTTGAATTTCTTATTGGACCACCCAAGATTGTTGATGGTTTGCTTCCTACAGTGAACCTTATTGAATTGGATCATCTGGTTTTATGGTTGACCTTGTGGGTTTACCACAAGGAAAGGAGTACTATTGTGGTTTAGTGTTTGATGGGGTGGAGACCATTGGTGTTGAAGCTTCAAGCATCATAAAATATACTCTAGATGGAGTCCACATGAAGATCATAGCAGTGCAACATCAACATGGTGGAGTTTCTTTTTGGGTAAGTATCTATGCAAAAGATCATCTTTATGGGCTATTGATGACTAATGATGATGGAAGAAGCATACCATGGGAGGTTATGAACCCAAACATCAATGATAATGTTGTTGTTATCTCTTTTTTCAGTCATCTCATGAGTTCATTTGAGCTCCTACAAGTGGATTGGAGGGAGATTTTAAGAAAATTTTAGAGTTCTTCTGAGTTGGTGACACTTAAGAGGATGTTTTCAGCCAAGGGATTAATCATAAAATTCATTTTGGCCAAAGTTTTTCAATGTTGCAACAATTGTTCTTCTTTTCGGGTGATGTATTTTGAAAAATCAGACTTGAACAGTTGCAAATTTATGCAATCTCAATTCATTCGGCCACTTGATAGGGTTAGTTTATGGCCTCAGATGGAGGGAATGACATGTTTGGCTAACTAGGTTCGGTGTTGGATGGGTGTTCAGACACCTAACAATTGTTATTTCTTATTATCAACTTGCACTTATGATTGGGACTGCAGGTTAATTTTCAGTGACATCCATTATGTTGGAGTGCAAGGTATTGGAAATGAGAGAGTTAACGTTAACTTTCTCGAGCTTACTCCTATAGTGCCATGAATTGATGATTATGGAGGGGAATCATCTCAGGAGTTGACTGAGATCCTGCAGCATTTGGTTGCACTTCTTATAGGAGGAATTTAGGTCACTTGTGCAGGTGCCTAATAGGATAGTGCTTCAAGCAAATGGAGCTACAGACCTCCTAGATTGACTTGGGACCCTGGGATCATATTTGGTTTCATTCCAGATCAATCAGGTAAATTTGAGGTTGAGATAGCATTGCTTGAGGACAAGCAATCTTTGGGGAGGGAGGATTGTAATGTCCCCATTTTCGATCACTTCAGCATTATAGTTAGCTCCAGGTTTCTCGATGAGCACCAGCCTTGCTAGAAGGGGTATTTATTGTTGGTAGTGAGCTCAGTTGGTCTTGAGGACTCTTATGCCACTTTCCAAAGTGAATTTCAACTCATGGTGTGTTCTCCAAGATTCTTGGAGAGAGTGTCTATTTATAGTAAGTCACCTAGTTGGCATCATTCTTCATCCCAAACCTTCAGGATCATATTGGTATGGTTAATTTTGTAATTCACTTCAGTTTGGGATTTTCCACAGGTTGGGTGAGTTATTGAGTTATTTAATTATTAAATCCACTTAAGTCCTCTAAAGTTGAAAATATTAAAGATGACTTAACTGTAATGGCTCATTGGAAAGGGAATTAAAAGTTTTAATTCATGGACGCTTAATAAAGTGACTAAACTGTTGAAAATGTTTAAATAATGAAATAAATCACTTTTGGGAGTAATAAGGCGTATTTAAATTATAAAGTGATTTTATAAGGTGACTTTAAGGCTCAACAAAGAAATATAAAATAAAGTCACTTTATGTTGCTGAAGGCTTTCTATAAGAAAGTAATTTAAAATTATGTTTTCCTGAAAGTTTAAAAAGTGCTTATAAAAAGGGAAATTTGGGGAGAAGACGCTCATTTCTTGACTTCATATTTCACAGGAGTTTTCCTTGAGAGTTGGAACTTACAGGTTCAACAAACCCTTGGGTTCTTGGTTGATTGGATAAAAACCCATTTCAACTATCCTTGGCAGAATCACTCAGGTTTCACAGGTGCATTGATTTGGCTCATTGGTTGATTAGACAAAAACCCATTTTAGCCATCCTTAGTGGAATCACTCAGGTTTCACAGGTGCATTTATATTGGTATAGGTTTTGAAGATTTTTGGTGCTAAAGGATATATTACTTCTCAGGTTTTGTGTTTTTCTTTCAGGAGAGATTATTGACAAATTTATTAAAGATTGCAAGCAATAATAAATTTGTATAGTGTTGTATGTGAGTTTGTTTACAAAGGAGATTATAGAAAGTGCAGTGTGTGGAGGTGATTATATAAAAGTTGTAGATTGGAATTATTGAAGGGTTCTATCACACTAGTGAACCAATTTGGAGACTTCTTGTGGTAAAGTGCTACATATTTCTCCCTAAAGAGACCCACATGAGTCCCCAAAGGGAGGTAAGTGAGTTTCTTAAGTGAGGCACATCTTGTGCAAGCCTCATATATATAATTAAGGCTGCGTAAGGGGGTCTTGAAGGCCCATGTGAGTTAGAGATGTTGCCTCTAATTTCATTGTTTTGCATTAAAGTTTGAATCACCCCTTCTTGTGAAGCTTCCAATATCTCTTAAGAGTGAGTAGGGGGTTTGACTTGGAGGAATAAGGAGTATTTGTTGTTGTAGTATCATCAGGGGTCTGGAAATATCATTTGGGTGAAGCTAGTCATATTTGGAGCATACATAATCAGCACAGCTATAAATTTCAAGAGCATACAAACTTTTCATAGTAGCTTATCAAGCCTTATTAGATTCCTTTCTGAGGTTAGAGCTAACTTTATCATCCTTGTAATTTTGATTTTATATCAGCAATTTGTATTATTCATGTTCATCAAATTTCCATTATACAGAAGGTTGCAAACTATTTATCAAAATGTCTATGCTCTGTATGTGAACTTTGTAATGCAATATTTAATGATTTATGCTTGAATCTATATTATATGTTGATCTATGGCCATACATTTTGAAAATATTGTGAGATGAATAAAATGCAAATTGTTTGACGAAATGCCTACTCACTAGAGGTCAGAATTATTTGTGGGTTTTAGAAAAAAATGGTTTTCAATTTAAGGTGGAAAAATATGTTTTTTACTCTCTTTCCCACCCCTTTGGCATGTGAATTCTAAGAACCCCATCGTTTGAATAAAAAACCATACCTACCTCCCTACATGACCTAGGATGCCATTAATAGTCTCAAATGGATGTGATTAAATAGAGGAAGACTTTTAAACATCTCTCAATAAATGTGGGTCCCTCAAAGACATGGTTTGTGTACAATGACATATGGTTGTTGATGCAAGAGGCATGGTTTTAAGTGGACATCAATGTGAATATGATGCAATAGACATGGGTGACTTGCAAATTCGTTGACCACTCCTATATTCCCACACAAGCATCAAGATTGAATGTAATGGTACATATACTGTTGGATTCTGGACAAACAACTGAGAGGGGGGGTGAATCAGTTGTCCAAAACTTGCTTCTAATTTAAACACTTAAATCCTCTTTGTTATGTAATAGCATATCAATTAATCATTCATGAAAGCATAAAGCATAAACACGAGAGCAGATACACATCAACACATGAGACACCAAGATTTTGACGTGGAAAACCTGGTCAAGGGAAAAACCATGGGGTGGTTAACCCAAGGATTATTCTCTATTAGAAGAATAAGAAAAATAGATGGCACATGCCAATTAGGGCTCACTGCCTGAGCACACTGCTCACAAGAGGCACACTACCTACAAGAGACACACTGTCTACAAAGTAACAAGTATTACAAACTTGAACTGGAGATTGACATCTTTACCATGTTTGGATCAGTTCTATTTAAGCACAGAAACTCCTGCTCTGCCTTTCGTACTTCTCTTTGCTACACCACACTTATTCGCTCCAAGACACACTTCAAAATGAATTCTCAATCCCTTATTTATACAAGGCATCGACTTAGGAACAATCATCTAAGTCGGCAAATACCTACAAGATCATTCGCAAGACGTGTAACACATCTGATCGACCAGTCTCAAGAAGAACACAAATACCCCATGGTAATTCTTCAAATGCAAACTCCAACTTCAATGCAGACCACCAATAAGAATTGTACACGATCCAAAGATCACCAAAACCTTTCTTGAGTCACCAAGAACATCCGCACTTTATCATCTTACTGGAATTCTTTTCTTCTTCATCTGGAACTTCAAGAACATAGTCTATCACCACTGTCATACTGAAAAAGGTGCTTCCGGACCTCCAAACCATGAACAAATCTACTTGTCACTTCACACTGCTTTCTGCAACACTCCCTCAAATCCGTAGAATGAGATAATGCAATTCCGGAGCTCACCAGACCAATCTGTGACACTCTATCACCACTGAACATTTGCCAGAACCGGTTCTACTAGAGCGACCATAACTTCTTCATATCTTCATGCAGACCTCTGAAAACTTGACAGGAGCATCTCAAGACTCACATTTAAAAACCCTTTAAACCGTATCCTCTGATCTTCATCTTATCTTGGCCTTTTACCTTAATGTCATCACTATTCTTCACTGTTCCTGATTGAGGCTAATTTTCTCAATATCCTCAGCACACAGCTCATCCAATCCATCTCATTAATGCAATATGAGTATGTTGACATCAATGACAACACTAGTTATCCTCATACTTGCAACATATACATATTTGTAAGATGTAACAAAGGTTGGTCGTTGAGCCAATTTTTTACTATAATTATCTCAAATAGGTTCTAGGGTATCAAATGATGAAGCTCCAACTTTGTAATGATACATGTTCATAAATTAGGGGAATGGGTAGTCTAGTAAGGTATTGTCTATGAATTTATGTTTCCATTACAAGCTGTAGCATCTTAAGAGGGGCTTTGAACCTAGTTTTTATCTCTCTTCTTGCCACATGTTATGGCATGATTGTAACAAGATTTTATTAATGTACAAAAATCATTATAAATCATTACAAAATATTTTGTAATGGTATCATTTTGCTGCATGTAGTGTACTACTAATTTATAAGGGATAACTAAGTATGTTCATTTGTAGGTTTCCTTATCTTTTGGGGTTGTGTATATGCAATCTTTGTTCCATTTTTTAATTTACAAACATGTGCTCATTCTCTTTACAAGATAAGACTATGTTTCCCAATGGAGTATGCACTAGTCTAATTGGTGAAGGTCCAAACACCTTTTATTATAATCAACTCTCTTGGTAGTTGTAGGAGTAGTTTAGGTTTCACTATGTCTGTATTACTCAATATTGTAAACTCTATCATAGCTTGTGTTGTCCTAAAATTTAAATATTATTAGAGGATAATGTAGGTATGTTCTCCCTCTTACCCATGTGTATGCAATGTTAAGTGGGTTCATTTTTTATGGAATAATATAGATGTTATATTTTGATGCATTGTAAGAGTGAGTTATTATCTACTTATTGGAGGTCTTATAGGTCTATATGTGGTCAATTCTAACATGAACTTGATGATAAATATTGGGGTTCATAGTATTTTAGGTATGGTTTCTTAAGGGCCTTCAGTCTAATTGCTTATTTTTCTTTAATTGTCTTATTTTTTAGACCTCAGGGAACACCCCCTTGGCCTTATAGAGCCTAAAGATGAAGGTGAGTTTACCTACTCATAATAATTGATCCATTCATGCCACTATATGAGCATAAACCTTACCTATCACCTTTGTTGACATATCCCTGGCCTTAGGTTTTGGTGCTAGTCTTTAGGATCTATGGAGATATATGTTTGAGAAACAACATTTGGCATCATTACTAGGGATTAGATTTAGTCAGTCCTATCCTAGGTTTCAAGAATATTTATGACTCAACTGGTGAGTGGACCCAAAAGTATTTTAACCTTGGTGGTTATGTTTTCTCCAAGGATTTCCTTATTCTATGAGGTATTCGTTGTCACAATATCAAAGTTTATGCTACCAATACATGCCTATTGGTGATGCTACAAGTCTTATTCCATACTGATGTAGCAACAAGTTAAGGTATATAATTTTTTTTTCTTATTTTCTTCTTTTTGAAGTAGGATTTTGTTATGTAAATAAATATCTTTGTAAACATAATGCAATTATGTTTCAACATGACATATGTTTTGTAATTATGGATTATTGGTTCAAGGAAGACTCTAAGTCTAAGCCTTCATATGGCTCATACTAGATCAATGGCCTAGTATCAATGTTGATGAATACAATCTTGATTACTATAGTGATACCTCATCTAATTGCATAGGTTCTTATGCACGTAAACTCCAAAAAGTTAATCTTATTGTGCATTCCCCAAACCCATCAAGACAAGAGATTGCTAATCTAGTAGGCCACATAAACATGTTTGACTTAGATACTAAACCGTCCCACAATCAATTTGCATCTACAAGTACCCAACAAGTTAAAAAGATAATGTTTAATGATGAACATGATGATTTTATTTCTGATTTCAATGAGCTAGGTGCACATGTCTATGAACCTACCTCTTTTGCCTAAGATTTAGAAAACCTCAGAAGGCAAGATGATGAATCAGTTTCAAATTTTCATACCAAGTTTGTTGTTGTTATTAATAACCTCCCATTTGAATATAGGCCTAATGAAAGTTTATGCATATACATGTATTGTGAGGCTTTCCATGTTGGTGCAAGTTTGCTTCCCCTTAAAACCAACAAATTGAAACATGAATTTTGGGTGAGCAAACATTGTTCAAGCATCATTTTCCATGGGCATTCCACCTCTAAATGCTAAGGGGGTTAAAATTGTATCTCATGTTGTTCAGCTCAGTGGGACAACTCATGAAGATGTTGTGGATGCAAGTGGCGAGGTTGAAGTGCAAGAGCTTTGTTATTCATTAGATGTGCTTCCTTGCTTTGTTGATCTTAAAAATGATGATGCTAACACCTACCTTGTTGCAAGTCAGAAAGAGGGATGTGGAGGTGTGCATGACTTAATTGTTCTCAATCATGAAGATTTCAACTTGGACTTGAATTTTTAGAGCTTGGTTTGGAGCAGTTGTCTTTTGTTGAAAAGGATTCTATTGAGAACACATTTTTGAGCTCATTGGTTGAGCATTCTAATGTTGAATTTGTGTGTTTTCAAGAAGGTAAAAATGCTTGTTTATAGGGAGAAGAGGAAGATCATGTCAGAGCTCATTTCTGTGAAAAAGTTTTTACTATAGGTTGCAGTGAATGACAAAATAGAGATGCAATTTGAAGATTTTGAGTCCACATGAAGTGCCTCAAATAGTTGAAATTTATGCCGAGGATGTAGAAATAGATTTGAATCAGATTTATGACTAAATCATGGAGGGGTACATCAACATTTGTGGTGCAATTGGGTTGCAAGATTTATATGGACTAGATGACTCGTGTGATATATCCTAGCTTGAAGTTGCCCCTGAACGAGAGACATTTGAATTTGGATTTTAAGGGAGCCTTTTTATTCATGTTGATTTAAATGTTAATGAAAATGCATATCATGCTATTGAGGAGATTGAAGGATTATGTTGCCATAGCATGATAATGGTCCCTACTACTTGTGGCTGCCATGTTTGAATTATAGTCATTTCCAATATTAACATTATTATCTTAATATTAGCAGTTTGCATGTGCATGCATGAAAGAAGTATTGTTTGTTGCAACTAGGGGATGAAAGCAACTTCAGTTTGAGGGAGACAAATTCCTTCATCAAACTTGTATTTTATAGAGGCAAGTGTCTTATATTAGTTTGTCCATGGCCTTGTACCATGGATCTCCTTTGTAGGGACAAACCCACAAGTTTTCTCAAGTTTTGTTTAACCATACTTTTCATTATCCTTTGTGCTACCATGTCACTGGATGTAGATTGGTGTATTGTATATATTCTCATTGATGTGTCTTTTCCTTGTACATATTGGCTTGTTCTTGTCTCCCCTCCCTCCTTGTACCCTTTGACATGTTGGTTTTCACCTAAAGATGGATTTTCATTGTCCTTGTTGGAGGTACACATTCCCAATTAGAGCTAATATTGGCACCTACCCTGATGGTCAAAATGTATCTAGGTATTGTGTCCTCTTTGTTTCCTTGGCCTTCTTGTCAGACCCTGCTAAACCTTTCCCCCAAAACCCTAACCCCTAAAACATTTTGAATCTTTTCCTTTTTCTAAATTTTCTCTCATACCTCAAATGCTAAACTATTACTATACCCATCACTGATAACTAATTCAAGAATTATTCAATGCCCCCCCTAGTCATTATGTGTTTTTCCTTCATTACTTCATCATGAGCCTAAATTTCAAAAAAATTCTAAGTGTGAATTTTTTCAAAACAATTTCCAGACTTGAGTGAAATTTCAGGGTATAAGAGTATCCATTCTTGGCATACCACTTCAAGTTTCCCCTTTTGTGCATGCATTTCATTCAAACCCCCCTTTCCCTATTTACCTTCATTTTGATGTATAGGGGTTTCCCTTACTAACATACCATTTCATGTTTCCCTTTCCATGCATGCATTTCTTTCAAACATCCCTTTCCCTATTTCTCTTAATTTTAGGGTATAGTGGTTTCCATTCCTGGCATACCATTTTGAGGTTCCCCTTCCATGCATGCATTTCCTTCAAACCCCTCCCTAATTCCCTTCATTTAAGGGAATAGGGGTTTCCCTTCCTAGAAACCATTTCAAGGCTCCCCTTTTGTGCATGAATTTCCTTCAAATTGTTGGGAATTAAGGTGTCTCAACCTTTGCAAATTCCTAATTTTGTATTTATTTATCCCATGTTGAGTTGGCATAGTTAGCACCTTGTGTATATGCAAGAGGATAAATTTTGGTGACTTTGGTAGCCGCGGTTTCCCCCTTGAATAATTAACGGGGGTTTGGGGGCAGCGCCCCCAAGACGGGGTCAAGGGAGGTTATGACATGTAAGAGGAATATGATATTTTTAGTCAGTGTATGACGAATTCTCTGATAGCTGTAAGGTCCGTAAGAGCATCTGTCATAACCTATCTTGGGACCAAGAACCCACTTTGAGATGGGATGTTGGATAAGTGTCCTTAGGCGTGGGTTTTGGGGCATGAGTCCAAGATGAACGCCCATCTCTAGAAGGTTCCATATTTGCCTTGTAAACTCTATATAAATAGGTGCTTGGATGGGAGATAGATAACTTTGGTACAAGTATTGTTATGCTGCCGGAATATCTCCAGATTCGACAATTAAGGACTCCTAAAAGAGCATTGGCTTTGAAATTGTATTGTAATATGTTATTGTTTACTGTAATACATTTGAGCTGTGTTTTGGAGTGTGGGGTTTTTCACTCGTAAGGGTTTTCCCCACGTATATCTTGTCTCTCTCTCTGTCTTCTTTCTGGTTCTTGTGTTTTGCTGCAATATCTCATGTTAATGGTTTAACATTGTTGTAATAGTTAGGATAAAGTTGAATTTGCATAGCCCTCTCCTCATTAGATTAGTGTAGGAAGCATTTTCCGCACACCTAGCTTCCTTTCACAAATTCCCCTTTTTCCTATTTCCCTTCATTTTGGGGTATATGGTTTCCCTTCCTGACATACCATTTTTGGGTTCCTCTTCTGTGCATGCATTTCCCTCAAACCCCCCTTTCCCTATTTTCCTTTATTTCAGGGTATAGTGGCTTCCCTTCCTGGCATGTACCATTTCGAGGTTCTCCTTTCATGCATGCATTTCCTTCAAACCCTCCCTATTTCCCTTCATTTCAGGGTATAGGGGTTTCCCTTCCTAGCATATCATTTTGAGGTTCCCCTTCTGTGCATGCATTTCCATCAAACTCCCCTTTTCCTTATTTCCCTTCATTTGGGGATATAGGGGTTTCTCTTCCTGACATACCATTTTGGGGTTCCTCTTTTATGCATGCATTTCCTTCAAACCCCCCTTTTCCCTATTTTCCTTTATTTCAGGGTATATGGATTTCCCTTCTCAACATACATGCATTTACTTTAAACCTACTTTCCCTTCATTTTTAGGTCTAGGGGTTCCCTTCCCAACATACCATTTCAAGGTTTCTCTTCCTGGCATATCATTTTAGGGTTTCCTTATGTTTTTACTCTTTGTTCCACCCCTTTAGCATGCAAATTCTAAGAACCCCACCATTCAAATAGAAAACCCTACCTACCTCCATACATAACCTAGGATGCCATTAATGGTCTAAAATTGAAACAATCGGTTAGGGGAATACTTTCAAACACCTCTCAATATGTGTGGACCCCTCAAAGATAGTTTGTGTACAAAAGAATATGGTTTCTTATGCAACATATATGGTTTCAACTGCACAACCATGTGAAGATGATGCAACAAACATGGGTGACCTTCAAATTCATTAACCACTCCTATATTCATTTCCAAGCATCAAGATTGAATGTAATGCCATATATACATGTTTGTATGATGTAACAAGGGTTGTTCATTAAGCCAATTTTTGACTATAAGAGACTCAAACATGTTCTAGGGTATTAAATGATGAAGGTCCAACTTTGTAAATGATGATGCATGTTTATATATTAGGGGAAGGGGTAGTCTAGTAAGGTATTATTTATGAATTTATGTCTCCATGAAAAGATGTAGCATCTCATAGGGGGATTTGAACCTAGTTGTTGTCTCTCACTTGCCATATTTTTTGGCATGATTGTAACAAAATTTAATTAATGTATGATAGGAATTCTAAAGTATTACAAAATATTTTTTAATGGTCTTCTTTTGTTGCATGTGGTGTACTATTGATTTGTAATGGATAACTAAGCATGCTCATTTGCAAGTTTCCTTATCTTTTAGGGTTGTGTATATACAATATTTGTTTCATTTATTGATTTGCAGACATGTTCTCATCCTCTTTGCAACATGAGACTTTGTTGCTTGATAGAGTAGGCACCGATCTAATTGGTAAAGGGATAAACACCTTTTAATATAATCATCTCTCTTGTTAGTTGTAGCAATAGTTTAGGTTTCGCCACGATGATTCAATATTGTAAATTGTGTCATATCTTGTGTATTCCTAAAACTAGAATATTATTGGAGGATTATGCAGTTATTTTATACCTCTTACTGATGTGTATGTAATGTTAAGTGGATTCATTTGTTGGGGAATAATACTATTGTTATCTCTTGATGCATGGTAAGAGTGAGTTATTATCTACTTATTGGAGGTCTTTTAGGTTTGTACATAGTTAATGTTGACATGAACTTGGTGACAAGTCTTGGGGTTCATATCATCTCAAATATGGTTGCTTAAGGTTCTTATGTCTAATTGCTTAATTTCTTTAATTGTATTATTGTTAAGACCTTGGGAACACTCCTCTTGGCCTTGTAGAGCCTAAATATGAAGGTGAGTTTACTCACTCACAAGAATTGATCCATTCATGCCATTGTCTAAGCATAAGCTTTTCCCATCACTTTTGTTGACATATCCCTAGTCTTAGGTTTTGGTGCTAGTGTTTAGAGTTTGTGGGGATAAATGTTTGAGCACCAACAAAGTTCATGTTTGATTTTTCCCTTCATGATTGTTCATATAATTCCAAACCATGGATCTCAACAAAAAAATTGCAAGGGTTTCAAGGATGCATAATATGATTGGATTCCCAACTCAAATGAAGGGGTTACTATTTCTCTCAACCTATAAATGATTTTGTCCAGCTATTTTGCCTCCTCATGTTCATTTGTAGGTAGGTGATGTTGTTTTATGTGTTCATCTTTTAGTAATGTGTTTTCCTTTTCCACAATGTGTTTACTTTAACTGTCATGTTTGTTTAGGTGAGGTTAGTCATGTTTAGGGGTTAGAAAATAGGCTTGACTCTAATGTAAATGGATAAGACACTAATAAAATTGTTACTAAATATTCTAAAGTTCTCCCATGACCCAAGTATGTCCCATGGTCCCAAAAAATATCTAATTGTTGCATCCATGTGAAACTCAATATTCATTCTTTCTTTTTTCCCATTTCTTGTCATGATTGATTGTCAATGTGTTAACCCAATTCAATTTGTGGTCTTCCCCCTTAGTTGGCAAGGTTGTCATGCTAATTCATGTTCATCAACTAACACCTTTGGTATTATGATGGAGGATATAGCTATTAGAGATGAAATGTTTACAAAGTTAAAGGGTTGTTGATGGCATTAGCAAAGAAGGAAAAGTATGAAAATGGTTGTCATGATGCACACTATTTACTATAGTTTTCCCTACAAATAGAAACAAGGTGAACTCTCAACATGGTTCAACCACCTAGAAATCCTAGAAACAGTCTTAAAGTTGGCTTGAATGGCTTATATCTTTGCCTAGGAAATGAAATTGGCTCAATTGGCAATTTTTTTGCCTAAGTTATGAAAAGTGGCATTAACACAAAGAAGGAATGAAAAGATGGCTAAGTCTATTGTTTTTTCTGCATTGGCAAGTGTAATTCAAAGTTTTAATTAGTAATGGTTGGAACAATGATATGATGGTTTAGCCATAAAGAAATCCACCTAAGTTGGCTCAAGTGGAGTAATATGTCTACTTGGGTTTAAGTGTCTTATTTCTTTGCTTGGAAAATGACATAAAAGTTCTACCCAACTAATAAGATAGTAATTTCAAACAAAAGCTCTACCTAACATGGAAAATTGGCTCAAATAACATAAAGTTCCACTTAGTTTATTATATGAAAAGTTCTCCCAATAGTAAAAAAAGGTGGAAACATGACTAAAGAACTCCACTTCACCCTTGGCATACTTAAGACATGGAAGAACCACTTGAAATATCTACCCATGTTATTAAGATGGAAAAAGTGACTATAGTGCACACCCAACCCTGGAAAAAGTGACTAAAGTGCACACCCAACCCAGTCTAAATGTCATAATTCTTTGCCCAAGTCATAAAGTTTGTGTAAGTGGTCTAAATCTCTACTTCCATTAAGTCATATTGGAGAACTCATCCAAAAGGGTGCACCTATACTTGTTTATTATCCTTTTTAGTGACAAATATACCTAAATCAGGCACCTAGTTGTGAATTGCATCTTTTATGTTGTAAAAACACCAAATATAAGAACTTATATTAAGAGAGTAGTCAAGTGTTATGGTGGATACAATATGCACTTGGATCTATCATGACAAGGTTCTTGGTCACTTTTCACAATGGTTTTCTCAAAAAAAAAGGATGAAAGTTTAAACAATCATGATTAGAACACCAAGGAATGAAAGGCATTCTCAATACAAATCTCCATTTTCACAAGTATTCCAAAAAGTTCTGAGGGTTTGTTGCTCCTTTTCCATTACATATCTGTTGGGTATATTTTTCTATTTCATCAAGTTTGATTTTGTGATAAAACCCCAAGGTTCCAAATTCAAAGATTTGTGGTGGTTAGGGTTTTAGTGTTTGTTAGTGGAGTCATCATGTTTCAATGTGAAAAATGTTTTAGAATCTTAGAGGATGCTCATGATCTCAATACAAATCTCCATTTTCACAAGTATTCCAAAAAGTTCCTAGGGTTTGTTGCTCCTTTTCCATAACATATCAGTTGGGTATATTTTAGAGTTCTATTTCATCAAGTTTGATTTTGTGATAAAACCCCAAGGTTCCAAATTCAAAGATTTGTGGTGGTTAGGGTTTTAGTGTTTGTTAGTGGATTCATCATGTTTCAATGTGAAAAATGTTTTAGAATCTTAGAGGATGCTCATGTGCAAATTGCTATTTTTAGTACTAGTTAATTCTGGTAGTGTTTTTTTTCTAGTGTTCAATTTCTAGTTGATGAGAAGAGTAGGTATTTTTAGGCTACATTAGTTAGTTATATTTTTATTTTTATTTTATAATAGTTTTACTTTAAAGTTTTTTCTTTCTATCTTTTCAATAGAATTTAAGAATTTCACTTCAAATCTCACCTTTTGGGATTAAAATAAAATTATTCTAAAGTTTCAAAGATTGGGCATTCGTAACCTATAAACAAGTGCTTCAAGCACATAAACTGGGGAGAGAGGATGGTTGATTCTATGCTTATGTTGTAGAAAATATTGTTCAAGTTGTTTATTTTGTGTCTACATTTATTGTGTTGATAATATCATCAAGTAAATTGAAAGTAGATTGCACTAGGTCAAGCTTTATATTGATGACATCTATCTACCTGAGTTGTGGCTTTGAATATAGCTTAGTTATTTATTTCTTAGAATCACATTTTCTATTCCTTTCAAAATCTTGTTTGCACTAAATAATTGGTCTCTATTTTATCTAGCTTGATGGTGTCACTTGTGTGTTTAGATTAGATGTTTCATCCTTTAATATATGAAAATATCATTTACAAGGCACAACTATTAACAATCTAGTACCTAGATTTGACCTGCAAAAAATAAACAACTGATTTTTTCTTTTATGCCAAACCTCCCAAGAGAATATTGTAAAGTGTGCATATCTATATATCTTGTTTATAGTTTTTTAGTCTAGGGTTAGTTTAGATCTCAAAGCGCTTCCCCTCCTAATTTTAAGAGAGGTTTATCATCACACATTGTTTCATTTTTTATTGTCTTATAACCAGTAAATTAAATGTTAATAGATAGAACTTTGAGGGCAAAAATGATGCATATAAATAGAACTTAGGCCATGGAAATACCACCATGCATGAGCATCCACTTTGTCCTTATCTTGAAAAGAACTAAGAACTCAAGGAAGAGTAGTAAATGTTGCCTTGTACCCTTCACTAACTTTGACATCTATGTATGGTGGAACCCATCGAGGTGTTGGCATATGTAACATTGACTTTGGTCTCTACCTCTATGTTCTTATTTGAGTTCAAGTGAACCCACAAACTTTTGTACTGTGTAATATATAGTGTATTGTTGGACCGTTTCATATTCTAATGATTTGGATGTCTACATATACGCATGCTAAGATCATTGTTTGAATTGCATTCCATTACATTATCTTGATGTCACAACCCCCTTCTTGACACATTAAATTTTATTCATTAAGCTAGGAAAATTAATTGATGATTAATTTGAAAAAAAAAAGAAAAGTATTTGTGTGATAAATTTATTTTATTAAAAATAATAATGGAATAAAATAATAAACAAATATCTAATAATGATTATTACTAATAAATAAATTTAAATTCATACAAACATAAATTTAAAATAGTTAAATATTAGTTAACTAAATCACTTTTTATAGAACATTAGTTAGTTTATTTGATTTTGTAGACGTTTAAATTTGTCCATGTCTTGCAACATCACCTAGTCGACACATTACTAGAGACATCATATGACATTTTATCCTAATCCCACTCCTAATCCCACTTAACCCACTTGACAATTAATTAAATAAATCCTATTTATTCAATTAATTTCTCTCTCCCACTTTCCAATTAATTCAAATAAAATATTTGAATTAATTCCTCACCTTTCACCTCACTGCAACACATGTCACATACTACATTTTCCATTTAATACACTTCACATGTCCCACTAATTTAAATAAAACATTATTTAAATTAGGTCTACCCTACACTTGTCACATGACTACAACTCCTCATGGAGTGGGAAACCCTATTCGATCCTAGCCGTCCACATCATTGAAACCAACTTTCAATCATAGCCCTTCATTCAAATCAATCACTTCTTATAAATCAACCCTCACACGAGCCATTTGATCAATAAGTTTTCAAGTAGCCTCATGTTGTTGAAATGATATTAGAGCCTTGCATGAATCTAGTTTTTGAGTATCGTTATGCTGCTGGAATGAGCAACCAACATTCATCCTTCAAAATCTTGCATTCCTATGTGAGATTGAGAAGAGCAATGGAGGAAAGCCAAGCTTAGCGTAGAGATTTATTTTTAGTTTGCTTTGTGTTTTGGATTTCTATGCTATCTTATACTTCATTGTGTTGTTAGGGTTTGATGCTTTCATGTTTATGATTTAGCCCTGATTTTTACCCTAAGCTACATTTGGTGAACCCGACATGAACTTTGCAAATCTAACATTTTTTTATCAAGTTTTGGTGATTGACTTTTGTAGGTTGCTTCCTAGCTTGAAATGGACCTCATCATTGCGTTCGAGAGGCCTCGCAGGTGAAAAATGACATAAAATTTGCCATATTTTTCTCATAGGAGATTTTTGTAATTTTTTGAATTTTTTTTTACTTTACCAGTCTGTACTGTATGGATCCATACCGTACGGACTAGTCATACAGATCTGCGTTAGGTTATGCTTGCTCTGTGATCGCAGCGTTACTGTTGTTTGGTGTATGTCTCTCAGATTTCATTGTTGCAAGTTTAAATACTACTATTTGTCTCCTTGTCGACTCCTTATTTCTCCCTGTCGGTTGTCATTTCTTTTTCTGTCATGGTTAAAACCCCTTATACCACCCTGTCATAAGTCCTTCGATCTCCACCTTCTCTCAGCCGATCTTAGATCCCACCACAACCATTTTCTATCATAGTTCTTAGGTCACCGACCTCCAAAACCCTCGACCTCCTATATCCCAACACCCCTGTCTCCACCGAATGTCCCGTCTTTGCTTGCATGCAGGTGCCTTGGTCACCACCACATTTCATATTCTCTATCGTCCTCCCAAAATCCTAAACTTTAGCCACCCTGAGACTTTAGCCAACCATTGTTGAGAACATTCGTCGCCACCAAAATCTCCGTCGACCTCCCTTACACCCCCTCTGCCCATTCTTCGGTACTTAAACCCTAGTCGCCTCCCGAGATCCGTCGGTTGCCACCCTCGAATCACCGCTGCCGATGCACAAAAACATTTATGCGTCAATTCGAGGCCCTAACATAATGAAAAATTCATCAAGAGAGTAATATGCCTCTTTCATGTGATCAACTGTGACAGGCGTAAGGGAATCTGTGACTGCATTAACTTAATGTTATCATGGTGTTGTTATTTGATTCACCGGTTTCAATATTTTTTGTTTTTCCAAACCTAATATCGTACTAAAATGGCATCCATCGCTGAGTCCTGAGAAAGAAAAAAATCCCAAATCTGTCATCATATTTCACCAATTCTATCATCATTTCCATTTTCTCTGCAATGACCCACGATTACGACACTTTATTAAAGCATCTGTTGATCCATGGGCCATTCATTTTATTCATCTCGAATCATAAAAATGGAGATAGCAGATGATTTGGTGGAGGAGATAATGAAGTGCCTTCCCTTGGAATGCTTGTTCCATTTCTGCCTAGTTTAGAGATAGCACAACCACTGTGCCCTTTGTAACTTAATCGACGCTTTTGCCCCTATCTCTAGCCTGCAGACACATTATTGACCCAGAGGCCAGTGCCCCCCTTTATTCCTTTTTTTATTTTTGCACTTTTTCAGCCCCTGGTCATATGGGAGACCAGGAGTGCCGCTAGACATAACCACCCAGACCTAGACTGCCAGCCTCCTAAACTGCGAGCATGTGACCAGTTACACTATAACCACTAGCGGTTAACACTAACCACCAGGCTTTCCCTTCACCTCCTCAAGCCCTAATAGGGCATTATTTTTCTTTTCGACATAACTTTCTCATACGGAGGCATAGTTTCATGAAATTTGCAGCGTTATGGAGCTGGTTCACCCAACTACACTGTGCCAAAGTTATTTTCAGGTAACTATGTCATTTTATAGGTAATTTTTTAGTCAAAGTCAACCCTATTTTTAAACTTCAAGTGAGCATATCTCGAGCAATTTTTGTCAGATTTTAGTGCATTTTTTTTTTAAACAGCTTAGAATTTCTTGAATTTTTTGAATATGCAATCCATTTTTCTACAGTTATTCTTCTAACATTAGATTTCATCAGATCACTCATTTTTCACATAACACACTAGGGTTTGCAAGTTTCTTGTTTGTTCTTGGTTTTGGTGACTTTCAGGTGGTCATACAATGTTGGAACAACATCAGTATTAGTCACAACAGTAGATTGGAAAGAAAAAATTTCAAGTGCACTCATTTCATCTTTCATTTCATCAAATCAACTTACTTGTCCTCACACTTCAATTTGGGACTTAAAAAGAACATCTTGTTTGCAATCACATTTAGATTTTGGGCATTAAAATGAGTCATTGTCTTCAATCACACATTCAAATTGGGCTCTAAATGAACTAGTGTATTCCAACACACATTTTGGCTTTGGATTAAAACGAACCAGTGCTTTCATTGTTTGGTGAATTTGAGTGAGATTAAAGGTGTGTATGCTCTTCTCATGAACTTCATGTGATCTTGAGAATCAAAAACACCTTTCATCCATTCACTTTCACACCACACATTTCATTTCTAAGGGGAATTAACAAGTGCGAGTGTGAATCACGTTTGCATGTGTATGCTCTCTCCTTGCACCGCAAGGTGATCTTGGAGATTAAAAAACACCCACTTGGTTTGCTTTTGTCATACCCTTCCTAGGAGCCCTGCTTGGAGACACACCACTCTAAGGGACGACCTCAACTCTAGCATTCCGATGGAGTATAAATAGCGAGGTGTGAATTGAAAGACACCCTCTTTGGAAGTTGAAATCTTTCCATTCGGGCTAAGCCCCAAAGAACTTTATACCTTTGGGAAGTGAAGGTAATTTGACATTATTTTACTTTCATTTCACATAATTGGCCCCCCTGTACCTTGAGTATATTGGGGGCATCCTTGGTCAACCTTGTGCATCCTAGAGTAAGACCTAATTGGCTACACCTACCTGACTAGTCCAAGTAGGGATTCAATCTAGATAGAAAAAGATATTAGTCAAGATGGTTCTAGCTCGTTTTTGTTTCCTATTTCCTATTTGCAAAATTATTGTTTTCTATTTAGTTGTTAGTCCCAACTCTTTCCTTTTAAGAAGTATATCAAATCTAATTATATGCACAAAATTTTGAAGTTAATTCGATGCATTTTCATCAAGAGGACCAAGTATCAACAAATTCAAGAGTACATATGGATCATAGTATTGGAGATCACAACAAGTGTTATTATCCTAGAGGATCTTATGTAGTAGTCTACTTCTACATATACAAGTTTTTGTTAGGAGAAAATATATTTTGTCAAATTTGTATAGAGTTGTCTATAGTGTGTTCCAGGGTAATCAAATGATGTAAGTCACAATTTAGAGGGTTGAGGGATAAGTTTGTGTTGAGTCTACAGGAAGTATTTTCTTACATAGACCTCTACATAATCTAGGTGTCTCCATGTCTAACTCAAATGTTTCAAGGGATATTATATCCAGATTATGATAACATTTTATATATGGCTATGAGATCCATGATCATATCAATGTTTGGTAGAGAAAAGTTATCTTTAGGGTATTCTTTTTTGATGTCTCAAAAGTTAGTGCAAACATAAATTCCCTTGGTTTTATTGCTAACTAAGACCACATTAGAGACCCATTTAGGATAAGTAATAGTCTAAATGAACCCCACATCCAAGAGTTTATACAATTCTTCTTTGACCAAGAGGGCTACTTGGGGGTGCATTTTGCGTAGCTTTTATTGAATAGGTTCGGCATTGAGGTGAACCACAAGATGATGCATGACTAAAGATGGAGTCTCAAGGCATGTCACCATAAGACCACATGAAGAAATCAGCAAAATCTTTAAGGGTGATGGTTATGCCTTCTTTGATGTCAAGGTCCAGTGAAGCTGCTATCTTAGAGAGTTTAGGTTCCTCTTCTATTCATAGATTGCTGTCTATAGCATCCTCAACAAGGAGAGGGGATTTATCTTGTATCTGAGTGGTATCTAATGGAAGGTGAAGTTTTTCATTGAGGATCTCTTGGGAAGTGTCCATTTTTATTGTATCATTTTAATCGATCACAAGTTTCTTCTTATATCTTTTTGCTATTTTGCCTACTAGGGTACCTTAGGACTAAAGGGTTCTTCTTTCTCTCCAAAATAAGCATAGGTGTTAAGTATGGTGGAAAAGTCTTTCTTATGATTACCATGGGGATGTGGTCTTGACACTTCATAAGTTTCATGATGGCTTCATCATTTTGGAAAACATCAAATCATAAAGGGTCGTGTTGGTCCCAATCGATAAGCTCAAGGTATTATAGGTCTAAGGAGATGGTGAGGATAGTGACCTATCATGAAAGAGGTTAGTGGTGGCAAGATCTTCATAAGGATCATGAGTGGGGCCTACATCAATGTCATTAAGATTAGGGGAAGCATTACCAATGAGGTTAGGCTCGTATCACAATTAACATCATGATGTTCATCCCAGGGGCATAACCTAGCTAGTGAGGACAGCTATAAGTGTCTCTAAAGTTACATTTGTTGGCTTGATTTCATTTTTGATTAGTTGGCTATCACAAAAACTGTAAAATCTTCTCAATTCTTGATTAGTTGGTTGTCTCTAAAGGTTTGATTATGAAGGAAGTGATAAAGGTTTTATTATGGTTTGTTGTAATTTTTTTACATGATAGTTACCTATTCAATAACGCCTTTAAAATACAATGACATACATTGATATAAGTAAATTTTATAAAAACCAAATATATATATCATCCCAATGCTATATAAATTTTGACAATTTGTTCAAAATCTCTCCTTTCACATGATACAATATTTTCAAAATTTCAATTCTATTTTATAGCTAAAATGTCTAAATACAGCTATTCAATTCTCAAATTTAAACAAAATTTTGACAGTTTGTTCAAATTATATCCTTTTATATGATAGTCTTTCAAAATTTCAATTGTATTTTACAACTAAAATGTCAAAATACAACTATTGAATTCATAAACAGAAACCCCAAATAACAGTTTACATTTTAAATTTTGATTGTATTTTACTCCAAAAAAAGAAAGGGAAACTTCAAAAGATTCATTGCCAAATTGTAGAAGTGGAAAAATCCACTTACTTGATGTTTTGATGGTGAAAATCATCTTCCTCAACTCGGGATCTCGTTCTCAACTATCGCCTGTCGCTGGGAAAAATGGGGTCGCAGCCATTTATTTTAAAATTTAATACTTTTAAAAAATGGGATCCCGTTTTGTGAAACAGGATCCTGTTTTTTTGTTCTAGGTTCAGGATCCCACTAAGGAACGGGATCCTGTTCTGGATTTTAGGCTCGGGATCCCGATCTAAAACGGGATTCCATTTTTAGTTACCCAATTTTAGATTTTTTTCTAACTCCGAAACTTCCACCTTAAGTGGACACAACTTCTTGCATTTACCCTAAGGGTGTGTGCAAGAAGTTGAGTCCACTTTTTGGCCAAAAAGTGGAAGTGTTTTCCCTGATTTTTAGAATTTGTCACATTTGGCCTAACAATTGAAGCACTTAAAGGTGGAATCTTGGAAAAAGTCACTAAATATGAAATGTAGTACTCGGAGTCTAGTTTCTAAATATGTAATTTTTTTCAATACCCAGATGATAGAAATTGATTTTAAATAGGCATTTCTAAAAACCACTGTTTAAAAGTCTTTTTTTTACTATACCATGTACGTGTACGTCATCCATATTTTGACCTAAATAATCATATTTTTCTAAATCCTTTTGGGAAAAGATTTGTAACTCACTAAAGCACGTTTTCCATATTTTTTTGTAATTTTTTATTGAATTTTTTTTATTAATTTTTTATTGGCTATTTTTGGTCTTTTAAAAAATCATCGTGTACATCACACAAAAGATGACCTAAATTAACATTTTTTAAATTTTTTTAAATTGAAAAGAATTGTCTAAGGTATGTTTTCGTACAATTTTTTTTACAAAAAATATTTTAATAAAAAGTTATTAAAATACTAAAAAACCATGATAATTCAAGTTTATGGACCTATTTCATCAGAAATTGATTAAAAAATAGAAAAAATAATCCAATTGTAAAAAAAATTACATATTTGGAATCTACACTATCTCATCTATAATGGGTTTTAATTTCGTCAAAATATTCTGCAAAATAGACCTTCAGATATATGCCCAAAGTCACTATTTTGTTGTGACATTGACATGACCTTCAAGTTGCAGGTCAAACTAGGTCCAGAGGTTAGGTTCGGGTCCCCAAAGCATTTCCCGAACCGGGTTACAAAGCAAAACCCGAGCTTAAAATTCAAATTTTAAATAACGGGATCTCGTTTCTCACTGCATCGGTGCAAAATAAAATGAGATCCCGTTTACTAAACGGGATCCCGTTTTGTAGAATAGGATCCTGTTTCTTATTTGTCCATTTTTTTTAATAAGACTGTGACTGTCAACCCTACAACTTGCTCTACAGTACGACCGACAGCGACATTTGCAGCATTCTCTACCATCTTTTTTTCTTTTGTAGGTCCATCAACTTGGAATGTTGTTTGAATTTTGATAGAAGACATCATTGAGACACTGTTTGCATGAAATTTTGTTGAATTGCTACTTGTTTGAAGGACTTGAACAAAGAAGAAAGGCTTTCAAGTTTTTGACATTCATTTGTACATGCTTCATAAATTTTTTAATCATGAGATCACAAAGTTGTAATAAGAGGAAAGATATGAAGCTATTAACCCCTAAAGAAATTGAAGCAAAGAGAGAAGAGGCAAAACGACAGAGAGGTAGGAGAATAAATATTCAATCAATGAATAATGCTGAAGCATCCAATTCCACAACTATTGAAGATAAAAACATTGAGGAGACCATGGATGTAGATGATGCAAATTTACAAGAGGTGAATGTGGAAACTAATACGATTATACAAACTACTCCTGGTATGTCTTCAAATCCCTATGTCAATGCTATGGAGAATGTTTCAATAGGCACAAATCTAGGTACTTCTTCAAATCCACCTTTGAATGAAATGGAAATAGTGTTGATAGGAGATTTAAAACAAGCTGGATATAACAATGTTGAGATTGATAATATTCGTAGAGATCAAAATTTGAAACAAATTGTTGTTGAAAATGAAAATAAAAATCCTTTTGTTGAAAATGAAAATGAAAACCGTTTGTTGTTGAAAATGAAAACAAAAATCCTTTTGTTGAAAATGAAATTGAAAATAGTTTTGTTGTTGAAAATGAAAACGAAAATCCTTTTGTTGAAAATGAAAATGAAAACAGTTTTGTTGTTGAAAATGAAAACGAAAATCATTTTGTTGAAAATGAAAATGAAAACCGTTTTGTTGTTGAAAATGAAAATCGTTTTGAAGTTGAAAATGAAAATGAAAATCCAGGATGTGATGTTGAAAATGAGATTTTTTTTTCAAAATTGAAAGAGATGTTTTGGATAATCTTCCTGGTAAAATTTCTTGGAGACAAATAAGAACACATGCCAATAGATTATACAAGGAATTTTTTTATCGTAAAAAACTATCATTTCAATGTCAACTAATGATGCAATTAATGAGAATATGGAAAATGAGAAAAGTAATGAAAATGTTAGGCATTTTGTTAAACCAAGAAGAAAAGATCAATCACTAAAACATGCTATATCTACTATTGCTAGTGCCATTGAGTCTATTGGAAATAACAGTCGATCCAAAGATAAGAATGCAGCAAGATGAGCTATAACAACTACTATAGTGAATAAAACAACTTTGAATAGAAGAATGGTAAGCAATATTAGTGGAATTCTAAAAATACATCCTAAAACATTGGTAAGAGCGGAAAAAAGATGAGAAAGTATAGAAAATGATCCAATTAACCAATGTTGGAGTTTTAGTGGTTGGGTCCCCAAATCTGACATGAAATTGAAATCAGATCTTTGATCGAAAGATATTGGCATGATAATACTAGGGTATCATCTAATGTTAGAGATGTTTTAAAATTAAGAGTGGGGTCCAAGTTCACGATCCTCATCCAAAACACCTATTAGATACAACACAAACTAAATTTTATAGAAAATTTTGTGATGAATTAGTGTTACCTGGTAATATTAAAATAAGTCAAAGATTTTTTAAAAAATGCAAACCATGGTATGTAAAGATTAATAAGCAACGAATATCTTGTTGTTGTAAAACGCATGTTCAATTTCGTTATTATTATGATGTGTTTCAATATATATGTTGTACTTTACATAGTAACATAATTATACAGGAATGTGATATTAATATGCCAACTAAAGAAATAAAAGAGTTTATATCAAGTTTGTTCTGTGAAAGATCTAATGAAAAATTATTTTATTTAAGTTCATGTATTTCTAGACAATGCACTAGTTGTTGCAATCTTTCTTTGTTAAGAGTTTGTATGCATGAAAGTGTTGAAAATGATTTTGGACAACAATTAGTGGATGTTAAAAGATTTAAGAATGTTGAATGTTCTTTAAAAGATGGAAAATTTGGAAAGTGTTGTGATTTAATTACAAAAAAGGTTAGTGTGCATGCATTCATATCAGAATTTAAGAGTAAAATTGTACCAAAATATGTCAAGCACTCTCAACAAGCTCGATGGCTTGATGGACAATTTCATGAATGTAGAAACACATTTCCAGTTGGTACTATACTATCAGTGGTTGATTTTACAGAAAACTATACTTTAGCTCCGCAAGAGGAAATTCAATCACAATATTACAATTCAGTGTAGGTTTCTATGTTTGTTCATATTGTTTATAGACATGCAGATGATAGCACAGAGAATGATAGAAACATTCTGAGGGAGTATCATTTCTATTTGAGTGACAACTGGTTACACTCATCAGAGTTTGTTCAATATTGTTTCAATATATTTTATACAAATTTAAGAGAAAGAGGAATCCAGATGACTGAACATCTTATATGGTCAGATAATTGTATGGGGCAGTTTAAGAATGCTCAAATGTTCTATTGGTTAAGTAGGGTTCACAAGGAGAATAATGTCCAACATATCTGAAATTTGTTTGAAGCTAGACATGGTAAAGGAGAACATGATGGAGCTGGTGCGTGTGTTAAAAGAATTCTTGCAGGACAACAATTAAAATTTGAGGATGCAGTAAAATTTAAAGATGCATGTGGGATTCTAGATTGGTGCAATACAAGATTATGTACACCTGGATCAAGTGAGTACTCTATAGTTTGTCGATTCTTTTGGTTGGTTGAAAAAGAAAACATTCTACCTAGACTTGATTGCCAGACAATTAGTGGATCTACTAAATGGCATTCATTTAGGAGTTCAAATACAAGTACATGGACTATCTAGACAAGGGAGCTTGCATGTTTTTGTCAGTTTTGTATTTCAGGAGATTGGGAAGCATTTGTGAGAATACAGAATGGGTTGAAGAGTGGAAGCAAAGACCATTGACACTTGCACTATAAGCACACGATCAAAGTGAAACAACAATTGAAGACAATGATCAACTGTTTGCATCAGACGATTATGACTGTGTTTCAGACCTTGTACAAGAAGGTAATTTAATTCAAATTATTTCATTTTATTTCACGTCATTACTAATTTGTAGTGCTTTTATTTATTTATATGTGTACATATGAATGCATGTATGTTGATTGGTCAAATTTTATGGACATGTGCAAGTTATTGAATCAAAATTTGTTTGCAGGACATGTGTATGTTGTTGTTGCACCAAAGAAGAATGAAGAGGAAACAAAATATTGGTTGGCTCATTGTGTGGAGACTAAACATAAGTTAACAGCACCTCAAGAAGATGATGATGGCTTTCCTTATCCAACAGGTTTGGTGATCCCCTTAAGCAAATTTTGATAACAAGTCTTTGACCCCCTTAAGCAAATTTTAAGAACTTCTTTGATCTCCTTAGGCAAATTTTAAGAATTTCTTTGATGATGGCTATCATTATCCAATAGGTTCGGTGGTGGTTGTTGGCACTTGGCTACGGAAATACCTAATAAGGAAGAATGGTTTGCCTGCATTCAAAGATTATGAAACACATAAGCAGATTATACACTACTCACATTTGGTGTTGGCAACAAATATAAAACTGGAGAGGTATCGTGGAAAACCTGCAAATAAAGAGCTATGGATAATTTCTATGGAAGACCATGAGACAATCATCGATGCGTTGGAAAAAAGAGAAGATGGAGATGGTACAATGGAATAAGTAAATATAGGTAAATATAGTTAAATAGATTTATATTGTTCTTTTAAATACATTAAATACATGTTTTGATATTTCTTGTGTGTTATTAGTTGAAATTGATTTAAATTGTCCTTTTATATCCTTAGGCCATCATCACAAATTCATCACATACTTTGAAACAAAAACTTGAGAGGATGCAGATTAAACCTATATCTACACATGTGTGAGGCACTTGTAAATACAGGTACAAATTGTGTATATCTAGATAGTTTTATGTAAATTAAAATACATGTTTTGATGATATATTGATAAATTGCTTATATTATTTTTATATCAGGTGGCATGAAGACTTGCTACATTCCTCACAAGTTTTGGATTTTCTTGAGATGGCATAACCACATTTTGTAAACATTATTTTGAGTTGGCATATATGTACATACATAATTACATTATTACACATTTTGTACATAAATTTGTATACATGTGTATGTACACAATTTTATACTCTACACTTTTATATATCAAAATTATTATTCTATATATTTTATTTGTTAAATGTGCATGTTTTTCTACTTTTAATTTACTTTTAATTTGATTTTATTATATTGTTAAATTTGGTTGCCTTGGGCAACTTCACCAAATTTTGAGAACTTAAGACGTCCCCTTAAGACATCGTAAATTAGGACCCCTTAAGACATCCAAAAAGTTAGCATCTTTGTAGGTTAATTAATGGCCAATTTGAAGTTATTAATGGACCACAATATCCTACACAATTATGTTACTTTTATGTTTCAATAACCATATATCTCTCAATCCAACCATTACACTATCATCTTCATTCTATCCTTAAAATTTCTTCTTTATTTGACATGCTCAATAATGAAGATGAACTAGTACTTAGCGTTATAGATTAGGTTAGTAATTTTCAATACATAGATACAACTCCATGCCTTAATGTTATCTCTTTGGAATTTGTAATTTCTCCCTTCTAGATTCTAGTTAATGGTTCATTGTGTGGATGTTTTAGAGCTATTGAATGGGTTTGCATCAACGAGGCCTGGAATCTTGCTTTATCTAAAACTATGGAAATGTAAGGTGGAGATGTAAAATTAGTTTGAATTTTTCCTTTTAGCTAGTCATGTGAGTTTTTGAATTTATTTATTTGTAAGTTCAAGACATGATTTAAGATTTGATTTATTTTATTAGTGGAGATTAGAAGTTAATTAATCAAATAGCAAGATTATTCATAATTAATTAGTGGGGAAGGTGTAGGAAATTAGTTTAATTAAATAAATATTCAATTTATTTAATTAATTTGATGATGGAAGGAATGTAAAAGGCTAATCCTAATTAATTAAATAAATATAATGTATCTAATTAAAGTATGCAAATGTAAAGTAGATTAAAGTATATAAATACCATGGATCTAAAAACATGTATACAAATGTCCTATCTATAAAAGTACATGAACTACTCAAAATACATCATAATATGGGTGAATCCTATCTCCTTGCTAAGTGACCCTCAAAGTGACAACTATTGTGCTAAGAATGATGAATGGATCCCTACAAAAATATACACATACATTAGAACATGAGCATTATAATAAAATTAGAACACATAGTTAATCTAATCTAACAATATACATAAATTATCACCTAATCACTACCATGATGTGAATCATGCATGTATATGTCCTCTCTATGTTAGCAATGATATGAAATTAACATATGTCACTACATCTAAGAGAGGGACTCAAAACTACATGGATATCACCTAATATACCTTCATCAAGTCTAATAATATACATCATATCTAGAATGATGTAATTGATTAGTATCGGTCCTCAATTGCTTTCCTTTGGTAAGAAATTTAACCACAATGTCACCAATATACTTAAAACCTGGGGTAAACATGTATGCATCCTGTTAGCACTAATTTTGGTCTAGATCTGAGCGCAAGATGTTGGAGGGTTTTTTCCTTTTTGGGCCCTAAGTTTCCTTGTTCATCGCTGTGATTTTCTCTATCGGCGAAACTTCTTTTTGGGTACTCAGATTTTGCTTGAACCATTGTTTTGAACCATCGCGTTGAACCCTTTTGGTTCAAGATTCAACGGTTCATGGGCTTAGGCTTCATCTTTTCCTGTCAGTGAATTCTTTGTTCATCTATGTTATCGGCGTTGAACTTCTTGGTTGAACTTCTCTTTTGAACCATCGGGTTGAACTGGTTCAGGGTTCAATGCCTTATGATTTTGGTCTTTATCGGCCTAACGTTCATCATCGGGTGGACGGTGGAGTGTTGGCCCGACGGTTTGCCTCTGGCTGATGGAAGGTTAGTGGTTTGCAAGGTTGGTTTCGGTGTGACATGGGCTATCGGGCTAGCAGTTGGAGCATCCGCCGATGGAGAGTGTTGGGCCGATGAGGAGTCATCGGTGCGGGTCACACCGATAGGGGAATATGGAGTGGACCATCGGCGAGACTATTGCTATCGACAGAGGGGTTTTGACCTCTGCCGATATCATTTCTCTGGCCGATGAGGATTTGGGCGTTGTGTTCATCGGTGTAACGTGTGCGATCGGTGAAGGAAGTTTTGGTCAGCCTGACGGAGGTATTCTCACCGACAAAGGTTTTGAAGGTGACTATCGGCGTGAGTTGTGTTGTCGGCAAGCGTGATTTTTGTTGTGCCGATGGTCTGTCTCTGGCCGACGAGGGTGTGTTTTGATGGCCATCGGAGAGACTTGGTAGATCGAGTGAGCTGTGGAATGCTTGGCCGATGGTCTATATCTTGGCGACAAGTGTGTTTTGCTTGGTCATCGGGGAGAGTTGGTCTATCGTCCAAGGAAGCTTTTGGCTAGTCCGATGATAGTAGTCTGGCTGACAGGGGATTGTAATGTAGCGGTCGGCAGGACAATTGAGGTCGGCAGGAGATTCGTGGGCTTGGCCGATGGTGTTGATCTCGGTGATGGGCTTTGGGTGAAGGATCGTGTGTCGAGCATGGCAAAAGCGCTTGACACCTATTATGCAAGTGACTATGCTTTTAAACTACTAAGGTAGTCTCCTCACCGTGCATGTGGGACTAATCTCCCTACATTTTTTGAACCTGTGGTGAACGCGTTTTGGCAAGAATTTCTTTTTTGATGTGTTCCGACGGTTTTCAAGCGGTCGCGGCTGGTTGAGCCATCAATGGCGACTGTAGTAGGGGCATGGGTGAGTTGTTGAACAGTCATGTACCCGATTTTTTGGCGTGAGGACTTCCAGATGGTGGCACAGGGCTTGAGGCCACCATTGTCTACTTTCTGTCTCTGCAGCAATAAATTTTGAGCGCCATTCCTTTGAAGGATCTATATCTAGCATATTTTTGTAAAATCCTTGTAATTAATTGTTGTGGTACACTTTCTAGCTGATATAAGCAGACTGTGTTACCATTGTTTTGGTTGTTGAAAACTGGACATTTTGGCTCTGTAATAAGATACAACTAGTTTTGGTTGCTATGTGCAGCAAAACCTGTGAGTTTATGTATCTCTTGTTGTACGTTTTTGCATGAATCCACTAATTTCATGGTTAATTCTATATGAGAAATGCTATGTTAGTATGTGTTTTGTTAATTCTGTCTCCAGTATTGCATGTATCTTTCTTCTGAGTTTGGACATTTAAGCAATGTTTGAGACTCTAGAACATAGAATTCCTGTGTTGAATGTCTGATCTCTTAACTTCTGCTTAAGGGGTAGATTAAATTGTTCTCAGATTGAACATTGGGAAGGGTATACTACAGTAGGGATGCCATAAGTATAGATAGCTTAACACTCTGTATTAGGAGATATCTGTAAGGTAGGTATCATATGTGTCCCCCTGAAATCCAGTTTTAGTTGTTCATGCATATCATTCACAGGTGTATGTCTATTGACTCCAGGCCCTGGATAGGCACCAATCTAGCTTTGTCTTTGTGTTATATACCATGTCCAGCTTTGCATCCAAATATAAAATCAAAACCAAACTCTAAAACAACCATTAGGACATGAGAATTAGTTTTAGGATCCTCAGTCCTCTGTCTACAACTGCAAATAGGCCCAAAGCTAGCCCCTTTGCTCTTATCTTACAGTTTTGGTCTACTTACAAGAGGACTTATCTACTTTCTCTCAGCATCCCAGCCTTATATGTATATCCTCATGGATGTTGAGTAGGGAATACCCCCCTAGGTTTTGCAGAGCCTGAAGAAGAAGAGGAGATAAAATATAGAGTCTATCTCCTACACTGTTGGCCCCTGGCCCAGAGATCCTGTTGATCATTGATGGCTACCTTGTAGGGAAATCTGGGAATAAGCATCCAGTCTGGGAAAAAACCAACAGAAATTGGTGACTCTACTGGGGATGGTGATTTGAAAATTGTTATTTTTGTCCTCCCTGGTGAAATATCTGTGTGCCCATCTGAGTCACCATCAGAAATTGGCGACTCTGCTGGGGAGTTTGTGAAAGAACCCTAATTTACAAAAGAAAACAGTTCCTAGTAATAGGTGGCAACTCTGAAGTAATCTTCCAACCGGTCAAAGTAAAATTTATATGCAGGGGAGAAGATCCCAACAAAATCCTTTATTTGAAGAGTTACCAGTAACAAGAAGAATGATGTATAGAAGAAAGGGAGCTATCTCAGTCAGTCATGAGGGTTTCCCCAGAAAAAATGATGATATGCAAGATAACCCTAGGCCATCAGGATAGCATGTGCCTTACTTTTCAAATGCAGAGCTGATATTTAGGGTGCATATGAGAGGCAACAGGGTGGTAGCGTAAGAATGAGGTCAGAGGTGTTCCAAGAACGCCCATTTCTAGACCCTAGTGAAAGGTTTGAAGAGGCAGAGTCTCTGAGGGATGATGAAGATGAAGATCAGAATATGGTAAAACCATCCTCCTCTAGGCCTAGCAAGGAAGAACTAGCTAATGAAATTAGGAGCTTAAGGGCCGAGTTCGAATATCAGCAGGCAATAATAATCAGAGATGACCTGAGGAAGAAAGTGCAAGCTTTAAGGGCTGCCCAAAATAATTCAATTCCTACCCTTGAGAATGCAAATGTGCAGAGACATCAACAAAGAAATGAAATGCAACATCAACATAATGATGAGAGACAAAATGTGAATGATGCTAGGATACCACTAAACAATGTAAGAAACCAGAATGCAAACAGAAATATTAATATTAATCAGTTTGACAGACAGCCCATGCAGTTAGATAGATTCAGACAGCTGGTATTTGATGGTATTCCTGGGTATCCTAACCCCATTGACAAGCATCTAAGGCTGCAGGTGCCTAAATTTTCAGGAAACAACACTGTGTCAGGAGAAGATCATCTAAAAGCTTTTCAAAATGTCATGGATAACTTTGAGGTTGAACATGAGGATGTTTTCATGAAGTCATTCATGCAATCCTTAGTTGATGAAGCCAAGAAATGGTATAAGAATCTGCTTGATCAGAGTATTTCATCATGGGATGATTTTAAAAGGATGTTCAAGGAGCAATATGGTGACAAAACTGACCCTAGCTTTTTTGTAAATGAGTTTACCAGTATCACTAAAGGGTCAAATGAGCAAGTTGCAGATTTTAATGCAAGATTTACTAAAGTGTTAAATAAATTGCCACATCACATGAGGCCAAATGAACCTATGTGCATAATATTGTATATCAACGCCTTTGATGCAAAAATTGCATATGGATTAAGAGATAAAAGTCCTGCTACTATCAGGGATGCTTTCAGAATTGCAGTGAATATTGAGAACAACAGGAAAGCATCAGGGAAGACTAACAGAAAGGATGATGTGAAAATTCTGCAGAATCCAAACAAGCCTCAGAACACTCAAGGTAATACATCTGCCCCTGAAGATAAGATAGACAAATTGGCAAATGTTGTTAAGGACCTAAGTTACAGACTAGCTAGAAGTGAAAAAGGGATAGGTCCTGATAGGCAAGTCTATCAAAGGCAGGAAAAGAGGCCATCATTGCATGATATGCCTTATAATACCAATTGGCATAATGGTAAGTCTATATTCCCACATAACAGCACAAATTAGAGGACTCAACATGTCAAAGAAACTCCTGATCCTCTAAAGAAAGCTGTAAATATTGTTGATGATACTCCATGGTGTATAATTTGTCAGATGCCACATTCACAGTCACAGTGTATGATTGCTCAGTCCTTGTGTGATAATGCTACATCTTGTAATGAATGCAATGAGCCACATTATGTGCAAGATGATGATGTTAATATGATGTCCACAAACAATGGATACCCTCTTTATGATGCTGATGAGAGTACAGATGATGGAATTCAGGCCTGTCAACAGGACTTTTATGATGAAGGTAATGAAGAGAGCTATGTGTATGCTTAGAGCTCGCATAATTTTCTGAGTAACTTACAATGACCTTCTGATGAGGAAATTAGGGCCTTCACAGCTGCAGCAGTTGCTCAAGTCAAGAGTAACTACAATCTCAGAGGTAAAAATCAAGTAAGCAGCTTGCATCAACCAGAAGATGTTTCTGCAGGTCAGCCAGTGCATGGTCATAAAGGAATTGAACCACAAAAAAGGTAGTGGGGTAATAATAAACAAAATTTTAGACATAGAATAGGTCATGAATCCCAAGGACCAGAAAATAGAATCCCTCAGGCTGAAGATCAAAGTAAAGGTTCCCAAGACAAGAATGATGATCAGGGAACTATGAAAGTAAAAGCTAAATCAGTTCAGGATAAAAACAAGATTGTGGAGCAAGCTACAACTGTTATACAAAATTATGCTCCATTTGATATAGCTCAAGTCCTCTCCTAGGTAAAAGTCTCTGTTCCGCTTATGGAACTGATGAAGGTTGAAGAGATCAAGAATAGGACAATATCCCTAATTTCAGGGGTGCCTTTTCAAGCTAAACAAAATGTTCAGATCCAAGGTGAGAAGCATGTCATGTGTAATGAAGAAGATGAGGCTCCTGAAGTCTATTTAGGAGTGACTATGACAAAGTGTCCTTCACAAGTGGAACCATTTTATGTATCCCTGGTTATAAATGGAAAAATAATCAGAAATTGTATGCTTGACTCTGGAGCATCTACAAATGTCATGCCTTTAGCCGTCATGCAACAAGCTAGATTGAAAATCGACAAGGCATGTGGAAAATGTTATGCTATGGATGCCAGAGAGGTACCAGTTATTGGAATCATGAAGGATGTAGATTTCAAACTGGCAGCATTTCCTGAAAAGAGATATAAAATGAATATAACAGTGGTTGACATCAAGCCACAGTATGGTATGTTGCTGTCAAGAAGATGGGCTGCACTAATTGGTGGAAGTATGTAGCTGGACCTGTCATATGCCATGATTCCAATGAATGGCAGGGATGTTAAGCTAATCAGAGAACAAAGATCATCAGAGATAGTGGAAGACCAAGAAGCAGAGGAACAGATATGCTTTGTAAACACTGACTGTGATAATTTCAAGGTTGTCTCAGATGATAGGGAAGATAAAGAGAAAAATATCTGCATTAAAGAGTTGGACCAGCAGGGTCTGTGGACCATGTATTTTGATGGAGCTTGTGCAAAAGAAGGCTCTGGAGCTGGAGTTGTTTTCCTGTCTCCAACTGGTAAGCTCCTCAAATTTTCTTTCTTGCTGAGGTTTGTTTGCACAAACAACATTGCAGAATATGAGGCTTTAATCTTAGGCCTAAATATAGCTCTCAAACATGGAATCAAAATGCTAAGAGTATTTGGGGATTCTGAGCTGATTGTATCCCAAATTAGAGATAGGTATGCTTCAAAAAATAAAAGATTGAAACAATACAAGCATGCTGTTTGGGATACCATTGAACTATTTGATGCATTTTCAATAGGCTGGGTAGAGAGATCAAAGAATGTTATGGCTGATTTCTTAGCTAATGTTGCAATAAGGCCAGATGACATCACTCTGTCAGATGTTACAAATGTAGAAGTTAAAATCAGGCCTGTAGTACCAGAAAATATATGCAGTTAGCAAGTGTTTAATGATGATAGGGACTTGTTAAAATTTTTGCACTGCATAGATGAATTTGAGAATCAAGAAATTAATTTTCAAGCCTTTGTAGAGACTATAGATGGGAAAGAAACTCTTGTGGGAAAAGAGATAATTCAATTGAAGACTAATAAAATCCCTAGAGGGTTAGTAGCTTTGGAAAGAGCTTTTGACAGTAGAGACAAATTGGTCACAAGGACATCTCCCACAAATAAGGAAGATTTAGAAGAGATAAATTTGGGGACATCTCAGGCACCCAAGAAGGTATACATTGGTAAACAGCTCAAACCACACATCAGGAGTATGCTGATTGCATTACTGAAAAGGTATAAACATGTTTTTGCTTGGTCATATGAGGACCTAAAAGCCTATAGGGAAGATCTATTCCAGCAT
The DNA here is from genome assembly GCA_027924645.1 of Cunninghamia lanceolata. Taxonomy (NCBI): domain Eukaryota; kingdom Viridiplantae; phylum Streptophyta; class Pinopsida; order Cupressales; family Cupressaceae; genus Cunninghamia; species Cunninghamia lanceolata. The sequence goes on along the minus strand of BSBN01000423.1, from coordinate 7,463,803 downwards.
GAGATCCCATTGAAGCCTGGAGCTAAGCCATTTAGACAAAGGAAAAGACCTATTAATCCTACCTTAGCTCCAAAGATGCAAGAAGAGCTTAAAAAGCTTAGGGAAGCTAGAATAATTGTGCCGATCAGACATTCAACTTGGGTGTCTAACTTTGTCCCAGTCAGAAAAAAGAACGGTGATATTAGGCTTTGTGTTGATTTCAGGAACTTGAATGTATCCTCTTTAAAGGATAACTATCCACTGCCTAATGTGGAAGCTATGTTGCGGAGAGTGACTGGTTGTGAACTCTTATCCATGATGGATGGATTTTCAGGTTATAATCAGGTGAAGGTAAAGGAATCAGAACAGTATAAGACTGCCTTCACCACTCCATGGGGAACTTATGTATATGTTAGAATGCCATTCGGATTAACAAATGCAGGTGCTACATTTCAAAGAGCAATGGACGTTGCTTTTGTAGGGTTGATTGATTCAATCCTGGCTGTATATCAGGATGACTTGACTGCATATTCAAAGAAGGAAGAGCAGCATTGTTTGCATCTAGAGAAGATTTTCATAAGAGCACTAGAGTATGGTATTTCTTTAAATCCAAAGAAGTGTGCCTTTGGGGTAGTTGAAGGAAAACTCCTAGGGCACATTGTTTCCAAGGATGGAGTTAGGATAGATCCAGAGAGAGTGGCTGCTATTGACAGAATTCAAATGCCAAAAACTGTAAAAGGAGTTCAGTCCTTCTTTGGATAGATAAATTTTGTTAGGAGATTTGTTCCCAACTTTGCAGAAACCACAAGGAACATTTCCAAGATGATGAAGAAGGATGCAACTGTCAACTGGGAAAGTGAAGCAATAGAATCATTTCAGAGTATCAAAGAGGCAATCAAGATGGCCCCTGTTCTTAAATCTCCTAATTTTTCTAGGCCATTCCAAGTATTTTCATTTGCTTCCTTTCACACTGTTGCTGCGTGTTTGCTACAGAAAAATGAAGATGGTTTTGAATAGCCCATAGCTTTCTTTAGTATGTCCTTGCAGGCTTCTGAGTTGAAGTATGATATTATGGAAAAACAGGCATATGCACTAGTCAGAGCCATCAAAAGTTTCAGACCATACCTAGTAGGATCACATGTAATTGCATATGTACCCCATGCAGCAGTCAAAGACATATTCACTCAACAGGAGGTGACTGGAAGAAGGTGTAGATGGATAAACAAACTGCAAGAGTTCAACATAGACATACAAATTACCAAGTTGGTAAGAGGACAAGGATTAGCCAAGATGATGGCACAGGGAAACTTGGAAGCATGCCAAGTTAATGCAGTCCAAAATGAGAGTGTAAATGTATCAAGATCTGAATGGTACAAGGATATTATCTACTACTTGCAAAATCTGAATTGTCCTTCCCATTTTAGTGACAGCCAAAAGAGGACTTTAAAGTTACATGCAATCGGGTATGTTATTGTTCAGGGTGAGCTATACTGGAAAAACCCTGATGGTGTGCTGCTGAGATGTGTGGATGAGGATATGGCTAACAATGTTTTGATTGATATGCATAAAGGATTGTGTGGTGGACATTATACTACTCAAACAACAGCTCATAAGACTCTTAGAGCAGGATATTGGTGGCCCACTCTCTTTTCAGATGCACAAAGGTTAGTAAGGAAGTGTGACCTGTGCCAAAGATTCTCAGGAAAATTGAGATATGATGGGGAATTGACTTTATAGGGGAAATTGCAGACAAGTCAAGTGGGGGACACAGTTGGATTTTGGTGGCAACTGATTACTTTACCAAATGGATTGAGGCCATTCCAGCTAAGAGAGCTACAAGTAAGGTGGTGATGGATTTCATACTGGAAAATGTTATCATCAGGTTTGGAGTACCATTCAAGATAGTCACTGATAATGCTATGTACTTCAGATCAGGTGAATTTGTTGATTTTTGCAATAGGTATGGGATAAATCTATCATATGCATCACCATACCACCCACAAGGAAATGGTCAAGCAGAATCAAGCAATAAAAGCATCATGAAAATTATCAAGAGGATACTGGACAAGAACAAGAGAGCTTGGGACTCAAAGTTAAAGTTAGCAATATGGGCTGACAGAGTGACAGTAAAAAAGGCTATTGGAATGTCACCCTTTGAGCTAGTATATGGTGCATCAGCCAGATTGCCCATAAACAATCTCCTACCAGTTTATAGATTCATCTAGGAAAATGATGAGGAGATTGAAGACTCCATGACAGAAAGAGTGAACCAGCTGGTTGCACTGGATGAAAACAGAAGGAAAGCACACCAGATCAACCTCAAGAGACAACAAGATGTGAAATATCAGTTTGACAGGAGAGCTACAAAAAGGAAGTTTCAAGTCAATGATCTGGTGCTCATATGGAATGCAAAAGGTCAAGAAAAGGGTAAACATGGTAAATTCAAACCCTTATGGATGGGCCCATATCAGATTTGCAGCATTCATGGGGAGGATTCTTATTTCCTCCAGGCCCTAGATGGTGAATTTCTGGAATTGCCTATGCATGGCCAATTCCTTAAGTTCTATTTTGCATAGATGACTTGTCACTGTGCACATTTGTAAAAATATGTATATAGTGTAAATTTTCTGTACAGTTTGTGCTTTTTTGGCTTTTTTGCCTGGTCTTCTCGGAGATCTGGTTCTCACTGTAGGTTTTTCACCTGCATGTCCCCATTCGGAGCCAGTGTTAGCACTAATTTTGGTCTGGATCTGAGCGCAGGATGTTGGAGGGTTTTTTCCTTTTTGGGCCCTAAGTTTCCTTGTTCATCACTGTGATTTTCTCTATCGGCGAAACTTCTTTTTGGGTACTCAGATTTTGCTTGAACCATCATTTTGAACCATCGCGTTGAACCCTTTTGGTTCAAGGTTCAACGGTTCATGGGCTTAGGCTTCATCTTTTCCCGTCAGTGAATTCTTTGTTCATCTGTGTTATCAGCGTTGAACTTCTCTTTTGAACCATCGGGTTGAATTGGTTCAGGGTTCAATGCCTTATGATTTTGGTCTTTATCGGTGTAACGTTCATCATCGAGTGGACGGTGGAGTGTTGGCCCAACGGTTTGCCTCTGGCCGATGGAAGGTTAGTGGTTTGCAAGGTTGGTTTCGGTGTGACATGGGCTATCGGGCTAGCAGTTGGAGCATCCACCGATGGAGAGTGTTGGGCCGATGAGGAGTCATCGGTGCGGGTCACACCGACAGGGGAATATGGAGTGGACCGTCAGCGAGACTATTGCTATCGACAGAGGGGTTTTGACCTCTGCCGATATCGTTTCTCTGGCCGATGAGGATTTGGGCGTTGTGTTCATCGGTGTAACGTGTGTGATTGGTGAAGGAAGTTTTGGTCAGCCTGATGGAGGTATTCTCACCGATGAAGGTTTTGACGGTGACTATCAGCGTGAGTTGTGTTGTCGGCAAGCGTGATTTTTGTTGTGCCGATGGTCTGTCTCTGGCTGACGAGGGTGTGTTTTGATGGCCATCGGAGAGACTTGGTAGATCGGGTGAGCTGTGGAATGCTTGGCTGATGGTCTATATCTTGGTGACAAGTGTGTTTTGCTTGGTCATCGGGGAGAGTTGGTCTATCAGCCAAGGAAGCTTTTGGCTAGTCCGATGATAGTAGTCTGGCCGACAGGGGATTGTAATGTAGTGGTCGGCAGGACAATTGAGGTCGGCAGGAGATTCGTGGGCTTGGCCAATGGTGTTGGTCTCGGCGATGGGCTTTGGGTGAAGGAGCGTGTGTCGAGCGTGGCAAAAGCGCTCAACACTTATTATGCAAGTGACTATGCTTTTAAACTACTAAGGTAGTCTCCTCACCGTGCACGTGGGACTAATCTCCCTGCATTTTTTGAACCTGTGGTGAACGCGTTTTGGCAGGAATTTCTTTTTTGATGTGTTGCGATAGTTTTCAAGCGGCCGCGGGTGGTTGAGCCATCAATGGCGACTGTAGCAGGGGCATGGGTGAGTTGTTGAACAGTCATGTACCTGATTTTTTGGCGTGAGGACTTCCAGATGGTGGCATAGGGCTCGAGGCCACCATTGTCTACTTTCTATCTCTACAGCAATAAATTTTGAGCGCCATTCCGTTGAAGGATCTGTATCTGGCAGATTTTTGTAAAAGCCTTGTAATTAATTGTTGTGGTACACTTTCTGGCTGATATAAGTAGACTGTGTTACCATTGTTTTGGTTGTTGAAAACTGGACATTTTGGCTCTGTAATAAGATACAACTGGTTTTGGTTGCTCTGTGCAGCAAAACCTGTGAGTTTATGTATCTCTTGTTGTACATTTTTGCATGAATCCACTGATTTCATGGTTAATTCTATATGAGAAATGCTATGTTAGCATGTGTTTTGTTAATTCTGTCTCTAGTATTGCATGTATCTTTCTTCTGATTCTGGACATTTAAGCAATGTTTGAGACTCTAGAACATAGAATTCCTGTGTTGAATGTCTGATCTCTTAACTTCTGCTCAAGGGGTAGATTAAATTATTCTCAGATTGAACATTGGGAAGGGTATACTACAGTAGGGATGCCATAAGTATAGATAGCTTAACACTCTATATTGGGAGATATCTGTAAGGCAGGTATCATATGTGTCCCCCTGAAATCCAGTTTTAGTTGTTCATGCATATCATTCACAGGTGTATGTCTATTGACTCCAGGCCCTGGATAGGCACCGATCTAGCTTTGTCTTTGTGTTATATACCATGTCCAGCTTTGCATCCAAATATAAAATCAAAACCAAACTCTAAAACAACCATTAGGACATTAGAATTAGTTTTAGCATCCTCAATCCTCTGTCTACAACTGCAAATAGGCCCAAAGCTAGCCCCTTTGCTCTTATCTTACAGTTTTGGTCTACTTACAGGAGAACTTATCTGGTTTCTGTCAGCATCCCAGCCTTATATGTATATCCTCATGGATGTTGAGTAGGGAATACCCCCCTAGGTTTTGCAGAGCCTGAAGAAGAAGAGGAGATAAAATATAGAGTCTATCTCCTACACTGTTGGCCCCTGGCCCAGAGATCCTGTTGATCATTAATGGCTACCTTGTAGGGAAATCTGGGAATAAGCATCCAGTATGGGAAAAAACCAACACATCCTTTCACCAATAAAATATCTAGGTTGAGGAAAATATCATCCTCAATGATGATCATATGTGTCTCTATCACATATACCCTAGCATGTTCTTTTCCCACATGGCTTGGTAAATATACTTGAAATTTATGTTGAGACTCAAGTGCACCTTGACATATAGATTTTGTTGTTATTCAAATTAAACATTTGAGATTTGGTTTTTATTTGGATAATGATCATGGGCAGCTACAAACCTAGGATATAGTTCAATGGTTTCATATAGATTAAGAATAAATGATCAAGGTCTAGATGTTTAGTTAATATATTCCAAAGTTTCATTATTTTGGTTGAATCTTCAATGGGTAGATCTATGATTTATGCTAGGGTTTGAAACATGATGTTGAGGTTGTTAGTATCACTCTTCGGTCTAGATCCTTTGACCCATCTACCTTACACTTCATGAGCCTTTCTAAAATCAAAGTGAGGCATCCCTTTAGGATATTAAGTGCTTGCCTAATGATATAGTGATGGAAATTAACACTCTCCAAGTTCACTCTTTCTTGTGGAAGGGTAATGCTTTCACAATAATACTTGATATATTTTAATTATAACATTGTAATAGGGAAAATTGTACATACCTATGTCATTTTAGCTTATGTTTTGGGCCTAGGATTCAAACTCTTTTATGAATGAGAGCTCAAAAGGACTATAATTTATATAGTGTGATCAAGTCTTAAAAACATTCCTAAAAAAACATCATGATCACACATCTCAAGATTTTACTCCATTCAATAAATAGTTTATAAATTCCCTTTTTAGGTCAAACACACAAGTGTGGACCTAATCTTGATTAGGTCTGTGACTGTGGATCTGAACAAAGGCATCTACAAGTGCTCTAGTGAAGGTTGTGAGATTGATTCCCAAGCCTAAGAAAATCTTATCTACACAAACTAAAAATAGAAAATTTAAAGATAAACTTAATGAAAGCATGTCAAAGGAATTGGGTCTTGCTAAATTATATTATTGTGTTGTGCAATGATCAACTTTCAAGGCAAGTTGTATGCTAAGTATCACTTATCTCAATAGTTACTCATAAATTTGTTACCATTAAATGTCCTAGGTCATAGAATTGTAACATCAAAGAAAATTGTAACATCAACCATTTGAAATTGATAGACATTTTATTTTCTAAGTGTGGTTCTCAAAGAAAGGGTCTTTTGGATTCATTCTTTGTCATCTTGATTAAAATGTAATGTATTATCCTCATACTAGTTTTCCCATGTCATATAATGACTCAAATGCATATGAATTAGTTAAGGAATGTTTTGTCTATTAGTGGGGGATCATATAGGAAGATAATTTGTTTCATTTGAATAAACCTAACAAAAATGTTAAATTTTCTACTAGACCATGAAGTATATAGGACTACTAATATGTCTAAGAATGCTATGCATGGCCTTTTATGAGTAGGGTACATTAGTTCTCTTTATCATCTAATAAACCCTTTATGTATGATTATTATGATCCTAATAATATCAAACATTTTTTTTGTAAAAGTGATTTTGATAATACTAGTGGAATATATAAGGTCAAAGTCATGTTGTGCATTTTTATATAGTTATTTAAGTACTTGCATGTTTGAAGTGTAAAACACATACAACAATGAAATAAAGTTTTGTATTCTAGAGACCATAAAATAGTGAAATGAAATAAAGTCTAGGTCCATGTTCAAAAAATATACAAAGTCCCATGTTCAAAATATAAAGTCCATGTTCAACAATATATATATAAAGTCCATGACAAAGAGTATATAACATAGTCCATGAAATTCCTCAGTTTGCAGAAGAAGATGATCACGTCGAGGATCATGATTTGTAGGTTATAGAGATAGCAGATTAATGGGGATCTTCTTCATGTTTTTTGCCTTCAGCGGTTACTTTTTTGTTTTGTTTTGTATATGCCAGATGCTCTGTAATTCCTTTTTGAAAATTGTATACTCTCTAACATGATTTTAGTCATATTTTGGACCAATCTATGTTTTTGAGATAACTATGTATAATCTCGTTAAACTCAGGCTATAATCGGAGGTTTTCTTTACCGATTCTTTCCTGCCGGTATGCCTTTTCTGAATCTGGCATTTTGTAATTACTTTTTATTAATAAATTTTAGTGGTTCAGCCACTTTTTTGTTAAAAAAAAAAACATAGTCCATGAAATAGTCAAATTATGTAGCCCATGAAATAACCTATCACATACTATCTCTGTAATCAAGAGTCCTCTTCACACCATGCGAACTACTTAGATGACCTAAATCACTCTGTAGAAGAGAAAGATTTAGATGAAATTAGATGTAAGATGATTACAAATGAATTAATGACAATTTTTAAATTTATAATTTATCATAAAATTAAATTACCGTGTGAGGCTGAGAGGCATGCTCTGGTGCACCTGGACTTGTCTCTACATGCTCTGAATCAATCTATTTAATACAAGAGAAAGTTCAAGTTGAAATTAGATGTAAGATGATTTTAAAAATGATTTAATTCAATTTAATTTGTAATTTATCATATTTAAATTATTATACCATAAGAGGAACTTGTTGTACATCCTTTATTCCAGGACCTGTCTCTACAGGCTTAGCTACATGACATGTCTCAAGATATAAAAGAAAAAGAATTTTGAACACATGTCAACATATATATCTATCAAGAAATTTACTTTAAGTTCACAGTGTATATTTTAATTGACTTTAAATATAATCTAAATTTTAAATTATACCATATCAAGCTGTCCATCTCCTCTGTCCTCTTGCTCTGCATGTGTTGTGTGTTGATGAAACGTATCACTGACAAGCTCCTACAAGGTCATTTATAACTTAGTACATGTGTGTACAAATTAGGTTTTAAAACATATATATTGACTTGTGTACATGTTATAGGTACTCAGTTTTTGTTTTAATCTATTTAAAAGACTTGTACATATATTACACGTAGACATAGATATACATTTTTGAACAATTTGAAATGCAGTCGACTCCTGATATAAACTTGGATTATCCAAGTGTGCTGCAATGCCCATCCTCATTGTTGTGTCAACCTGGATAGACATATATTTTTAATATATATTAAATAGTACATGCACGTTTTTAGATATAGTGATATCAAAATAGAAAAATCTAAGTATATATAGTTTTTTAAAACAATATACATATTGTAAAAGTGTTATGTGAGATCCCCAATGATGGAGGAGCACTCGAGACATCCTCAGATGGAGAATTCAATGTGGAAGAACCCTGAACCAATTCATAAATATTTAATGTACATGTTCAAGACTGAATTACAAATTAAAATCAAGTAAATAAAACTAATATTTAAAATATAAATCATTCAAAATGTACCCCAAATGGGTGCCCGAGATGAACAGGTGTTGATGAAAAATAAAATTAATCAATGGTCCCTGTTGCCATCATCTACACCAAACAATTCGATTGTTAAAATATTGCAATTTAATTGATCTATATGTTGATTAAAAACATGTGCTTAAAAAATTGTTATAAATTCAACATGTGTGTAACCTATATATACCTGTGTTGAATGATCAGTGGGATGATCTTCATCAAATAGATAATCAACAAATGACTCACCCATATTATCAGATGATGCATGTGTAGCTGAAGTGGGTGCAGTTGCCTGATAAGGTCCATAACACAATTGATTGCAACTCATACATGTATGAGGCATTGACACATGTGCAGTGGTACTAGGACCACTTCCATCATCAACTCCTCCATGGTCTCTAACTCGAGCTACCATCATAGAAGTCTGCTCATCTAGGCTACCTGAGAGTGCACTCAATGTGCCTAGTGTGGATACCACTGCCCAATGATGGAAGGGAGAAGGAATGGCAGCAACAGGAGGGTCAATAAGAGGTTGAACAGGCACGGGTCATTAGGGATCAACCCGTGCCCCCAACCTTTGTTGTGGCATGCCACGACCAATACCCTGGAATGATCTAAAATCAAAGTAGTTGGGTTTTTTATTCATAACAAACTCTCATATAATTTTCTCAAAAAATATAAAGGAACCTCACAATTAGCATGAGGTGGATAATCAAACACCATCCACCATCTATCCCAAAAATTGGTAGACATTCCTTCATGCCTACAACACCTGATTGATATTATTTTCTTATTTGCAGGAATAGGTTCATTTGTAATGGGATGTCTAAAATATTGCATTAAATGACCTTTTGTGATTTTAAGATCCAAAATATCCTTATAGGAGAGGCCATCAGCATAAAATTGGCACCTCTCCTCTCTCCATTTCCAGAATCCATCAAAGTCTGAGTCAATAGACCTCACAGAATCTACAATGTTTTGCATCAAAGCTGCAAAACATACCATGTGAGGTGGCATGAATTGTTCATTGTGAATGGATTACAATTTTTCTTGTATGGAATCCACATTTTCATTAATTATGGCTCGCAAGCGAGCCTGGTCAGTTCCAGGTGGGGGTGGAGGTGGCGGTGGAGGTGGTGCATCTGGAGCTGGGGGTGGGGGTGGGGGTGGGGACCGATCATCTTGTGCATTGAGGAAGTCCTCAACATCAAAGTGAATATCATCCAGATTCATGATATATATAAAAACATATATGAACCTACATATATACATATAAACATACAAACTTGAGTACAGATTTAAAATTAAATCAAGAATATATATATATATTATAAATAAACATATAATGTACATGTTCAAAAATTATAAATTATATGTATGTTTCAATAAATTACACTTGAAATAAATTTAAATTAAACATACAGATACATACATGCATGTAAAAATTTCAAAATGTAAGAGAACTATTATATAGTGAACTAGATGTAATTTTCAAATTGAAATCAAGGGATTTTCATTCGAGACCTAAATTTTAATTCTTATAGTGAGGGAGACAAGAAAGATTGATCAATTTAATACTATACAGATCAATTTAATAGTAGGGCTATTAGGACTACCATAATGAATTTGTTCTCAAGGTTTGTTATCATATGTTAGGTCAAAGGTTTCAATTTTGTTAATTTTTCTATAGAGTTGGCTATTGGTTTGATGTTAAGTACTCATTCTAGGAGATCGAACATTTCCTATAGCAAAGCTACAAATAGTTTGTAATGGTTTTGGATGAATTTCTCTAACTAAATATGACTAATAAGCTTGGTCAACAAACAATAGTCATGCTTGCATTGGTTTGAGCATTGGATCAATCATGAATTCATAAATTGGATATGTGTTTGAGTATGTGAAAATTTGAGTGAATCCTTACCATTTGATAGGAAAGAGGAAATCATCATGTGAACTTTAGTATCTTGTATAATGTTGTCATGACCATTAAGGACTGAACATTAATTGTTATTAAATTCCTAGATTGTTATATGGACCTTTAAGATAGCCTTAAACCAATAACAGACTTGTCATGAGGGACAATGAACTACAAAGGGACAATGAAATTGTTGTTAAGATGTAAGACTCCTCTAGAGATTCAATTGCATTATCTAGATAATCAAAGAGACATAACCATGTGGTAATGATTAAATCTTCCACTTTTAAGATAGATGATGAGGTAAGAAGGTTAGGATGCTTTGTTTAACTTGTGATTGTAGGGATGATCTAGCTAGAAAAAAGATATTAGTTGATGGTGAACTAGCTTGATTTTATTTCCTATTTCCTATTTGCAATTGTTGTTTTCTATTTAGTTGTTAGTCACTTTCACTCTTATGTGTGTTATTTAGCTTCAGACTAAGCCCATTTAATTAGTCTAAATAGTCTTAATTTGCACTATCTTAACACTAGATGATTGTCCCAAACCTTAAGAACAATTTAAAACTCTATTTTACTATCAATATATATCAATGAAGGGTGAATGTCTAGGATTAGGTGGATGGATAATATGAGGAAATGGATTAGGATTGGGAGTGATCAAGTACTAGAGAGGGATGGCATATAGGTTTGTCTTTGTGACATAGTTCATAGTATCTATAGAGGTCATTTAAGAGAGGTGATTTAAATTTAGGATGTGAAGTTGGAGGATTAGATGGTGGTGAAGGTAATGAAGAGATTGATGGATTAGAATGTGGATGGACCAATGAATTAGGATTGGGATTACATGGTGGTGTTGGGATAGGACTAGTAGGCTCTTGGATAGGCATTCAATTGGATGATGATGAAGGATACCCATAGGATGCATAATCTAGAGTGGTGTTCCCCTTGTCAAAGGTAACATAAGGACTTAAGGACACTTGATCTTGGTGAAAAGGGTAACTTGGACTTTCACATTCTTGTTGTGAAGGAACTTGATAGTCTTGTAAATGGATTTGATGATAGCTGAAATGTTGGAATAAGTAGTTGGATGATCTTTGGGTATGGATTGAATGGATATTGGTTGATATTGAAATAAGTGGGATAGGTTGATGTAGAATTGACATGATATGTGGATGGACTAGGTTGGTATGATGATGGAGGTGACACATAGGATTGAGGTGGAATTTGTTGATGTTGTGGTTGTGTTTGTTGGGTTTGGGATTAGTGGGTGGCTAGGAGTTGTTGAATGAGGGCTTCTTGTTGTGCTCGAAATTGTTGTTGGGCTAGGATCTTTTTCTCTTGTGTTGGGATGGATTTCCACATATGTTGAAGTCTTTGTATTTCATCTTGTTGTTCAAAATATGCATCATGATCTACAAGTTTCTCATGATCATTGGGAGGAAATTGGGGACCTCTTCGGATTGTGACTTTGGGTTTGGCATGGTCAACTTGGAGAGGTTGTGTGGCATATCCCTATAAGAGGATGAAGGGTGATAGGAGGTTGTAGGATGGATAAAAGCATTCACATGATGATAATGTTCAAGTTTATCAAGATATGCATCATGGTCTTCAAGGTTCTCTTGTTCAAAAGGTTCATCATATTCTACAAGGACCTTAGAATCATTGGTACCAAATTCAAGACCTATTATGACCGGGGGTTTTCTATTGATTATGAGTTTAATAAGATTTTTTTTTATTGTCACAACCATTTTGGACAAAAGAAATGAATTAGAACAAATGCAAGATCTATGCTATTGAATGATGTCATAGAAACCAGTGGACTATCATACCACCTAGGTAGAATCATAACGAACATATGTAAGACTATAAATAGACTTGGAAAACTACCTTGAGGTGAATATATTGTGCATGCCACATGATCTGAAAACCTAAATTTGGTGAAGTTGCCTATGGGAACCAAATTTTATAATGGAGATCTAGGATTGACTACTAGTTGCCTAGGACTAATCTAAGTATGAAGATGAATATATTCTGATGATTTGTGATTTAAATTTAATGAAGAATTTGATGCTTTGATTAACTTGTGATTGTAGGGATTCAATCTAGCTAGAAAAAGATATTAGTTGATGGTTCTAGCTTGATTTTGTTTCCTATTTCGTATTTGCAAAATTATTGTTTTCTATTTAGTTGTTAGTGCCAACTCTTATGTGTGTTATTTAGCTTGAGACTAAGCCCATTTAATTAGTCTAAATAGTCTTAAAATCTGCACTATCTTAACACTATGACTGTCCCAAACCTTAAGAACAATTTAAAACTCTATTTTACTATCAATATATATCAATGAAGGGTGAATGTTTAGATGCATCTATGCTATTGAATGATGTCATCTAGAAACCAATGGACTATCATACCACCTAGGTAGAATCATAATGAACATCTGCAAGACTATAACTAGACTTGGAAAACTACCTTGAGGTGGATATCTTGTGCATGCCACATGATCTGAAAACCTAAATTTGGTGAAGTTGCCTATGGCAACCAAATTTGATAATGGAGATAGGATTGACTACTAGTTGCCTACCTCACTAATCTGAGTATGAAGATGAATATATTCTGATGATTTGTGATTTAAATTTAATGAAGAATTTGATGCTTTGTTTTTAACTTGTGATATGTAGGATTGTTGATGTGTCTTCAAATACTTGCTTAATCATCACATTTAAAAATTTCAAATTCAAACTTGCTTATGTGTCTTGTGTGTGAATTCATGCATGTACATGTGATATAATGTGTTTGCAAAAACATTGCCACATCAAGCTATCAACACAAACACAAACACATCATTCTAGACATTCTTTCCAACACTACGCATCCAATCAATTTCATCCTAATCATATCATCATCATTCCACATATCCAATCAGTCACACCCTAGTCATAGCCTAATCATTCCTAATCATCCAATCACTCATTCCAAATCACTCCACATCATCATCCTAGTCCTAGTCAAACACTTGCCAAAATGGTCCTAATCCTTAGTAAGCCTAATCCTAATCACAAGCCCAAACTCATACTTCGAGGAGGCCCTCCTTCTAAACCTAATAATGAGAACAAACCTAAGCCCAAGTTCATACTTCAAGGAGGCCATCTCTTTACCCTTAATGATGAGACAAAACCAAAGCCCAAACTTATACTTCAAGGAGGCCCTCCCTCTAATCCTATTGATGAGACAAATCCAAGACCTAAGCTCATACTCCTTCTTCAAATTCTAGTGATGATCCACGTCTCATGAAAAAATCTTATGTGTCACCTCCATCATCATCCCTTCTAATTCATACCAACCTAGTCCATCCACTTATCAAGTCAACCTTACATCAACCTATCCCACTTCTTTCCATGTCAATGCCACATCAACCTATCAATCCATTCCACAACAAGAACATGTGAGCCCAAGTCCACTTTTGCAACAAGATAAAGTGCCTTTAAGTCATCATGCCACGTTTGACAAGGGAAACACCAATCGAGCTCATGCATCCTATAAATATCTTCCATCACCATCCAATCACATGTCAATCCAAGATCCTCCTAGTTCTACCCCAACACCACCATGCAATCCACTTGTCAATCCATTAACCCCACGTCCTAAATTCAAACATTACAAAAGAAAACATATTGAGTTATCCAAATTCACCAATCCATTCAATCCATTTGACCCTCCATCCAACCAAAGTCAAAACCCTAAGCCTAATCCATCTAACACCCCTTTTATCCCTCCACCATGAGATATTTCCACTCCACCTAATCCTAATCCTAGGCCTTCACCTTCCTCCCTCATTACCCCTTCATCCACCCATACCCCTACAAAGGATGTGATCCAAGGGCTACAAACAAGGAAACAATTATCTCCATGTCACCAAACACTTATCCTTGAGCCTATCAAAGATCCCTCAAACATCATGTCCATGCCTTCAAATCCATCATGTATTCCACTACACATTGAGCCTATCCAAGAGTCATCCACTTCCATTCCAAGTCAAGAGATATGTCAAGGACATAATCCTAAGCACATGGAAACATCAAGCCCTCATTCTAATCAAGATCAAATTCCCTCCATCCAACCCATCCATAGCATGCCTAATCGCATTTATGATCAAGCTCCCATATATGATCAAGATCCTATCTATGACCAAGAAGACCATGATGATCCTCTTAGTCAACTTTATGCATCCCATGGTCAAGAGCTTATCACTCCACCCATACATGATCCACAAACATCAACTTCCCATGATGAGACACATGCATCCCAATCACACATAGAAGATCAAACCAATAACTTGGATCTTAGTGAACACAATGCTAATCAATATCCTCATGATCTTTCATCATCCACTATCAACTCCATTTCAAATCCACTAACATATCCTATTGGTCTTACTACCTTCATCCATGAGTGTTCCTCCTTAGGACAACAACAACCTTTGTCTATTACTTCACCTTCTCCATAAAATAATGAGCTCAAGTCTAGTGTCCAAAGCACACCTAGTCCCATAGTCCATCGCATACTCCAAAACATGAATTATCATGGCAAAGGCTTAGGCCTTCGTGAACAAGAAATTTTGGAGCCCAACCATGTTAAAGTCCCTCCACGCTCATATGGCCTTGGATATAAACCCCAAAGACAACAATCTCAAGATGTTGGTACTTCCTCCATTCCACCTAAATCCACCACTTTCCACCATAAATCCTATCATATTCCCAAAACATATGTTGCCATTCCACCTCCATTATCCTACAAGTGTCAAAAGCATGTGACCATACACCTTCCACAATCCACTTTACCTCCATTACTTCCAACTCCTAATATCCCTCCATCAACTTTACCTCCATTTCTTCCAACACCTAATATCCCTATCATTCAATCACCTTATCCATCCATCCATAAATTCCCTCGCATTCCTAATCATGACCAACAAATGCACACATCATCTAAAGAAGAAGCTTCCACCATATCCATGGTATTCAAAAATAAACATTTGGATGCCTCCACTCATAAAGCCAAAAACCCTCAGGATCCTCATACCTTAGGACATCAATTCAAAAAGTCAAAGCAAAATCCATCCAAAAGGCTACATAAACCCATACCTCCAAAAGAAAAGTCCAAAACTAAAATGATTTGTGTACCTAAGTAAAAAGCAATCAAGTCAAATGAAGCATCCACATCTCAAAAATCTCAACCATCCTCTTCCATCCAAAAATCCCATTCCATTCAAAAGTGTCAAATTCCTTCATCCCACACCAAAAGAAAAAATTATAAAAATCCTAAGTCTATGTGGGTACCTAAATGCTTACATCACCATTGCCTCCTACACCACCTTCAAACTAAAAACTTCAACATTTATCACAGTGTGTGCAATCGTTGGTCATGGTTCCATTCCATTCCACAACATTCCCACATACCTCCATTTCCCCATCTTTCAGCCATTATCCTACATATTTCACCCATCACCTTCCTATGGTCCATGTTTTTGCATAATCCTTTCATCCATCATTTTGCATAAGTCCTACATAATCCACATCATAATCCACTACCCTTGTTGTTATATGGATCTTAATCAGACTCGGAGGTTAAATTTACCTCACTTTTATCGGCACGATTTCCCCCCAAATTATTTAATGGGGTCAAGGGGTAGCGCCCCTTGCGGGGTCCAAGGGCAGGGCCCCCGAAACCTCCAACAATTTTTTTTATTATTTTATTAAGGCATTGGGTGTTATTTTTCTATTGGCCAACATAAAAAACCTTATTTTTGTAACCGACATAAGGCTTGATAAAAGCGGCTAAGGGTTAGGGTTTCTATGGATGTATTGTAGCATTTTGTAGTGGTATTGAGTTGCAAGGATTGCTGGTTGTAATCGGTTTGATTTACTGGATAATAATATTGGACTCTCTGTTGGTGGATGTAGCCCAGGTTTGGGTGAACCACATTAAAACTTGTCTCTCGATGTTATTATTTCTGTGTATTTCTATTCCTCTGTTTAATCTTTATTTGCATTTAATTGATATCTTTTGCATTCAATCCCTAACAAGTGGTATCAGAGCGGGTTGTGTTTGATTATCGTCTACAGGAAGGTATTGAGTGGGAGTCTCACGGTTGAGTGGGAGCAATGGCGGATGAGGGTAAATTGAAGGTAGATAAATTCAATGGGTAGAACTATCAGTTATGGAAGATGCAAATGGAGGATTATCTCTATCAGAAGGATTTATGGAGGCCGTTGGAAGGAATAGACAAGAAACTAGACTAATGAGGATTAGAATTTTCTAGACAGAAAGACACTAGGAACCATTCGGTTGTGCCTGGCACCACTGGTGGCATTCAATATAACGAAAGCAAAGACAACAGATGGTCTGATGAAAGCTTTGGCTAAATTGTATGAAAAAACCTCAACCTTAAATAAGGTATTTCTCATGAAGCGTTTGTTTAATCTGAAAATGATTGAAGGTGGATCTATGACAGATCATTTAAATAAGTTTAATACAATTATTAGTCAGTTAACTTCTATAAGTAATTTTTGATGAAGAGGTGAGGCCTCTCTTGATATTATGTTCTTTGCCAGAAAGCTGGAATAGCTTGGTAATGGTTGTAAGTAACTCTGTCTCTGGTTCAAATATTTTGAAATTTGATGATGTTGTTGGTGTTATCCTTAGTGAGGAAATGCGACAGAAAAGCTCAGCTGGAGCCACATCAGGTAGTGTTTTGAATGCAAAAAGTAGGGGCAGATCAAAGGAGAGAGGAAAAGGTTCTGAAGGTCATGGGAAGTCATGAGGAAAATCAAAGGACAAGAGGTCCCAATCCAGAGGATAGAAGGATTGCTGGTACTATGGGAAATCAGGTCATCTGAAGAAAGATTGTTGGTCTCGAAAGAATAAAGAAGGAGACAAATAAGAAGGTAAATGTGGTAAGTAATAAATCTGAAGATGATGCTTTGATTCTTTCCTTAGATAATGCTGATGATTCATGGGTTTTAGATTCAGGGGCCTCATTTCATGCTACGCCCCATAGAAGTTATTTTCTTGATTATGTCTAAGGAGATTTTGGGCCAGTTTATTTGGGAGATAATGAACCCTGTCGGATTGTTAGAAAGGGAAGAATCAAGATTAAGTTGCAGAATGGGAATCAGTGGCTACTACAAGAGGTAAGGTACATTCCAAGGCTGAGTAGGAATTTAATTTTAGCAGGGTAGCTAGCTGATGAAGGTTGCATTGTTACATTTACTGATAAAAATTGGAAGGTTTCAAGAGGTGCTTTAATAGTAGAAAAAGGTGTGAAAGTAGGCCCCTTATATCTTTGTACAGGTCATATTGTTCCTTCTACTTTAGCTCTTGCAGAGAAAAAACAAGCAGGTTCAGGAACAATTGTTGTAGGTTCGTAGGAAGAGATTGAAACAATTGTTGTAGGTTCTAAAACAACACTGTGGCATAAAAGACTTGGGCATATGAGTGAAAAAGGTATGAAGGTACTTCATTCTAAGAAAAATTTACCAGGTCTGAAATGTATTAATATAGATTTCTGTGAAAGTTGTTTGTATGGCAAACAAAAGAGAGTCAGTTTTCTCAAGGATGGGAAGCAAAAGAAAGATGAAAAGTTGGAGCTTGTGCATACAGATGTATGGGGACTAGCTCATGTATCTTCTCTCGGTGGCTCTCGGTATTATGTTACATTCATAGATGATGCAACTAGGAAGGTTTGGATTTATTTACTTAGGCAGAAATCTGATGTATTTGAAACATTTAAGAAATGGAGAAGCTTGGTTGAGAATGAGATGGGTAAAAGATTAAAATGTCTCAAATCTGATAATGGTGGTGAGTATTGCAACAAAGAATTTGAGGATTATTGTTCCTTTAATGGAATTCGTAGGCAGAAAATGGTTATAGGAACTCCACAAGAAAATGGAGTGGTTGAGTGTATGAATAGGACAATAATGGAGCGTGCAAGGAGCATGAGATTGCATGCTGGGCTACCTTTAAACATGTGGGCAGAGGCTGTCAATACCGTTGTATATTTAATTAATAGATGTCTTTCAATTCCTTTAGGTTGTGGTATTCCAGAGGAAGCATGGATAGGTAAGAAGATGAGTTATTCTTTTCTCAAAACCTTTGGATGTGAAGCATTTGCACATGTAGATTCTAAAAATAGAACCAAGCTGGATGCAAAATCAAAAAAGTGTATCTTCGTTGGATATGGCATTGATGAATTTGGTTATAGGCTTTGGGATGTTGAAAATCTAAAAATTGTGAGAAGCAGGGATGTTGTATTCAATGAGAAGGTGTTGTACAAAGATCAGTTGCAGTAGCATAAGAAGAAAGAAAAGGATTATGTGGTGCTAGATGATACTCTAGATAATGATGTTCCAGTGGTTCCTCATGCTCCGCAACAACAACAAGAAAAACCACAAACTCCAGTGACTGTTAGATGGTCAACAAGCCTAAGTAGACCTCCTGAAAGGTTTTCTCCTTCTTTGTACTCTATTATGTTAACATATGCTGGTGAACCGGAAGGGTATGATGAAGCTATGAAAGTGGATACAAAGGTTCAGTGGGAGCTTGCAATGAAAGAAGAAATGGACTCCTTGCTGAAAAAATTAGACTTGGGATTTATGTAAGTTCCCTGTAGGTAAAAAGGCTTTACCAAACAAATGGGTTTATAGGATAAAAGAAGAAGATGGAGGTAATAAAATATTTAAATCTAGGTTAGTTGTAAAAGGATTTGCACAGAAAAAGGGTATTGATTTTGATGAGATTTTTTCTCTGGTTGTTAAGATGACTTCTATTCATATTATTTTAAGTATTGTGGCTACTGAAGATTTGCATTTGGAATAGCTAGATGTGAAAAATGTCTTTCTCCATGGTGATTTGGAGGAGGAGATATATATGGAACAACCCCACGGATTTGAGGTCAACGGTAAGGAGAAACTGGTGTGCAGATTGAAGAAGAGTTTGTATGGCTTGAAACAAGCACCTCGACAATGGTATTTGAAATTTGATAGTTTTATGGCTTAGCAAGGCTACAACCGGTGTAATTCTGACCATTGTGTTTATTTTAAGAGGTTGGATAATGACAGCTACATTATTTTATGTTTATATGTTGATGACGTGCTTGTAGCAGGGTCTAACATGGATCACATAAGAGAGTTAAAACAATAGTTAGCACAATCATTTTCTATGAAGGATTTAGGGGCAGAAAAACAAATCCTTGGTCTAAAAATTTGCAAAGATAAGAAGAACAAAAAATTGACTCTATCTCAGGCTGGATATGTTGAAAAGGTGTTGTAGAGATTCCATATTGAGAATGCAAAAGTTGTCAGCACACCTTTGCCTAGTCATTTGAAATTGACTAAGGAGATGTGTCCTAAGACACAAGAGGAGGAAGAAAAAATATCCAAGGTACCATATGCTTTAGCTATAGGAAGTTTAATGTATGTCATGGTATGCACAAGACTAGATATTGCACATGTTGTAGGAGTCATAAGCAGGTATATGAGTCATCCCGAATTGGAGCATTGAAATGCAGTAAAATAGATTCTCATATATTTGAGAGGTACATCCAATAAACACTTATGTTTTGGGGGCTCTAATACTAATTTAGCAGGCTATGTGGACTCAGATTTGGCAGGGGACATTGATACCAGGAGGAGTACTACAGGTTATGTCTTTACTATAGGTGGGACAAGGTGGTTGCTTTATCCACAACCAGATAAATATGTCCAAGAATGTTGCCAACCTTGTGATGTATCATGCACATCTTGGTCCACACATGAGAGTATTCTGCTTGTTGTTGTCAAGCTAAATCTTTCTGTCATTGGGTTAGTCAATGTTACATCTTTAGCTATAGGGATACCCCCCTTGGTGCGGCAGAACCAGAAGTGAAGGGGAGGTAGCTCACGCAACCTCCTGTATCTGTTGGCCGAATCTACCTGAGCATTGGAGCTGGCAAACCCTCTTCTGATTCGGGAACCAACAAGTTGGATCTCTAGGTTGCAAAAGGTGGTTGCTTTATCCACCACGGAGGCAGAGTATGTAGCTAAAACAGAGGTAAGCAAGGAGATGATATGGCTACAATCTTTCATAGAAGAATTGGGCAAACAACAAGCTAACAGTTATTTTTTTATAGACAGCTGGAGTGCCATACATCTTGCAAAGAATTATGCCTTGCATTCAAAGACCAAACACATATAGTTGAGGTATCACTTCATTCAATCAGTGTTGGATGATGGACAATTATGTTTGGAAAAGATACATATAGATGAAAATCTAGCAGATATGTTTACGAAGGTAGTGACAAGGGAGAAGCTGAGCTCCTCTTCAGCTTCGGTTGGTCTTCAAGACTTAAAATAAAAAATTAGAATAGTAGAGTCTAGGGCACTTATTTCCAGTGAGAGCTCCATGGTCAGCGGTGTTATGATGAGTCTCCAAGTGGGAGATGATATGGTGTGGAGTCTAATTAGTCTCCAAGTGGGAGATTGTTGTTATATGGAGCCTAATTAGACTCTGAGGTTGAATTTACCCCACTTTTATCAGCGCGGTTTCCCCCCAAATTATTTAACGGGGTCAAGGGACAGCGCCCCTTGCGGGGGTTTGGGGGCAACGCCCCCAAGACGGGGTCAAGGGGCAGCACTCCTTGCAGGGTCCAGGGGCAGCACCCCCGAAACCTCCAATAATTTTTTTATTATTTTATTAAGGTGTCGGGAGTTATTTTTCTTTTGGTTGACATAAAAAACCCTATTTTTGTAACCAACATAAGGTTTGATAAAAGAGGCTAAGGGTTAGGGTTTCTGTGGATGTATTGTAGCATTTTGCAACGGTATTGAGTTGCAAGGATTGCTGGTTGTAATTGGTTTGATTTACTAGATAATAATATTAGACTCTCTATTGGTGGATGTAGCCCAGGTTTAGGTGAACCACGTTAAAACTTATCTCTCACTGTTATTATTTCCATGTATTTCCATTCCTCTGTTTAATTTTTATTTGCATTTAATTGATATCTTTTGCATGCAATCCCTAACAATCCTACCTTTCATAATCCACTATCTACCTAATCCATCTCCATTTCATGCAATCCCCCACCAACATCTATGAGCATAATGACACTTGACATGGTCCATGTGATGACATCTATCTCTAATAGGACTATCACTTTTCATGGAACTAGATGCTTGATTCCTCATCCCTCTTGTCCATATCCACCTATCCCACTCGAAAATCAAAAAACAAAAGTTTAAAAAAAAAAATCAAAATAATAAAGAGAAATCCTTTCATCCAATGGTGAAAACCACCCTTGGTGGCGCCTTGGATAAGTACCATGATGAAAACCTGGCAAACAAGTGTCATGTGTTGGTTGATCTTCTATGTCACTTACACTTGGGGGCAAGTTGTCTCATCCAATCTATCTATCCCATCATACCATATTCATCCTATCCTACCATCCTTATCCATTATACCCACATACTTATCCTATTTGAATCCATTCATCCTCCCTTCCTTCTTTTGGTCTTGATAAAGATATGGGGGTAAAATGTTGACAAATGCTTTAGATATCTCTTGATATACCTCATCCTTTTCAAACAAATCCTATCATCACCCTATCATCATAAGCCTTGTCATGTCAAATCCTACGCATTATACCTAGAATGGGGCATGTTATTCCTATGTGAAATAGTCCTTGGAGATTGCATCCTAGCTCCCTTATGATTCAGCCATCCATTCCATACACTATCACCTATCCTTTTATCTATCTATCTATCATGAGCCCTCCATCCTATTTATTATTGCCCATCCTCTTATCCATCCAAACCATCCTTCATCCTTGCACCTAGACTTGGTTTTCCCTTGTCATTGGTATCTAGCATAAAGGTTATTCAAATTTACATCCATTGACATCCCCAAAACATTCAAAAACACAAAAAAAAAATTAAAACATTTGAAAAATCCAAAAAAAAAAATTAAAACATTTGAAAAACCTAAAAAAATCAAAACATTTCAAAAATACAAAAAATCTAAAATATTCCCCCAAAAAATCAAATATCCAACAAAAATCCAAGCAATAAAATCAATCCAATCATAAAATCAATTCAGTCCTCAAATCATCAAATCACTCAATCAATTCACCAATAATCAATTCTTCCAATCAATCAAAACTAAATCAATTCATCAACCAAGTCAATCAATCCAATTCCTCAAATCATCAATTCAATTCTTCAAATCAATTTATCAAGTCAAATCACACAATTATTCAATCAATCAAATCATTCCATCAAGTCTAATCAAATCAAATCATTCCAAGCAATGATCCAAATGCAAGTCAATCCTTAATCCATACCAATCAAGTCAATCAATCTTGTCAAATTATCCAATCACATCAATGGTCTTGATCCTAATCTTGACGTAAACCAAATCAATCAATCATTAATCAAATCCTGGTGTTGATTCACATGGCCAACAACACAACAACACTAGTGTCAATCATATCAATTGTCTTATACATGATGTTGCATTGTTGAAACCAGACCAGGCATCTTGTACAACATGTATCATTTCCTAAAACCAGATATCATCATTAATCAATCATCATCAATCAATCACTTAATCATCAGTTTACAG
Organism: Cunninghamia lanceolata; assembly: GCA_027924645.1. NCBI lineage: Eukaryota > Viridiplantae > Streptophyta > Pinopsida > Cupressales > Cupressaceae > Cunninghamia > Cunninghamia lanceolata. Next base: position 7,440,751 of record BSBN01000423.1, on the reverse strand, counting down.
CTTGACAGGGCAATACCTTGTTTTTTTGAATCATTTGTGCATGCTTGCTTGCTTGCTTGTACGTGTAATCATTTTTAACTTGCATTTGAATCACATCCTTCTCCTTCCATCTAATATTCATATCTCGTGTATGTTGGAATGGCTTTTTGCATTAACCTTTGCATCTAAGGTCATATCATACCTTTTGTGCATTAGGACTTTAATGCTCTAAGTTTTCTTCCTCATACGTTTAGACAAGGTTGTATTATGCGGGTGCACAAGACACATCGTCACCTTGGTCCTTATACCTTGGTGCATAACATCTAGTGCTACATCAAACTCCATGTTGCTCACCTTCATTTCAGCATAATGTATCATCCTTTTCTTCTATCCATTCCCTTATCTTTCTTGACCAATCCCTTTCATTTTGAGAGCCTACCCATGTTTGTCCAACCCACCTATCCTCTCAAGAGGGCATCATCATCTCATTTAATCATTTTTTTCCTCTATCCATACCTTATTCTTTGAAATGATGTTACTTCTCTTAGTCACAACATTCACAACATCATCATCTCAAAGAGGGACAAAATGTAGACACTTAAATTTGTCCATGTCTTGCAACATCACCTAGTCGACACATTACTAGAGACATCATATGACATTTTGTCCTAATCCCACTTATCCCACTTGACAATTAATTAAATAAATCCTATTTATTTAATTAATTTCCCTCTCCCACTTTCCAATTAATTCAAATAAAATGTTTGAATTAATTCCTCACCTTTCACCTCATTGCAACACATGTCACATACTACATTTTCCATTTAATACACTTCACATGTCCCACTAATTTAAATAAAACATTATTTAAATTAGGTCTACCCTACAATTGTCATATGACTACAACTCCTCATGGAGTGGGAAACCCTATTCGATCCTAGCCATCCACATCATTGAAACCATCTTTCAATCATAGCCCTTCATTCAAATCAATCACTTCCTATAAATCAACCCTCACACAAGTCATTTGATGAATGAGTTTCCAAGCAACCTTATGCTGTCAAAATGACATTAGAGCTTCTCATCATCTAGTTTCCAAATACTGTTATGCTGCTGGAATGGGCAACCAACATTCAACCTTCAAAATCATGCATTCATATGCAATATTGAAAAGAGCAATGGAGGAGAGCCAAGCTTAGCCTAGATTTTAGTTTTAGTTTGTTTTAATGCTTTGATTTATATGATATATTGTACTTCATTGTGCTTGTTAGGGTTTGATGATTTGTTGTTTATGATTTAGCCCTGATTTTTACCCTAGCTATAGATTTATTTGTTAACTAAAATTAATAAAGGTGTTTGTATGGAGAAACTCAATGAGTTCTTGGGGAAGATAACTACTTAGTTAACTCCCTTGATTAAATTGTAAACTAAAGACAACAATTATAAATTATTTTTGATTTGTGTATGGGGTGTGGTCAAGTGGCTAAGGCCACTTGGTTATCATGATGGAGATTGAGGTTCAAACCTCCTTGAAGACACGTTATCTTTGAATTGCATTGTTGTTGTTTACCCTTGTAGGTAATGTTATTACGGCTTTTTGATTTAGCAAATAGAATGAGGAAATTGTAACTAGATTAATTATTTTTTTGATTTAGCAAACTGAATGAGGAAATTGTAACTTGATTAATTTATTTTTTAGATTAAACAAAAGTAAATGAGAAGATTGAAATAATCTGATTTTATTCATGAAATTGGTCAAATTTATCTCCCCATAGCAAAGAAAATTTTGTTTTAAAATTTTTTTTGGTAACTTTAGAAAAATATATAGGCACCATGCTCTTTACTGAGCCCATAAACATTTAGAATTGCTTGTTCATGGTTGAGACCTCATAGTCAAGACTTATCAAAGCATAACTTCTTGTGAGTTTTATTTCCACTATTAGACAAAGAACACAGAAAACCACCAAATGACATGAATAGTGTTTTGAATACACTGGAACAAAAACTCAAGCATCTATAAAATAATCAGAAACCTCATGCATTAACTTAGTTTATTTACATGAGAAAAAGAGTCCACTCTTTCATCCCTCATAGGCGATTTTCCATTAGCACTATCATTTTGTGATAGCTTTCATAGGATTCTCTATCTATGACAAAGAGATGGTGGCTATGATGCATGCTTCAACCAAGTTTCAACAATATTTGGTTTGTGGAAAATTTGTGGTAAAGATATATCATAATAGCTTGGAGTACTTCCTTGGCCAACTTGACTTTAATGGCAAGCAAAAAAATGAGTGAGTAACCTCCAAGTTTAAGATTTTGACATAGAGTACATGAAAGGAAAAAATAATGTAGTTGTTGATAATATTTCTAAAAATCCTACGCTATGTGCTACTTCTATTATTTTTTCCAATTGGAAGGTCACTATTATGGTAGAATATGTTAAAAATGATTTTTCTATTGACCTCCTTGATGGGAATACAAGGGAAAATGGATTTCTAGTACCAGATGATCTCATTCTTTATAAAAATAGAACCTTCTTAGTTCTTGATTCTAGAATGAAGGAGAGAAACTTAAGGGATTCTCATGAGACATTGCTAGTAGGTCATCCAAGATTCTACAAGACCTACAAACAAATTAGGGAAAGGTTCTTATGGAAGGGCCTCAATAAGGATATCCTCAAACACATTAGAGAATGCATGACCTATCAAAAAAATAAAACAAAACATCTTTTTTAGCAGGCTTACTTCAACCACTGCCTATTCCAAATCAGAAGTGGGAAAGCATATCCATGGATTACATCATAGGCCTCCCCAAGGTACAAGGAAAAAATTACATTTATGTTGTGGGGGATAGGTTAATGCAGTATGCACACTTCTTTTCTATTTCTTCAAAGCTCAAAGCACGTCAAGTGGCTGATTTATTTTTTAGAGAAGTGTTTAGGCTACATGGGTTGCCTAAAAATATTGTCAATGATGGAGATAGTAGATTCCTCAACTATTTTTGGTAGGAGTTGTTGGAGTTAAGGATATTTTATATAGAACACTGGTATTCGATAGGCCAAGAAGGATGAGCAATCTCACGCCTACAAAAGTGTTTTTCAGAATCTCTACAATATTTGCCAACACTGACGAGCCACTGAAGACAAGAAACCACACACTCAACCTGTGTGATAGAAATTAAATAATGCAATTCAAATAAGATAACATCATAAATGAATAAGTCAAATTGTCAATATTATGAACATTTTTTGTACATATAGGCAAGAAGCGGTTGAGTCACATAAGAAGATGACTTATACACACTAATAGTGGTGGTGAGTTTGTTCCTCCAAAATAGAAAGAGGTCACAAGTGGTTAGCTAATTCATACAAATTAGGACTCCTAAGTAGACAACTAAGTAGGCTTAACTCCAAGTGTATTTTATTGATGTGCATAAGATGCAAGAGATAAAATATACACTAACACCCCCTGAAGCATAGCTTAGGCACACCTAGAGAAAGATGGGCCCCAACAACTAGGCCTAATGTGGTACCCATGTACAATTTAATCTCTTGTAAAGTGGAGAAAGGAAGAAAACTCAATGGGAAAAGAACTTCCCTCCAAAAGAGAGAAAAATGTGGAAGTGTATTAGACACAACACAAAACACCCAAAGATGATAGTCTTGATATCCCTGCAAGATAGAGCCCATGTGTGCCTCTACAAAGAAGAGAAAGAAAGTCAACATTGTATGCTCAAAATCGTGACTCCAGTTTCCTGGGGTTGTCGGGTTAGATTTCGGCACGCACACGGACCCTTTCCCTCCTTGCAACAGGACAATCTGCTACATTACTCTCGCTCACGTGGAATTATCCAGTCAAGAGGAGGTGAGACACGAAGGGGGTCTAGCTCGTTGGAGAGCTAGACTTCGCGGAGAGGGGTCGGCAAGTATTGCGGCCTTTGTTGTTGTGTGCTTTGTTGTATGTTTCATTCGATTATTGTTGTAGTTGAGATAACCCTATGACTCGAAGGGTTACTAGTTTCTCTTCTTCTCTTTGGATTTCTAAGATTCCACCTCTGTGTGGGTAAGTGATTGTTCTCGTTGATGTCCTCTTGTCTTTTTATGTGTTGTAAGAGGTCTTGTTGTATCTATTGTTGTCTAGTTTCTTCTAACAACAAAAGGACAAATGGGTCTCCTTGTGGTTGAATGAATGTTTGTTGTTGAGGTCTTGGATGGATCTCTTGGATCTCATCATGAATAGCCCTCACCCACTCTCCTCTCACTCCTAAGCACATTCATGGTTTAGGATAGAGGAAATTGTGTAATTACTAACCTTAACCAAATCTAGGGTTTTGATGTAGGGTTTTGTTGACCTAGGGTTTAACTTGTGTTTTGACTTTCTTTTTACCTCGTGATGGGATCGAGGGTTTGATTGGATTGTTTAACCGTGGTTACCTCGTGACAGAATCAAGGGTTTGCAGTGTTGTCTGTTCTATTGTGTCTATATGCATGCAAACTAAATAATAGGTAAAACGTTCTTTTTGGTATATTTTTAGAGTATTTTGGAAATGAAAGTGCTTTTAATCTATGAAAAGGAAATATGTATGCAATTCTATATGACTTTTCCAATGCAATGTTAACCTATGTTTTTTGTGTTTTTGATGTTTTTAATGCAATCTAATCGAAGAAAAGGGAAAATGCTTCTTCTAACAATCTAGATCTAGAAATATGAAAGCAATTAACCTAACATGCAAGATCTAATTATCAAGGAAAAAGCAATGTTTTACTGTTCCCAACAGAAAATTTGATTCTCTAATTACTATAAATTGAAAGAAAACAATGAAGGAACCTAAGAGAAATGAAGATTTGTTGACTCCACTACCCCCAATAATCCTTGTAATAGGTAACCTTGAATCCTTTTGTGGCAGCAGGTGATCCTCTTGACAACAAAATGACCCAAAGAAGCAAAAAGAAGCTTTGATGAAGCTTGTATGAGCTCAATGAGAGCTTAGATTGAGCACAATGGCATATAATGAAGCAGTGTGATGCTACTTGGTTGAACAAATAAAGCAAAAGGCACCTTCGTCCTGTAAGAGCATTTAAATGCTAAGTTTGAGAGCAAATTTGGCAAGAGTTATGTGCACAATGAATTTGCCTCCCTTTGTCCTTGAGGGAGGGGGTATTTATAGGTTTAGAAGAAGGAATTGATTGGAGAGTCAACTCATTTGATTGATGAGTTAACAAGAATAGATTGGAGAGTTCGCAAGGTTGATTACCCAGTGAACTCAGCTTATTAGAGAGTGATGAAGCAAATATAGCTTATCACTGGAGAGAAAATGGAGGTGAGGGAATGCATGAGATTGATTGAAGAGTTAAATTGAGATCAAATAGAGATAATTATGCATGTGTGGGTGCATGAAATAGTTAACTCTACATCAAGGATAAAAAACCATGCAAACAGAAAGAAAATGGGAGAAAATGGAGCAAAAATGAGAGAGAAACTTGAGTTTTTCCATGGCTTCAAAAATGGTAGGGTCACCCCTTTTGCCAGTAGGGTTGCCCTTGGGCGACCATGGGTTGTCCAGGGGTGACCTCGGTCACCCAGGGGAGATCCGGGCTGGACAGGGTCAGATGTAGAAAAATAGGCTGGGAGATGGTAGGAGAGAGGAAAAGGAAAGGTTCTGCATCAAGAAACAGGTTAGTCATGTGGAAGAATCCAAACCTCCACTTGCATCAACAGGATCTCCTAGAAGAGATCTAGAAATTATAGGAGGAGATTTGGATTGGTTCGATGAAACTGAAAACCAAAAGCAGGAGATGGATAAGGAGACCTCTAGAAGGCTTCTAGGAGGTGCACTAGAGGAAAAACAAAGGGGAGAGGTGAAAACTCACCTACAAGACTCTCAAAAGGCTTAGGATCAAGGTTGAAAGCTAGAAAATACAAGTTGACAAGGGTCACAACAAGTGTCGAAAAGCGTCACAAACGGGGAGAGAGAGAAATCGATAAGGAAGAAACAACACAAGACAAGAAAAAAGGACACGTCACCAAGAGACCTACTGCTTAAAGGACATTATTTCATGCTTACATGTATGTGACAAGGATTTGAATCATCATAGGGGACTCGTGGAGGAAGTGCGTGATTTTTGTGCTTACAAACACAGAATGTCACATGACGAATGTTGTAGAAGGTCCCTCTGCAACAAATGATGTCTCTTCCTTTTAGAGCTATCAAACTGTTGAATTCCCACTCAAGTGGAATGTGTGAAGGAATCAAGATGTATGGTTTTGGAAGCTACTCATGTTTCCGAATGTTCATGTTGAAATGAGTCACAACCAAATCAAGTGTCCTAGACCTAACTGAAATAATTGACCTCTCAAAGTCATGTGAAATTGATGAAGAGCAGGATCCAAAGAAGTGATGTGTGGAATGTCAATACATGCCATGTGGCTATAATCCAAATCCAATGTGAATTCCTATTGTAAAGTATCTATGGAAGCCCTCACTGAAGCCTCTCTGAACTCTATAGTAGCAAAAGAACTATCATCAAAGAGAAAATATATGTCCTCAATGTTGTCGTCAAGATCGATTATGAGAGATTCTACAAAAAAATGATGGATGTCTGATAAGATGATATCTCATTGATCCAGAGGACAAGTGTGAACTTGTTGGAGAGAATATGAAGTAGCATGCAGAGAAGCCAAGATCTTTGTCGAAGTGGCAAGTGGAGGTGGCAAAATAGATATCAATGCTAGAGGTGTAGAGAGAGGAGAAGCAAGAGGAGATGTCTCTATGTCATCAACACATTCAAGACTTTCCCAATAAGCAAGTTCCTCTTCAGTATCATTGCCATACAAAGTATTATCAACATCATCAAGCGAAATACATATGTTCATAATGGGATCATTTGGGAATGGAGGTTTATTGGGATCTCCATACATTTCCCATAGTGTGGTCCAGAGAGTACGAATGTACTCAATGTGTGATAGAGCCCTCGATGTGTGGTCCCTAACACTTAAACCAATTAATCCTAAGACATGTTCATTTTTAATTTCCAATGTAATGTTTTGTCAATATGTACTTAGTTCAAGAATAAGCCCATACAAATGTGACAATAGATTAATCCATCAGTAGTGCTTTAGGATACCATCATGCCACAACTTGTAATTTCCTTTTTCTAAATTAATGGGAAAGGGATGATTTGTTATACCCATTTTTAGTGAATTAGATAAATTATCCCCTTAGCTAATTTGGAAGTTTAGGTGAGTTCATTGATTACCAAATGAATGTATAATACCCCCAAGAATGATACATTAAAACACACTTTATAAGTTGAGTGCATGTATGAACAACCATTAAAAAATTGCTCAATTTACTTCCCCAAACTAAAAATGCTGAAATAAGTGCAAAAGTGTACAAGACACAACACAAAGGACACCCCCTGTGATTCAATATGAGATCCCCCTAAAGGAATAGGTCACAATCTAGGCTAGCCAGAAACCTTTCCTCTACCTTCACACGCCTTCAAATCCCCCATAATCCACCTTCCCACCTTCAAATCACGCCTCAAATACATAGAATAGATTTTGTATACACAAAGAATTAATTTAATCAAACAGTGTTTCAAACTAAACTATTATGTTATTACCGAACCAACATCTTCAACCAAAACTTGCTCTGATACCATCTTGGAGTTGAGGATCTTTCGGACAAAACACTGGTATTCGATAGGTCAAGAGGGGCAAGCAATCTAATGTCTACAAAAGAGTTCACTAGAATATTTGTAATGTATGCCAACACCGACGATCCATAGAAGATAAGCAACCACATGCTCAACCTATGTGATAGAAAATAAACAATGCAATTTAAACAAGATAACACCATAAATGAATACGTCGAACTATCAATATTATGAACAATGTTTTTACATATAGGTGAGAAGTGGTTGAGTCACATAAGAAGATGACTTATACACACTAATAGTGGTGGTGAGTTTGGTCCTCCAAAATACAAAGAGGTTACAAGTGGTGAGCTAAGTAGTACAAAGTAGGACTCCTATGTAGGCACCTAAGTAGGCTTAACGCCAAGTGTATTTTACCCATGTGCATAAGACAAAAGAGATAAAATATACACTAATAAGAGCTATTTCATCTCACTGGTATAAAACTCACTCTGAGAACAATTTATCATCCCCAAAAAAATAGAAAAATAGAGATAGTGAACAAGTGGGTTGAAGGCTATTTAGGAACTATGTTTCATATCAACATATAGCTTGGATTAAGTGGCTACAATTGGGAAAGTATTGCTACAATGCTGCCCACCATATGTCCATTGGTATGTCTACATTCATGGAATTATATGGTTATGATGCATTAGTCTTTTTTGATTTAGTGTTCACAGATAACAAAGTGCCGGAAGCTAGTGGCTTGGTGAAGCATAGATAAGATATATTGAGATCACTCAAAGATCACCTACAGCAAGCCTAGAATCGATAGAAAATCTATGTAGATCATAACCACACAAAGAGGTCATTTGAAGTTGGAGAAATGGTATTTTTTAGGTTACGAATTTATAGGAAAACCTCCATCAAAAGTAGTGGGACTAAAAAGCTCAAACCATGATTTTATGGGCCTTACAAAATCTTGAGGAGAGGTTGTGAAGTTGCATACGAGTTGGAATTACCAAAAATAGTAGGATTCATAATTTTTTTCATGTGTCTCACCTCAAGAGGGCTCTTAGGAAACATATCACACTATCAATGGATTTAGCACCCATGGATGATGAGGGAAAAATCATATTGGAACTTGATACTATAATTGATACTAGGGTGAAGAAGTTGAGGAACAAAAGCATTACAAAGTACCTAGTTCGTTGGAAGAATCTACTTGTGGAAGATTGTACTTAGGAAGGATTAGAGATCTTAGAGCATCCAAATTTGCATTGGTTGAGGGCAAGCAATTTTGGGAAGGGTGGACTTGTATTGCTCTAATCCTAAGTATGTGGGCATCTAAGTCACTTTCCAGTCTTAGGTAGGTTTTCAAGCTTTCTCATATTATTGTTCCTCCCTTTCATTCCACATTAACATTATGTATGCCAAAACACCCAATCCCCACTTCCTAGATCAAGTATCACCAAATCTCAATCTCTGTATCCTATTTATTGGCCTATTCAGACCCAAGACCTTTGTATACCCTCTCACCTTGACATCCTCGCATCTCATTCCCTACAACCCCAACCTTAAACATTCGATGAAAATAATGATGACATACCAAATGGAGATATTTCATAGTGTTGTCTGCTCTATTGTTTCTATATGCATGCAAACTAAATGATATGCAAAACGTTCTTTTTGGTATTATTTTAGAGTATTTTGGAAATGAAAGTGCTTCTAATCTATGAAAAGGAAATATGTATGCAATTCTATATGACTTTTCCAATGCAATGTTAACCTATGTTTTTTGTGTTTTCGATGTTTTTAATGCAATCTAATTTAAGAAAAGGGAAAATGCTTCTTCTAACAATCTAGATCTAGAAATATGAAAGTAATTAACCTAACATGCAAGATCTAATTATCAAGGAAATAGTAATGTTTTACTATTCCCAAGAGCAAATTTGATTCTCTAATTACTATAAATTCAAAGAAAACAATGAAGGAACCTAAGAGAAATGAAGATTTGTTGACTCCACTACCCTCAATAATCCTTGTAATAGGCAACCTCAAATCCTTTTGTGGCAACAAGTGATCCTCTTGACAACAAAATGACCCAAAGAAGCAAAAAGAAGCTTGTGTGAGCTCAATGAGAGCTTGGATTGAGCACAATGACATAGAATGAAGCAGTGTGACGCTACTTGGTTGAACAAATAAAGTAAAAGGCACCTTCATCCTGTAAGAGCATTTGAATGCTAAGTTGGAGAGGAAAATTGGCAAGAGTTGTGTGCACAATGAATTTGCCTCCCTTTGTGCTTGAGGGAGAGGGTATTTATAGGTTTAGAAGAAGGAATTGATTAGAGAGTTAACTCATTTGAGTGAAGAGTTAACAAGAATAGATTAGGGAGTTCACAAGGTTGATTACCCAGTGAACTCAGGTGATTAGAGAGTGATGAAGCAAAGATAGCTTATCATTGGAGAGAAAATGGAGGTGAGGGAATGCATGAGATTGATTGAAGAGTTAAATTAAGATCAAATAGAGATAATTATGCATGTGTGGGTGCATTAAATAGTTAACTCTATATCATGGATCAAAAACCATGCAAACAAAAAGAAAAAAGGGTGAAAACAAAGCAAAAATGAGAGAGAAACTCATTTTTTTTGCGGCTCCAAAAATGGGAGGGTTGCCCCTTTTGCCAGTAGGGTCGCCCCTTACTGACCCTAGGTCACCCAGGGGAGATCCGGGTTGGACAGGGTCAGATGTAGAAAAATAGGCTGAGAGATGGTAGGAGAGAGGAAAAGGAAAGGTTTTGCATCAAGAAACAGGTCAGTCATGTGGAAGAATCCAAATCTCCACTTGCGTCAACAGTATGTCCTAGGGGAGATCTGGAAATAATAGGGGGAGATGTGGATTGGTTTGACAAAACTGAAAATTGAAAGTGGAAGATGGATAAGGAGACCTCTAGAAGGCTTCTAGGAGGTGCACTAGAGAAAAAACAAAGGGGAGAGGTGAAAACTCACCTACAAGACTCTCACAAGGCTTAGGATCAAGGTAAAAGCCATAAAATGCATGTTGACAAGTGTTGCAACAAGTATCGAAAAGCGTCGCAAATGGGGAGAGATAGAAATCAACAAGGAAGAAACAACACAAGACAAGAAAAAAGGATATGTCATCAAGAGGCATGCTGCTTAAAGGACATTATTTCATGCTTACATGTACGTGACAAGGATTTGAATCATCATAGGGGTCCTTGTTGAGGTAGTGCGTGATTTTTCTGCTTACATATTTTCCCCCTCAGGGACGATAGTCTACATGAAAGGTAGGTACCGTTCTTGAACTAGGCCTTACTTGTCGATTTTCTCACAATTTGTATCTATAATAACTAGTGTTAATCCAACATTTAAATCTATCAAAGTAAATAATTAAAAATGAAATGACGAATCTTACCATAAATCTCTTGAGTTTGACTAGTTGCTTGCCTTTGTCAGTTTGGACCTGTAGGGATGAGAGCATGCAAAACAATGCATGAAACAGATTTATAAAAGCAAAGAACTAACCTAAAATGCATAAATAAACTAAGCTAAGGGCAAACAAAGTAAGCCAAATTGTGAGATCGGAACAAAACAGCGATGCAATCGTTCGTGTGAGCAATCAATAGAGAGGTATTGTCGAGGAGATCGTAGAGATGGCCGCCTCTTCTTCAACCATGGAGAATTAGGTATGCAATCAGTGAAAAATCCTTCTCTAAACCCTAGTTTGCATTTTGTGAAAAAATTCTTAAAATTATCTATTTTTGGTCATTTTCTCTATTGCATTGTGTTTGTCTCGTCATTTAGAGCAAGATTGGTCTTTCGTTTTCTAAAATTGATCAAAAAATGAGGTTTTTAGAGTGATTTTTGCTTAAGGGATTTACTCCTAGGGTCTCCCCTTTGTCAAGTAGGGTCCCCTGAGGGAGATCCTGAAAAGTAGTAGGGTCACCCAGGGGAGATCTTGAAAAACACTTGAGGCGACCCTGTTGGACTGATTTCTGACTGCGATGTTGTTTAATGCTTGTTTCACTTTGATCTGACATGATTTGGTCAATGAATCTACCTGTTTATTGCAATTTTTGAAGGTTTATGTGATTTTTTTGTGTAAGGTTTTCTGTAGTTTTACGATTTTTACAGATTTTACGAGTTTACAAGATCTAATCTAAAGTTCTCTAATTTTGTAGGACATGCATATCCGATAGAATGTCTACCGAGAGCAGAGATGGCTCTCAGGGATGTTTGCTTCATTGAGTACTGAGGATCATGTTATACTGAAGAGGGTAGGTCTTGCTAGAGTTTGCCATGTACCTGTGATTCATCATGTATCCCGCATATGCTGCGACATCTTGACTTACTGGAATGTAGACTAGAACACATTCAAGTTCCCATAGATTTATGGAGAGTGGACTATCACTCTATATGATGTATATCACATTCTTGGTGTACCTGTGAGGGGACATCCCTTATCTCTTCCTATTAGCGAGTCTTATGAGGACAAGGCTTCTTGGGCTGCATTCGTGGGGGTTAATCACCCTAGAGATCAGACAGGAGTTCAGTTCGTCTAAGATGGTGTTGGGCAGCCATCATTCGTGAGATTGAGGAGGGCACATTTTTTTCTTGGGGACCGGACATCTTGGCTATGGTTTACAGAGACTTCTATCGGATTTCATGGCGAGGGGCTTTAGCCTTTAGCCACTCTTCTTTGATCATGGCATGGATATTTGAGAACATGAAGCCTTACCAGAAGCTTATTCCTCTTTCAAATAGACAGTTACCGAGAGTAGTGAGGTGGGCACATGTTGGTCATTTTGATGCTTCTTTACCCACTATTGCTACTCTTATTGATGAGGATATGATTTTTGATCCTTATCATGACATGGAGGGGGCTTGGGCCCGAGATGGTGAGATTAGAGGGTACTTTCGTGAGGTCTCAGAGATCACAGACCGCAATGGTCTGGTTGAGGCTCATCGAGTTGACCATGTTTTACGGCAGTTTGGCAAGGATGTCCCTAAGGACTTGTCCCTAGTGTCCACCTATTATAGGACCATTCAGGAGATGGGTGAGATTCGAAATGTCATTTGGACTCCTTTGACTCCAGTTATCTTCATTACTTGGGTCTCTAGAGGAGAATGGAGGGGAGGGACATGGACTCCTTCCTGATCTCTGATTGTAACTATTGATTCAGAGTCCACTGACAAGGACTATGTTCCAGATAGTAATGATTCGTCAGATGAGGCTATTCCCGAGGACAAGGATTTTGATGATATTGATGATTTAGATGATATTCTTGACATCCCTGAGGGTCCTCCTGATGTTCCTCAACTTCCTCACTCAGATGAGGTGATGCGTTAATTTGACCCTGATTGGCAACCTGGAGATCCATGTAATTTTCTTCATTTACTTGCTTTTCATACTTTTTGTCCTTTCTCTTTTCATATGGATCTGACTTGGTCTTGTTTTGATTCACTATTTCAGGCAATGTCAGAGAGTGGAGGGACTTAATTCGTGAGGTCAATGTTGGATTAGCTTCTCCCTTCACTAGGATGACTCGTGATCATCTTTTGGATGATCTTGGTGTGCCCCCAGCTGTAGGGTGACACACTGACATTTTTGCTCATGTCTACCATGGGTGTCAGGTAACTATAGAGTTGAAGAGCCGAGTTGACATGCTTAAGGGTGAGAAACAAGTACTCCGAGAGATGGCCCGCCTTAATTTTAGACGATGTGATGCTAGCATGGCGGGGCCTTCAAAGTCACATGCTTAGAGTAGAGCACCTCATTCTCATAGATCTCAGGGAGAGACTAGTGGTACTTGTAGATGGAGGAGCCGAATTCCTGAGGGTTCCATTGGAGGGAACCACTCCTGACTTGCTTTCCTTTGAAATTTATGCCCCTTGCGTGGGGAGCCTCTACTTTCTCGAGAGCATTTTGTCTTAGCTCTTTGTTGCCCTTGTGTATGCAAACTTCGGATACATCTATGGAAGTCTATCTTTTTATGGTTTTTCCCTTATCAAAATCTGTACTCATCCCTTGTGCATGTTTGGAAGCTTTGAGGAACTTTTTTATTATGTTTGACCTTTTCAACTCTTTTAGCAAATGCAAGTATGATAACAATGACATATTTTTGTAGTTTTTTACGACATATATGATATGTAATTTACGATATGATAATGGAGGAACACAAGAAATGTTGTAAATGAGACTATTACTTCTACTAAATGCCATGAGATATGACATTTGACTTTATTGCTTTTGAGACTCTTTTTCTAATTTTTGGCATGAATGCAACATGGAACAAACAATGTGACTGCTCTTAAACACGATTTTCAATTTAGGGGATTGTGGGTTGCCCTGATGTAAGAGACCTATTCAAGGCTGTGAGATAGGATTTAGGGAGACTCAAGTGGGGAGTGGGAGTGAAAATGGAGCATTTCTAATTTCTAGACTTCGCTAAAGGCTAAACACTGATCCTTATCTAGATAAGACAAATTGATAAGCTTTCAACTTAGACAAGCAACAAACTTTATTGGTGTTCGCTAGACTTAGATCATAGATGGAAACCAAAGTAGACCTGGGGTAAAGGATATCTGGGAAAGAAAAAGGGTCCCTAGATAGAAGATGGTCCTAGAGAGTACTAGACTCTTTGGTTTTGCCTAGCTAGTGCATGTGTGTGCTTGGTACCTTTCTGTCTCTGCTAGAATGTCACCCTTGAGGCTTCGAGATTAGACTGATCTCCACCCAAGAGTACAGACATTCAGTAATCTTCACTCTTTCACTCTTTTTTTTTATATATTCTCTTTTTTTTGTATTTTCCTCACTTGATTTTTCTGATTTTTTTGGATTTTTGACTTTTCAAGAAATGAATTCTTTTGGAACTTTTGCTATGCAATGCTTTGATCTCTCAATTCTCACTTTTTGACACTCTTATTTTGATCACTCATTTTTTTTATTCACTCAGATCTTAGATTGCTTCCTTCAGAGTTTTGATCTTCCTGATGTTTTTGGCCAAGAAAGATAAGGGACTGAGCGCCACCTAAAGTTTGTGTAATCTGGTTGGACTTCTCTACTACTAGGGAAGAATTGGGAAGGTCTACTTGCAAGCTTCCTTTGAACATTGTAGGTTTGAATACTGACTTTGTTTAGACCTAACATCTTGACTCATTAAGACTGGCATCAGTGTAAAGCTAAGAGCTAGGTTTCGATTAGAATCACTGGGAGTGCAGGGGGATAATGGCGATTGTGAAAAATGAGGAATCTCTAGGTCCTGAAAGGATAACATATATCTAGACAACATTAGACTCCTTACAAAAGGGAAAATAGTATAAGAGCAAGTCACAAACTGTAATGCAAGATGAATAGAATGATGCAAAAATGCAAGAAACAAAACTATTTTTGACACTTGATTTTTTATATTTTTTTGTATTTTTATGTTTTATGATTTTTTGGGTTTTTAAGATGTTGGCGTTTCAATTCACACCTCTAGAATGTGATTTGGAAATGGACAGCTATGCACAAATAAGCTGCTCTCCTATTGGAAGGGGGGGTTCCCTTTCTTGCTGATGTTCTCCGAAAAGATAACTTTAATGAAACTTTGTCTATCTTCTTTTTGATTCTTAGTTGCGAGCACAAGGTTATAAAACTCTAAACACTGCAGAAGAGGTTTTTCCTTTTTATAAAACTTCTACTACAACTAGCATAGATTAATGACGCTTTCAATCTCCTGAGTAAATTCAGAGCAAAAGGAAGTTGAAAGTGAACAAGGAATGATTGTTAACACAAAAACTCAAGCATTTTTCCTCCAGATTTACACCACAAGACTAAAAGTACTTTAATGATGAAAGCTAAAAATGAAAGCTACAGAAGCTACACATCTGACGATGAAAACTTGATGAATCGATATAGAATATCAGAGCAAAGTAGGCATGAGACTTCTATTCAATATCACAAAGTTTAATACAACTCCAGGACAACAATACTATAGCAAAAGGTAGGCATACAGTAAGCGATCAAACACAGGAGAACAATGAACACAAAGTGAACAGACACTTGGAATAACAAGATCTGCAAGCTAGAATAGGCACAGCAAAATATGTTATCACAACTACCATTACAAATAATGGGCAAGGATACCCTTATTTATACTAAAATCAAAGGAGTAGGGAACCCCAAAATCTCCTTGATTAACCCTAACTTGCCAACTCGCAAGATTTATTACTATTCTAAGACAAAGATACAATAAACAAATGCTTTAAAGCAAAGAAGATTCCAACTATCACAAAGTGATTTCTTTCTAAATAGAGGATGGATGAGCTTAGGATGAAAGCACATGCTTTAAAACAAAAAGCATATGTTTTAAAACTGCTTTCTTTTGAAATGTATCCACATTCATATTCTTTCTTTTTGGTGATGTCATCCATTGATATTCTTTTGCTGATTTATTCTAAAAAAGCTGATTCTGAGCGAAAAAAAAGCTGGCACATGGGTTTTGTAGGCAATTCTATTCTGAAGCAACCCAGATCATCAAATTTTGAAAAAGGGGAGATTTTCTCAAAAAAGCAGGAAAAAACAGTTTCCCAAAAAAAAGCACAACTCCCAATCTTCAAGAGGATAATAATCTGGATGGACCCATCTCGACGAAAACTGAAAAAGCTCTAGTCAGATTTCTGAAAAATGATCTCCTTGAAACAAGGACCCTAAAAAACCAAGCCTCGCTTCTTCCTCAACCCGAATCTATGAAGAACACTGAAAAAGCACCTGGTTTGGGTCTTCGAATCTTCGTTGAAAGAAAAATAAAATCTTTCCTCTGGATGCAGCCTGAAAAAGATAATGAAATAAAGAAGCCAAAAGCTTGTCTTTATAAATCTTTTGGTCTAAAAAGTAGCTTTATTTGTGTGAGAAGAAAACTTCACCCTCATCCATGAAGAAAGCATCTTTTAAAGCATAAATCCAAGTGGATGTCTTCAAATAGGAAGCATCCCTATTTTGTAGGAGCCTATGGCTTCATGTGCAAGATGACAAAAAATATCTTCTTTGATGATGTCATCAAACATGCGAGTTGAAAGAAATGCTAACAAATTTTTCTTTATTTTCGACACTTCAACACTCGTTTTGACTAAAATATGGCCTGTCTCTGACTTCAACAAGGCTAAAAAATGTCACCATGAACTGAAAAAGCTGACTGATCCTGACATTTTAGAGATTGATCAACTGAGATTCCATACCCTGCCTCCGTTCGACGATCTGACATTGTTTGACCAAGTTTGACCTCTCAGAAACTGCCAACAGGTGAAGATTGGTAACAAAGCATGTCGAAAAACATTGAAAACATAAAAATATTCTAACACTGCTCAAGTTGGGCGCCCCAAGCCTCCTGGGGCGCCTGGTTTCCCAACACTTAGCCATTTTTTCAATTTTTCCAATTTCTTAGTTTGTGTGCGCGTTCCGAAGGCACAGGACCCCTATTTGGCTATCAATTTCTATCAACTGGGATGAAAATGAGTCTGACAATCTGGCAAATATGCAAGCCTGATGAAAATTGAGTTGATTGTACCTTCTATTTGCCTCGAAAAACATGTCAAACTGATCAATACTGAACCGGACCAGGCTAACGGAAGGAGATTCACGTTTTTCAAGAAAAACATCAAAAATAATCTAACTCTAGAGAGTTTGGGCACCCCAAGCCTCCTGGGGCACCTGGTTTGTCAACACTTAGAAAATTTTTCAAAATTTTCAATTTTGTACCTTTTCTCGATTTCCGTGCCCACGGCGCCTGGTTGATCTTCGATTTTGGTCATTTTGACGACTGTCAAGGAGGGACGGAGGGTGATCTAAGTAGTTTGCACATATCTGTGATTAAATCCTAGATTTGACTAACTTTTGGCCAAGTTTGACCAACCAGAAAGAGCTAACGGAAGCATTTTCGATGTTTCTCAAAAAATGTGAAAAAAAACTAACATAGGAGAAGATAGGCGCCCCAAGCCTCCGGGGGCGCCCAGTTTCACCAAACTTAGCCAAAATTATGATTTTCCAACTTTTCAATTCACCTTGGATCCATCTTGCATCGTTTTGCGTGCATCATCGAGTCGACGACTGTTTGTCAGTTTTGGGTTGTTGAAACAGCATTGGAAACTCGTCGAAAAATTCTGGCAGGTGAACTTTTCTATGTTGATGACTTTTGAGCTCATGCTTCACCTTGTGAAAAAGCAAAAATGACCTAGTAGAGAAAACTTGGTCGTTTGAAGATTCTGTCTGAACCGCGCCGATCGTGAAGCAAAATCGACCAATGAGAATCAAGCGCGACACCTGATTTGGAGATTCTATTTTTAGAAACTTTCTTTTTTTAGAAAGTTTTTCCAACATCCATATCTCAAGAAACCCAGAAAACCTAACTCGACATCTATTTTTAGAAATTTCTATTTTTAGAAATTTTGTTTTTTTTGACTTTTTGACGAAAAATTTTCTAGACTTGTTTCAAAATGCCTTAATGAAGCAAAAAAATTTGGTTGGGTACAACATAAGACATAATATTTCTTGAGGTGAAAGGCATTGACTGTTTCACCAAATTCCTCTCCCTCCATTGTGCACAAGAGATAGGCACCATTTCCAACGTCTTCCTTGACCATATAAGGACCTTTCCAGTCTTCTGAAAAAGCTCTCTTTCGTCTTCTTTTCTTGTTTTTCTTGCTACCTCTTCTTAAGACAAGTTCTCCTATTCTATAAGGTTTGTCATTTGAATCAACTACTACCAACTTGGTGGTTTCTCTTGGCATTGTGAGACAAAGTAAGTCTTGAAAGGCTTGTTGATGGGAAGGGGTCTAATACAGAACTCCATCACAATTCAATAGTTCTGCTAATAGGTCAAATTGTTCTTGCATGTAAACTTTCACATCAAGTCTCTCTTAGATTCATTACAAGAATTGGAATAATTCAAGAGGAGTTTGTGGCTCCCTTTGCTCATCGGGGGGAACAAAGCTTATACTTGTTCTCCCAATAGGTTCTGGTCTCAGATCCATGGCATACCCAATATAACTTTTTGGTAGTTCAAGAATGACAGGGTCATCGATACCGACTATCACTCTCATCTTCCACTCTCTATGGAAGATACCTTTGCTCTCTTCATCTTCGTCAAGAAGTCTTTCAACCATTTCTTTTTGTACCTGAGGTGCTTTCCATTCACCGAGTTCATTTGACTGAATCGAGGAGGAGGTGGTTGGTTTTTCTTGTGGTTGTGATACCACGAACATCCTAGGTAGCATTCCTATAACATTGGTTGATTCATTATCGATAGAATGTACCTCCTCCATGGGCATTATTGGTTGATGTAAATCCTCCGTTGGTGTGAGAGGTTCATGTTGGTGCTCATTTTGACCTAGAGGCTGAGCTTGCTTGTTGGAGGGTTTCTTCATTCAAACCCTAGGTATTCCTGTCCATCGGCAGGAGCTTGATCTATCGGTTGGAGTATTTTTGGTTCCACCAATGTGGTGGTGCTCTGCCATCGGGATGACTTCTGTCATCGGCGTATCTTCTTTCTGGTTTCCCGATGGGCATGTGTCTGGCCGACGGGGGGTAGAGTGAGGCTTGTTGGTCATCGCTGTGACTAGTGCTATCGGCCAGGGTTCCTTTTGTTGCTCTGACGATATGTGTCTGGCCGATGGGAGCGAGGGTTTTGATGTGCCATCGGCACGACATTGAATATCAGGTGAGCGAGCAAGTGTTGGGCCGACGGTGTATGTTTGACTGATGAGGAGTCATCGGCGTATGTCTCACCGACGAGGGTTTTGAAGGTTACCGGTGTAGCACTCTTCATCGGCAGAGGAATTTCATACTAGATTGACGGTCTAAGTCTGGCCGATGATGTTTTAGGCGTTGTGTTCATCGGCGTAACATGTACGATCGACGAAGGATTTCTGAGTTGTGCCGACGGCGTAGGTTTGGCCGATGAGATGTCATCGGCGTGTGTCTCGCCGAAGACCCGTATGTGGTATGTTGTCGGCGTGACTTTGAGTTTCGGGTGAACTGTGGATTGCTTGGCCGACGGTCTATCTCTGGCCGATGGGAAGTTTTGAGGAAGATTGGGGTGTTCGTCAGCAAGACCTTTGAGATCGACAAGCGTCAATTTTGTTGTGCTGATGGTCTATGTCTTGCCAAAGAGGGTGTATTTTGCTTAGCCATCGGAGGGACTTGATGGATCGGTGAGAGTTTGTTTGGCTTGGCCGATGTTTTTTGTCTTGGCGATGGGCGTGTATGGAGTGGTCATCGGTGAGTCTTTGTTCATCGGCGGGGAGGCTTTTGGGTCTGCCGATGGTGGTTGTCTAGCCGACAGGGGATTGAGATGGGCTTCATCAATGTAACACATGGGTCGGCCAGAGGATTTTTGGATGCTCCGATGGAGGGAATCACGCCGACGGGGGAGCAGAGTGTAGTTTGTGGTCATCGGCCAGACTATTGATGTCGGGATTAGTTTTGTGGAGTTGGCCGATGGCTTGGGTCTGGGCGATGGGCTTTGGGTGAAGGAGCGTGCGTCGAGCGCAACAAAAGCGCTCGACACTTGGTATCTATGTGGCCCTGCTTTTAAACTACTAAGGAGGTCTTTGCACCGTGCATGTGGGATTAATTTCCCTACACTTTTGAACCTGTGGTAAACGCATTTTGGCGGGAGCTTCATTTTGATTGCTGCGACTGATTTCTCGATGGCTACGGGTGGTTGAGCCATCAATGGCAGCTGTAGCAGGGATATGGGTGGCGGTACAAGTGATTAAACTATTTGATTGTGAATGAGGACTTCCATATGGTGGCACAAGGCTCGAGGCCACCCTTGTCGACTCTCCTGCCTACTGCATTGATGACTTATGAGCGCCATTTCTCATGGACTGTATCTGACATTTTTTTATGTCCATCATGTAATTAATTTCTGTGAGTACACCTTTTGGCTGTTTTAAGCAGGAAGTGTTACTCATTTTCAAGTTGTTGAAAGTTGAACATTTGGCTCTGTAATACAATACAGTTGGTTTTGGTAGCTCTATACAGCAAAACCTATGAGTCTATGTATCTCCTGTTGTGCGTTTTTGCATGAATCCACTGATTTCATGGTTGATCTTATATAAATAATGCTATGTTTGCATGTGTTATGCTGATTCTGTCTCCAGTTTTGCATGTATCTTTCTTCTGAGTCTAGGTATTCAAGGAATGTCTAAGATTCTAGAACATAGAATTCCTGTGTTGAATGTCTGATCTCTTAACTTCTGGTCAAGGGGTAGATTAAATTGTTCTCAGATTGAACATTGGGAAGGGTATACTGCAGTAGGGATGCCATAAGTATAGATAGCTTAACACTTTGTATTGGGAGATATCTGTAAGGCAGATATCATGTATATCCCCCTGAAATCCAGTTTTAGTTCATGCTGATCATTCACAGGTGTATGTCTATTGACTCCAGGCCCTGGATAGGCACCAATCTTGCTTTGTGTTTGTGTTACAACCATGTCCAGCTTTGCATCCAAACTTAAAATTAAAATCAAACTTTAATACAATCTTTAGGACAGTAGAATTAGTTTTAGGATCCTTAGTCCTCTATCTACAACTGCAAATAGGCCCAAAGCTAGCCCCTTTGCTCTTATCTTTCAATTTTGGTCTACTTACAGGAGGACTCATCTGCTTTCTGTCAGCATCCCAGCCTTAGTATGCATATCCTCATGGATGTTGAGTAGGGAATACCCCCCTAGGTTTTGCAGAGCCTGAAGAAGAAGAGGAGATAAAATATAGAGTCTATCTCCTACACTGTTGGCCCCTGGCCCAGAGATCCTGTTGATCATTGATGGCTACCTTGTAGGGAAATCTGGCAATAAGCATCCAGTTTGGGAAAAAACCAACAGAAAATGGCGACTCCGCTGGGGACGGTGATTTGAAAATTGTTATTTTTGTCCTCCCTGGTGAAATATCTGTGTGCCCATCCGAGTCACCAACAGAAATTGGCAACTCTGCTGGGGAGATCAATGTCATATCCATGAAAGTTTGAGTCTACGAGATTGAAGAATTAGGCCTGGATGTGTTTGTTGCAGCAGAGAAAAAGGTTGTATATGTGACTCTGTTGGTGGATGACCCAGAAAGAAAGAAATCAATTTGCAGCTTCAGCTTGTTTGAAGCTCATTCCTCTTCAAGGAGGTGGCGACTCTGCATCAAAGAACCTAATAAAAGAACAAAATCAGTCAGAGAAGAATTTGCAGCTCCTGCAACATATCCAGGTATTTCATATTGTTTGACAGACTCCCTATTTGGTGAGATAGCACTGGTTAAAAGGGAAGCATTGGTGAATGCAGAGCTTGCATGCTTTTATTAGGACTTACTCTATATTTCAAAGGGCATGCAATGTTGTTCAAAAGACTCATTTAAAGGATTTTAGGAAAGTTTGAAAAAACAGCCTAAATTTTGAGTGCCTAAAGTCATTGTTTGTAGAAAATCTGAGTAAAGAGGAGGGTTGCAAAAACATAAAGGATGTATTATCAGCCTATGCACCCTTGTGAAGTGTCAAGTGAAAAAATGTATAGTAGTAAGTCCCAACAATGTAATAAAAGAAGTTTCAACATAGACAGATATAAGCCCATAAATTTTAGTGGCATTTGTGGCTATCCAAATGCTCTTCCACCTAAAATCAGAAATTTTTTGCCTAAATTTAATGGTATAAAGGATGAATCAGCGGAGAGACACTTGCAGCAGTTTATGAATGTGATAGATGACTTTGAGATTGACCATGAGGATGTGGTTATGAGATTATTTGTTCAATCTCTAGATGAAGATGCAAGGGACTGGTTTTCCTACCTTCCAGCTCACTCTGTCAGCTCTTGGCATGGTTTTAAATCTGCATTTCTAGTACAATATGGTGAAAGAATTTCTGAATATGCAACTATTAGTGACTTCATGTACATCCATATTGAAGAAGATGAGTTGATCCCAGCCTTTAACCTCATATTTATAAGGGCATTGAATAGAATGCCAGAATGTATGAGACCTAATGATGCACTGTGTTTAGTTGTCTATTTGGGAGCTTTTGATAAGAAAATGAGTTATAGATTAAGAGACAAGGAGCCCACCACATTGCATCAGGCACATCAATTTGCAATTGATATTGAAAACAATTGGAGGTATGGAATACAAAAGGGTTATTTTTCTAAAAAATTTTGTTGTCCTGCAGCCCCCAGTGTTAATGAAAGATTTAATTCAGGAGTTGACAATGAATGTCAAAGTATTCACACCCCTGTTGTCCCAGTTTTTGCATCATTTCAAATTGATGATGTTTCTGTTATAAAGGAGGATGTCTTGTTTTGCCCAACAAATGAAGTTGAAAATAATGGTTTTTCAAGTAATATTTACATACCATCCCTTATCAAAGAGCCATCATGTTTAAATGATCCAGTTGTGCAAGGTTGTGATCATGTGGATCAACAGTCAGTATCAGTTTCATCAGGAAGCATTAGAGGGATGGAGAATGATGCAGATAGCTCAACTTCAGAATGCATTGAAACAGTAGAAATCTTGTATATGGGGCAATCAGTTGATGGAAATGATATCCATGATCAATTCATGGATCAGGTTTGTTCTTCTTATGACTCTGGATCTGATAGTACTAAAGAAGAATTGGAGTATCATGAAGAAGAATCAGAGGCCTTTGCATTGAGTGTTAATCCCCTTTATGATGAGCCTCTGGATGCATTTGGTGTTGTGAGTCCTGACTATCAGTGGTGCAGGATTAATCCTCTTTTTGAGGATGATGATGAATATAAAGAGACAGTTGACCTGGGTGATACATCAGTTTGTGAGGAGGGGGCATATGAATCAGATATCTTCAGTTCTTGTGAAGATAGTATGGATTTGCAAACTGTGGATAATGTATGTTCATCATCACTTGATCCAGACATGTGCAACATCGGGTGTGTGGATCAGGATTTGTTTTCAATATCAATAAATATTGGGGGTCTCATATTTTCTTAATGTCTTCAATTTTTGGAGCTAGATGAGTGCCTGATGGTATGCAGCAGCCAGATAGGTGATGAGGATTGCCAAGAGCAACATGATGTACTGTCTGAGGGATATAACATACATATGTTACCTAATGTTGAAGAATATAATATGTATGATTCTATGTCTAATTTTGAAATCCAATATGACAGAGGTGAAAGTGATAGTGATAAGCTTTCAAAAGTGGTGGAGTATCTAATTGAGTAGATGACATTATGGGCAGATTATGCCAATCTTTTTAGTTGGGATTGGGATCTTTCAGTTTGGAATCAGGCATTTGGCAAGAAAAAATTTTGGTTCTTCCTTTTTGGCTACCCAGGGCCACCCAAGTGATGACTAAAATATAGTTTTTGTGCAGGTTGGTGCAATGATTGACTCTGTTGCCCAATAGATATGGCCCAATCTGTGAAACCAGAGATTCTGGGGTCCTCGCTGCAGTTTTGCACCTGCACGTCCCCAGACAGAGCTAGTGTTGGTGCTCATTTTGACCTGGAGGCTGAGCTTGCTTGTTGGAGGGTTTCTTCATTCAAACCCTAGGTATTCCTGTCCATCGGCAGGAGCTTGATCTATCGGCTGGAGTATTTTTGGTTCCACCGATGTGGTGGTGCTCTGCAATCGGGATGACTTCTGTCATCGGCGTATCTTCTTTCTGGTTTCCCCGATGGGCATGTGTCTGGCCGACGGGGGGCAGAGTGAGGCTTGTTGGTCATCGCTGTGACTAGTGTTGTCGGCCAGGGTTCCTTTTGTTGCTCTGACGATATGTGTCTGGCCTATGGGAGTGAGGGTTTTGATGTGCCATTGGCACGACATTGAATATCAGGTGAGCAGGCAAGTGTTGGGCCGACGGTGTATGTTTGGCCGATGAGGAGTCATCGGCGTATGTCTCACCGACGAGGGTTTTGAAGGTTACCGGTGTAGCACTCTTCATCGGCAGAGGAATTTCATACTAGACCGACGGTCTAAGTCTGGCCGATGATGTTTTAGGCATTGTGTTCATCGGCGTAACATGTGCGATCGACGAAGGATTTCTGAGTTGTGCCGACGGCGTAGGTTTGGCTTATGAGATGTCATCGGCGTGTGTCTCGCCGAAGACCCGGATGTGGTATGTTGTCGGCTTGACTTTGAGTTTCGGGTGAACTGTGGATTACTTGGCCAACGGTCTATCTCTGGCCGATGGGAAGTTTTGAGGAAGATTGGGGTGTTCGTCGACAAGACCTTTGAGATCGGCAAGCGTCAATTTTGTTGTGCCGATGGTCTATGTCTTGCCGAAGAGGGTGTATTTTGCTTAGCCATCGGAGGGACTTGATGGATCGGTGAGAGTTCGTTTGGCTTGGCTGATGTTTTTTGTCTTGGCGATGGGCATGTATGGAGTGGTCATCAGTGAGTCTTTGTTCATCAGCGGGGACGCTTTTGGGTCCGCCGATGGTGGTTGTCTGGCCGACAGGGGATTGCGATGGGCTTCATCGGTGTAACACATGGGTCAGCCAGAGGATTTTTGGATGCTCCGATGGAGGGAATCATGCCGACGGGGGAGCAGAGTGTAGTTTGTGGTCATTGGCCAGACTATTGATGTCGGGATGAGTTTTGTGGAGTTGGTCGATGGCTTGGGTCTGGGCGATGGGCTTTGGGTGAAGGAGCGTGCGTTGAGCGCGGCAAAAGCGCTCGACACTTGGTATCTATGTGGCCCTGCTTTTAAACTACTAAGGAGGTCTTTGCACCGTGCATGTGGGATTAATTTCCCTACACTTTTGAACCTATGGTAAACGCATTTTGGCGGGAGCTTCATTTTGATTACTGCGACTGATTTCTCGATGGCTGCGGGTGGTTGAGCCATCAATGGCGGCTGTAGCAGGGATATGGGTGGTGGTACAAGTGATTAAACTACTCGATTGTGAATGAGGACTTCCATATGGTGGCACAAGGCTCGAGGCCACCCCTGTCGACTCTCCTGCCTACTGCATTGATGACTTATGAGTGCCATTTCTCATGGACTATATCTGACGTTTTTTGATGTCCATCATGTAATTAATTTCTATGAGTACACCTTCTGGTTGTTTTAAGCAGGAAGTGTTACTCATTTTCAGGTTGTTGAAAGTTGAACATTTGGCTCTATAATACAATACAGTTGGTTTTGGTAGCTCTATACAGCAAAACCTATGAGTCTATGTATCTCCTATTGTGTGTTTTTGCATGAATCCACTAATTTCATGGTTGATCTTATATAAATAATGCTATGTTTGCATGTGTTATGTTGATTCTGTCTCCAGTTTTGCATGTATCTTTCTTCTGAGTCTAGGTATTCAAGGAATGTCTAAGATTCTAGAACATAGAATTCCTGTGTTGAATGTCTGATCTCTTAACTTCTACTCAAGGGGTAGATTAAATTGTTCTCAGATTGAACATTGGGAAGGGTATACTGCAGTAGGGATGCCATAAGTATAGATAGCTTAACACTTTGTATTGGGAGATATTTGTAAGGCAGATATCATGTATATCCCCCTGAAATCCAGTTTTAGTTGTTCATGCTGATCATTCACAGGTGTATGTCTATTGACTCCAGACCCTGGATAGGCACCAATCTTGCTTTGTGTTTGTGTTACAACCATGTCCAGCTTTGCATCCAAACTTAAAATCAAAATCAAACTTTAATACAATCTTTAGGATAGTAGAATTAGTTTTAGGATCCTTAGTCCTCTGTCTACAACTGCAAATAGGCCCAAAGCTAGCCCCTTTGCTCTTATCTTTCAGTTTTGGTCTACTTACAGGAGGACTCATCTGCTTTCTGTCAGCATCCCAGCCTTAGTATGCATATCCTCATGGATGTTGAGTAGGGAATACCCCCCTAGGTTTTGCAGAGCCTGAAGAAGAAGAGGAGATAAAATATAGAGTCTATCTCCTACACTGTTGGCCCCTGGCCCAGAGATCCTGTTGATCATTGATGGCTACCTTGTAGGGAAATCTGGGAATAAGCATCCAGTCTGGGAAAAAACCAACAGTTCATATGATTCTATTTCTTCTAGTGTCTCGGGGACACGCGATTCATTTAGTGGTGATAACGGTGTGTAGCCTTCTGTCATGTCTTCCTCTGCATATGAGAAAGCATGTGGGTCTACATTTCTCAGATCTAACGTGGTGGTTTGAAAGACTGGTCCTTCAGTTCTATGAGGCTTCTCCCCTATGCAAGGAAAGAGTTTGTAGGCCTCTTGGACATCGATCATGAGTATTTCTAGGGGGAATTGGAGTGTTCCATCCCATTTGATCAACTCCATGATTTCAATTGTTTTATCCTTGGAAACCATTTCCCTTTGCTTTGGTAATGGCCCATTCTCTAAAGTTTTGATTTCTGCGATGTTTATGGTCTTTTCTAGAATTTCCATCTGTTTGAAGCATATCGACTGAGGTGTAGGATTTGGGATGGTTAACTTGTTGGTAAGGAGTTCATAGTCTATGGGGATGCCTATGTGTTTGTTTAACGTATTCAACTTTAACATGCTGAAAGGTTCTGGATCTCCCTATGCGACATATTTTTCCTAAGTGTAAAAATTGAACTTCTTGAAACAACGTGGATGGCATAGCTTTCATCATGTGTATCCATGGCCTTCCAAGAATCAAGTTATATCATGTGTCCTTGTCTATGACATAGAAAGTGGTTGGAATGGTTTTGGGCCCCAAAGTTACTGGGAGGGTGATTTTACCTATGTGGCTGCCTTTAGATTATCATATTCACTTAGAGTATCCCGTGAAGCAGTGATGTTGGTGTGTCCATAACCCATCCTCTCTAGAAGGGAGAAAGGAACTATATTCATTGTAGCTCCATCGTCGATTAATGTTCGTTTGATGCATGTGTCATAGATCCAAACTTGAAGATATAGTGTGGGGTCTCCTTTCTTTGTTAACTATGCCTTAGAGGGCTTCTATTGTAAATCAAAGAAAAACCCTGGATCCTTAAGTTTTGAGTTTGGTGGGCTGAGATCATAGTCCACATGGTTGATTTGCTCACTAGGTGGTGGCGTAATCTAGTCAAGATATTTTAGGCCTATTGCTTGTAGCAATGCGGAGCAATGTGAGGGGGAGTTCCTGAGTAAATCAATCAATGAAATGTGTGCATACGTTTTCTTTAAGTCTTCTATGAGCTCGTAGGGTCCAATGGGAGTTGGTATTGGTTCTACTATTGAGATGGTACCCTCATATGGTTCTAATTTCTCATTTTATTCCTCATGATCCTCCTCTTGTTCTTCACTATACATAACCTCAACCAATCCCATCAACCTAGGTTCTCCTTTTTGTCCTAGTTGTTTGTGGTCAGATTTTGGGGTTACTACTCTGAGTTGCTTTGTTTTGATTTTTTGCTTCTGTATCTTGATACACAAGGAACGGGTCCTAATAAATTTTCATGTTTTCATTTTGTAGCGCTATTAGAGCTTGATTTTGTCTTGTATCTTTGTTATCCAGTGTGACCTCCTGTGGGTTTAAGAACATTTCTATGAACAACCGTTGTTGGTCTTCCGAAAGTCTTGCTATGAATCTTTTGTATTCCCTACAAGACTCTGTGTTATGCCCCCTTGTTCCATGAAAAGAACAAAATTGGTTGAATTCATACGGGGGTCTATCATATCTCCCGTCATTTCCATACTCATTTTCGTTCCGGTTCCAACCTTGATAGTTGTCTCGAGGGTAGTACCCGTTGTTTCTTGGTCGATCTATGGCATTTACATTAGGAGGATAGAAATCTCTCCCATTGTAGTCATCTTTCATCTTCTTGACAGGGGGTTGATCTGTCACCCCGTCTGTGGTTGCACTCCTATTGTTTTTGAGGATTTTAATGATAGAGGGATTGTTTCCTGTGTCTTCCTTTGTTAGCTTTCCGTTTGAACCATAGACTTTTCTACCACTATCAATGGTGGCTTGGTCAATTCTTAAGGCACTTTCCAATGCCTCTTCGTAGGACTTATATGGTAGTTTTTGGACATCTTCTCTCATGTCTTTATTAAGGGCATGCAAGAAGGGGTCGCACAGTTCTTGAGGATCCATGTTCAGAGCACTATTTGAAGAATAGAAGACTTGCCTCCATCGAGTGATGAAATGTGCTACAGATTCCTTTGGCTCTTGTTTCATTATGAGGAACTCTCTGATCCCTATTTTGATGAGTTTGTTCATGTCAAATGCCATGACAAACTCTCTGATGAGTTGTCTGAATGAATGGATCAAAGCTTCTGGGAGACGATAATACCAATCTAGAGTGATGCCTTCAAGTATTTTCAGGAAGATCTTTGCTACAACCCCATCCCAAGGGAGGAGTTCTCTTATGGCTGTGGTGTAGGCTTTTATGTGTGAATTCAGATCTCCTTCTTTGAACTTCGGGAGATCTAGCAGTGACCAAGTTAGTTGCACATTCCTTATGTTTTGGTCTAGAGGCTCTTTCAAATATTCAAGATACATTCCTAGAAAGGCATTTTGAGATTGCGAGGTTTTTAGTAATAACCCTATGGGTGTTGTTGGATTCATTGGATTGTTCTAAATAGGAGGGTTCCCATTTAGACAGGTGTCATTACTAGCATGTCACGAATAATAATTGAGGTAGGGGTGATTTTGAGATGCCCCCTGATCTTGTTCATGGGACTTGAGTCATCTTTCTGGAGCAGACTATTTTGCCTCTAGGATTTTGATTCTTTGCACTAGAGTTGCGATCAAATCTATAGGAGTTGTAGCTCTAGGGGTTTCTTCATTTCTAGGATGTTCTCTACGAATATTTTCGTGGTGAAAGGCTTCCTCACATGCAGTGTTTTCTTTTTGTTCTTCTTGTAGGGCAATCCTCAATGCCTCTTGAGCATCTTTAGTTTCGTGTAGATATTTTTCCAACCTTCTGACCTCTTCATCAAGGTGGGTATTCGACATACTTGTGGAAGGTTGTTCTGGTCGATGTATTTCCAACCTCACCCTTCTTGCTTTATGTGGTGCATTTGGTATGGCAGGATTGTTCTCCCAAGTTGGGTTGTTGAAAGATAGAGAACGCCTAGATTCTCTTTGATCTTGCTCATAGTCAAAATCCTCATAATCATAACAGTTGGTGATTGGCACATCAGGATGTGGTGGCACATACCTATCAAATGAGGGAGTTTCTAGTTCCCTTGGTTTAAGTCAGGTTCTGTCATATTTAGGGGTGCCATAGACACCATAGAATAAATGGAACGGATGATGGTGTAGACGATAGAAGCTGAAGTGGCAAAAGCAGCTATGAAGAATGGTATGAAAATGCTGTAAAGTTTCTATTAATAGTTTTGAGATGTTTGAAATGGGAATGCAAAATTACTTATCCTAGAAGGATTTGCAATTTCACGTCAGGTTCACCACAATATGTGGTGAAGTTGATGTTGTATGTGATAATAATTATGGAAATGAGATCCACACAATGGGACATAAAAAGCATAAACAAGAGGCTTTGCTCTTCACGTCAGGTTCACCAAAATATGTATGCTCAAAATCATGACTCTAGTTGCCTGGGGTTGTCAGGTCAGATTTTGGAACGCACACGGACCCTTTCCCTCCTTGCAACGGGGCGATCCGCCACGTCACTCTCACTCACGTGGAATTAGCTAGTCGAGAGGAGATGAGACACGGCAGGGGTCTGGCTCGTTGGAGAGATGGACTTCGCGAAGAGGGGTCAGCAAGTATTGTGGCCTTTGTTGTTGTGTGCTTTGTTATATGTTTCGTTGGATTGTTGTTGTAGTTGAGATAACCCTATGACCCGAAGGGTCACTAGCTTCTCTTCTTCTATTTGGATTTCTAAGATTCCACCTCTGTGTGGGTAACCAATTGTTCTCGTTGATGTCCTCTTGTCTTTGTATGCATTGTAAGAGGTCTTGCTATATCTATCATTGTCTAGTTTCTTCTAACAACAAAAGGACAAATGGGTCTCCTTGTGGTTGAACGAATGTTTGTTGTTGAGGTCTTGGATGGATCTCTTAGATCTCATCATGGATAGCCCTCACCCACTCTCCTCTCACTCCTAATCACATTCATAGTTTAGGATAGAGGAAATTGTCTAATTACTAACCTTAACCAGATCTAGGGTTTTGACCTAGGGTATGACTTGTGTTTTGACTTTGTTTTTACCTCGTGATGGGATCAAGGGTTTGATTGGATCGTTTAACCATGGTTACCTAGTGACAGAATCGAGGGTTTGCAGTGTTGTCTGTTCTATTGTGTCTATATGCATGCAAACTAAATGATATGCAAAACATTCTTTTTGGTATTTTTTTAGAGTATTTTTGGAAATGAAAGTGTTTCTAATCTATGAAAAGGAAATATGTATGCAATTCTATATGACTTTTCCAATGCAATGTTAACCTATGCTATTTGTGTTTTTGATGTTTTTAATGCAATCTAATCTAAGAAAACGGAAAATGCTTCTTCTAACAATCTAGATCTAGAAATATGAAAGCAATTAACCTAACATTTAAGATCTAATTGTCAAGGAAAAAGCAACATTTTAATGTTCCCAAGAGCAAATTTGATTCTCTAATTACTATAAATTGAAAGAAAACAATGAAGGAACCTGAGAGAAACAAAGATTTGTTGACTCCACTACCCTTAGCAATGCTTGTAATAGGCAACATTGAATCCTTTTGTGGCAACAGGTGATCCTCTTGACAACAAAATGACCCAAAGAAGCAAAAAGAAGCTTTGATGAAGCTTGTATGAGCTCAATGAGAGCTTGGATTGAGCACAATGGCATAGAATGAAGCAGCGTGATGCTACTTGGTTGAACAAATAAAGCAAAAGGCATCTTCATCCTGTAAGAGCATTTGAATGCTAAGTTTGAGAGCAAAATTGGCAAGAGTTGTGTGCACAATGAATTTGCCACCCTTTGTGCTTGAGGGAGGGGGTATTTATAGGTTTAGAAGAAGGAATTGATTGGAGAGTTAACTCATTTGATTGATGAGTTAACAAGAATAGATTGGGGAGTTCACAAGGTTGATTACACAGTGAACTCAACTAATTAGAGTGTGATGAAGCAAAGATAGCTTATCACTGGAGAGAAAATGGAGGTGAGGGAATGCATGAGATTGATTGAAGAGTTAAATTGAGATCAAATAGAGCTAATTATGCATGTGTGGGTGCATGAAATATTTAACTCTATATTAGGGATCAAAAACCATGCAAATAGAAAGAAAAACGGGCGAAAATGGAGCAAAAATAAGAGAGAAACTCGAGTTTTTCTGCGGCTTCAAAAATGGTAGGGTCACCCCTTTTGCCAGTAGGGTCGCCCCTGGTCGACCTGGGCTAGATAGGGTCAGATGTAGAAAAATAGGCTGGGAGATGGTAGGAGAAAGGAAAAGGAAAGGTTCTTCATCAAGAAACAGGTCAGTCATGTGGAAGAATCCAAAACTCCACTTGCATCAACAGGATCTCCCGAGGGAGCTCTAGAAATAATAGGGGGAGATTTGGATTGGTTCGACAAAACTGAAAACTGAAAGCGAGAGATGGATAAGGAGACCTCTAGAAGGCTTCTACGAGGCACACTAGAGGAAAAACAAAGGGGAGAGGTGAAAGCTCACCTACAAGACTCTCACAAGGCTTAGGACTAAGGTTGAAAGCCAGAAAATGCAAGTTGACAAGTATCACAAGTGTCGAAAAGCGTCGCAAATGGGGAGAGAGAGAAATTGACAAGGAAGAAACAACACAAGACAAGAAAAAAGGACACATCACGAAGAGGCCTATTGCTTAAAGGACATTATTTCACACTTACATGTATGTGACAATGATTTTAATCATCATAGGGGTCCCAGTGGATGCAGTGCATGATTTTTGTGCTTATAAACACAGAATGTCATATGACGAATGTTGTAGAAGGTCCCTCTTCAACAAATGATGCCTCTTCCTTTTAGAAAATAGAAACCCTGAGCTATCAAATGGTTGAATTCCCACTCAAGTGGAATATGTGAAGGAATCAAGATGTATGGTTTTGGAAGCTACTCATGTTTCCCAATGTTGATGCTGAAATGAGTCACAACCAAATCAAGTGTCCTAGACCTAACTGAAATAAGTGACCTCTCAAAGTCACGTGAAAATTGATGAAGAGCAAGATCCAAAGAAGTGATGTGTGGAATGTCAATACATACCATGTGGCTATAATCCAAATCCCATGTGAAATCCTGTTGTAAAGAATCTCTGGAATCCCTCACTGAGGCCTCTCTGAACTCTATAGTAGCAAAAGAACTATCATCAAAGAGAAAACATATGTCCTCAATGTTGTCATCAAGATCGATTATGAGAGATTCTATTAACAAATGATGGATGTCTGATAAGATGATATCTTGTTGATCAAGAGGACAAGTGTGAACTTGTTGGACAGAATTTGAAGTAGCATGTAGAGAAGCCAAGATCTTTGTCAAAGTGGTAGGTGGAGGTGGTAAAATAGATATCAATGCTAGAGGTGTAGAGAGAGGAAAAGCAAGAGGAGATGTCTCTATGTCATTAGCACATTCAAGACTTTCCCAATAAGCAAGTTCCTCTTCAGTATCATTTCCATACAAAGTATTATCAACATCATCAAGCGAAATACATATGTTCATAATGGGATCATTTGAGAATGAAGGTTTATTGGGATCTCCATACATTTCCCATAGTGTGGTCTAGAGAGTGCGAATGTACTCAATGTGTGATAGAGCCCTTGATGTGTGGTCCCTAACACTTAAACCAATTAATCCTAAGACATGTTCATTTTTAATTTCCCATGAAATATTTTGTCAATATGTACTTAGTTCAGGAATAAGCCCATACAAATGTGACAATAGATTAATCCATCGGCAGTGCTTTAGGATACCATCATGCCACGACTTGTAATTTCCTTTTTCTAAAGTAATGGGAAAGGGATGATTTGTTATACCCATTTTTAGTGAATTAGATAGATTATCCCCTTAGCAAATTTGGAACATTATGTGAGTTCATTGATTACAAAATGCATGTATAATACCCCCAAGAATGATACATTAAAACACACTTTATAAGTTGAGTGCATGTATGAACAGCCATTAAAAAATTGCTCAATTTACTCCCCCAAACTAAAAATGTAGAAATAAGTGTAGAAGTGTACAAGACACCTACAAAGGACACCACTCGTGATTCAATATGAGATCCCCCTAAAGGAATAGGTCATGATCTAGGCTAGCCAGAAACCCTTCCTCTACCTTC
Source organism: Cunninghamia lanceolata (assembly GCA_027924645.1). NCBI lineage: Eukaryota > Viridiplantae > Streptophyta > Pinopsida > Cupressales > Cupressaceae > Cunninghamia > Cunninghamia lanceolata. The sequence goes on along the minus strand of BSBN01000423.1, from coordinate 7,406,909 downwards.
ATACGCTTTCAAATCCCCCAAATCCACCTTCCCACCTTCAAATTGCGCCTCAAATACACATAATAGATTTTGCATACACAAAGAGTTAATTTAATCAAATAGTATTTCAAATTGAACTATTATGTTATTACTGAACCAGCATCTTCAACCAAAACTTGCTCTGATACCATGTTGGAGTTGAGCATTTTTGGACAAAACACTGGTATTCGATAGGCTACGAGGGGCGAGCAATCTCATGTCTACAAAAGAGTTCACCAGAATCTTTGCAATGTCTGCCAGCATTGACGAGCCAAAGAAGACAAGAAACCACATGCTCAACCTATGTGATAGAAAACAAACAATGCAATTTAAACAAGATAACACCATAAATGAATAAGTCAAACTATCAATATTATGAACAATGTTTTTACATATAGGTGAGAAGTGGTTGAGTCACATAAGAAGATGACTTATACACACTAATAGTGGTGGTGAGTTTGGTCCTCCAAAATACAAAGAGGTTACAAGTGGCGAGCTAAGTAGTACAAATTAGGACTCCTAAGTAGACACCTAAGTAGGCTTAATGCTAAGTGTATTTTACCCATGTGCATAAGACACAAGAGATAAAATATACAATAATAAGAGCTATTTCGTCTCACTGGTATAAAACTCACTCCGAGAACAATCTATCATCCCCAAAAAAATAAAAAAATAGAGATAGTGAACAAGTGGGTTGAAGGCTATTTAGGAACTATGTTTCATATCAGTAGTTAGCTTGGATTAAGTGACTAAAATTGGGAAAGTATTGCTACAACACTACCCACCATATGTCCATTGGTATGTCTACATTCATGGAATTATATGGTTATGATGCATTAGTCTTTGTTGATTTAGTGTTCACAGATAACAATGTGCCAGAAGCTAGTGGCTTGGCGAAGCATAGATAAGACATATTGAGGTCACTCAAAGATCACCTACAGCAAGCCTATAATCAATAGAAAATCTATGTAGATCATAACCACACAAAGAGGTCATTTGAAGTTGGAGAAATGGTATTTTTTAGGTCACAGATTTATAGGAAAACCTCCATCAAAAGTAGTGGGACTAAAAAGCTCAATCCATGCTTTTATGGGCCTTACAAAATCTTGAGGAGAGTTGGTGAAGTTGCATATGAGTTGGAATTGCCAAAAATAGTAGGATTCATAATTTTTTTCATGTGTCTCACCTCAAGAGGGCTCTTAGGAAACATATCACACTATTAATGGATTTAGCACCCATGGATGACGAAGGAACAATCATATTGGAACTTGATACTATAATTGATACTAGGGTGAAGAAGTTGAGGAACAAAAGCATTACAAAGTACCTAGGTCATTGGAAGAGTCTACCCATGGAAGATTGTACTTAGGAAGGATCGGATATCTTAGAGCATCCAAATTTGCATTGGTTGAGGGCAAGCAATTTTGGGAAGGGTGGACTTGTATTGCTCTAATCCTAAGTATGTGGGCATCTAAGTCACTTTCTAGTCTTAGGTAGGATTTCAAGCTTTCTCATATTATTGTTCCTCCCTTTCATTCCCCATTAACATCATGTATGCCAAAACACCCAATCCCCACTTCTTGGATCAGGTATCACCAAATCTCAATCCCTGTATCCTATTTCTTGGCCTATTCAGACCCCAAACCTTTGTATACCCTCACACCTTGACATCCTTGCGTCCCATTCCCTACAACCCCAACCTCAAACATTCGATGAAAATAATGATGACATACCAAATGGAGATATTTCATAGTGACATCCCAACTCTCGATTCCCCAATCTCACTTGCCCATGTAGCCTCTTGATATGTGTTTCCCTAGAGCCCCACCTTCTAACATTCCTTTCCCTAGACACCTGTCATTTGAACAAGGATCTTCACCAATCAACATGGCCAACCAAAGATGCCTTTAATGGGACCAAAGTTTTAATATGATAAAATGGCATGAAACTTTCAAATGGATTTCATCACATGTGGGTGCATGCTAGGCCTACAACATCTATATAAGACGAGAAACTCCATTAGTTTGGATGATCTGTGAGCATTTTCATCAAACCATAACGTTGGCTCAAGCACTTGTGTTTAGCTATCAAATATGAGGATGAAAATGTTTTTTTTATAGAGATCAGTGGACGAAACTCATTGGTTTGTTAGAGTTCAAAGGATGGAACCCCTTTGGATTTTTGATGGCAACTTCATACAGAGGTTGCATCAACACTTCAACTCGGAGGACTACAACAACATTTGGATATTTCAGTAGTTTGGTCATTTTTAAAATATATGTGTAATCAATACAATCTTGATTGTCAAAAAATATTAGTAGTAGTAGATCTATGTAATCATTTGAATGAAATAATTTGTCCTAGCTAGTTTATGTGTAGATTTATTTATTTTGTGTGGGCATTTCAAATCTAAGTATTTTGGATGAATATTTTGGTTGATTTTCATTGCATTATTCTAGATCTAAGCAATTTATATAAATATTTTAGCTAAGGGTCATTACAAGTTCAAATAAAATATTAGGGTTTGATTATTAATTATATCAATTTTGTTAGTGATGTAGGATTAATCGTTGTCCTAGGCATTAAAAGGGTAATGGTTGTTGCACATGCACTAATAAAAACACAAGATGTTACATCTCTTTTAACAATTGTGATGAGTACATAAATAGCCATCACACAAAAGATAACTTTGAGAAAAAGATCCTAGTCAAGACCAGTTGGAACAACCAACAAGGAGGAAAGAATGAAAAAAATGGTTAAGCTTGAAGCAATCTTGCCTATCCAAACAAAAATTCTAATGAACAAGAAATAAAGCAACCTTTTTATTAAAATGAGAGGATTACTAGAGGAGGAATCAACATGGAAACCTAAAGAAATTGTCCAATGTCTCAAGACTCAAGTACAAATGCTTTGGATACGAAAGATCTCAAGAGAAGGGGTGTGTTATTTTCCTACATAAGTTTATTAGTCAACTTGGAGAGCCAACTAATCATGCCATTTTTTATATATAATTTAGATTAATATACACACACCTAATTTTAACATTTTAATTTATCTTTTCAAGACAACACAAAATGGAACAATGTGTGAGGTAAAACCTCTTTATAAAATATAAGGGGAAACTCTCTTGGATTAAAATAACCCTAAACACTAAAATATAGATAATGTATACAATATTAACATTATATAAAAGATTTTCTGAGGGTTTGTAATAATGAAATAATAGAATAACTTATGCCCTATCTTTTCACCTTGGGTACAAGCACAAGACTAGTAACAACTCTCACCTCACAAGCCAGATTTTTTTATTTTTAAGATTCTACACTAAGAATGAATATAGTTAACACTAACTCGCTAAAAGCACAGACCAATAAATTAGCACACATAAGATTTAATAGGAATAAATTCTAGCACAATGACATGCATAGAAATCCAATGCTAAAACTACTAAGTTGCAAATAGAGCTACAACTTAGATAGATGATATCAATATAAAGCTTGATATCATTATATATTTTCAATCTATTCATTGAAATATGGAATTAACATAAACACATGAACTTGAAAAGCACTCACTTGAACGATAATTTTAGCAACATAAGGGTATCATGAACTATTATTAAGAAATTATGTACTCCGAGCACTTATTTATAAGGTTACAAAATCCCAATTGTGGGGATTTAAGATAATAAATAATTTATCCCAACAATCATTGTCTTTAATATAAAATGTTAAAATCCATTGAAAAGTAGGAAATAAAGAAATTAAACAAAATTGAAATAAAAGCTAGCTAAAACCTCCTATAAATAGGCTCTCATCACTTCATCCAAAATAGGACTTTCAAAAAATAAATGCTAAAAATAACAATTTATGCATGAACGACCTCTCTATGATTTTTTCAAAAGAGTGAAGTGCTAAAAATAATAGTTTCTAAAAATAGATTTTTTATTCTGAAACATAGTGGATCTTCTAAAGAATATTAAAACACTAACCATCAAATTGTTGATAACTTCACTAACCATGAAAACCTTGATCTAACAAGTTGAAACGTTAAGATCTATAAGAAATCGACAAAGCATTATCATAAACACTGATAGCATCCTGAAATAAGATTAGCAAAGATGAAAACCATGAAAATTGCTATGGCACCTTTAAAAAATATGAAGAATAACAATTAATGTTGAAAGAGTTCACCTAGCAAGTCATAATCATGTTGGGTGTACTTTTTAGAAACACATGCCACTTAGCAAAAGTAGCCTAGGAGCACTCCAACACCCTCTTTGCCAATTAAACACCTATCAAAAAAATTCTAGGAGCCATCAAGGGCTATTCTAACCACTTGACTTAGATGACACATGAGAAGAGCACTCTCGCTGAGTTCCTATAACATTAAACTTTGGTGAACTGGTTCTTGGAGCACTCTTTTGCCTTGTTTGCTACTTAAAACTTGGTAAAATTACCCTAGACACCCTTCTAGAGGACCTTAGCCACCTAACCTGGTTATAACTGATCAAGAGCATATTTTGATTACATTTTCCACTTAAACTAGAAAACAACTACCAAGAGTGCCCTTTTGTTGTCTTCACCACTTAAAACATGTTTATAACCATAGTATTGAGAATCATTGGGTTCTCACCCAAACTTGCAAGTTTGGGTTCAAGGTAACCTTGGCGAGGTTGTGGATCAAAATTGTGGGCTCATCGAGTCCTATATCAAGACTTGTGGTTATATTCAAACTCACAAATCCCAACACATGACTCAACAAGTCCAAAGGTCAACACCTAGTATTAAAAAAGAACTCATTTCAATTTTAAAAACACATCAAATGTAAACCTAAACGGCCCCTAAATACATTAAACATGTTTCATTTTCTCTTTAGACCATTTTGACTTGCCCATTTACATTCAAATTGTTTTCAATCTACTTGGGTACCATTTTTATTTTCAAAGGAGTTGAACATTCTTATGCAAGGAGTTGATAAGGTTCAATTAACAGTTGATTTGTGCCAAGAAGGAGCTGATTTAATGCTTTGGATTTGAGCTACACATTTCCAACTTCTAACTTCAAGCATCAAGTCAAGGTAAGTTGAAAATCATCAAAAAGAAAAATCTTTCTTCCTTACATTTTTAAGTTAATTTTTTTGAGAAATTTAGTTTGGTACATTGTAAAATTTAAAACCTAAAATAATAAAAGAAAAAATTATAAGTTAAAATTTAGGGTTATATTTTTTTAATCTTTTTCCTTGCATTCTTGTTTATACCTTTTTTATTCATTTTTAGATGTTTTTGTTGCATTTGTTTAGCTTTGTTGCTTGCATTTTTTAATTAACTATGTCTTCCTTTCTCTTGATGGTGTAGGGCTTTCAATTCTTAATATGTCTAAACCACAAAGGAAAGGCCCTACTTGGAAGCATGGTGTGTCAGGCACAGAATGGGCAAATGGTTTGAACAAATATTGTGGTGTGGAGTTTCTAGGAGATGGCATTAATTGCCTCAATATTACCTTGCCCACAAATCTAGATGTGATGCTAACTTATGCCCAAATTTTTTGCCCAAGGTTCTAATAGAGGTGATAATGTAGTTGAAGACCTTCCTATAAAAGAAGGAACAAAGATTAGGATAAACCCAACAAATAGGTGCAAGTGCAACTTTCACTACTTTAATGTATGGAAGTAGAAGTGGGTCAAGTTTTTCTAGCATTGGGCCTAGAGTTCACAATTTGGGAGTTCGGTTGTTGCATGCACTAGATGGAAAGCATCATGCTTCCCAACCATTGTTGGAAAGCATGAGTTGGAACAAAGACAACCACATAGTAGCAATTAAAGAAATAGACTATTTTTGCAACATTCCCTTCAATGCACCAAGATAAACTTATATTTTTTAACTCACTTTTATTATAATTTTTATTATTACTTTCATAGTTTTGTTGAGGGTTTATTCTTTTCAATTTGTTTTTTAAATTCTAATTTATTTTTTGGTGTTTTAGGTCCCCTTATTGGATAGCAATGGTTGATGCAATTGCCATAGTTGGTCAAAGATTCAAAGATCCTTCTATTGATGATCTTTCAGGCTCAATTTTGACAAATAAAGTTGCAATGTATAATCTATCATTGAGGAGAAGCAGACTATTTGGGTGAAAAAGAGTTGTACTATTATGTTTGATGGATGGATTGATTAAAAAAATAGACACTGCTGAATTTTCTATTTTCTTCTTCTGGTGGCACAATCTTCTTAAAATCAATTAATGCTTCAAAGAAGGTAAAGAATGCAAATTATTTGTGTGGTGTCTTGGAAGAAGTTTTGGCAGAAGTGGGGGTGGAAAATGTAGTGCAAGTTGTCACAAATATGCAAGAAACTATGTTGTTTTAAGTAGACTATTAATGAATAGACACCCCTCCATTTTTTAGACTTCTTGCTCAATGCATTACATTGATCTAATGTTGGAGGACATTGACAAACAATATTGGGTTAAACCAATTGTGGAGCATGGCCAAAACATTTACAAATATATTTATAATCATGTTTGGGAACTCTCTTTAATGAGAGAGTTCACAAAAAAGGGAGTTGGTCCAACCTAGTGTCACTCAATTTGCAGCCTTTTTCATCTTGTAGTCTTCGATACAAGAAAAAGCTTCTTTGAAGGAATGTTTGTTAGTGAGAAATGGAGCAAGTCTTCCTATGTAAAGACAATTGATCAGATCGATGTGGTGGACTGGGTATTTGATAACACCCATTTTTGGACTCCTATAAAGGAGATTGTAGATGTAAGTTTTTAAAGTTTTTTTTCTTGTTTTTCTAGTGTCTAAATTTATTTTTTCCTCATTTGCAACCTAATATTTTTTAATGACTATTTGAACTTTGACTTTTTATAGATAACCAAGTTGTTGGTTTCTCTAATTCATATTGTTGATTGAGAAAAGTGGGCAATGGGGTACATCTATGAGGAAATGGACTGAACAAAGGAGCATAACAAACAATATTATGGCGGTGTTGAGGCCAAACATGTGCCTATTTGGGATATCGTTGACAAGTGTTGGACAAGACAACTTCTTAGACCACTTCATGCTTGTGCATACTTCCTCTACCTATTCTTCCAATTTCTCGATAGCTTCAAGGTTGATGAGGAGGCTATAGAAGGCCTCTACACCATCATAGAGGCTATCGAACAAAGTCCACGTATGACAACAAATATTGTCTACAAACAAGCTCTAGGAGATCTCTTTTCACAAGACATGCAAGTTAGCAAGAACTAGTAGTACCCCAAGTAAAATTTTCAATTCATTGAAATTTGGAACATTGATTTAAAATTGAATTATTTTCCTTCTTATTCTTTGTTGTGCCCATTTGAAAACTTTGTGTTGCATCAAGTTTCAAGTTGAAGTCATTGCCCTGAGTGGTCTTAAGTGTAAAATTCTTTCAAAACTTGTCTTGCTTGTTGTGTCTTGTCATCGTTTGTCATTTTCTAACCTTTTCAGGATCATGGAATAGTATTTTTCATGGAGGGAAGAATTTTTTGTTAAGACTAAGATTAAGAATGTACTTGGATACAAGCAAGTTATAATGATACAAGCATGCACTTCATAATGAGGAAATTCAATAGTTGAAAGGTGTTATTGAGGTGTGCTAGGTGAAGGCCACACTTGATAAAGGAATTGAAAACTAAAATATTACTCATATAGGTGCACCCTGTGATGGAGACGTGCACTAGACAACGAAAGTTGGAAATTCAAAATGATCAAGGCATAGATAGTAATGTGTACCTGACCTCTAACACGCACCTCATAAAGGTGATTAGTTTGTTTTCAAAATGGGATTCAATGCTTAAGTTTCAAGGGCACGCCTGAAATGTGAATGTGCCCTATATACATAAAATACTCCAAGCTAAGTGCGCAACTTATAATGTTATTTTTTTTCAAAGGTGCACCATAAAGAGAAATTTGTTTGCAAAGATGAATGCTAGTATATAGGTGTGTGCCTGGAGATGGGCGCACACCTATATAAAGAAAACATTTCAAGTCTTGATTTTTTGCTTCAATTCAAGGGAACACATCAAGGATCAGAGATGCACCTATACAAAGCATGGATGGTTCACAAGCACATGAGGAAATGTAGAGACATGCCTTAGTTAGAGAAGTAGATTTACACTTTAGGAGGCCAATGCATAGGGGTATGTGGGAAAATATGGATGTGTCTATCTTAAGGATATTAGTGCAAGTCATGATCGTATTCTAATGTGCAGGTGCACCCCTGGGCAAAAAGACATACTCAAAGAAAGAAAATCAAGTGTTCAATAACTTTCATTCACAGAGGCATGCCTAAGATTAAGGGTGCACCTCATAAAGAGAAAAAATGATTGGTTTGCAAAAATCCATTATCGTGTGTGTGCCTAAAGGCAAGCACATGCCTATGTAAAGAGAGTATTTTTTGTCAAAATTTATCTTCAAGTATCTGTTGATAACTGAGAGGGGGGGTGAATCAGTTATCTTAATTATTTTTGCTTTCTGAACTTCCTTATCAATTAGTGCAATATTAAATTAAATAAGCAAACATAACCATGAAATTGAAATAACATCAATACACATGACATAATGATTTTGACGTGGAAAACCCTGTTAGGGGAAAAACCACGGGGTGATTAACCCAAGATTGTATTCTCTATTAGAAGAATAGAAAGAACAAATGGCACATGCCAATTAGGGCTTATTGCTCACAAGAGGCTCACTGCCTACAATAGTTTATACAAGGAATCTAGATACTTGAACTAATGGGAAGCATTCTCAAATGTTGAGGTTCAGTTCCGGTTAAGCTCAATAGACTGATCTGCTGCACTTCATTCTCACTCTCTTAGGTGTTGTTGTCCTATTACATTCCGGACCTGTCTTACTGCCTTCACACTGCTCTTCTGCTTTTCTTCGCACTTGTCGATACACCACCCACACCTTCACATCCAAATATATCTGGTATATATATCCGCACAAAGGATTTCATCCTCTTTCTAGTCGGCATCCAGAATAGTCAATATTTTCCCAAACTTTGATTAGTTGGCTGAATCTTTGCATACCAAGTAATGCAGATCAAAGAGATGCTTATAGAAGTCATCAATCATGTCGGCCAGTTATGAATGATACCTCAAGAAGCTTGATAACCATCAATATCTGATCCGGATTTAGGTCTGGTGCTCTACGGGTTAGTTCTTCCTCTGTCTATTTTGCCAAATAGAAACCTAACACTCAAGTGGTTATGTCTCTTCACTCTTTCATCACTAGAGGTTCAATCCCTGGAATCTACCAATCAATGTACTCCTATTGAATTACCCAAATCCGCACTTAACTGAGATACTTCCTTTGAGAGATCCGGAACTAACTATCAGACCCTGCTGCATGCTCTGTTCTTGCTTATCGGACCATAACACTTCTTCAATCTGACTTCCGGTATAGGCACACCATGTTCTACGGATGGGTGGGATGAACTTTGTTGCCATCAATGACAACACTCATGAAGCCATATAGTGTCTCTTGCCAACAATCTCCCCTTTTGGCATTGATGGCAACACTTAGTGAAAAATGACTAAGTGTCACACTATACTCCCCCTTGGCTGATGCTCTGTTCTTATGTACATTTTTTGGAGCTCCCCCTTAGCTAGATTCCTCATTTTCACTGCTCCTCACTCCCCCTTTGACATCAATGGCAAAGGGTGGGGTCCGCACACCAAAATTTCTAAAAAAAACAATCTATACTTAGCGGCATAAAACATATATACATGTTTTACCTACATATACTGAAATATATCTATAAAAGTGGTCTTTAGCTATACCACTTCTGTCACCCAACTCATCTTCATCCTATCCAAAATTGAGATGTGACCACTCAACAAGAATGCAAAAGCTTCTGCCCTTTTTAGATCTGTCGGATCACTCGTCCAGGCTATAGTCTGAGCATCACTTAGGGCCTCATGCATGGCCTCTAACTTAGGGATAATGATCCCTCTAAGTTCACTCAACCTACTTATTCTATTTTTCTTCTCCTTCTCAAGTTTCTTAATTTCATTCAAGACTGCAACAGTCTAACATTCTTGATTGATTACGGGAGATGAGAGAGGATCAAAACTTTGAGACAAACTTAGTAGTTTATCTTCTTGCTCTTTTACTATCTTATCAACATCTTTGGTCACTTTAGGCCAAGATAAACAAAATTTATAAATATTTCCACCATCTTTGAGAGCATTTTCTAAACTCTTTATCCCAATATCCATAATTCTCCTGTCATTTGAGATTAGACCCTGTACTTTAGAGAATCTCTTATCCAAAAATTCTTTCCTGACTTTCTCTTCTGCTGCTTTCTCTAAAGAATCAAAATGTGTATTAACAGAATTTACAAGAGACTTTAGATTACCAGATGTGGAGGCTGTAGGATCCTTTTGGAAGGATGGCATGATTTTTTCCAATACACCGGATGCAGTTTCTATGAGCTCACAGTCTTCCATGTGAAACTTCAGCATTTTTTCTTTTGTCTTTTCTTGAGTGAAGGAAGCTAGTTTCAAGGTTTGGACCGGAGACAGGGAATCAAAATTGAATGGACCTTGAAGCAGTTCCAGTTCATCAAAATCTATCATCTCTTTGGTCAAGAACTCTTTGATTGCTTCTGCTGTGTCTCTCTGCCCTTTTGCAGCCTTACCACTATCATATTCTTTTTCTTTTGCTTCTTGACTGATCTTCTCTTGTACTCTTTCTTTTTCTTTGGATCTGCAGTCTGTAGGGGAAATCAGAGGAGAGATGTTTGCTTGATCATGGACCTCCTCTTCCGGAATAGAGGAATCTAAATTCTTACCTTTTTCTTCACCTGTCTCCTTTACCTCTTCTGCCACTGTCTAGTAGATTCTTCTTCACCATCTGTAGCAGAGGGATCATCTCCTAAGTCCTCTACAATAGGAATGTTGAATATTTTGTATGCATTCCGGATGATCTCTTCTGTCTCTTTTGCTACTTTGTCAGTTTCTTTGAGCATAAGCTGATTCATTCTAGCTTTGCTCTAGAACTCATCCTTACAATCTTTGAAGATCATATTCTTCTGCTTAGGAGTGATTGAAGGATATAGCCGAATAGCTATTTGTTCTCAGATCTCAAGATCCTTTGCCATAGCATTATTCTTTCTTATTTCTAATTCCTTTTCTAGGCTTTTAGGAATAAGAGATATGATTTCAATAAAAGCCTTGTTGTAGATATTCAGATACCTGACTATGGCTTCTTGCAAGATTTTTTGGTCAACTTCATTGTAATCATCATAGAATTCAGCCATTGGTTGAAGGTTCCCATCCACGGTAACTGATTTTATGATGTCATCAATGCATGGAGTAGGTTTCTCAACAAATTTTTCTGTTACTTCTTCAGCAGAAGGTTCACCGGATGTTTTCTTTTTCTTCTTCATTTTCTTTACTTCCTCATCTGATTCTGTCTCTTCTTCATCCTTTTGTCTTGTGTAAGATCTTGTTGCCTTTTTCTTGGTTCTCTTCTCACCTTTTCCGAATGATTTTGCTTCCGGTTTTGATGCCTTAGAGCTCTTTGTAGTGGTAGGTGCAGAGGTCTTAGAGGATCTGGTCCAAGAGGGGACTTCCATCGTAACACCTTCTTTCTCTGCTTTTTCTTTTTCTTTCTTTGCCCTTTCTGTCTTTTCTCTATTTGCATCAAGAGCCTCTTTTCAAATTCCATGCCTCTTGGAAAACTCTTCTACTTCCCTCCTCACTTTTCTTTTTATTTCCAGTTGTCTTAGCTCCACATGGATCTTCACACTTAATTCTTCAAAGGTTCCAAACCTTTCTACTTTAGGATCCTTGGATTGACTGAGCATGTGTTGAGCATGTAGCTCAACAATTTTCTCATCTATTCCATACCCCATTGGCATGATCTAGACTATTCTTGGCTCTAATGCCTCCATTAGACATTGATCAGTTTCTACCATAAAGCATATTGTATCTTTATACTTTTCAACTAAAGATTGGGGGATTCTCTCTCTTGCTTGCATCATGCTCTAAAAATTCTTGAAATAGCCCCAGAGTGTTGTATTCTGTGCCTTGGCATCACCAAGCCCATGTATATAATCTCTGATTTGGATGGCTACTGGTCTATCATTTTGCCATACCCAACCACTGGATCTGGGAAGCTCATTCATGAAGTAGAAGAACAAGCACAGTATCAGCCCACCATACTTGAAGGAGTTCTTCTTGTCCTTCTTGATCTTTTGTAGGTTTTCCATTAGTTGGCTCAGAAGGAGTTCACAAAGATCATAATCTGCATTTTTTCTCAACATTTCATAAGCAGTGTAAATTGTAGTTCCGGGTACTAAATTTTTCCTGCTAGAGTGATATATCTTATAACCAATGATCATGGAGGCAAACTTGACATCCGGATCAGTAATGTCTTCTATTGACATTGCTCTTTTGTCAAATTTTGATCCAGTAGCTTCACTCACAGTTTGATTCTTGACGGATTTGAGAACAGGAATCCCACCGGATGAGTGCAATCCGGTTACTACCCTAATGGCATCCTTGGTTATCTTAAATGGCCTCATCAACCATATAAAGTTATCATGCACTCTACTTAGAACATACCGGACCCATTTATCTTCTGTAAAACAGGGGAAATGAATGCATTGTGCAAAATGCTTGTCCCGGATGACTTTATACTGAGTTTTGAGTTCAAATGAGTCATCTATCAAATGCTTGTGATAGATATCAACCAGCTTAGATTCCCCAAATTCTTCAATATTCGCATGAATATATGCCCTAATATCTTCTACATGCAGAACCCCATGCGGAATGCTTGAAAAGGCTCCTAGGGGATCAACTTCTAGGGATTTATATGGATGTTTCTTGAATTTAGGACGCGGCCTATCAGTGATCTTTACAACATTCGGTGTAGACATCTTCAAAAGATTTTGCAGAGAAATATTCAATAACGAAAAATACCTTTTGCGCTTCTAGGGTTTGCTGAATGAGCCAAATTAATTTGCTGGGTGAATCGACTTCAACGGTTGATCTTTTGAGAGTTTGAGATAATTAGTTGCAAAGCTCCTTTTCTCTTCTTCTTGAATGCAAATGTGCAAATGACAAGCGAATGAACCTTTTTATTTCTGGGAAAACCCTAATTTCATATTGTAATAAATGCACAACTCAAGTCATTCCGGTTGCCTGGTTCTTCTTATTTTGAGAAAGATCTTTTTCCAGATCACTGAGATATACTTGAAGTTATCCTTGGTGATTAATAACAAATTATCTTACTTTCCCCAAACACTTGATCTATCCACAGAACAAGATGCCTTGAATTTGAATCATACCGGATTTCACTGTGATAATCCTGTTTTACCGGATGAATGTTAAACCGGATCAATCTTGGAAGATTAGACTCTTCAAATCTTCCTGCGAATCTTTCATATCTTAACCAAGCTTTCTTTAGATGTTTCTCTGAAAATCCTTTTATTCCACAACTTTCCATGTGCCAATTTCAGGCACCAGTTAACTGGATGGGGGAAAATGTTTTTCCTTGTGTCTCTCCCTGAGCCAAAGCTCACTTTTTAATTTTTGGAAGGAATATCAGCACCAGATTCTGGTGCAGATCCATCCCCTATATTTTCTGTACTTCTCTTCACCCAAATCTTGTTCATCTCATTTTTAATTTCATCTACATTCACTTTTCCTTTTCCTTTGTCTTGATTCTGATTAGGATGCACCGGACCCCTTTTGTCCTGATTCTTGCTTCTACAGAATTTGGCAATATGACCGGATCTATTGCAATTGTGGCAAACAGCATTTCTTTGCATATTTAAATGATATCCTCTTGATCTACATTGATTAGCCATATGTCCCATTCTATTGCATGCAAAGCATCTACCATTGAATGAATTGTTCATTTGCATATTTCTGCATTCATAAGATTTGTGGCCATACCTTTTGCAGTTGAAACACTGTCCAGAGAAGGATGTAATAGTCTGATTTACTCTCTTTCTGCACTGATTAGCTTTATGACCAAAGTTATTGCAGTTGTGGCAGTATCAATTGAAGGATGGATATCTTTGAGCATTAGGTTGCCTTATCAGAGGTCTTCTAGGCCTGTTCCTTTGATTCCCTGATCCAAAATTCTTCTAACCGGATCCGGAGCTTTCACCTTTCTCATATCCCAAACCACGCTTGTCATCTACCCTCTTTTGGCTTTCAAGAAGAACTTCAAGTTGAGCAGAACTTATCTTGAATTTCTCTTTGTATTCATTTGTTGTTTGAAGATCCTTTTTAAGAATGTCAATTTGATCCTCAACTTTTTCTTCATTATCTCTAGCTTCTTCAAGATCAGATTCTAGATGCCTGATTATTCTATCCATTTTGTGGCAGTCTTCTAACTTCTCCTTGAGAGATTGTCTTAGATCATCTTCAGTTTTTCTTTTCTCTTCAATTTCTTGGGTGAATTTCATAACTCCTTATTCCATTTCATGTCTTATCATAATGACCTCTTTTGATAACTTTTCACATAACTTGGTTTTCTCCTTTAGATCTTCATTTGTACCATTGTCTTCACTTTGACTTGCCAATTGTTGAAGTAGATCTTTTCTCTTTTTCATAGAGATACTCAGTTTCCCTTTTAGTTCATTTATGAAATCATCAGCCTGTTGGAGTCTTTCCTTCAATTCATTGACTTCAGAGTTTGATTGCTCAAGATCATCTAGGGCATACTGAAGTTGATCCCTCATACCATACACATCCATTTGAGTTCCCAGATCTTCCTCTAGCTGTTAGGCTCTTTTGGAGGAACTTGGCTCTGATACCAATTGTTGATAATTGAGAGGGGGGGTGAATCAGTTATCTTAATTATTTCTATTTTTTGAACTTCCTTATAAATTATTGCAGTATTAAATTAAATAAGCAAACATAACCATGAAATGGAAATAACATCAATACACATGACACAATGATTTTGACGTGGAAAACCCTGTTAGGGGAAAAACCATGGGGTGATTAACCCAAGATTGTATTATCTGTTAGAAGAATAGAAAGAACAAATGGCACATGCCAATTAGGGATTACTGCCCGAGCACACTGCTCACAAGAGGCTCACTACCTACAATAGTTTATACAAGGAATCTAGATACTTGAACTGATGGGAAGCATTCTCAAATGCTGAGGTTCAGTTCTGATTAAGCTCAATAGACTGATCTGCTGCATTTCATTCTCACTCTTAGGTGTTGTTGTCCTGTTACATGCCGGACTCGTCTTACTACCTTCACACTGCTCTTCTGCTTTTCTTCACACTTGTCGATACACCACCCACACCTTCACATCCAAATATATCTGGTATATATATCCACACAAAGGATTTCATCCTCTTTCTAGTCGGCATCCGGAATAGTCAATATTTTCCCAAACTTTGATTAGTTGGCTGAATCTTTGCATACCAAGTAATGCGGATCAAAAAGATGCTTATAGAAGTCATCAATCATGTCAGCTAATTATGAATGATACCTCAGGAAGCTTGTTCACCATCAATATCTGATCTGGATTTAGGTCTGGTGCTCTACCAGTTAGTTCTTCCTCTGTCTATTCTGCCAAATAGAAACCTAACACTCAAGTACTTATGTCTCTTCACTCTTTCATCACCGGAGGTTCAATCCCTGGAATCTACCAGTCAATGTACTCCTATTGACTTACCCAAATCCGCACTTAACTGAGATACTTCCTTTGAGAGATCCGGACCTGACTGTCGGACCCTACTGCATGCTCTGCTCTTGCTTACCGGACCACAACACTTCTTCAATCTAACTTCTGGTATAGGCACACCATGTTCTGCGGATGGGTGGGATGAACTTTGTTGCCATCAATGACAACACTCATGAAGCCATATAGTGTCTCTTGCCAACATTATCAAGTGCATGTTTCATCTGGAGGACACACCTCATAAAGGAGACAAGTTCATTTTGAAAATTCAATTCTTAATATATGTGTGGACATCTGAGGTGAGGGGCACACCTCAATAAAGGAAAAATTTAAAACAAGTTCAAACCCATTGTCAAGTGTGCGCTTGGGCAAAGGGGCACACCTATATAAAAGAAAATTTATATATTAAAAAACCACAGTTATTAGATACACACCTAGTGATGAAGTGCACACTTATACAACAAAAATCAAAAGTGCAACTTCAAAGCTTGTTTTATCGTGTATTGGTGTGTGTGTGTGTATAAAGTAGAAATGTATGCCTATCAATGGCATTCAAAGCATCAAAGTAAAATTTTCAAGGTTTTTTCAAAGGGTTAGCCATGATCGGACGAAAAGTTGTAGAATCATCAAAATCATCTAGAATCATCTATCCAAAAATCTAGTTTTAGCACTATTTTTAGTCATCACCATTTTCTAAGAGAAAAGCATATTCTAGGATTTGTTATTTTTAGTCAAATTATTTATAACTTGTGCTATTTTTTAACTCTAAATTTTGTTTTATAGTGTATTGGTGCATGTGTATAAAAAAAATGTGTGCCGATCAAAGGAATTCAAAGCATCAAAATAAAATTTTCCAAATTTTTCAAAGGGTTAGCCATGATCGAAAGAAAAGTTTCAAAAACCTCTAAGTCATCTAAAGCCACCTATCCAAAAATCTAGTTTTAGCACTATTTTTAGCCATCACCATTTTCAAAGAGAAAAGCATATTCTAAGATTTACCTTTTTAGCCAGATTATTTATAGCCTATGTTATTTTAGTGGTCTTTATTTTTAACGCGGAGAGCTTATCTTATTTTTAGCCTTCATTATTTTTACCCTTAAGTCAATTATTTTTAATCTCTTACCATGCAAGAGATGTGAGCATTAAATCATAGTTTGTAATAAATTGCATAGTTTTAGTTTTAAGATTAAAGGATAAGATTTTGTAATAAAATTATATTTCATACAATCAATTATTCTTAGAGTAGAAGTCGTAGTTAGCTTTTTATTTATTTTGATGCAATAGCTTTATAAAACAGTGTAAATAAATTTATTTTGCACTTAAATTTCTAATGGTAATTGTCAAGCTTGCATATTGTTGAAATTGGTGTTCATGAAATATTTGTGATTGTTAATCCAAAATTCAATATTTATTCACTCAATAGAATTTATTATTCTTATCTTGCTTCTAAGTGTCTATTTACATGTTTTGTTATGTGTTGAGGTATATTAAATAATTTCTACCGGATTTGCAAGCTTTGTATTGTAAATCTTTTCAAAGTTGGAAATTGTGGCTTTGCATCAAGTCCTTCATTTACTTTACCAAAGCCATTGTGCTTTTATGTATTAGTCTATTCAATCTATATGCATATTGTATTGTTCAATCTTTGCATTTAGCTAAACAACACAAACGTGTATCCGTAGACATTTCTTTCAGTCAAAAAGCTCAAATTTTTTTTATTTAGTGTTGATGTGCTAAATTCCCTTGTGCTCTAGATTATGAAAGCAAAAAGATAGACTTTTATTTAGTTTGTTTGTATTGCATACTCAAAATCACTCCAAAAAACCATTGTTAAGATTGTGAATAGCGAGTACATATTATTCATACTAGGTTGATTTTCATTTTAGAAGAAGCCTACCTATCTAATTTAAAAAGTAGTTCCACTACACATCTGTTTTATTTTGTGTTACATTTAAGGTGCAAATTAAAAACGCTAACATTAATTTTGAATTTCTAGTGTATATAATTTTGTCCTTACACATACATGGTGGTGTTGAACACACCAGGATACTGAGAGGGGGGTGAGTCAATATCTTATTAAACTTCAAGTCCTTTGGAGCAGATTAAAACTTAAGCATTACAACATCAACAAAAGCATGAAAAATTAACACAATGCACATCAACACATAACACCAGATATACATGAAAAACCCAAGAAGGGAAAAACCACGGTGATGATTAACTCACAATATATGTCAACTCAAAATAACAACTTTGGTTTAGGGCTACAACCCAAGGAAGCTACTACTCTCTAAAACCTTTGATTTAGAGTCACTCCCAAGGAAGCTACTACTCCCTGAAGACTTTGTTTTAGGGTCACTCCCAAGGAAGATACTATTCTATGAATTGAGAACAAACTTACAAAAGATTACAGTCTAACAGTCTTTCTACTGTCTGAAAACTGACATTATAATTCACACCTTTGATGATTGCAATATTGTCTCTTCACACTTCCTTTTGATGATCAAATCAGTTAGGCACACTCTACACTTGATTACTGTCACATATAAGTCTTCAAAATGAATCAAGACAGCATCTACAACTTTTTCTCTTTCTCCTTCAGTCGCACATCATAATGCATTCATTCTACTCTTTTTCTTGCTTACAAACTTTATCAATCACTTTGCAACCACACACCACCCTAACTCACTTTGATTTACAATTTATACATGAGATTACATTGCTTGTTGGCCAGAGACGACATAAAGATACATTTACAAGTCGGTCAGACAACACACAACATGAAACGTGTACAGGACAAGTCCTAAACAAGACTAGACGCTATATGAGCAGAAGACCCATGCCTTGCGGACATCAACACTTGTTTAATCAAGTCCAAAACATCCTTCATAGCTTCAAACATCAAGGAATTACATTTGCACACTCTGCTCATTTGAAAATAGGACAGCCTTAAGCAAAGACATACAAAACTTGAAGCATAACGGCCACAGCAACTTGAAAACCTTGTGCGGTACTAGAAACAAGAAAGATCTTCATAAAACTTTTCTAGATGAGTTCAAAAGACTCATACCACATTTCCAAACATTCCTTTACCTCCACACATCAAAAAATTTGTGTCACACATCTTCACCCATGAACCTTGAGAACAACAAGTCATCCAGAACACACTGCAACATACTGTCGTTGAGAAATTGAGCTTGCGGCCACCAAGAAGCTTAAAACTGCAAGGAAGCATGTAATGCACATCCATAAACATGTCCACAAAACCACAAAGGCAAACATTCACTTTCGGGGAAATGCAGAGCATTCCAATAGGCCTTCAACATTAGCTTATTTTGTCATAACACATGCTGGTACTCTATCATGCATAACTTTCACAGCAGAGGAACATATGATCTAAAGCTTTGGAATTGTCATCTTCACAACACCCTAAACATAGTTCCAGAACTGCATAGCCATAACTGCTAATGCAGAGGAATGTGGAGCATTCTATTACCGTATGGTGACTGTCTTCTACATTGTCTTCAAACTGCAAAACACTCTTCCAATAATCCAATCATCATTAAACTTGGATCAGGCCACTAGTAACATCTTCTCAACGTTAATAGCACATCTGATCATCTTAGTGCGTCTAATTCCCATATTAATGTATCTTCTTGATGTTTCTAATTCCCATCTTAATATGTCTTCATACTCAACTCTACATTGATCAAGGCATGACATCCAACCACGAACATCAGTAATCTCATTATATTCAACATGACATCCAACCAAACCGTATATTCTCTGCTGGATAGGACATGACATCCAACCATGAACTGTATCTTCTCTGTTAGATAGGACATGTCATCCAACCATGAACACCATCACATATCCAAGATAGTGTTGACATCAATGACAACCTTGTGACAGTGTTGACATCAATGACAACCCTAGGAACCATATGTGTAACAATCTCCCCCTTTGGCATTGACAACAACACATACCTGCACATTTCTCCTCCTTTGACATCAAGGACAAAGGGAAACTTCTTCCCCCTTAGGGCATAATTTCTTCTTACAACAAACTGACTCCCCCTATCATCAGCAACCACTACTTGCTCCCCCTGAGAGGTACCCAACATCAGTCTAGGAAGAAGATATAATATGAACTCCCCCTAGACAGATGCACCACTATGCATCTAGCAAGGAGGGGCAATTACCCCTCACCTCTGTCGGAGATCCTCAAAAGTGTCATTTGCAAGAGCCTTTGTGAAAATATATGCAATCTGATCCTTTGTTGGAACATATTTCAACTTCACTTCCTTATTTGCAACCTTCTCTTTCAAAAAGTGATACTTGATTGGTATATGCTTGGTTTTAGAATGCATCACTAAATTCTTGGAGATATTGATAGCACTTGTATTGTCACACAAAATAGGAATAGGCTCATCATATAATACTTTGATATCCTTTAGGGTTTGCTTCATTCACAACACTTGTGTACAGCAGGATGTTGCTGCAATATACTCTGCCTCTATACTTGATAAGGACATTGAATCTTGCTTCCTGCTCTGCCATGAAACCAATCTGCTTCCTAAAAAGAAAGCACCGCCACTTGTACTCCTATCATCAACACAACCAGCCCAATCACCATCAGTGTAGGCACTCAAATCAAAGTCATTACCTCCTGGATACCATTAGCCATGATTTGAAGTTCATTTTAAGTATATGAATATCCTTTTCACTGCCTTCTCATTTGTTTGCTTGGGATTGGCTTGATATCTAGCAACCATACATACTGCATGCATAATATCAGGTCTGGAAGCAGTCAAGTACAACAATCCTCCAATCATAGATCTATAGACAATCTGATCTACCTCCAGAGACTCATCATCCTTACTCAAGTGATATCCAGTGACCATGGGAGTACTCACTGGTTTTGAATCCTCCATACCAAATTTCTTCAACAACTCCTTGACATACTTAGCTTGTGAAAGAAAGATACCACCATCTAGCTGAGTAATTTGAAGTCCAAGGAAGAAAGACATCTCACCAATCATAGACATCTCAAACTCTTTTTGCATGTCCTCTGCAAACCTCTTACACATCATCATCTCCACCAAAGATGATGTCATCAACATATACTGCAACTATCAATATGATGTCTCCTTCCTTGATGTAAAGATTGCTATTTGTAGTACCTTTCTTGAAGCCCTATTGAAGCAAGTACTTGTCCAGCCTAGCATACCAAGCCCTAGGTGCTTGCTTGAGACCATACAAAGCCTTCTCGAGTCTGCACACCATGTCTGGATCTTTTGATATCTGGAAACCATTTGGTTGTTCAATATAAACCTCTTTCTCTAGGTCACCATTCAAGAAAGTTTACTTAACATCCATCTGATATACCTTGAAGTTCTTATGAGCAACAAGAGCAAGGAACATTTTGATTGCCTCCATATTGGCTACTGGAGCAAAAGTCTCCTCAAAGTCAATGCCTTCAACTTGTGTGTATCTTTTGCATACCAATCTTGCTTTGTTCCTTACAACTTCACCTTCTTCATTCAATTTGTTCTGGAACACCCACTTTGTTCCTATAACATTCTTATTTGTTGGTCTAGGAACCAATTCCCATGTCTAATTCTTCTCAATCTGATCCAATTCTTCTTCCATTGCCTTTATCCATCCATCATCTTTGCTGGCTTCAACAAAGGTTTTGGGTTCTACTTTTGATAACAAACACAAGTTTACTTGCCCATGTGTCTTAGCAAGCCTTCTCCTTGTCTGCATACCTTCATCCTTAGCTCCAATGATATGATCTGCTGAGTGGTTCTTCTGAGCATACTTTGTTGGAGTCTTAGGCATCTGCTTTGGTTCTTGTTCATTTTCTTCTCACTTCTTCATCTTCAATGCATGGAAAGATATCAAATTCGAAGTCCTCTAATTCTTGTGAGATCTGATACAGGTCTTCATCTACCTTGACATTTGTGCTTTCAATTATCTTTCCCAACCTCTTGTTGTAGCATCTATAAGCCTTGCTTCTGGTTGAGTAAGCAAGAAAGATTCCTTCATCACTTCTTGAATCAAACTTTCCTAGGTCTTCATCTCTTCTGATATAGCATTTGCTACCAAAGATCCTGAAGTATCTGACATTGAGAGGTCTTCCATACCATAGCTCATAAGAGGTCTTAGTGTTGTTAACCCTCAGTTGCACTCTGTTAATTAGATAGACAGAAGTGTGAACTGCCTCCTTCCAGTACATATCAGGCAGATCTGCATCTTTTAACATTGCCCTAGACATCTCTTGCACAATTCTATTCTTCCTTTCCACTACCCCATTTTGTTGAGGGGTCCTAGGAGCTGATAGATGTCTCCTAATACCATGATCTTCACAAAATCTTTCAAATTCATTTGAAGTAAGCTCACCTCTTCTATCAAACCTTAGACATTTGATCTTAGCATCCACTTCATTTTCAACCATAGCTTTGAAAACCTTAAATTTATCAAGGGCATCTGATTTTTCTCTTAAGAAAGTAACACAAATCATTCTAGAATAATCATCAACATGAGTAACATAAAATACCTCTCGCCTTGTTGACTCTTTACTCTTGTAGGGCCACATAGATTAGTGTGAATCAGCTCCAATGACTTTGAAAAAGAATACTCTTTGCTTTTGAAACTTGTCTTTGTCTGCTTTCCCATTTAACATTCCTTGCATACTATGTTTGCAGGCTTGATTATCTTGGGCATGTCTCTCACTGCATGAGTAGAGCTGATCCTTACCATATTATCAAAATTGTTGTGTCCCATTCTTTTGTGCCACAACCAACACTCACTGGATTGAGCCAACAAACATGTTCTTCCATTTACCTCCTTCAAATGGTAGATATAACCATATGTCTTAATACCTTCTGCAACTAGTTTTCCGGACCCTGCCTTCTTGATTTCACAACCTTTGGCATGAAAGGTGAGATTATAACCTTTGTTGCACTTTTGACTGACACTGAGAAGATTGTGCTTTAGCCCTTTCACATAGAGGACATCCTCAATCCTATTCTTCTCATCAATAGTTATAGCACCTTTTCCATAGATTTGTGCTGACTGATCACCACCAAACTTGACAGCACCACCATCCCACTTCTCAAGGCTGATAAACTTCTCCTTGTCACTAGTCATACGATTGAGCAACCACTGTCAATTGCCCAAGCCTTAGCTTCTTCTCTTGCATGAAAGGCAGTTCATACAACATTGATCTATTATTGTTTTGGTCTGTTTGCAAGGCATCAGTCTTCTCACATTTTCCAACATCATCACTTTTGTTACCAACACTCAAGGCCATGAAAAGTGTTTCATCGTTTGAATCATCATGATCCTCATCTTCTGAAGAGTAACTGCTCTCTATGAAATACAGACCTCTTTTGAACTTGTCTCTCTTGTTACTACCCCTTGATTCTTTAAAAGGACATTTAGAAGCAAAGTGACCAGCGTTTCCACAATTGAAACATTTGAAGGGTAACTTACCTTTGTATTTGCCAGTGCCTTTCTCAGTCTTCTCACAAAATTTGCTTCAACTTCATCAGAGCTCTCATTTTCATCAGCAACTTCATCCTTTGTCTTCATATTGACTTTGAAAGCAACTTCTTTCTTTGGAGCATCACTGCCAAACTCTCATTTCAAAGGAGTAAGGGAACCAAGCAGTTTGTCTACAGTGTACGTATCCAAGTCCGCATTTTTCCTCAATAGCAGATACCTTATGATTGTAAGATTTGGGAAGAGATCTCATAACCTTCTTCACAATCTCATCTTCTTTCACTTCTCCACCAAGACCTATGATGCCATTGACCACTTCATTCACTCAGAGCATATATCCAGCAATGTCTTCAACCTCTGTCATTTTTAGGGTCTCAAATTTGTTTTTGAAGATTTGCATCTTTGCTTGCTTAACTTTCTTATCTCCTTTATAAATGGTTTCAAGTTTAACCCAAACTTCTTTAGCAGAACTACAACTCAATACCTTTGAAAGTTCTGAATCAGCTAACCCACTCATGATAGCAAACTTTGCCTTGGCATTGTTATCATACAACTTAACTTCATCTGCGTCTATAGGAATAGTAGCAGGAACTTTGTAACCAGTCTTGACAAAGTCCCAAACACCACACCCTAGAGAATTGATATAGGCTTCCATCCTTAGCTTCCAAAAAGCATAATTTGTTTCATCGAACTTAAGTATCTTGTTGGATCCATTATGTGTCAACCCGGACCTTTCTCAAGCAATTAAGCTTCCTTCAGAGGAACTTGGCTCTGATACCAATTATTGAACACACTAGGATACTGAGAGGGGGGGTGAATTAGTATCTTATTAAACTTTAAGTCCTTCAGAACAAATTTAAACTTAAGCATTACAACATCAACAAAAACATGAAAGATTAACACAATGCACATCAACACATAACACCGGATATATGTGGAAAACCCAATAAGGGAAAAACCACGATGAAGATTAACTTACAATATATGAGTTTTAAGCCAACCATGTAACATTTTGGGTTGTGAGCACAAATAGAGCATGTTTGAACACACTCTAAAAAGTGCAACAAGTTGTCGATACAAAGGTTGATTCAACCTTTGTATTTGTGCATAACAACTTACACCTCCACCACCAAAAAAAATCACATGAAAAATTAACCCCCATGGAGTTGGAGTATGATCTCGCATCTAAGTAGATCATCGAGAATAGCACTAATTTTTTAGAGAACCACTCATGGGTTGATCAAATTGATCATGACGTGGAACTTGTAGCGATGGGGGAGGTGGTTCAAGTGAGTACAGCTAGAGACACAAAAGCTGTCCAAGAGAATGATGGTACCTCTTCTGCAAATAGAATGGTTGTAGTTGCTTCTTTGACATACTCAAAGAGGCACACGATCCAACAGCTTGGAACTAATGTTGCGAGGAGTGGCTCCTCTCAGCCTTAATTTGGTTTTTTTATGTATTTTTTTACCAGTATCTACAAGCATGACATCCAAGAACATGGAAGACAAAGATTCCATAATAACTCTTTAGTGGACAAACGACTTTCATCAGACTAGAAAGCAACACCTTAGATGAATTTTTTCATATGGATACAACACCTAGCATATAGCTAATCTAACCACACAAAAAATACATTCCTTCATCTTATTTATTATTTATATTTTATCTTCATCCCGGATGCAATGTGCTCTATGGGATTGAATTGAGTATTAGAGTACTCCCAACCTCAATCTTGTATCACATTTCTCTCATTAATTCTGCATTTGATCCTTATTCTGCAATTGCCAAGTTAGATCCGTCGCATGGAGTGTATCCATCTCTACATGAATAAACAGATCAATTCTCTCTCCTTGACTCCATCATTGACAAAATACATCCGTCCTCTCTTGCAGTAGCTGTCTTACGGTGGAGCAGAAGTGCCGGCCACCAAGTATATACCAAGATGAGCACTGCTAGTCTGAACTCTCCCACAAGCATTAGAATTATTCATCTAAATTAAGGGCTATAATATACAATAAATCACCTTCAGAATGCAATTAAAAGTCGAGAAAGTTCCAGAGGATAAAGGGCATATCTAAACATTACTAGAATAGAAAAATTAGTAAATGTTGGGAGGGCCACACTAATCACATTTGTGTATCAGAGAAGCTTTTACTTTAAAAGAATAATACATATCTTATCTTTGTGCTGTTATACCAACTTCTGACAGGCAACCCTCTAAAAAAGGCATAATTCCAGTCAATTGAAATCCAAGTAAAAGGTTCATAGTCTTGTACTGCTTAGATGACCTGATATACAGGTGGTGTTATAACAATAATTTATAGTTCAAGAAAAGCCAATCATCATAATGGCTGCTTTCTCACCATATACAGGCACATTTCTGTGAAAGACACTACGGCATAAACAAGGTTTAGCCTCCCCACACCCCTGCCATTTGTTTGTGTTAAGCCATGCCAACTGGGTGTTGTTGTGTTATACAATGTATATTACCTCCAGCAAGCGCAATTTCCCTTGCACCTGGTATCATTACAACCTGCACCAAATGCATTCCAAATATTTACATCAGTAACAACAAACATGCAATGCATGCACCTTCAAATCTCATGACATTAAAGTTTTAATGTGATAGCTTACTTCATGATCAGGAAAAGCTTCAGAAAGGACACAAAAGGCTTCCTTATCTCTTTCCTCATCTCCAAATGCAGGAGCAACAATCCCTTTGTTTGCAATGTAGAAGTTTATATATGACGCTGCAAGTCTGGTTCCAGGAATTCTACCTTTTCCATCAAGGACCTGCCAAAGCCACAACACAAAATTAAACTTTGCATCAAGAACCTGCCAGAGCCGCAATAAATTTTGATCTACCATTACACTAGAACAGACATGGTATTTCCAATGTTGCAGCACAAAGCACAAAATATAATAGCATATGAAATTAAATACTTAAAGAAACAGTTAGAAAAGATTCTATGCTGAAAAGAAATAAATGATACTTACCATAAAGAATAGAAGAGAGAAGGTATTAACGTAGAATCAAATTCCATTATAGGGATATGCCACGTGTACGTCAGTAGTTTGTAATAGTAACAACCACAAGGTGAGGGAATCACTAACATGAAACCTAAGGTTTTGTAACTTAATGCTTGTTTCCAGAAACACAAGGTTTTTGGTCTGTGGAATGTTTTGTAAACTTTCCTTCACTCATTAGGATCATACGTGTTCCCTCATTATAGAAGAGAGGAGATATCAACATGCAGTGAAATCCCACTATAAGGGTATGCCACATGTAAATCAATATCTTGTAATCCAAAGACATTGCATTAAAACCTTATCAGTTAACCATATCAAGAAATTGGAAATTAGTAGATATTTCCAGCGACCAACTTATTTAACTGAACAAAGTAACTTCAAAAATACGTTGTGTTAACCACATAATCTCAAAAGAATTTTCAACATGATAATTGCATTTGGTTGTCTCCTTGATAATAAGGTATACTTCTACAAGTATATAAGGTGACGGCCATGTTTTACTCTTTAATCCTTACACGTTTCTAAATTTTTTTATGCCAAGGCTTCATTACTCTCTTATGCAGAGTTTTAGTTCTTCTGTCGTGTAATTTGAATTATTATGTAATTCCACAAACTAACAAACTTCATTAACATCTAATCATATAAAAATGCGTGGTATGTCAATATTAGCTTTGTGTGGTAAAGAGTTGTATTAGTTGGCAACTGAAAGAGTGTGCCGGGGGCTAATTATCACTTGTGGGTACGTTAACAATTGTAAAAGGTAAGGAATAAATAAGTAGAATATTAAGGTCGAACACAATTCCTAGGTTATGTGAGGAATATCTATTTGCTTCAATGTTTTTGCCATAACAAAAGACATGGAAATATCTAGGCCCTAGGGTGAGGACCTATGGCCACTCTGCAAATTATTCTATTTACAGAATGAAGGCCCCAACAGAAGGCAAACGAAGATCCACAAATCGAAACATTTTGTCATAAATCAAGCTCTAAAATTCGACATGGGAAGAATTAAGCATTCCTGCATGACATTAATCAAATTAGGAACTATTTTTTTGACAAGTCTTAGATCTCCCCTTTGGAAAATCTTTATATTCTTGAATATGGTTTCATGATTTACTTCAGGAAACATGTTGATCTATATTATTGATCCGTGTCCACCATATTAGCAACTTGTTAATCTAGAGTATGTTTTCTTACATGAGAGAAGGAATTGAGTCTAGTACAATCTTCATTGTACCTCTTGTACAATTGTCATCTTGATGTACACCCAATAACTCTTAAAAATTTTGCTATGCAGATTATAATGGAGTAAACTGTAAAAATAGTTCCAGTAGATTTTTTCTGTATTATAGATTCAATCATCACCATTTTTTTTCCCCATATGACATTGATGGTCCCAAAGGAAAGGACATGGACCATGAGTTTAAAAAACTAAAAGAAAAATACAACTGCATATCCTCCTAAGGCCACATCAACTCCTTGGACACAAGACAGATATAGTTACACATTTGTTCCATAATTTATTTCGATTTATATCCATTTAGTGAAATTACAAGGTATATGCACAAGTACTATCCCTGTGCAACAAGCAGGAACACGTTATTTAACTTTTGTATCCATGGTGCTGAAGGTGTGCCCAATGCCTTGTATGTCCTAGTGCACATAGAATTTCCCATCAAACGAATCATGACTTCTACAACAGAAATTCTGCAAATTATATGCATGAGTTTAATACATATTCAGATTCAAGTTACGCTACATACATCAAGCCAATGCTGGTGGGAAATTCTGATCCAAAGAAACAATTCCATTTAAGTATAATAATCAGGTTGCAATTCACAAAAACTGCTCAAAGTTTTATTTTCCATTCTTCATGGGTGTTTGTAACTGAATCTTGTTAAGGAAATGTCAACTGTAGTGCATCCCCTGGGATTTTGACCCGCCCCCCCTGTTTAGGGACATTTTTTAGAGCTCTGGGATGAGGACAAAATGTCCCCCTCCTGTCCCAAAAAAATACAATTTTGGGGGGGCATCCCCCATTTTTCACTGTGTTTTGGGGATGGCGTGCCATTCCAAGGGTCCCTCCACCATCCCAGGTATGTCGGGCTGCCCCCCACCAGTTCTTGTTGTATGTATTTATGTACATACGAATGTATATGCCTGTGAATCAGAACTGTGTCTTCCTACAACTGCAATGGCTTTTACTTGCATGCAATCAAAACCCTGCTATATTGCACTAGTTCCTGTTAAATGAATAAAGGCAAAGGGGTTATTGCTCCTCAGGGACTTATTTGGCTTACTATGACATAATGGTAATAAGTAAATATTACTTTTTTTTTGTTTTGTTTTTGCTGCTTTGAATTGGAAGCGTATTTACAAGTACAAAAGGCATGAAACATGATTATTCCCCCAGTTAAAAGCCATGCTATGAGATTTCATGTTTAAAACATCATCTGTGACTGATAATCTGTACAATTTATCCAACAGCCTGTGATGAAAACGACGACTTACGATAATTCTTGGCTTTACACCAACTTACAAAAAAACTAACACTTTTTGAGTCAAAACTATTTTGCCTTTATTGAAGTAACTTTTAAATATCTTAATCCATCACGAACTTCAGAAATCACCTTCAGCCTCTTTTAACCAACTTTAAGTTATTTTTTAACTTCTAAATTTATTTGCATTTTAAATTTGAAATATTATTTTTTTATAATATTTTAATAGACACCACACCATCCCTCAAATCAGGGAAAAAAAATTGCTGTCCCAGTGTCCCCCTCGTCCCCAAAACTCAGAGAAACACTGGTTAACAGTACTATTTACAACAATATAAACCTTTCCCAATGTTTTCATATATTTTAAATGTCTATTAGACTATTTGATGGACTTTGAATGCTTTTGACAGATCCAAGTCCCTCACAACTTTGCACAGCCACAGAATTCTGAGAAACTATGAATTGGATTTTTCTGTAATATGGACATGGCAATGTAAATTTATGTAGACTAGTTTCAAATGTCCTTTTCATATCCATCCCTGAAGTGCTTATCCTTGCAAGATGTAATGTCGCTGAAACATGTGCTGAATGTCTAAATTTAAAATATCTAATTCTTAAAAAAATCTACAAAAACAATTTCCACCAAAAATCTGGAACTTCCGAGTGCAGTTGCAGATATATTTTCAGTCACCGTCAGTGCTTCTGTAAACATGTAAATGCTTGAGATTTGGACTTATGGAGACAGCTAAAGAACTTTATTATAGATATATGAAGGAATAGGAGCAATGGACTCACTTTAAGACCTTCTGCCTCTTCTTCTGTCATGAAGAGAGGCCTTGGTATATGCAACTTGATGATCTGCAGCATTCGTCCTTGTGCATCTGTAGCCTTGGAAAGAACAGAATAAGCCTCAACTGAGCGTTCATATTGCGGATCATGTTCATCATCAGTCCATGCCAACATAACCACCCCAGGCTTCACAAAGCAGCACATATTGTCCACATGTCCATTGGTGTCATCATCTCCTGAAAAAACATATGGTGCAACAGAACACAGTTTATAGTTATCCAAAAAGCAAATATAGGAAACTCCTTCCACCATTCCCACTCAAAAGTATTATATTGGCAAGAAAAGCATTGTGAAGCATCGACAACACCATAGAAATTAAATGTACAAAAAATTTCCAAATCATGAAAACAGTGGAGCAATATAAATCATTGAGATAATTCTAAGCAAATCACTTCAGTTTCTTTTCTGTATATATACAGACACACATATGCATATAGTCTGGCACACTAACGTTTGTTCTAATGTTGCATTAATATCAGTTTCCTTATAGCATCTAAACAAATTTAGAAGATAAAAAAAAGCAATGGGGATCTATTAATGGAGCCCCTGCCCAACTACACCATAAAAACTACACATTGCTAATACTCTAAATTGAAATGGCCTGTCTAAATTAGTGCTCAAAGTTGAGAACCCCAAATCCCTCAAGCAAAGTAAGTTCCTGAGTGATAGGGGTGTCAAACTCAGGAAAAGGCCACCAACTTATGTTCAGGTTGGGCAACAATGGACAACATTGATAAGGTAGGTAAGACCTTCTTCTTTTGGTTTTGCTAAACCAAGGGGGGTATTCCCTGAGGTGTACATCAATAACATGAAGCTATACCTTCACACAAACCATACCCAACGCATAGGATACTCCAATTACCTATCACTAAGTGCCTGTATGCTGGTTTGAGGAAGACAAGGTTGACACACCTTTAATAAGCAAATTCACTACCATGTAAAGAGTCTAAAATGATGCTTTGATAGCCCCCAATGCAGAAGCATACATCTAGACATGGAAGTGGGTAATACAAACAACAGAAAAAAAAGGAAAATGATTGAGATTTTGTTATATTTTGAATGTGTTGGAGGGAAAAAAAAGTTGAACAAAATGCAGATTGGTGCCTATATCCAATGGGAGCAATAGAGTCTAGATTTTAAATCAAAGGGGGCACCACTGTAATTGAACTATGATATCACAACCATAACACCAATAATGACCACAACTGAGTGCTCAATGCATAAGCTAGGCTCTATACATACAAACAAGCAGCTGGAAGAGATTGTAGAACATCAACTCAAGCATACTTTAATAATCCATAAACAACCCACAGACTTCTTGTATTGTCATGAAAAGATACCCTGCAAAAGCATTGCAAGGCATTTTACAATCTCTAGTTATCAACTAATCAACAACAATACTCAAATCAACAAGTGTGACTAGGGTAAATTGCCAGAACACCAAAAATTTACAAAGTGTTCATGGAGACAATTGAAAAGATCCTGAATCTGCACATTAAATTTGTTCTTTGAAGATTACAATGCCCTTTCATAGCCTTTGAAAGAGAACCCGGAAGAAAATTACAACAAAATGCTTTGTTCACATCCACTGGAAGAAACTTCAAACGTTTTTGCTTGTTTTTATTGTATTTCTACTCTGTAACTAAAATCCCATGCTTGTAAATGAATGTCCACTGCATTATATACCCTTCCAATGTCAACAAACCACCGTAGAAGAAGGTACAGGGTCGCATGCAGGTGAAACTCAAAACCCATGTCTGCTAGCATCATTTTCAAACGGCACCCACCTAAAAACGTGTACATTTTGGTCCTTGATCCATGTTGTTGCGTACTTTAGAAGGTCTCCCTGTACCTAGAGGAGTGTGGGAAACTTCAACTACTTTGGTCGCACCCAGTAGAGGCCATTAATGGCCTCCTAGGTCATGCAGGATGTAGGTGAGGCATTGAGTGTAGAGATGTCCCAGTCGTTCAACACAGAGCTCACGAAAAACACATTTTAAAACTTATTTAACACCTTTATCTATCCTTCCTTGGCGGCACTTTATTTTCCTCTGTTTTGGGCCTTTTGGAGTTTATGTCGAAGGTTTAGACCCCAGTTGGAACCTTGTCGAAGCTTCTAGTGGTTCCAGGAGCCATCAAAACCACCGACGTCCTATCTTCATCCTTCTCTCTTTCTTTCGTTTTCCTATTTTATCTTCACTTTCTTATTTCTTTCTTTGTGCCTTTGCTTTCATTTCATTGTTCCCATATCTTTTTCTTTTGCATGTCAGGGCAACTAAGCCTGCCAATAACCATTTTGGAAGTTCCGATGCTCCGACAACCTTTTCTTTCTTCCTTCATTCGTCTTTCTCTGTGTTTTACCTACTTATCAGAGGTTTAGGGCCAATCTGAAACCATGTCAGGGATTCCAAGAAGCATGGGAACCACTGACGCTCTCTTCTTCGCTTATCCTTCTTTTCATTCATCTTCCTTGTCGGGGGTTTTGGACTAATCCGAAACCAAGTCGGAGGTTCTGGAGGTTTCGGTGGTTTTAGGAACCGCCGAAACCGCCGACAACCCCTTTCTTCGAAAAAACATTAAGTCTTTCAACTTACCTTTGTCACACCCAACTTGAGTCCCTCGGAGCCTTTGGCCACACAAGGAACCTCAGGAACCTTGTCAAAGGTTTCGGTGGTTCCAAAACCACTGACGTATATAAAAATGAACATATAGCTCCAAGCAATGTCCATGTGGTGGAGGCAAATGGGAACTGAGGAACCAAATCGAAGGCTCTAGGGGTTCTAGGAACCACCAGAACCACTAACAAACAAAGGAAGTCGGCCATGTCGGAGCAGCAAGGGAACCATGGAACCATGTTGGGGGTTCTGATGGTTGCAAGAACCATGGGAACTACCGACAAGTTCCGAGGAGGCATAAAAGGGCCGACAAAAGGCAAATACTTAGAAAATTTTAGGATTTAGTGAGGCAAGGCAAGATACAAAGGGGGTACACTTAAAGTTTTTATGCAAATTTTATGGATGGTAAGTCAAAGCACCAACATAGGCTCTAGTTGAAGGCGTGTGCCTCTTGCAAGCACAACAAGAATCCAATACAAATCTCTGAGAGCAAACCAAAAATGACAAAACAACGAGGGGCAAGGAAGAGCAAACACACAAACATATGTACAAGGCCATCAACAACAATGAAATTATATACAAGACAAAATATCTCGTTATTTAGGAAAAGTAAAGCTTGAGATGCTGACCATGAACTCGCAGCTCCATGAATTTTCCAACTAGACTCTTGAGACAAAATGTGCCTTGACTGCACTTGTCCACAATCTGGTAAGGGCCAACCCACAAGGCTTCAAATTTTCCATGCTTGCCCTTATCTTCAAATCTGGAATTCCACATGAGGACTAGGTCACCAACTTGGACGCTTCTATGAACTGCCCTTCTATCAAACAAATGCTTGACCCTCTACTGCTGTAACAAGTTTCTTTCATGTGTTGTCCTCCTAGCTTCATCAAGTTTAGTCCACTCATCTATTCTTAAGGAAATGGCATCATCCCCATTTCCTTCAATATGTTACACAACTTGCATATAGGCAATTCAAGAATGATTGGCATCTTTGCTTCTACTCCATAAACCAACTCAAAGGGGCTTCTACCAATAGTCATCTTGAATGTTACCCTATCTACCCAAACAGCAAGCCTAAGCTTATCATCATATCTCTTCTTGTTTGAGTCCAATGTCTTCTTGATGATATTCATAATGCTCTTGTTACAAGATTCAGCCTAACCATTTCCTTGTGGATGATAGGGAAAGAATGTATCAAAGCTACCCATATTTAGAACATGTGTCAAGGAAATCACAAGATCTGAAACACATTGCATTGTCAGCAATAATCGTTGTAGGCACACCAAACCTTGTAATGATATTGTTCATTAGGAAATCAATCACTACTTTAGATGTCACATTTTTAGTAGGTATTGCTTCCACCCATCTGGTGAAGTAGTTAGTGGCTACAAGGATCCATTTGTATCCATTTTGGATTTTTACAATCTCCCCAATAAAATCTAGACCCCACTGCTGAAATGGAGCCTCAGCTGACACGGATGTGAGGGGGAGTGCACCTACAAACTTCATCTTGCCTGCAAACCTCTAGCAGGGATCACACTTTCTAACAACTTGGCCACATCTTTAAATAATGTGGGCCACCAATATCCTGCTCTAACTACTTTTTGGGTAGTGGTCTTTGACATGAAATGCCCCCCACAAAGTCCTTGATGACACTCATCCATGACCTTGACAAACTGCTCATGATCTAAACATTTGAGAAGCAATCCATCAAGGATTTTCCACATGAGCTGGCCCTCAATCAGCACATATTTATGGGCTGCCAACTTCAAGGTTCTTCTTTGATGATCATTAAATCCCAAAGGGCAACTGAGGTTTTCCAAATAGAAAATTGTCTTTATACCAAGTATCATCCTTCAAAGAGCAATGGGGAAGTGCTAGATTGGAATTTATCTAATGTACTTTTGCTACATCCAAATTCGTATCTGCCATCAACTTGGCAAGTCGACCTCTAACAAGCTTCGTAGTTTGCACCTCCATATCATATTCTTGGATCTTATTGATCCATTTGCACCTCTTCCCAGAAGCTTCTTGCTGAGCGAAGATGTCCCTCACAGTAGTATGAGGTACATAAGCAATGACTTTAGCTCCTATAAGATAAGGCCTAAAATTCTTGACAACCTTTACTAAAACATATACATGCTTTTCCATGATGGAATAATTCAACTCAGCATTTTGTAATGATTTACTAAAGGAGGCAGTAGGCTTCTTATATCCATCAACATTCTTTTGGAGCAGCACTGCAGCAATGGTGTAGAAGGAAGCAAAAGAAAAGAGTTGGAAAGGCTTAGAATAATCGGGACTAGCCAGTACTGGTGCTTTCTTGAGTGCACCCTTGATATCCATGATGGAGTCGGTTGATTCCTTATCCCAACCTAATGACTATCATTTTTTAAGTACCTTGAAAATTGGCTTTGTCTTTTTAGCAAAGTTAGGAATAAACCTCCTAACAAAATTAATTTGTCCAAAGGGCCGCACTGCTTTAACTGTTTTGGGTTGAGGAATGAAGTCTATTGCTTTGTTTCTTTCTAGATCGATCCTCAAACCTTCCTTGGATACAATATGCCCCAAAAGCTTACCCTCTTCAACACCAAGCATGCACTTTTTAAGATTTAATTATAAAGGGTTAAATAAACTTTATCATCTTATAATTTAAAGGGTTATTCATAAAATAACTTTCTATTTCATTTTGGGGGAAAAAACCCATAACACTTGGAGAAGCCTGCTATTTTTGGAAAGCGTCAAGTTGCATACATTTCATCACCCTAAATCCTAGGGGTATCTTTGGTATGATCAGAAATTCATATTTGATGATAATTAAAATTATTAAATAGTTATTACTTAAGTTGTCGAATAGTGAATAAATCAAAAAGACAACTTATGTGTAATTATTTAATAAAAAGATCTTTAAGTTGTGCAGCGCTAAGCTCAAGGGGTCATAAGGGGGCTTTGCACATAATATAATGAAATGTTTTATTATTTTGAGGAGAATATGGAGAGATAAGGAAATAATATTTTATTCTCCCAAGAAAAGTTATAAAAGGAGGGGTTAAGCTCATTGTTGAGGTTAGACTTGATATGATATTTTGCTTCTACATTTGAGTGAATGTTCCTCTCTTATTTTCTTGAGGACGAAAACCCTCTCGAAAATACTAGTTTCGGAGACGAAATCCCTCCTAGCTGGTCTTGGTGATTTCATACAGAAATTACAGATGTGCTACAATGGAGAATTTGATGTTTTTTGATAAGTTGTTTTGGGGTTTTGATATAATTTTGGAGTGCAAATTTAATAAGATTAATTGTTTTTGAGTTTTCAGTTTTGATGGTGGTTTACTTAGTTTAAATCTAAGTTTGTTTGCTGGTGAAATTTTCAAAAGGGTCGTACCTTTCATGAGGTAGGTTGTACTCCTTTTGTTGAGCTGAGTATTTTTAAAAAATAAACAAGCATATATCAATTTACTGAGTGCGGCGAAATCTTTAGAGGATGCGAATTAAGATTTAGCGGAAGTCGTGGTACTTTTCAAGTTCCGTACTTCCTTCTATGACTGTCATACCATTCATTTGGGTCCGTGAGATGAAAGAAAAAGGAAGTGATTCCAATTTTTGTCTTATATGAGTTGTGGTGGGCCCCTATTTCCTTGTCTTATTGGGTGCCCAAGTTGGAGTTTGATTCTTCAACAAATTTCATTTGTTTGAGGTGACGTACCTTCTTGGAGGGGAGTCGTACTTCTTTCTTTGGCCTGCAGCATTTAAATTATATTGTTTGGCACTCTCTAGCTACCAAATTATGGATAGAACAGCATCATTTAATGACTGATTATCATTTTGGGTTGCTGGGTGTTGATTACTTGGTAGTGTTAATTTCAGTTTGGTCAGCAGGGAGTTAGTACAGAGCTGATATTTCAGTGTTTTAGCAGAATTTTCAGTTGATAACAGTGGTGGACGGTCTGGTTTTCTCAATGAATTGATTTTATCAACCTTCAATGATCTTTTGCAGCCACCCTCAAATATACAAAGCTAGAGTCTTCATTCATCTATGCACTATGAGCCTTTATCTATTGTTTACCTTGAGTATTCTGATCTAATCTTGTTGTTGTGGCAATGCTCCAGTTGATCAGAATTAATGCCAACAATCTCTTATATTGCAATGCAGCTATATTAAACTTGTGAACCCCGGAAGGTAGTACCGTCGGTGGTATCTGCATAATTGCATTTCATTGTCTCTTAGCACGCTCCGCTGAATAAACATAGATAAGGATGGCTTGCCGCCTTGTGTGCCTGTTTTTACTTGTAATTGCACACTCCGCTGAATAAGCGTAGAGTTGGTTGGCTCTGCCACCTAGTGTGCTTCTTCAGTTTCTTGCATCAAACACACTCCACTGAAGAAGTGTAGACTCGGCTGACTCTATTGCCTTGTGTGCTTTAGTTGATTAAATCACTTCTTGTTGCTGCATTCTTTAAGATATTTGAGTGTGATCCTACGCAATGTATGCTCTCACCTTGCCCACACTGGGATCTGGGTGATCAGAAGATGTTAAGGACGTGGCATTGTAAGTTTATTTCAGTTGAATGTCAAAGGTGCATATTGTCATTGATGTAAAAAGGAAGTTGATGTCGAAGGGAGATGGAGACCAAAGAAGAGGAAAAGTTTCTAAGGCAGAAAAGAATAAAAAGTTTCTAAGGCAGAGAAGAAGAAAGTTTCTAAGGCACGATTTCAGCCTTTAGTTGGCAAATTGTTCGGTTTGCGAATTCGCAAATTCGTCGACAGCTTGTTTTACCGACATCTAGTTGGCCGATGAAAAGTTGACAAAGAAAATTCTAAGGCATGAATGATTTCTACCTTCGGTCGGCGAATTGTTCAGTTCACGAACTCTTAAGTTCACCGACAGTAGGTTTCGCCGACAACAATTTCGCCGACAAGGAAGTTTTGTGATGAAGGTTTGAAAGAAGGAAAAAGGTTTAAGTTTCAGCAAAGGTTTGGTTTGTAAGTTTTGAAGTTCGGCGATTTGTCGATTTGAGGATAAAGGAAAAAGTAAAGTTAAATCGGCAAAATGTCAAGATCACGAACTTAACAAAAGAAAAGTTGTTTGGTTCATAGGTTCTCAAGTTTGTCGATTCACCAATTAGCCGACAAAGGCTTGAGAGACCAAGGTTCGCGAGAATGGGAATTTGCCGATAGAGAATGAAGGCGAGTTAAAAGTTCATGGAAATGGATTTTTGCCGATAAAGGAGTTTAAGTGATGGTTCGTGAAAAGCAAGTTTTGCCGATAAAGGCCTTTGTGCCCAAGGTTCGTGGAAATGGATTTTTGCCGATAAAGGTGATTAAGTGATGGTTCGTAAAAGGCAATTTTTGCTGATAAAGGCCTTTGTGGCCAAGGTTCGAGGAAAAGCTTTTTGATCGTTGAAGGCTGATTGAAAGGTGGTTTGTGGCTCACCTGTCTTGCTGATAAAGGCACTGAAGGTAACTCATGTAAAGGTGATGATATGAAGACTTAGTATATTTAAATTAAAGATTTAAATATATGATTGAGGCCGACTTGGTAAGATGGGTTGACAATATTGTAGACCTAGGATTTAAATGTTGGTGCCATTCCATAACGTGTGAGAATTACAGTTTGAGTCCAGACCTATAATGAGAAAATTCAAGTTGGGATGACCTCGGATTGTGTATTTTGGGCCCTGTTTCAAAACGCGAAATTATAGGATGGGATGTCCCTTTTTGCAATGAACACGTTGAATTTCAATACATAGTTGCCGACCTTGAAGAATGTTTTTATCTGACCTTCGAGAATTTGTTTTGTTGTGTTACCGACATGGAGATCTTATTTTTTTACAGGTCGATATAAAAGGGAGATTAGTTTGTGCATTTGGGTGTGCCAGTGAATGCATGCTTTGAAGCGAAATATCTAAATACATATGCAAGTGCTTGGATATGCGAAATACAAGAGAACATCAAGTGAACAGACGAATATAGAGATGCAAAGGTTGCGAAAGGCATGAATTGTGGATGATCCTGAGTTCGCACAATATGTGGTGATTGTCTTGAAAATTGATTTTGTTTCAGTTTGCTGGGTTGGAGCTCAGTTTGCTGGGTTGGAGCTCAGTTTGCTGGGTTGGAGCTTGTCAAATAGAGGTCGGAGCCTCTTGATAGGTTGATGCTCAAAAGAAGAAGTGGGAGCTTCATTGTTAGGTTGATGCTCAGTTTGATTTGGAGATTGAAATCTTTGGTAGGTTGGAGCCTACAGATTTGTGAAAGGATTGTTGTCCTTCTTAGGTTGAAATTCCTGTGGGTTGGAGCCTAAAAATACTGTAATTCCATTGTTTCAATTTTTGTGAGGCTGGATTTGGGCAGTAGA
The DNA here is from genome assembly GCA_027924645.1 of Cunninghamia lanceolata. Taxonomy (NCBI): domain Eukaryota; kingdom Viridiplantae; phylum Streptophyta; class Pinopsida; order Cupressales; family Cupressaceae; genus Cunninghamia; species Cunninghamia lanceolata. The sequence continues at coordinate 7,368,337 of BSBN01000423.1, read as the reverse complement.
CCCAAGCAGCTCTTCTCACTGTGGTTTTTCCCTTCTTGGGTTTCCATGTAAAATCTGGTGTTATGGTCTCTTGTGTGAATGTGTGAATTTGTTTATGTTTGCATAGTTCCTACTAATCTGATTGATGCAGTAGAATTGAATTAAAAATGGCATATACTGATTCACCCCCCCTCAGTATATATGTGTGTTCTAATAGATCCTACGCATTGTATGCTCTCACCTTGCCCACACTGGGATCTGGGTGATCAGAAGATGTTAAGGACGTGGCATTGTAAGTTTATTTCAGTTGAAAAATTTCAAAAAAAATTGGGGTGGTTATTACAATAGATAGTTCCTTGTATCTGTGGATTGTAATGACGTTGCTTCTGTCTGAATCATTCAACTTCTATTTTGTGAGAAATTGTATGAGACAACTCCTTTGGACTGAAGATTTTCAAATCTTCATAGGACCACGTGAACACATCTTTGTATTGTTTAAAAATCATTATGAATTTTTCACTTTTTTAGGAGAATAACACTTTCCCAAATTCACCATCTTAGGTTCTTCAATAGTACCAATATTTGTTATGGTAAATAATCGAATGAATTAATTAATAAGAGAGAAAAGCTCTATATACAAAGTTACAAAGATGTTTCTAAATATTACAATACAGATGTTTCTAATAAGGAACTAAAGAATTAGAAACAATCTAATAGAATACAATATTGACCATTAATAAACATTCTAAATATTATTTTAATACCCTCCCTTAATGGTCAATCTATCAACTACACCAAGGTGTCCCCTAAATTTGACAAACTTATCCGGGCTCAGAGACTTGTTGAGAATATATGCAGTCTGGTCCTCAGTTGGAACATACTGCAACAACATTGATCCGTCTTCGACAAGCTGGAGAATGAAATGACAATGAAGTTCAACATGTTTTGTCCGTTCATGGAAAACTAGATTTTTGGCAAGTTTCAACACCCCTTGATTGTCACAATACAAGGGTGAAGGCCCTACTTGAGACATTTGCATGTTTGAAAGCATCCTTCAAAGCCAAACTGCCTCACACATTGCTTTAACAGCTCCCCGATACTCAGCTTCAATCGAGAAGAGTGCCACTGCCTGCTACTTCTTGCTGGTCCATGTGACTGCACCTATTCCCAAACTGAAAACATACCCAGAAGTAGACTTCCTGTCATCAACAGAACTTGCCCAATCTAAGTCTGTAAAACCAATCAGATTAGGATCTTTGCACCTTCCATACAGAATGCCAAAGTTGGAAGTGCCTTTCACATATCTCAGCACACGCTTCGCTGCAACCCAATGTTCAGCTTTAGGGGTTGTCATGAAGCGAGAAATGTAGCTCACTGCAAAACTAAGATCAGGTCTAATGGCAGTGAGATAAATGAGGTTGCCCACTAGTTGCCTGAATGTTGATTCATTCTCCACGGGTGAATCTGAATTGACTGATAAGTTCAGCCCTTTCTCCATAGGTGTAGATGCAGGTTTGCAATTTGTCATCCGGAACTTGTCCAACAGACTTCGAGCATACTTGGACTGAGAGATAAAGATGCTATCATGAGTCTGCCAAACCTCAACACCTAAGCAATAATGCAGAAGTCCCAAATCTGTCATGTCAAATGATTGACTGAGATCATGTTTGATCTCATCAATCAACTGCTCCAAGCTACCAGTAATGATCAGATCATCAACATAGACAACTATAAAAAGACTCATCAGCATACTATTTGACATACAAATTGAAATCAGAAGGACTCCATTGAAAACCATGATCCACCAGGTACTTATCAATCTTCATGTACTATGCCCATGGAGCCTATTTAAGGCCATAGAGTGCTTTCACCAGTTTGCATACTTGGTGTTCTTTACCAGCAACCTTGAAGCCAGGAGGTTCCATCATGTAGACTTCTTCCTGCAAATCCACATTGAGGAATGCACTCTTGACATCCATTTGATGTACTTTCCATCCAAACTGGGCTGTAATAGAGAGGACAAGCCGAATGGTACTCATTTTAGCTGCGGGAGCAAAAGTCTCCTCATAGTCAATGCCCTCTTTCTATGAGAACCCTTTGGCTACCAACCGAGCCTTATACTTATCAAGGGTTTCATCAGCCTTGTACTTAACTTTATACACCCATTTGCAGCCAATGGGCTTCTTCCAAGGTAGAAGATCAAAAAGGACCCAAGTGTTGTTCTCCAGAAGACTATGATGCTCAGCTTCCATAGCCTATCCCCACTCAGGTATGCCTTTAGCCTCTGAATATGTCTGAGGCTCTGAGATGCTGTGAAGGTTGGCCATAAGAGAAAAATTGATTGTATTCTGTTGCTTGCTCTTTTTCCGAGCAAATCTACCCTCAATCAATTCATCATCATGAAGATCACTGACGGTCTTAGCCCACCATTTAGGCCGGAGAGTAGATGTACCAACATCTGAATCAGGAGGAACAACATCAACTGGGGCAGCTAGAACCAAATCATCTGGATGGGGATCCAGATCATCCTAAGGAGGGGCGGGTGGTGGAACAGGACGCTGAGGTGCCTCTACAACTGTAGAATCCCTCCCATCAGATGGAGCTAGGGGAAGGCGAACACCCAAATCAGAAGCCTTCAGAGGCTGATCCTCAGGGATAACAAAAGGAGAAGACAGATGAAAGGGCTTAGTAGTCTCATCAACCACTACATCACGACTGAATATGAAACAATCTATGTCTACATCAATCAGCTTGTATGCCTTATGATTCTCACTGTAACCAGTGAACATGAGTTTTTGGCTTTTAGAATCCAACTTGGTGCGCTTGACATTTGGAATCCACACATGAGCAGTAGAGCCAAAAACTTTCAGGTGGCTAACCCTAGGCTTACGTCTCGACCAGGCTTCTTCAGGAGTTATCTTCTTGACGGCATAGGTAGGAGACCAGTTCAGAAGATAAACTACAGTGTAGACTGCTTCATCCCAAAACTTCTTAGGGACATTTCTATGCTCCAGCATAGAACAAGCCATTTCAGTAATGGTGCGATTCCAACGTTCAACAACACCAGTCTGCTGATGAGTGTAGGGTGTGGTAAGTTGGTGCTTGATGCCATGAGCAGCACAAAAACTGGAGAAGTCAGAAGAACAAAACTCCCCCCCGTTATCAGGCCTAAGAGTGATTATAGGACAGCCTGACTCTTTCTCAACTAAGGCCTTATACTGCTGAAATATACCAAACACATCTGATTTGTTTTTCAAAAAGTACACCCACATTTTTTTGCTGAAATCATCAACAAATAACAAAAAATGCATGCACCCAGTAACAGAAGGAGTGTTCATTGGTCCACATACATCAGCATGAACTAACTAAAGTACCTTGGATGCTCTCCAGGAATCACCATCTGAAAAATGGAGTCCGATGCTGCTTGCCAGCCTAACATGCTTCGCATACTCCATGAATCTGAGTCTGAATCTCGGAAAGACCACCGACCAAACCCTCACAAGCTAACTGAGAGAGATAATTCATGTTCATGTGCCCATAACGTTGATGCCAGAGTTTGCTGATGGAAGTATTCCTAGTTGCCATAGCATGCTCTTGAGAATCACCAAAATCAACAAGTCTATACAGACCATGATCTTCAAGTCCCTGAACAACTGTGGTGCGTGTCTCTCTATCAACAATGTTGCATGTGTGCATGCCGAAAACAATATCTAGCTGAGGAGAGTGCCGCATAATTTGACTGACTGATAGAAGGTTCAGCTCCATGCTGGGTACGAAGTATACATCGCGAAATATTAAATTTCTCCCTCCAGACTGAATCTGCACTTTGCCCTTTCTGACAACAGTATACTCTTTGCCTCCTCCAAAGATGGCAGAATCTCTAAATGGCGTGTACTCCGTGAACCAATCTTGATGATGTGTGAAATGTCAAGAAGCCCCTGAATCAATATACCAGGCAGAAGATTTGATAGGATTTGTAGGCGTCTTGGCCATAAAGGCGTAGAATGCAGACGCCTTCTGCTCAATGTGCTCTGCATCATGGGCTTTTGGTTTGGATTCTCCTTGCTTGGACTGTTCTGAGGCTAAGTGTTTCCGGCACTCCTTCATATGGTCATAATTATGGCAATAATTGCATTGAATGTTCTTCTTGGAAGAATCTTGGGATTGACCTTGGCTGGTCTGCTGAGAGGGTTGATTCTTGCCCTTGTTCTTCTGAAAGGATTTGGCAGCAAATGCCTATTTTGTGGAGGACGAACTAGCAGCACTCCCAAACTGTTGTTTCCACCAATCTTGCTGCAGAAGGGTGTTGCACAACTCTGGAAACTTCGAGTCAACATTAGTCAAAGTAATGTTGAGCATCTCGATAAAGTGCTCGTAGGATTTTGGTAGACTTTTCAGAGTGATGACTACCATATCTTCTTCCTCCATCTTCCGACCAATCGCCTCCAACTGATCATGGATGTCCTTGATCTTCGTCAAGTGCTCCTGCAGAGATGTCTTCTCATCCATCATGATGGAAAATAGCATGTTCTTCAAAAAGAACACTCGGCTCTTGTCGAACGTTTCATGAAAGTCCTTCAATGAATCCCAGATTTCTTTCGTTGTTTTGCCGCACGGAACTTGAGGCAGCTGGTCATCGGTGATCGATAATTTGATAAGCATTACCGCTTCCCGATTTTGCTCATCAAATTTATCTTGATCTTTACCCGCCAGTGGAGGGCATGTAGTTTTGCCCATAACAATCTGGTCAAGGCCCCGATACTCAAAAATTGTCATCATGTGCTGCTTCCAGGTTTTGTAATTGCGGCCGTTTAACTTTTGACTGCCTTCCAACATAATGTTTGACAAAGATGCCATCTTCACGCTTTTCGAGGCACAAAAGACAAGGCAAATTGACGACACAAACTCTAAGATTGAAAAAAAAAGGCTTGAAACCCTTAGCACAGATTTTGAGGCACAAATCCTAAGGTGATTATATAGGGCACTGGACCTTGGTTTCCACGTGACCGAAGGCTGAAAGAGTTGGACGCCAGGTGTTGGGTCAAAGGAGAAAAGTCATTGCTAGAGACAAAGCCCTCCAAGAAAACAAAACGACCTCAAAGCAAAAGACGATTTCAGAAGAATCACGGCTTAGGAAACCCACCAAACGTGATGTAGAGTTGGGGTTCAACTCAATCAAAACTCTTCAAGTTTCAAGAACTTCCTTCATAGACAATCTTTCTTCCACAAGGCAAAATTAAGGTTTCCAACACTCCCAACCTCACCAGGGTTACCAAGGGCCTATTTATCCCTCATGGACTCAAACTCAAGCAAACTAAACTCTTACCAAGCTCTGCTTACTTCAAACTTTGACCATTCCCTTATTGGCTGCCCCAATTTCTAGTAGGTCTCCATTTAGGTCTGCTATTGTTTTATTCCCAACCCAGGCATTGAAACCCAAATCTAATAACACTTTTGGATACCCGTTAAGCTGTTTTAAAACATATCTTGAAATGGACTGGGGTTACTTTGGAACACGGGATTCAAAAACTCGGTTTTACCGTTTTTCACTAGGCCCAAATAGGCCACTTTTACAAAGCAACTACCAACCAAACACTCTTCCAGACCCAAATCACCTTGGACAGTCCTTAATCAAGTTACAAATGGTCGGGATCAACAACTCTTATCAATGAGCACACTCATAATTTCACCCAACACACAAATCCTTGTTTTAGGCCTATTTAGGCTTGCACAATGAGGGTTTTAATGGAACTCAATACTCCAGACCTCTCCTAGCCCCACCAACACTTCAAACACATTACAATATGTCTGCACATGCTTTATAAACCTTCACATAACCTTAACTCATGCATTTTATGCAAATCTCAACTTGGAGCCATCATTTTCAAGTCAAAAAGTCAATGAAAATCACCTAGGACAGCAATCAAAAACTCCACAAACTTGATCTCCTGCTAATAAAACTCCATGGATACCCAAAACTAACCTAATTCACTCGTTCCACCAAGTTACAAGAGCTTCTATCCATGGAATGGGTGCTTATTACATTTTTACTCTTTCAAATGCTCAAACTGGGCCTTCAAAACTGTTTTCAGTAAAATGCCAATAAAATGCTTGAATCTTAATGAAATTGGACCAAATAAAAACCAAAATGCTCTTGACTCATGCCACCATCAAATCCAATGACTGGCCCTCAAGAATCTGACCGTACAGGACCGTACAATGGTCTGCAACAGCCATTTGCCAGTAATTTCTGAGGAAAAAAACAGAGTTTTATTCATGATCTTCAACTACAATACAAAGCTCCTCTCTCATTCGAGCCTCTTCAAGGCTTATTTAAACTTCTCTATCTTAAAACCAACTAACACAACCATATTTAAATGTTTTCCAACACCAACCAATGGTCACAACTGACTTTAGAACTACTTGACCCTTCATATTCCCAACTCTTGCAATTTTTGACTCTTCACCTTCCCACTTTTGTAACTTTACAATATGATAACATTTCATAAGATATTGAAAACTTAAGTAAAATGACTCTCTTAAGATCCTATTTACATTCTAGATGGTCTATTTAGACCTTATTGAGTGACAAAATAAGACACAAACACCCAAACCTATCACAAGACCAAAATTGACCATATTTAAAAAATACGCTTGGTGCCCCTACACCGAAAGGTTTACAGGAACCAACGACTCAAACTTGAACAGATCTGCAAGCCACGAACTGTCGCAACCAAGGAGATTGAAACCCCCGCAGAGAAAAAAATCGCGACTAGATGATAAACGGTCAACAAAAACACCGACCCAGAAAAAAATTTCGTCAAACACAGAAGCTCCTGCAGATCACGAACTGAAACTGTTGACCGAAGGAAAGCATTCAACGGCAACTAGAAGACAGTCAAAAAATCGCAGAAGTCTCTAGCGAATGTGCAAACGAAACCCTAAACGGATTTAAAACCGTCACTAAAGCAGAAGCAAACGGAAACTTGACCCAAGAAGTGAAAAAATGTGATTACAAATCAGGATTTTCGTGTGAATAACCCGTGAAAGAATAGACACAGAGCCGCGATTATTCTATAGACAAAACGCCAAGGAAATATAATGGCGATAACAGATTTAGACAAAATTGCAACTAGCAGAGGGGCGATCAGAAATTATCTGCCAAAGCCAGGGGTAGGAAAAAAAAAAAGCAAACCCTAGAGTCGAGAGCCGTATAGATAGGCGCCAAAAAATTTAAAAAAAATTTCCCACTTGAACCTGTGCTCTGATACCATGATATGGTAAATAATTAAATGAATTAATTAATATGAGAGCAAAGCTCTATATACAAAGTTATAAAGATGTTTCTAAATATTACAATACAGATGTTTCTAATAAGGAACTAAAGAATTAGAAACAATCTAATAGAATACAATATTGACCATTAATAAACATTCTAAATATTATTTTAATAATATTGACTTGCTCATATTCAACTAATGTCTTTGATTGTGAACTAATTTGATCGTGAATATATCGATCATGCCCATCAAAATATTCTCCAAGGAGACTAAGCCTCTCACTTTGGGCTAGCTAAAGGGAAACCAAAATGGTTCACCTCAACTAAAGATAACCATGTGGAATCTTCAATAGGCCTTCCTTTTCACTTTACCAAATATTCTTCATACTTCTTACTTCTAGTGTTTCTTCCAATTTTGCTATCTAGTATTTCTTCAATCTCTTATGTTTGTGGTCTTGATATTTGCTTTCTCCAATTTGTTTGTGTTCTATTTTCTTTTGATTCTCCTTTATGATATTCATATAAATCCACCATGTTAAACATTGGTGATATACCAAGATCTAGTAGCTCCATTTCATATGCATTTCTTGCCTCAAATTTCTTAATGATTCTGCAAGGTCCAAACTTATTCATTTTCAACTTGTTATATATTCCAAAAAGAAATCTCTCCTTTCTCAAATATACCATTACTTCATCTACTATTTCATATTCCTTATATCTTCTCTTTTGATCTGCATGCTCTTTATATTTCAAATTCATTCTTTCCAACTGAACTCTTACTTCCTCATGTATATTTGTCACGTCCCTTTTTCAAGCTAAGAAAATACTTTAATAATTTAATTTGTGTTGCCCAAAAAATAACTTTATGTTCATAAAAAACTTGTATTATTTTATTATAAAGTGTTTTTAAAAGAGGACCTAAACTTATGTTATAAAGCGTTGCTAGGCATGGGGTACAAAGCAAGATTATTTTAAAAGGTCCTTAAGTCACTTTTGTTTTATTATTGGAGGGAAAAGGAGAAAATAGAAAATAACATTTTATTTTCCTCAAAAGTGCCTATAAAAGGAAGAGTTGTGCACAGAAGAAGGATTCCAACTTATTATCAATTTCTTTCCTAAGAATGAACAAGTGTTCTTTGTTTGCCCTAGGACAAAAACCCTTTGGCAAGATAGTTTCAAGCATGAAGACTCTCCTAGCCATTTGAGTGATTCCATCCAAGGATTATCTATGCGCTGCAAGTCTGGATTTAAGGATGAAAACCCTCATCTCCATCCCAAGTGATGCAAGTCTCGATTTGGAGACGAAAACCCTCATCTCCATCCCAAGTGATTTCATCCTAGAGTCACCATTGTGCTGGAAGTTTCAATTCTAGTTGGTTTGTGAGTTTGGTGTTGATGTTTGGCAGCATTCAGTGTGAAGATTTCCAATTTTCAGTAATTTGTATTTTGCAGAATTTCAATGTGTTTCAGTTTGGTATGATTTCCCAGATTTGTGTGTGCATGTGTAGTTCCCAGATATTCGATGTGAAAAGTTATTAACATCAAATAAAGATGGTTTTTTGAATATTTATATACTCGAGAATTTATGAATTTCCTAGCCATACCAATATGAGAAGGCCGTACCAATTTCAAACTTAATGTATGGTTTTGAATTATTTTCTGACTGCATATCTTAGCCGTATATATTTATGGTGTAATGTTCCATTTTTGGCGCATAGATGTTTGTGCGCATTGTGCTTGTTCCTTGTCTCTTGGAGGCTATCCGACATGTTTGGGAAGAACTCCAATCTTCTTGGAGTGGTCATGATTCAGTCTGTAGAACAGTTATTTGGGTTTTCCTTGTGAGAATGGATTATTTTTCATGACTTTGAGCTCAGTCGATATTCTGGGTTACAGTGATGGTTTCTAAAGTTTGATCGGGCTTCTAGTTTGTTCTCCAAGATTCTTGGAAGAGTTTTCTATTTTTGGAAAGTCGCCCAGAAGGCATCATTGCGCATCCCAAACTTTACAGAGCATATTGGTTTAGTTTTATTTACATTCGGAGGCCGTTTGGGACTTTCCGCAAAAATTAATATTTAATGAGCTATTTTAATTATTATTTTCACTTAAGTCCCTAGGGGTGAAAATAATTATTAAATTATTAAGTGTTATAGTTCACTAGAAAGGGGAAAACATATTCTTTTATTTCGGCACATAAAAGTGAGCATTGAAGTGGAGGAAACAAGAAATAATTTAAGGTAGAAGGAAAATGTTATTATTTTCAAGAAATAATTCATTTCCTTTGTAACTCCTCTAGTGCCTTATAAAAGAGAAGGAACTCTCATTTGGAAGGGTTATGTTATGTTGTTGATATTGATTTTGTTTGCAAATGGATTGAACCTGTGAGTTCTTCCATATTCTCTTGAGGACGAAAACCCTCTTGTAGAATCCTCTTGAGGACGAAAACCCTCTGGAGTTTGAGTGTGGTTTCACACAGAAATCACCATTGCGCTGGAGCTGATTGGAGTTATGTAATTTCTGTTAAGTTTTGGTTGTGATTCAGATTGATGGCATTGTATTAAGATTTTAGATACATTTTGATGTGCTATTGAGAACTTATTTGTGTTTTTGGTCTAACTCATAGCTGGCCGAACCATCCATAGTCGTACTAGCAAGGAACTTGACTAGATGTTTTGGAGTGAGTAATAGTATTATGAATGTCATTGACTCTAAGAATGCTTCCTTGTATTGTTTGCCATGTCAAAGAGATTAATATTTATCATGAGCTGATTTGAAGATTCTGTTGTGTGGCCGTACATGTCTGCAGTCCGTACCTGTATGGTATAAATGGATGATTGTTCTCCCTTCATTATCTTTGGCAGTTTTAAATATGCATTTTTATTGTTATGGGTAGGCGATCAAGATTAGATGATTTCTTGAGAGATTGAAGATGTATTTTGATATAAATTTGCCATCCGTACTATGTGAGGCTGTACTTCTGCTGATCTGAATCGATGCTGATAAAAAAAGATTTAAGGAGTCTTTGAAATCTGTTTTGAATGCATAGTAATTGCCTTCTCTAAACGAGCCTTTTGGAAGTAGTTTAAGGTTTTTTGGTGAAGTTATGAATTTCCTATGATAGCCGTACCTGCTCTTGGCTGTACGGCCCAACTGATGGTCTTAAAACTTTCTTATATCAGAAATACAATCTATTTGTCAGTATAATGTGTAGTTTTCTTATCATTTATCAGTGATGTTGAATGTGTTTGGGGATAGAAGTATCACTTGTGTATAGGTTTAGTGGATTTGCTGAGTCTGGGGCTGCCGTACATATCTGTGCCAGCATTGTTTCTACTTTATCAGTAATGATCAGTATCAGATGAATATTGTATATTTGCAGTGGATGATAGTCTCTGTGTAGATTATGGTTGTAGAGGTTGGAAGAGTTACTTCTTGTGGTTTCTTGTGGACATCAAGACTGATCTATGGTAGCTGCATTTCTCTGTACAGTCTGATTGCTTCATCAAAGAATGAACAATAGCAAATTTCAGTTAATAGCTTCTGATTTTAGAGTCTTCTATGCTGGGTATATTTTGTATTTCTTCAAGGAAAGCTTATCAAGTTAAAATCAAGTGTCATGTCCCCATAATGATAATAAATATAAATAGTAATATTAATTATTATTATGATTATAATATAACAATACATGTTTATAAATATAAATATGAATAAATATTATTATAATATATATTATTGTATTATATAAGGATAAACATAAATACAATATTATAAGTTAATTAGTATAAATATTATAAAGTCTATCATGTCCCGATATTAAGACATTGTTTAAATTAAAGATTTAAACAACATGATAAAAGTCAGTGAAATTGCTTTGGTAAAATATATGGTATTTAGTCAATTTAAACGATAAAGATAATTACCTAAATATATATTATTATTAATACTTATTATCTAATAAATAATATTAAATAATATTACTATATTAATATTCTTTCTATAATTAAAATATAATATATCTATTTTAATTGACAAGAGTCATAAATGACAATGATAAATATAAATATTAATAATTTATATATTATTAAATTATATATATAATATAAATAATAAATATAAATATTAAGAACATATAAATTATTATATTATATATGGGGATAAATATAAATAAGTCGAGTGGGTGTGGTCTAGTGGTTCCACTTGGTCATTATTGTGGAGACCAAGGTTCAAATCCCCCCAAAGACATCTTGGCTTCTAAATGGTTGTGGCTCTACGTAGGTGACTCTTGGTGCTCCGTGGTCCTTAAGTGGAGTGTGTTCGAATTCTATCCACGCCACAAGCGGCATTATTACAGTGGTGGCAGACTTAGCATGGCCGCACTGTTGGCGATCTGCGCTACGTTGGAGGCGGCAGTTCGATAGGGGAGGAGGTCCCCCTTGTGACCTCCACTGGAGTGGGCCAGCCTAAAAATCCCTCTTACCGAGCAAATATATATATATAACATAAATATTGATATAAATATCAATATTATTAATATAAATATAAATAATATTATTATTATCCTATACGATAATTATATAAAGAGAGAGAATTAGTTCCCATAAGATAAAGTCAATATTCGGCAATCAAATATAAATAAAATATGTATGCGGCCATTATAATTACGACCATTATAAGACGAGCTTATTAATATGCAGCAAAATCACTAAAAGCCACGATCTTTGGTAAAAAACCCTTGGAAATATATATAAGGGCATAAGGGGTATGATGGGAAAAATGTGTGTGAAGGTATATATTATATAATATATAAACAGTAGCAACAATACAATAAAAATTATATTAGTGGTTCCATCGAGCAAGGAAAACATTAGAAAATAGAAAGAAGACGGCAGCAATATGTAAGAAATCTGAGGTAAAGCTACAGCAAGTAAGTATTTATATTTAATTTGTTCAATCTATAATTGATAAAAATAAATGGTAAGATTATTATATATAAAAGAATAAATATATCCCTACATCAAAATAGAACAATTAAATTGTAAGCATTGCATATAGAACTTAAGGGATCTTGTTAATATTAAATGATGATAATGGAATATGAGCATGTGGGTATATGATTGGCCAATTATGATATAAGGCCAAGATGTCTTATTTATAAGGCATCATGTGTAAAATATTAATAAGGACTTAGAAATCATAGGATTGTGCCATATCCGAGAAGAGGATTAGCATCATCATTAATCATCTCACCGTCCTAGGTGTATGGGTAAGTTAGGAGAATATTATTGGACCTAGGTAACCCCCAAGAAGATGAAGTACCTCCGAGTGTGTGTCATGTCCCCATATCCAGACACTGTTAAAGTACAGATTTGAACATAATAAAGATGGTTTCTAAAATATTATTTTGGATGATAGAAAATATTACATACATTATAATAATATAAATACAAATATACTTATAATTATCTTACTTTATAATATAAAAACAAATAATATAATATAAATCATATATCATTTATTATGATATAAATGATATAGTATAAATAATATAAAATATATAATATATCATTTATTATAATATAAATGATATAATATAAATATAAATAAACATATTTTAACCTATCCTCTTATGATAACAGAGTTACGTATGGTTAGAACTAGTTTTACCACAAAAGGGAATTAATATAAAGTAATAAAAATTATAAGAGGGTAAGTATGTCTTTTACCACCAAGCATAATAAGAGACATGCCTCTTCAAACATATCTCGAAAGGGAAATAAAGAAAGGTTGTGAGATAGAAGGAAAACATCATGGGAAGAAAATATAAAAGGAAAGACAACATAAATTAATATATAGAGATATCTACATCAGCAGCGAATGAGAAGAATGATTCTAGTAAAAATAAATAAATAAATATAATATATATAGTAGATAAAGGATGTGATGGCCTGATAGAGATCGGGTACGATTAAACATTATTAAAAATTATATTCATGATAAAAATATAATAATAATGCTACGATAATAACAATAATATATATATATAATTGTAATATTATAATGATAATGAATAAGTAATATATTAAATAGTTATGTTAATAATAAAATAACAATAAAATTCAAGTGCTGGCGAGCAATCAAATATATATATATAAAATACTATTAATAACATATGTAATAATATAATATAGAGATATTATTAATATTATAACAAATACTATAATATATAAATATTAAAGAATAGGCATGAGACTGACTCAAGAAGAGTCACAACAGACAAAAAGGGACACTATAATAATAAAGGCAAATTGTATGTGTTTGAAATGTGTGTGAAAACTGCATGTATTGCATTTTATGAATTCAACCAGGAGAGGGAATGCATAGACCTTAGTAGATTGCCTAAAAACCCCATCTAGGTTCCATCCCCATAGGCCCGAGACCAGGATTGGGCGTTATGCCCCTTTGGCCTGAGTCAAGGGATTGGATCATGGAGGGATGGGGGTCCCACATTGTAACATGCCCCTTAGGCCTGAGACGAGGAATTCGGCAAAAGGACCAACCACCATAGGCTCGAGTCAAGGGATTGGGCAATAGGATTGTGGTAGGCCTTTGGCTACTAAGGGCTTATGTGTTTACCTCCCCCGGCAGCATGAATGTTTTTTTTACCTATGTGTTTCAAATTGCAAGTGTGTTTATGTTGGACTGATGAATACTAGATATTAAAACTAACATGCAGCAATATGGACTTGAATATACATGATGTTGCAGGTACTAATTCAAAATAATGTGCGATCTATTCAACCCAAGGTTACCCCTTTAAAAGAGAAGAAACCCTAAACCTAATTCACAAGCGAATTCTAGGGCAAGTCAGGTAAGGGACATTACAGTGTGAGGCGAAGTCTCTTGGGCCAAGTGTCGAAGTACCTCCGAGTGTAAGGTGAAGGCTTGGGCCTATGGTATCATGAGCTCATCAATGTTAAATGTGCCCTACGGTGGGTGACTCTCAAATGGATGAAGTATGCTCGGGTGTAGCATGAAGTCCTTTGAGCCGAATGGTGAAGTACCTCGGTTGTAGTGTGAAGCCATCAAGCCTCCGTATGGGATGGTTGTGTCTCCTTAACGAACCATGCCTATGGAGTTAGAGATGGATTAATGATAGGGCGTCACATGATCCTCTCAAGGATAGAACATAAGGCCTATGAATATGAATATGACTATGAATATGACTCTGAATATGAATTATGTGATTATGGAATTATAAGTTCTAGGATAAATGTGGAAAGAATATGGATCTATATTAATTATGATATGAAAAGAGAAAAATTTGGAGTACTAATGTTTCCTTTTTGTGAGTTGAAATTGTGCAAGGTTGAGAACAATTTGAGCTTACTAGAAGGGGACATTACATCAAGTTATATTGGTCATCATTGTAATTGCTCTAAATTGTAGTCTTTCATTAATGCTACAACATTTAAGACCCTGGATGGTTTATTGCCAGTGTGGAGAAAGAACTTTACTTAATTGCTCTCACCCACTGAATAAGTGGAGTATTCCCACTGAACAAGTGGATGGCTTTGTAATCTTTTCATGTTTGTTCATACCCATTGATAAAATGGTGAATCCCCACGATAAGTGGATGCCCGCCACAGCGGAAGAAGTGTATTTTATTCTTGCATACTTGTTATAGTAAGCCAAATCACTGTATGCTCTCACCTTGCCCATCCTAGGATCTGGGTGATCAGAAAGTGTGAGGCATTTAGTTGGTTATGCATTTGAGCTAAAATTGTCATATCCTTGTAAGTCAATTTAAAAAATAAAAATTAGGGGTGGTATCTTACATATGGCCTGGCTGCATCCTTTTGAGGAGCATACATAAGTCATAGTTGTTGTACCTTTTTTTAAAGGGAGTCGCAATGAGTAAAATTAATGCCATATAGTTTGTGGGATGTATTTTACTTGTGTTTGCTGAGTAAAATCCTTAATCAATTATGTATGTGTCTTATTCTGCTTTTTGTTGAGTCATAAAGGAGTATAAACTTTGTTTTTTTTAAACCTAGAGTAATGTGTTAAAACGAACCGTACCCCCTTGAAGGGATAAAGTTTGACAAATTTTCTACAAAAAAAGACGAGCCTGTCGTACAAGTTTGAGGAGGGTTCAATTTTTAGAAAAGACAAAAATCAGCTTATGAACCTGCCATACAGCATAAGGAGTGAAGTTTGCTTATGAATTTGTTGCAGATTGTTTGGTGGGGCCCATATCACATATTTGACTGCCTAAATAATTGATGGATAGCAGCCTTTTTAAGGAGACAAGTAAGTTTGGGGAAATATTAGCAGCCGTATCATCTGTAGGTATATTTCTGCTATAAAATTCTGATTTTTTGTTGCTGAAGATCTTGCTAGTGGCTGGAATTTCCTTCTTATCAGCAATTAATATATGGGAATCAAGTGCTACATTAAATATCATTTTTTTGCATAGTATTCTGCTATATGGATGTAATTTCTGGAAGTTCTACTGCAGCAAATTAACAAAGCTTGGTGCATTGATTGGGTATGAATATTTGCACTATAAAATCTGGATGGTTTACCGCCAGACTATAGTTGTGATTTGATTTTGTAAGGATCCTAGAAGGTTTACCACCAGGTCCCATTTGCATCTGCATATCATTATTCGCCAATTTGGCGTTGATCAAAATATGCTTGTTATCTGTCAGTTTGGCATTGATCAAATTTGTAGTTTGTAATCAGCCCGTTTGGCATTGATCAGGTCTGCTTGTTATCTGTCAATTTGGCTTTGATCGGACCTGCTTGTAATTTGCCGATGGCTTTGATCATATCTGCACATTCTTTTGCAAGTTTGATATTGATTGTAAATTGTGTGGCTTGCCGCCAGTGAGTTTGAATTAGCTACACATTGTCCACAACCCATGTCTCTGTATGCTCTCACCTTGCCCACATTAGGATCTTGGTGATTAGAAAGAGCTTGGGCTCGTGTTGATTTTAAAAATTTCGTGAAATTGTGCTAACAGTCTAGTTAGGGACATTACAAGATTCTTCATATGTTTTGTGTAATCTTCTACCATAGAACCCCTTTTTATCAATTACAGTAAAATCCCTTAGCTCTGAAACATTTCTAGGATTTTGTCCATACACAATCTTAAGTGGTGTTTTACCTATTACTTTTGTTTACTAAATTGTTATATGAAAACTCAACTTGCAATAATGCTAAATCCCAACTACCTGTCTTTTCATTTGTCAAATCCCAATATGTTACCCAAACTCCTATTTACAGCCTTGCGGATGATATGTTGAGCTAAATTTCAATTTTGTATTCATCTTTTTTCCACAATGTTCTCCAAAAATAACCAATAAATTTCACATCCCTATCTAATATAACACTCTTAGGTAACCAATGTAACCTCACAACTTATCTAAAAAACAGATCTATATGCACAGCATCATTAGTCCTCTTACCAACAATAAAATGAGCTATTTTAGAAAATCTATCAACAACTACAAAAAATGGAATCAACTCCTCTTTGAGTTTGTAATGTACCGGAATGGGTTTGATATGATATTTTATGTTCCTTTCACTTATGCAATGAAACTGATCCAATCTTCTACCAAATACAATGTCTCTGACACAATTAACTATGTCTAAGAGAATGCAATTCGAATAACAATGGACAATAGCAATCTTTCCGTTGTATATCGAGATACACTCTACAACTCAGAACTGTTGGATATAGGCGATGGATGATGTCTGAGGCAAAGATATATCCTCCAGGAGGGTGACGAGATGCTTCAAGGTTCCCACGATCTCAGAGATGGATGGCATTCTCCCGAATATACAGTAGCACGAGTCTCTAGAGTGATCGTTGTTCAGTGCCAAGCATGGAATGATGGTGGTATTCGCTGTCTTGAGGATATCTTAAATCGGTGGTGACTTCCAATGAATGCGGATTCCTTGGTTTGGTGATTCCTTGTTCAACGATCCGTTGCCAGATGAACTCGATGATATCTGAAATCGTAGAGGTAGGGATGTGGGCGTCAGCAACTTCCTCCAACACTTCGGCGTTTGCAATGACTTTGTTGTAGGATGCTGGGATCTTCAACAGAGTCGTGAGACTTCCAGTTACACACTCGATTAACATCCGATGACAATTCACGATCATACAATAGTCATTCAAAATGCTATATACTATGCCATCCAACAACTCTCAATGGTGTTGTTCTTCTTATATGAATAAGATTTGAATTGTAATTCGACACCTTTACTCCTTTCCTAACTCTGCATATATCCTTTTTAAGATTTGCTCAAGCCTTCCTGATCCAATGATGATTCCCTCTCCTATATTCTCCCACTAATATATATATCCAAGATTCATACCTTTCTCAAAGAGGCAGCTCTTTCAAAAGGGATGTCTTTTTGTTAAGACTAATTACTGCCTTATATACGTTGTCTTTTATAAACTAATTTCAAGTCCTTTTGCCGGATCACTATCTATGTAATAGTCTAATACTTCTAATAAGATATATAATAATATCTTATTTTAAATAAATAAATATATTATATAAAAAATGTTTATATTTAATATTTATATATATCTAATAATATATATAGATTATAGATATCTATATTTATCATTGTCATTTATGACTCTTATCAATTAATATTATATATATATATATATATATATATATATATAGTTGCTTAATTATTCGCAATCATCTCCATTATTCAAATTGAGTAAATACCGTATTTTATGAAAGCAATTGCACCGACTTTTATCATGATGTTTAAATCTTTAATTTAAACAATGCTTTAGATATGGGGACATGACAGAGTTCTTGTTAAACCCAATACAAAATCCATGTTAACATCATCCCATGGTCTCTCAAGTATAGGCAATAACTGATATAACCAATATTTTGACCATTACCTTTGCAATTTGACAAACTAGATAATTCTCCACAAATTTCTGACATCGAAATATAATTTAGGCCAATAGTGATTTTCACTTACCAAGGCATATGTGTTATCCACACCAAAGTAATCAAGGAGGGCTGCATATGTGTTATCCACACCAAAGTGATTTTCACTTATCAAGGCAATAACTTGACAGTAAATTGTCATCCCAACTAAGAAAAGGATCTTTCTGAGAGGTTTCCCATCTGTCTTTATTTTAAACAGCAAAGGGGTGTGAGACTCTTGTTTGTAGCAAACAAATCATAAAAGAGGATCACCGGTTGGCCTTAACAACATTTTCCTCGTTTCATGTTACTCCTAGCTCTTTCTCCTACTCCATGGTGCATGGTACCAATCACTCAATGAAGCTTCAAATCATGAGCTTGAACAGTGCATTGCAGTTTCCAAATCTTTCATGGGTAAAGCAGCAAAAGCTTATATTGACACAGCTATATAGTTAGAAAGTAGCACAGAAGCTTGCATTTCTCATGTGAGGCCTACGTAGCAAATATATATTGAGAAATTGAATACATCGCATGGGGATGGGAGGCAATAATTGAGACAGTTTTCATCTACGTACCACTCTTTAAAACATGGTATATTGGTACATTTTCCATCAACATCTTTTATGAATGAGAAAAGAATAGAAGCTGCCATGGACATAAAGAAGGATGCAAACAGTTTTTCATGCTCTTAACATTGGAAAATTTGCAATAAAGGAAAAGAAACCCAAAGCATGGCAAAAAAGCCCGTAAATTGTAGGTGAGAAGAGTGACCTACGTCGGGACAATAAGTTGTGTAATAAGCTGCCCTGAATTTTTTTTTGAAAACAGATACAACACTGAAAGGTTAAGTGCAACAATGTCTTCCACACTCTTCTAATCACCCAGATCCCGATGTGGGCAAGGTGAGAGCATACAAGTGCTTTAGAGTTAGCAATCAAAACCCAAAACCAACAAATAGAACAACTTCCACTTATTCAGTGGGCATCCACTTATGCAACGGGCATCCACTTAATCGTGGGAATGAAACTGAAAGTAAACATCCACTTATGCAATGGACAACCACTTATTCAGTGGGAAACTAAAAGGAAAAGCATAGGCACATCCACTTATTCAGTGGGAAGCCTTTACAATGAAACCACTTATTCAGTGGGGTGAGTAACATAAACAAACAACTAACAATCCCACTGGCAGTAAACCTTCCAGGGGTTACAAAGTAGATATTGCAAAAGAGTTAGGTAATACAATGAAATATAAAGGCTGCAATATCAACTAATAACCCTGATTTCAACAAATTATCTCTGCTGCAATCATCATAGCACACGAAAATCACAAGAACATGAAGGAAAGAATGCATAAACTGCGCCAAACTGAAGCATTGATGTTATACCATAATAGAGGCCAGCATATTGAAAATAGAAGGTTTGATTTGAAGCGAATGGCACTAATATACTGCCGTTGCAGGTCTGAAACTCTGAACCAGCAATGAAGAAAGCCTCATATCAGTCCATATATGCTATCACAACTCCATGGAAACCACAAAATCCTCCTCACGAACATCACCAACAACCTCAACACCCCTTGACGCCTCAACACCATTCAAAATCTACAAAACACATCAGAAGATCTTCCAAACCCTTGCGCTCAGCTCCAAGATGTACGGCCAACATCAAGCTTCACACAATCTCCAAAAATAATCATCAATAAATTCAAACTAGTAACCAAATCTTCAAATACATCATAGCAAATAGCTCCTTTGAAGCACTATGCAATTTCTGTATGAAATTGCTCCAGTAACTCTGCCTTCAGCACAATAGTGATTCCTGTATGAAACCACACCCAATCTACAAAAGGGTTTTTGTCCTCAAGAGACTATGGAAGAACACGTAGGTTCAATCCAGCAGCATAACAATATCAAATCCAAAAGCATAACCCTCCAAATGAGCTCTCATCCTCTTTTTATAACCTTTTGAGGGAAATAGAATATTATTTTCTTTTTACTTCTTCATATTTCTCCTTAAAATAATAATATTTCTCCTCTCCAAAAGACCTTTTTTGAAATAATATGAATGTGTCATGTGTAAGGCCCTTTCTTAAGTGTTTATTTTTTAAAACACTTAATTACCTTTCCAAAGAGCTATTATACTTAAGTTATCTTTTAATAATCCCAACATTAGATAACTTAAGCAAATATATTAATTAAATGGCTTAATAACTCACCCAATTTACGAAAAATCTCAAACTTAAGCAAACTACAAATAAATCATACCATCGCCCTCCATGATGTTTGGGAAGAAGAATGGCGCCCTCCGAGTGACTTTCTAAAAATAGACGGCTTCTCCAAGAAGTTTGGTGAGCAATCCGAGAAGTTTATAGAGCAATTCAAGAAGCCGAAAAGACATATGAAAGCATCACTATAAACCTAAACACCAACTAAGCCAATGCAATAGAAAAAATCCACTTCAAGAAGGGAATGCCACTTTATAATTAATATTACACTAAGTTGCTAATAATAATTCCCAACCTTAGGCAACCTTAGTGAAATATTGATTAAATTGCCAGATAATAGTCCCAAGCTACGGAAAGCATAGAAATGCACTGGTCAAACAACCTGACCATACCAACATGTAAAAGAAGACTTGGGACAAATAAAATAGAGGTTGTCAGGTGACTATCTAAAAATAGCAAATGCAGCACAAACTCTAAAAACGCTTTCGAAAGTGTCACCACAGAACCCCTGACAACTCTAAGCTCGATGCAACACCTGAGATAGCCAATGGTTGACTGCCAAATCACCAAAAACAATGTCAGGCTGACACTTACTATAAATAGCAGTGTTCTCCGAGGACCAAAGAGAACAAACCCACTAAAACCCAGAAAGATTGTCGCCATGCAAGCACTTACTATAAATAGTAAGTACGAACAAGTTGTTCGAAATCCCTCCGGAAAGTGTCATACAACTCCACTGGATCACCTGAGCATACTGGTGACATCAAAATACTCCTCTGAACAAACTGTCACAAACCCAGAAAGACAGCTCCAACTGTGTTGCAAGAGAACCCGAAAATGGGGACATTACAAGTTGATAAGGGGACTGCTTAGGATACGGGCTCAATCCCACATGATATGCATGACAGACTTAATGATATTTGCTCAATTTTGGTTCTTTGTTAATGGATCTTCTTACATGTCCCAATCACCTAGATGTGGAGTGTTTCCAGGTATTTGATATCTTGAGTATGCAATTTTGTGCAGTGGAGTATTGTTTTTTATATTACAAAGCCGTTGCAATTGTGATGTCCCATTTCTAGAGGAAACACTTAAACCTAAATCTGCATTCAAAGTTAATCTCAAGGAGACATTAAAAATATTATAGATTTATAATTTTCGATGATAAGATCAATGATAATGTATTCACATCATTCCAAGGATTATTGATTTCCTAATTGTTACTTGCTATTGATAACTATTCTATAATACGTTCCATAATTCAATCATGCATATTTTCCTTATTACTCTTCCTCATAGAACTAGGCTTTACATGTATAAGGCGCGCTGAAACCATCTCTTGACCCAGCCTACGGGAAACTATGTCCCAGCCTACGGGCCTTAATACGGATGGAATTACTCCGCCTCTCCCCACAATACCTAACATTCCTTTAAGGATGAAGTAATAGAGAAATATAGAAGTAATAATCTAAGTTCATCTTCCCATATCATCTTCCTTCTATTCCTTAACCATGGATGGGGAAATTATATGTCTAGGGCGCGTTGAACCCTCTCCAATGTGATTGGGAATGGAATTACTCCGCCTCTCCCTAGCATCCTTGTCTAGGGCGCGTTAAACCTTCTCCAATCCATCGTGATGGAATTACCCCGCCTTTCCCTAACAAGACCGCCTCTCCTATAGTTATAAGAAATGGAAGTGATGGGATGGTTATGTTTTTCTTTTCATAATGTATATATATGTTCATATATGTCTCAATCATGTTTCTTTATTTAAGAATATACTTTCAATCAACTATTTGTTCACATAGTATAGTTCTATTTTGATATAGGAATCGCATACATGTATATATTTATTCTTTAATATATAATAATCTTACTATTTATTTTAACCAATTATAGATTAAATATAAATACTTACTTGCCTGTTGTAGCTTTACCTGGAATTCTACTATGCTGCCGTAATATAATTTTTATTGTTTCGTTGTTGCCGTTTATATATTTTATAATATATATTTCACTCCCTTTTATATATTAATTTATGACATCTTTCCTACTTATGACTCAGAAATATATATATATAAAATGTAGATCTAAATATATGTATTTATCTGATACTCTTTTTATATTTTCTCCCGATGATGTTTTCCTTCTATCTCACAACCTTTATTTATTTCCCTTTCAAGGGATATGTTCGAAGAGGCACATCTCTTATTATGCTTGGTGGTCTAACCATACGTAACTCCCTTATCATAAGAGGATAGGTTAAAAGATGTTTATTTATATTATTGTTTATTTATATTATTTGTATTTATATTATATCATTATAATAAATGATATATTATTTATATTATATCATAATAAATGATATATGGTTTATATTGTATTATTTATACTTATATTACAATATAAGATAATAATATTTGTATTTATATTATTAGATATATTTATAATATATTATTTATTTATGTGATCGGTGTCACTTAATTGCTGCACTTATAAATATTCTCCTTCGGCCTCCCCCTAATCTTTTAAAAGTACATTATTTATATAATATAGTATAAAATTTAAATAAATACATTTGTTATTAAGTATGGGAGCTCTTTTATCTTGTTTTACTTTGCCTTATTCCAAATTATTTTACTTTCTACCTTCAATGGGTAAGACTCTTCGTAATATTTATTTTTATATATAATAATAGATCTCATTAATTATTCACATAAATATTATATTAAAATATTTATATTTATAATATATCTGGTTAATTAAATATATATATTTTATAATATTTAAATTATATTAAATTAATAATATTATTTATTAAATAATACATATTAATAATATATTTTAAATAAATATATTATATATTTAGTTTGTATAAAGCTAACTCATTATTTAAATAAACAATTCAATTATAAATCATTATAGGGACATGACAGCAATCCCCACAAAGATCATGTTCATCTTATCAAGGGCACTTGATTTTCAACTGTCATGTGCAGTTTCAGAGTGACATCAAAGGCATGACAATTGGATATGGAGCTGTGGAATAAGAGAAATTTGAAATGTAAAGGGGATTCAAAACATATATGCTCATGGAATACAAACATTCAAAAAATGAAACAAGAGCACAAAAGAGACAATACACATGATAGATGCTTGTCGCAAGGAAGAGTTGCATCTTTCCCCAGCAATCCACTTGCCGTGGTTCGCTATACCATCAATTGGAAAGCCAAATAAATTTACATGCCTTTGGTCTTTTCTAAATGAAATGAAATGAAATGAAAGTTTTTAATGACATCCACGAAACCAAGCAATCTATGGGACCCGAGAGTAAAACCAACTGACTAGACACCAAAACCAGCCACAACTGTTACTTCTGACTATCCTCTATTTCTTTGTTGATCTTGGATCTTCTGCTATGGATTTTAATCAAGTAGTTTGTTGTTTTTGCTAGCTTTTCCTCTTCAAACAAAGTTGTTAAAGCTTCAACTTTTAGAATATCGATGTATTTGCTCCGTATGTCCTCATATGCCATACATTCTGTCATGTCCCTGCATTATGTATTATTCGTTCAAATCAAAGATATGAATGATATTATAAATTGAATATATTTAAATAATATTTATTTAAAACAATTAAAAGATATATTATTATTATATTTATAAATAACACATAAACAATAATAATATATTATAAATATATCTAATAATATAAATATAAATATTCTTATATTTATCTTATATTATAATATAAATATAAATAATATAATATGAATCATATATCATTTACTATGATATAAATGATATAATATAAATAATACAAAATAAATAATATATCATTTATTATAATGATATAACATAAATACAAATAATATAAATAAACTATATGTTAAGGGAGTTACGTATGGTTACCACAAGTCATAGAAGGGAATAACATAAAGTAATAAAAATTATGAAAGGGTAAGTATGTCTTTTACCACCAGGCATAATAAATATCCAAAGGGAAATAAATAAAGAAAAGAAGATGGGCAATAAATAAATAATATCCCATAAATAAATATATTTAGATCCGCATTATATTTATATATATTTCTGAGTCATAACTAGAAAAGATATCATAAATATATATAGGGAGGAATTATTCAAGTAAAAATAAATATAATAATAATAATAATAATAATATATAATAGTAAATATATATTTATTCATTGCATAATATAAGGGCATTCATATATGGAATCGGGCTGTTGAGAAGATGCCGATCTCATAATAAGGAGCTCTTAAGTAATACAAACAAATATCGAGTATCAAAGTTTAATAATATTTATTTATTAAGGGTGGTGACGGGTGGTGAATTGCACCCCTTCAAACTTATAAATATTAATGGGCCCATCTAACAAAAGAGGGGAAATGAATAGAAAAAGGAACGAGGAGAATAAATATCTAACGCATCCAAAAGGTACCTACAGATCGTCTGAACAGCAGGTAAGTATTTTAATATATTTAATTATTAAGATGTAATATATCTATATATATGTGTGTAAATACATATATATATAAATAAATATATATATATATACAATAATATTAATAACATATATAATAATACAATATAGAGATATTATTAATATTATAACAAATATTATAATATATAAATATTAAAGAATAGGCAAAAGAGAATAGAATCCAGTGGGCAGATTCAACAAGACAAGTAAGAGGTACGTGCACTTTCCTTATTAATAGGTTAGGCAATATAAATGTTGTAGAAGAATAATATGAATATAAATGGACTGTCAAGTTAATTGGTATAATTATGATGTTAACTATAAATAAATGCACTTAACTTAGACAAAACTATGAATGCACAGAAACTAATATAATGAATAAATGTAATGATATATGATCAATATTAATATAAGGCATCTTGTGTTAAATGCCAATAAGAACAATTATGATATTTATGAAATCAATTAAAGATACAGTAATGGTATGTTCATCTCATCACTTCTATTTCCCATAACCATAGGAGAGGCGGTCTTGTTAGGTAAAGGCGGGGTAATTCCATCACAATGGATTGGAGAGGGTTTAACGCGCCCTAGACAAGGATGCTAGGGAGAGGTGGAGTAATTCCATTCCCAATCGCATTGGAGAGGGTTCAACGCGCCCTAGACATATAATTTCCCCATCCATGGTTAAGGAATAGAAGGAAGATGATATGGGAAGATGAACTTAGATTATTACTTCTATATTTCTCTATTACTTCATCCTTAAAGGAATGTTAGGTCTTGTGGGGAGAGGCGGAGTAATCCCATCCGTAAGAAGGCCCGTAGGCTGGGACAAAGTCTCCCGTAGGCTGGGTCAAGAGATAAGCCCGTAGGCTGGGACATAGTTCCCGTAGGCTGGGTCAAGAGATGGTTTTAGTGCGCCCTATACATGTAAAGCCTAGTTCTATGAGGAAGAGTAATAAGGAAAATATGCATGATTGAATTATGGAACGTATTATAGAATAGTTATCAATAGCAAGTAACAATTAGGAAATAAATAATCCTTGGAATGATGTGAATACATTATCATTGATCTTATTTGATCTATTCATCGAAAAATTATTAATCTATAATATTTCTAATGTCTCCTTGAGAAGCACTTTGAATGCAAATTTAGGTTTAAATGTTTCCTCTAGAAAGAGGGACATTACAGTGGTATCAGAGCAGTGATCTTGCCATCCTGTAAAAATAAATAAAATTAAAAAAAATCAATGAAAATGGTAGGTATGAATTTCGTGAATTGTAGGAATAATGTTGTTTAATACATTGCTAAAGTATATATTTTTAAAAAATATATATTTATGATGTAACATTTAAAAATTAAATTTACTTACAAATATGTAATAAATAATGAGTAAATGAGGTGAAAAAATAAATAAAAATAAAATAACTCTTTAATAACAATAAAATTACATTAAGTAAATACTCTAAATGAAATAGTAAAATAAAGTAACTCTATTGAATTCTTATAAAGTAATATATTTGACAAAATTATTTTTATCTTGACTTAATGTTATTTTATAACTATAAGATTATATCATAATATATAATATTATAAATATTATGTGTTGTATAAATACATCATATATAGTTTATATATAGATGTATTTTCAAGAAACACATAAATTAATTAAGGATGAATATAAATATAAAATTTGTGATCACAATAACCATGTGATTAGACCCACAATCCTACTAAACATAACTATAACTTTTAAAATAAATAAATAAATAAATAATAAAAAAGTATTATATACTTTAATATTAAATTTATTATTACCATTTTTAATGTATACTTTAATATTAAATTACTTATACTTTGGCCTAATCTTTTAACCATAATAATTGTGATTGCTTGAGGACAAGCAATCTTGAGTGGGGAGGGTTGTCATGTCCCTGCATTATGTATTATTCGTTCAAATCAAAGATATGAATGATATTATAAATTGAATATATTTAAATAATATTTATTTAAAACAATTAAAAGATATATTATTATTATATTTATAAATAACACAAACAATAATAATATATTATAAATATATCTAATAATATAAATATAAATATTCTTATATTTATCTTATATTATAATATAAATATAAATAATATAATATGAATCATATATCATTTACTATGATATAAATGATATAATATAAATAATACAAAATAAATAATATATCATTTATCATAATGATATAACATAAATACAAATAATATAAATAAACTATATGTTAAGGGAGTTACGTATGGTTACCACAGGTCATAGAAGGGAATAACATAAAGTAATAAAAATTATGAAAAGGTAAGTATGTCTTTTACCACCAGGCATAATAAATATCCAAAGGGAAATAAATAAAGAAAAGAAGATGGGCAATAAATAAATAATATCCCATAAATAAATATATTTAGATCCGCATTATATTTATATATATTTCTGAGTCATAACTAGAAAAGATATCATAAATATATATAGGGAGGAATTATTCAAGTAAAAATAAATATAATAATAATAATAATAATAATATATAATAGTAAATATATATTTATTCATTGCATAATATAAGAGCATTCATATATGGAATCGGGCTGTTGAGAAGATGCCGATCTCATAATAAGGAGCTCTTAAGTAATACAAACAAATATTGAGTATCAAAGTTTAATAATATTTATTTATTAAGGGTGGTGACGGGTGGTGAATTGCACCCCTTCAAACTTATAAATATTAATGGGCCCATCTAACAAAAGAGGGGAAATGAATAGAAAAAGGAACGAGGAGAATAAATATCTAACGCATCCAAAAGGTACCTGCAGATCGTCTGAACAGCAGGTAAGTATTTTAATATATTTAATTATTAAGATGTAATATATCTATATATATGTGTGTAAATATATATATATATATATATAAATAAATATATATATATATATATACAATAATATTAATAACATATATAATAATACAATATAGAGATATTATTAATATTATAACAAATATTATAATATATAAATATTAAAGAATAGGCAAAAGAGAATAGAATCCAGTGAGCAGATTCAACAAGACAAGTAAGAGGTACGTGCACTTTCCTTATTAATAGGTTAGGCAATATAAATGTTGTAGAAGAATAATATGAATATAAATGGACTGTCAAGTTAATTGGTATAATTATGATGTTAACTATAAATAAATGCACTTAACTTAGACAAAACTATGAATGCACAGATACTAATATAATGAATAAATATAATGATATATGATCAATATTAATATAAGGCATCTTGTGTTAAATGCCAATAAGAACAATTATGATATTTATGAAATCAATTAAAGATACAGTAATGGTATGTTCATCTCATCACTTCTATTTCCCATAACCATAGGAGAGGCGGTCTTGTTAGGTAAATGTAATGTCCCCTTCTAGTAAGCTGAAAATTTTCACTATTCAACACAACTTCAACTTAGTAAAAGAGAACATTAGTAATCTTTTAATCATTTCTTTCAACATATGATCATTAAGACTATAACATATTAGATTATATTCACATTAAGTTTCATATAAAATATATTCACATATATGTTATTCATTTTCATCATTGGTTCATGATCTATCTTGTATCATTAATCACACATGAGTCATGGACATACATCGGGGAGAACGTTCGTAATCCTATCCATTAATCAGACCACTCACCTAATATGAGAGGGTGGGTTAAGGATTCCAAGACCCACGGCCGTAGGCCCAAGGCTTCACCTCACACCCGGAGGTACTTCACTCTTGGCTCGGAGGGGCTTATAGCCAGCTCGAGGTTCACCTACTGTTAGGCCATTAATATTATCTAGTCCTACGCAACCATAAGGTCAAGAACTTCATGCTACACCCGGCAATACTTCGTTCTTACCCTAGGTCTAAGAGCTTCATGCTACACCCGGCAATACTTCGCTCTTAGCTCGGAGGGGCAATGACTTGCCAGCTCGAGTGCTAGACACTAGATTCCTTCTGACCACCAGTCTCATACTAATAAGGTGTGTAGGTGGATTAAGGGGAAGGCTACTAATCCTAGCCCGGTACTCCATGGTCATGTTGATTGCTTATTAAAGGTGATCTCATAATCAATCCCTTTGTAGAGATATACTTATTATTCTATCATTTATATACATATATAACATTATATATATATATATTATTTTATCTTAGGATAGATGACCTACCTGGTGGTTTTGCTGACTCGATTCTATTCTTTAATATTTATATATTATAATATTTGTTATAATATTAATATCTCTATATTGTATTATTATATATGTTATTAATATTATTGTATATATATATATATATTTATTTATTTATATATATATATTTACACACATATATAGATATATTACATCTTAATAATTAAATATATTAAAATACTTACCTCCTATTTAGACGATCTGCAGGTACCTTTTTGGCTGCGGTAGATATTTATTCTCTTTCTTTTTTCTATTTCCTTTTCCCCTTTCTTTTGTTAGAGGGCCGGTTAATATTTATAAGTTTGAGGGGATGCAATTTACCACCCGTCACCACCCTTAATAAATAAATATTATTAAACTTTGATGATACTCGATATTTGTTTGTATTAGTTAAGTGCTCCTTATTATGAATGCCCTTATATTATGCAATGAATAAATATACATTTACTATTATTATTATTATAATATATTTACTTGAATAATTCCTCCCTATATATGTTTATAATATTTTTTCTACTTATGATTCACAAATATATATATAAATATAATACGGATCTAAATATATTTATTTATCGGATTTTAATTTATTGCCCATCCTCTTTTCTTTCTATCCCACAACCTTTATTTATTTCCCTTTTATGAGCTGTGGTAAAACTAGTTCTAACCATACGTAACTCCCTTAACATAGTTTATTTATATTATTTGTATTTATATTATATCATTTATATTATAATAAATGATATATTATTTATTTTATATTATTTATATTATATCATTTATATAATAATAAATGATATATGATTTATATTATATTATTTTTATTTATATTATAATATAAGATAAATATAAGAATATTTGTATTTATATTATTAGATATATTTATAATATATTATTATTTTTTATATGTGTTATTTATAAATATAATAATAATATATCTTGTTAATTGTTTTAAATAAATATTATTTAAATATATTCAATTTATAATATCACTCATCTTTGATTTGAATGAATAATACATAATGGAGGGACATGACAGTAAAGGCGGGGTAATTCCATCACAATGGATTGGAGAGGGTTTAACGCGCCCTAGACAAGGATGCTAGGGAGAGGTGGAGTAATTCCATTCCCAATCGCATTGGAGAGGGTTCAACGCGCCCTAGACATATAATTTCCCCATCCATGGTTAAGGAATAGAAGGAAGATGATATGGGAAGATGAACTTAGATTATTACTTCTATATTTCTCTATTACTTCATCCTTAAAGGAATGTTAGGTCTTGTGGGGAGAGGCGGAGTAATCCCATCCGTAAGAAGGCCCGTAGGCTGGGACAAAGTCTCCCGTAGGCTGGGTCAAGAGATAAGCCCGTAGGCTGGGACATAGTTCCCGTAGGCTGGGTCAAGAGATGGTTTTAGTGCGCCCTATACATGTAAAGCCTAGTTCTATGAGGAAGAGTAATAAGGAAAATATGCATGATTGAATTATGGAACGTATTATAGAATAGTTATCAATAGCAAGTAACAATTAGGAAATAAATAATCCTTGGAATGATGTGAATACATTATCATTGATCTTATTTGATCTATTCATCGAAAAATTATTAATCTATAATATTTCTAATGTCTCCTTGAGAAGCCCTTTGAATGCAAATTTAGGTTTAAATGTTTCCTCTAGAAAGAGGGACATTACACATTCCATGATGAAAGGCCATTCTATTTCCACCAATCTTGACATGCAAAGGCGACAAACCCTTTCCGACCATTCCTCTTTTGGTGTTTTCCACCTCCCTGTTTGGCATCTAAGATGGTGTGAACTAGTTTTTAGCTAGGCAATTAGCATTTTGGCTTTTCATTTTATTTTCGCTCCTATATAGTGTTTTTGCTCGTGGTCACATGTGAGATTGAAATTCTTGACATAATATTCTCTTTTTTGTCTGAGTTGTTTTGTCCACATGGCAGATTTGACTCTCTCTCACATACCTTTTGATTTCTACATTGGTCTTTGGGCACTCTTGTATGCTAATGCCCCATTTACTCAATCACTTGGCATTTTGCTTCATCCATGTGATATTCTTTCTATTTAGCTTTTCATCCGCTGCTATTTTGGGCCACTAATATCCCTCCATGTTCTTTATTTTCTTCAAGTATCCTAATAGCTGAATCAACGCCATCGTCGTCTGAACTAGGAAGGCACCAACCTCAGCTAATATGATCTCGTATGCGATTGTGGTTTTTTATTTTGAAATTGCTTGTAATTAAAAGCTTTTGTAACCTTTCTATTTGTCTTCATTTCACCACTAACATGTTGCTGCCCCAAACTTCGCAACCATACAACACCACCGGAGTAACAAGCAACCCAAAAAGAGTCATCTTGGTTTGCCAATCCCATAATTCAACTAATCTGCATCTGTTTTGAAGCATGTATAAGGCTTTACACCCCCCTTGTATCCTTTTAGCTCTACAAGCCTCCCAACTGAGATTGCTCTGAAAGTCAAGGCCTAGATACTTGTATCTGTTTACCACTTGCAAGGGGCTACCTTTGAACTCAGAATTTATTTGTTTCTTTTTTCTTCTTAAGGTAAAGATCATGACTTTGGTTTGACCAATGTTCACCTGCATTCCCACCTCTTGATAGAATAGTTCTAAAGCTCTTAGGTGTTCTTGCAAGCTATGCACCGTTTTAGCCATTAGGATAAGGTCATCCGCATATAGCAGCAATTTTACCACATAGGTAGCCAAGTGGACACCACCACCCATCTTGTCAATCCACTCCTCTAACTTGTCTATGTATAGCCCAAACAAAGTGGGGGACAGCGGGCATCCCCACTTGACCCTGATGTCAGTCCCAAAGCACTCAAATAAACCACCTTTTGTTCTGATTTTGGCCCAAACCTAATCATAAAGCCTATGAACAATTGCCCTATATTTTTTCGGTATTCCCAACCATTCTATTCTGCACTAAAGTTTGCTTCTAGGCACCATGTCAAAAGCCTTTTTGAAATTGACAAAACAACAATAGACCTCTTCCCCTTGTTTGTCCCAAACCTTTTCAATCAAATGTCTAAGAGTGACGCAATGATCAATAATAGAGTGTTTTGGCCTGAAACCTATCTGCCCTTTCGTCCTCTTACCCTCCTTTTCAGCCCAAAGGCTAATTCTACGCTCCACCATACTTCCAAAGAATTTTCCAAAAAGAGGATTAATCATAATAGTAAGATAGTTTGATGGGTTGTTGACATCCCTTCTTTTGAGGAGATGGATGACGACACTAGTTGTCCAATTTGCTGGGAAACCATACTAAATGACCCCGTTGAATATCTTTTCGATGTGTGGTGCAAGAGCTTCTAAACCCCATTTTAAGAATTCTACCTGTAGACCATCCATGTCCCAAGCTTTGCCCACTGCTAACTTTTTGATTCCTTCCTTGATATCCTTTGTGGAGAAGAGTTTGGCCCTAATGTTAATTACTAGGGCGGGGCGACAAGGGGAACTCTTTAATTTGGTCCCTCTCATACAAAATTTTTGCATACTCTAACCATTGGGTGTTTGTGATATTATTCTTCACATTTGTTCTAGTTTGTTGAAGTTCCCTCCAAAAACCTCTTGGATTATTCTTCCCAAGAGAAATCAGCTCCTTCCTCCTAACTTTCATGGACTCCTCTTTTTTAGATCTCATTAAATTTTCGTACACTTTTTTACATAATTTTTCCTTTCCCAAGACATTCATCATTCTTTTTGCAGCCTTGCATTCTTCATCAAACCACAGATTTGCTGGGAAACTATTTTTGATACCTCTTCTAGCCCTAGATCGCTTTCACTCCATGAGTGCCTTGTGGATTATAGCCATCAAGTTCTCACTGTTTATTATTCCCTTGTGCCTGCCAGAGCTGCCAATATCTTCTATTTCCTGTAGCTGTCTTGCAATCATTGCTTTAAAAGTGTCTTGGGTCTCATGAGCCATAAGGATTTTGCTTTGAGAGCCCTTTTTTTACTTGGTTGAAGACTAGTCCTTTGCTGGTCATTGTTTTGTATACTAATCTTAACATAAGCAGGGTTATGATCAGATTTCTTTTCTATAGGACAGCTTCCTATCTCGACCTCCAATATCCTTGGCATAATATTATGTGAATAAATGACATAGTCCACAACGCTTTGCCCATTGTATGTTTGACATGTGATGTTCCCAGAGTTTGGCCATGTCTTTATTCCATTACCTATGATCAAATCATGCAAGCTGCATATCCCTAATAATTCAGCTCCAAAATGCAAGATACCTCCTTTTTTGACTTGGGAGACCCTTCCCCACTTCTGCTTCTCGTCTTCCTCTGACCATAATGGGTTGCTATTCCATCTCTCTTCCTTACTAAGGTAAAGAGCTTGGTTATTTGTTGTTCTTACATTAAAGTCCCCTAATAAAATGACCTCACCTGTGTCACAAAATTCTGTTGTCTCTTTTTAATGCTTCAAAAGGATCTTCTCTGTCTAGGTTCATTTTCTTGTATGTTTTAGACCCACAAGGGGCAAAGTAGCATGTTGCAAGATAAATTGTAGTATCCTTGTTTGCCATCCTCATCCATGTGTATTGGCTATTTGGGTCTTTCTTTTCCCCTTTTGTGATAATGCTGCGAGATAGTGTGATAGAAATGGGTGGTGGGGCCAGAGGTTCCAAAATGCTTTAATAGAAACAATCTTACAAGGAAGTGTTTTATGGGCTCCAACCTATAAAGGTTATGCTAAGGATAAATAATAATGTTTTGCTGTTATTAGTTCATGTTATCCACCCCACTCAGATTTTCTACCATGTGCACAGGCTTAATATGAATTGGTATATTATCTCTTTTATATGCTAAAGGGAATATTAAAACATATGGTTTTACAAGGAGTGATTACCCGTGGATAATTAGAGTGGCCCCTACCATAGGTTTCTGCATATAAACCATTTTAATATATGAGCTCAGTAAAATGGAAGTAAAGGAGCTGCAAATGTTAAAATTAAGTGAAACCTATTTTCACAGGCTGAGTGAAATTTTGGAGCTGGTATGTTTTTACACGGGAGTATACCGACTATACGTTGAGAATCTTGCTCTTTCACAAGAAGGTAAACAGTGAGTCTCAAGTGAAATTTTCAAAGAACCATGGAGGCATTTTTATTGCAGGAATTTTATGCAGAAAGGGGGCAAATTTCTCATTTGCCATGGGATAAAATCTTTGAGTGAGTAATGCAAATTTATTTGCTGGAGCAGAATTATTTGGGAAAATGATATTTTCTTTTGCAGGGATGAACAAGTGCAAAGGCAAAGTTGGGGTCAAAGTTTGGATGTCTTAATTTAGTATGCAATCTAGGCAGTTTTGTATTTGATATAAATTATAAATTTCTTTGAGTTCTTTGGGGAGGTCTCAGCTGTTTGTCTAGTCTGTCTTTGAGTGTCTGAACCAAACATGGGTCAATTTGGCTGAAATTGTACAGTGTCCTCTGATTAGTGTGTTCTAGGGCAACAATTTTGCTAAGTTACCGGTTCTGGTACGGGTTCTGGTTCGGGTTTGCGGGTTCGGTTCGCCGGTTCGGTCAATTTTTTTTTTGGTGTGGGTTCGTTTTGGGTTCGTCCATACAAAAACATATAAAAATTAAAAATATATACATATTTCCAATAGTAATTAAATATATATATTTAATATCCATTTATATATTAAACCCATAATTTATAAATATCTAATATCCATTTATATATATTATAATTTATAAATATATTATGTAGATATTTAAATATTATATATAAAAAATATTATATACATATAAACAATATATTTATAAATTATAATATATATATATATATAAATATACATATAACAAATATTGTTATATAAAAAATATAAATATAATTATATAACAATATACAATAGACTATATATTTAAATTAAAATTAATAGACTATATATTTATATTTAAATTAATATATAGACTATTGTTGTATATATATATATATATATATATATAATTAAACAAATATATTAATTTAAATATAAATATAATTATATAACAATATAGACTATTATATATATTTAAATATTGTTATATAAAAAATATAAAAATATAAAAATACATAAATATAAATATAAATCGTTTATATGTAGAAATAAAAATATATTAATATTAATAATAAATATCTAAATAATAATATCTAAATACTAATTAGCCGATAGGCTTTTCTATGTGAGTATTATAGGGCTCGGAATTGTCTCACGCCGTGAAAGTTCATGCCGGAAATTTTTTTAAACTCGTCGGGTGTTCTTATCGGCGTATTCCTTGAATAGTCTCACGCCGAAAAAAATTCGCGCAAAATTTTTTCTTAACTCCTCGGTTCTTCCTATCCGCAAATTCCTTGAATTTTAAACTCGTCGAGTGTTCTTATCGGCGTATTCCTTGAATAGTCTCACGCCGAAAAAAATTCGCGCAAAAATTTTTCTGAACTCCTCGGTTCTTCCTATCCGCATATTCCTTGAACCATTTCTCCTATCCGCATATTCGCTTGTATTCTGCCTCTAAACTAATGCAGATTCGTGGGGAAATTTTTAAATTTTTGCTAAAAAACGTGGTGGGTTCGCCCGGGTTCCTCTGTGACGAACCCACAGGCGTTTTGGCAAATCCTGGAGGAATCCCCGCCCGAACCGAACCCGGATCTGGATCCGGTACGAATCGGACCGGGACCCTACAGAAACCCTAGGCGAACCGGTAACATAGCAATTTTGTAATTCAGGTCTTCTATAATGAGTCTTTCATTGTCTTTTGCAAATTTGGAGGAGGTATTTTCAAACAGAATCCTCTCCAGGTCTGCATGTCTCCAAGGTGACTAGTAATTTCATGGAATTTGATTATAAGTTCAGGAAATTTCACAAGTTTCTGGAGCCACATTTGTTGGTTATGTGGTATGTTTTTGTTAGTATTTTGTCGAGTACAGTTGTAAAGTCTTTCCATGAATATCATATGGATTATTTGATTATTCTTAGATGGAGAAGTGCTTTCTTGAGTCGTTGAATTTTGTGTTAGAATAAAAATCCAGCAATTCCATTCTTGTTAATTGGTCCTTAACTCTCTACATTCTAATCATAGGTTTGCTTCAATTTCTAGATCGACGTGTTCCCTGGGTCTAGGTCTTGAGATTCATCCCTTAGAATTAGTGGAATTTAAAGCTTTGGTTACTAACACTGTCATTGTCCAATCCAGTCAAAAACAGTATTTCTTTTTCAAAGTTGTTGAGTTGTTTGTAGCTTCGATCAGATAGTGCATGAATATAAACTATGTTAAATATAGCATGATCGAATGATTTAAACAATGATTAGCAATCGCTAAATGACGATTCACACCTGTGATAGATGTGACTCCTTGAGGAGTCACGTCTATCACAAATGTGACTCCTACCATTGCTAATATATATATATCAACGTTTTGCCCTGCAATTACATACATCAACACAAAAATCGGAAGTGTATGAGAAGTGGAAATTGCATCTGCTAAACAAAAGAAAGTAATAAATTAAATCTGCAATACAAATATCCAACATTCAAAAGATATCCAAGTCTGAGATTATAAGTTCGATTTGATTTTACATGGTATCAGAGCCAAGTTAAGCAGAATCCGGGCAAAAAATCGAACTTGAGAAATTCAGATTTAATACATCTGATTTCTCAAATGGCAGCAGCAATCCGATTCGAAGACAGATTGGAAGGAGGAAATAACTTCTCATCATGGAAATTCAGAATTATGATGATACTAAAAGAAAATAAAGTTGATTCATTTGTGAGAGAAAATAAAACAGAACCAGAGAATGATCCTGATAAAATGACATGGATTGAAGGAAATGACAAAGCCATGAAAATCATAGTTGATGGAGTTAGAGATCATATCGTGCCAATTCTGACAAAACATGAGACTGCATATCATATGTTTAAGTCACTTGAAAGCAATTATGAAATTAATAACTCCAGCAGAACCTTAGCCCTAAAGAGAGAAATAAATCATATAAGTATGAACAAAGGAGAATCTATCAATGCATACTTTATGAGAATATCTGCACTAAGGGATCAACTATCAACACTTGGGTACCAAATTGAAAGCAAGGAACTAACACTTATTGCCCTAGATGGTCTCCCAAATTCCTGGGAGACATTTGTTCAAGGAATTAGTGCAAGCTCTAAATTTCCAAAATTTGACCGCCTAAGATCAGACTGTCTTCAAGAAGAATCTAGACAGACAAAGAAAGGGTCAAAACAGAAAAATATAGATGAAGATCTTCATGTTCTAAATACAAACTCTCACAAGAAAGAGAAGAAGAAACACTTCAAGAAGAGGAAATATCATCACGGGAAAGGTTCATTCAAGAAAGATATTTCTCGCATCCAATGTTTCAGATGCGACCAATATGGACACTATGCAGTTAGATGTCCTGATAGAACCAAGCAACAAGCATCTTATGTCAAAATAAAGGAGCATGAATCCGAGAAATATGTATTCTACTCTGCACTTTCAAACCAAGTAACAAATAAATCCAACACTTGGGTTATAGATAGTGGTTCATCAAGACACATCACAGGGTTCAAGGAGCTACTAGACACCATGGTAGAAGAGACTAACGAAGAAGTAACAATTGGAGATAACTCTGTACATCCAGTCAAGGGTGTTGGCACATGCACCCTCAAATTAAAGACTGGCATCTCCATCCAACTTACTGGAGTATTGTTTGTCCCAGGCATCAAAAGAAATCTAGTCTCCATATCTGCACTTGAAGATAATGGATATAGGGTGACCTTTATGGATAGCAAAGTATTGGCATGGCCAAAGAATTCTACTATTAAGAAAGCCAAAACCATAGGTCATAGACAAGGGTACTTGTACAAGTTATGTACGGAACCAAATCTAGCCCTAATTCATGAAACTATAGACTCTAATGAAATATGGCATAGAAGACTAGGACACCTAAATTTCCGTGCCCTATCTTCCATGGAAAGACTAGTTACAGGGTTACCCAAACTCAAACAATGCAATTCAGGGGTATGCAAGGGGTGTGCCTTAGGGAAAAATACAAAGGGGTCCTTTCAAAATAGTTCTAGCAAAACAAATAACGTATTAGAACTAGTCCACTCAGATTTATGTGGACCCATGTCTGTACCCTCCTTAGGTGGGTTTCTATACTATGTAATCTTCGTTGATGACTTCTCCAGAAAGACATGGATCTATTTTCTTCAATGTAAAGAATCACAAGAAATCCTTAAAAAATTTAAGGAATTCAAATCCATTACTGAAAACTCTTCTGGGAGAAAAATCAAAACCTTAAGAACAGATAATGGGAGTGAATACACTTCAGACATTTTTAAAGACTTTTGTAAAACCACTGGGATTAAGAGGGAGTTCACTGTACCTTATAATCCTCAACAAAATGGAGTTGCAGAAAGAAAAAATAGAACCATCGTAGAAGCTGCTAGGGCTATGTTACTTGATCAAAATATAGACACTTCACTTTGGGCAGAAGCATCTAGTACTACTGTCTATATATAGAACAGATGTCCTCACTCTCATATTGATGACAAAACTCCTGAAGAAGCCTTCACTGGCACAAAACCAGACATTAGTCATTTAAGGATATTTGGTTGTCCTGTTTACATTCATGTGCCCAAAGAGAAAAGAACTAAGCTAGAACCTTCTAGAAGAAAAGGCATCTTTGTAGGCTATAGTCAAACATCAAAAGCTTATAGAATATATATACCTGGTCAAAGACAGATTGAACTAAGCAGAGATGTGATTTTTGAGGAAGACATAGCTTTCAAAAGAGCCAGAAATTATATCGAGACAGAAATTCAAACTTCCAACTCAGGTATAGAAGAGGATCCTACACCTGAGTTTCAGAGGGAGTATACTGAGGAAGATGTAAACCATGAACAAATCACATCACTAGAAAATCCCAAGAAAAGACCACTCTGGGCCACCAAAACAATGGAAGAAGCTAAAAATTATGCCGCCCCATCAGGGACTTTTAGGGAAAGCACAGGACCTAAGAGATTCTCTAGTTATGTAGCTTTAATGAGTGAATTCATTAAATCAAAACCTTCTAGTGCTATAGAAGCTCTTAAGCACCAAGCATGGAAGGATGCCATGACAGAGGAGTATCAATCCATCCTGAAGATTGATGTGTGGGATATAGTACCTAGACCAAAAGGGAAATCTGTTGTTTCTTCAAAATGGCTATTTAAAATCAAACATGCTGCAGATGGTAGTATAGGGAAATACAAAGCAAGATTTGTAGCCAGAGGATTTTCACAAAAGGAAGGAATTGATTACGATGAAACCTTCGCTCCTGTTGCTCGATATACATCAGTCAGGGCAGTTCTAGCTATTGTAGTAGCCAAAGGGTGGAAAGTCCATCAAATGGACGTAAAAATTGCTTTCTTAAATGGAACCATTGAAGAAGAGGTTTACTTAGAGCAACCTGAAGGATTTGAGATTCACAATGCAGGATCCCATGTATGTAAATTAAAGAAAGCTCTATATGGACTTAAACAGGCCCCCAGAGCCTGGTACGAAAGAATTGACAATTACCTCTTGAGATTAGGCTTCTCAAAGAATGATGCAGATCCAAATCTCTACTTCAAACAAAGCAAAGGTGATATGTTAATATTGATATTATATGTTGATGATCAATTGATTACAGGAGAAGATCACCTTATTGATCAATGTAAGAAAGATCTAGCTTCAGAATTTGACATGAAGGACTTAGGTCTATTACACTATTTCCTTGGACTAGAAGTATGGCAGAAATCAGACTGTATTATTCTAAACCAAGGGAAGTACACAATTGATATATTAAAAAGGTTTGGTATGATGGAATGTAGACCTATGTCTACCCCCATGGAAAAAAAATCTTCATAAATTGAAGGAAGCAGCAGCAGATTCTCCGTTGGCAAATCCCACTCTTTACAGACAGATAATTGGATCCTTGATGTATTTGGTTAATACCAGACCTGATATTTGCTATGCTATAAATGCCTTAAGTCAGTTTATGTGTGAACCTAAGGAGATACATCTTGTGGCTGTGAAGCATATAATGAGATACCTTCAAGGTACTCTAAATTATGGCATAAAATATGAAAAGGTTGACTTAGATCTACATGGATTCACAGATTCATATTGGGCTGGAAGTGTAACTGACCGGAAGAGCACCTCCGGATGTTGTTTCAGTTTAGGGTCAGCAATGATATCGTGGATCAGCAGAAAACAGTCTTCAGTTGCTCAGAGTTCTACAGAAGCCGAATACATTGCAGCTTCTATGGCTGCTAGAGAGGCAGTATGGCTTAGAAAACTACTTGTGGGATTATTTGGTAAACCTCTGAAACCAACTATCATTCACTGCGACAATCAAAGCTGTATTAAGCTATCCATAAATCCAGTATTCCATGATAGATCTAAACATATTGAGATTCCTCATCACTATGTGCGTGATATGGTGGAAAGGAATGTGATTCAGTTGGAGTATATCAGTACAGGAGATCAAACTGCAGATATTCTTACCAAACCACTCCTCAAGGTAAAAGTTGAATACTTCAGGAAAAATCTTGGTATGATTGAAATGTAAAATTCTAATTGATTTGTACTAATATATTAAAGATGTTTAATGTGTAAACATCTTGTGTCATATGTGTGACTCTATGACATTATGGGCCTACCCATTCTGTGTTTATTTCTAAAAGGTGACGATCTTTTGGATAATCTACACTTGTACCTAACATTACAAGGTGACGATCTTATAATGTTCATTAGACTGATATCATGTGACTTGATATTGGTATGAATCATGGAGTTATCATGATTAAGTTATGGTAGACATTATGTGACTTAATGTCAATGCACATACCATAACTGGGATATATAAGGAGAATGTAATATTCTCGAGTATAGTATATCCTTTAGTATCACGAGGTAGGTGATGCTACGTATCACGAGGTAGGTGATACTATATATCATGAGTTATGTGATATTAAATTACTTTGAGTAATTCATTACATATCAGATAATTTGATATTCACAAAGATTATTGTGATATTGTTATCTTCCCGAGCTAAGAGGGAGTGTTGAGTTGTTTGTAGCTTCGATCAGATAATGCATGAATATAAACTATGTTAAATATAGCATGATCGAATGATTTAAACAATGATTAGCAATCGCTAAATGACGATTCACACCTGTGATAGACGTGACTCCTTGAGGAGTCACGTCTATCACAGATGTGACTCCTACCATTGCTAATATATATATATATATCAACGTTTTGCCCTGCAATTACATACATCAACACAGAAATCGGAAGTGTATGAGAAGTGGAAATTGCATCTGCTAAACAAAAGAAAGTAATAAATTAAATCTGCAATACAAATATCCAACATTCAGAAGATATCCAAGTCTGAGATTATAAGTTCGATTTGATTTTACAAAAGTCTTTCTAACTCAGTAAGACCTTGCACAATCTTTCATGTTTCTCATCTTTTGTTATTTAGTATTCTAAACTTATCTATTTACATATACAGATTGGCTTAACTAGTGTACACCCTAGACATTATTTAATGGCTTTTCCTATGAATTAAGCAAGCCTCTTTATCTTTTATTTTAATGTACTCAACCAAAAGAATCATGCATGTAGAGAAAATAATTTCTAAAAATGAAATAATTTGATTTTTGAATAGAGATTTTTAAGAAAAGTTCCACATAAACAATGCATACCATACAAACCCCGAGGCAGCCAAATAATTTTTTTTATCCCAAGGTACAACTTGAGTTGATGCTCTATTTCTTCTCTTGTAAGGTCAGGATTGCGATTAGGATTAAGTAAGCACTCTTCTGTTGTGATGCAAGTACCTGAAGGAACGACAAGGCAATAAACATGTTTCAAGTAAGATATCGACATGCTAAAAATAAGAATTAAGCATAGAATGGAAATTGGACAATAGCTATGATTGTAATAAGAAACTCAATGAACTTCACTAGCCAAAGATACTCGATGAACTTCAATAGCCAAAGATACTCGATGAATAAAGGATATACAATTTCTAGAACAGAAACTTTAATTTCATTTTAAAAAACAACAAAGTTGAGAAAGAATGATGATAAATTCTGGTGCCCACACTAGAAACCAGCCTATGCATCCAAGGAACCAATAAATGGAAGTTCCTCCAACACACGTCCACAATAGATGGCAACCATAAATTGATGCAACTTACCTTGTCCATCCACATGAATACTGCCTCCTTCCAAAATCATGGAATGTGGAAATCTTATAAGCCTTTCTACTTCAAGGATCTGCATAGTAAATGGCAACGTTACAGTTCAGAAAATAGTATGATCTTCTTTTTCATATTCACCACCTGAGTCCCTTGACACTTGTACTTCCAAAAATGTGAATTGTCATTCATATTTCAACAATCTAAAGTACATATGTTTTATTTTCCTTACCTTTCTAGCAACAAGACTGTCAAGATCCCAGTCTCTATAACATCCCTCTATTTCTCCTGTAAACAAAAAGATCGTCAATAAATTTTGAAACCCACAGAAAATAAATATGAGATGTTGCAGACAATAGAGGAAAAAAAATGTACTGGCAATAAGACTTCGTATCAACAACCTGTTCCAACAAGGTAAAAAAATAATAATCAGGTGTAACATGAGTACTAAACTACATAACAATAGAAAAGATTATGACCAATGGAAATGAATATATACCACCCCAACTATTGAAATTCCAATCAATGCCTGCAACATTTTGGGTTTTGTTTTCTAACGGCCTGTCAGACACAACAAACTTCATTTGACAATGTCAGACCAACAAGAGATTTTCTATTTAAAGGTATAAAGGGAAGGAAATAAATCAATATTTACTACATGCAAAACCAGTACTATCTCAAGAGTACTTTTCCATCAGAATAAAGGGGATCTCAAGACTTACAGTTGGACCAATGTCCCGAAACCAAGCATCATTCATGCTCATCTCCAATACCCTAATATTTTGTGGTAACTGATCCCGTGCATTAGCCCACTTCATTCCAATAGAAAGGTATTAAAGGAAGTTAAAATTAATAAATCGCTATTTTGACGATCAAGATCATATTAAAATAGAAAAGGAAACAGTTAACCTCTATAGTAGTACAGAGATCAAGAGATAAGCAATCTAAAAAAGCATTAACTCTTTCCACTGCAGAAATTAAGAATTGAAGCATTTGAGCAACCTGCGATGCACTTGCACAGACTGTAACACTCTCAAACTTTGAGATAGCTGAAGCCACCTTAGCAAAGACATGTTGACCGTGCAATGCATCTTCACGCCAATTATCAGGGCGTTCCTGCATGATTTCAATATCAATGATCAGTTAAGGAATCTGCATATAACAAGATTTCAAAATTTCAAGCATCAATAAGTTTCTTCATGATATAGAAGCAATATTTCAGTCTTATTACAAAGAGTGATTGCAAAGATCAAAGTGATTTACACTATGGTCAAGATTCAATTTATTTTGCAAACATTATAGCCTTCCTTGGAAATCAAATTTGAAAGTAAAGCTTTCTAAATCTAATACTGAAAAAATAATACTCTTTCAAATTTGTTCTTCTCAACCCATCAGAGCACACCAAATTTGATCCATGCCTTCATTGCTTATAAAATTATGTTGCATGTGACATCTATGCTTACTGCAGAATGCCAAATAGAATTCACAATGCACAATCTATTTGCAGAACTTATTGCATATTTTCAGCAAGATAAAAACAGGGAACTTCCTGGATAAGCTGTTCATCTATGGCTAAGGCCTTTACCAGAATGCATTAAAGTGTGCTGTCAGGCCAAGTTGCATTGAATCCAATGCAGTGCTGCTTTATGGTTCATTATGGCAAAACTCTAGAAGGCATCATATGTCATGCCTGTCAACCGTAGATATTCAGACTTATACGGTTGCTATAAACAGTTAGACCAATGGTTATGTCTTTAACTGTCAAACATTGGTCCTTCAAATAGCACTTCCACTGTTGGGTTTAAGAGTGCCAATTTTATGACAGGCCCTCCCTATGCTGCTAGCATTTATTGAAAACTACCTCCAAAATATAAGCATCATTTTCTGTATTATTGTGCAATTGTTCTCTGTGAAACAAATCCTTTGCCTGTACTATGACTTGTGGTTTTGGTTTAGATGTTGGTGCAGAAAAACCCATACTTGGCCATGTAGGTGCACAAGTGTTGATCGTTAACCATGCCAAGGAACACAAAGATAGAGACACCTGGGAATTGCATGAAACGTGTCAGTTTGCATGAAA
The DNA here is from genome assembly GCA_027924645.1 of Cunninghamia lanceolata. Classification (NCBI taxonomy): domain Eukaryota; kingdom Viridiplantae; phylum Streptophyta; class Pinopsida; order Cupressales; family Cupressaceae; genus Cunninghamia; species Cunninghamia lanceolata. The sequence goes on along the minus strand of BSBN01000423.1, from coordinate 7,323,775 downwards.
AACATGTGCTAATTGTTTAATTCAGCTTCTCAAGACTTCTATGCAAGATTGTATCTCTAACTGGATTTACTTGCCCCATTTTGAGGGTGATGAAGGATGATTGAAGAATAATGAGTTGATGATTAGTAGTATTAGGATTAGATTTTGTTTGTTTCAAGTAAAGAGCCATTTTCTCCTATGGTAAGCCAAAGAGCTCTTTATGTATACTTTGCAATGTGAAGTTAATATACAGATCTCTTTTTCATTTGTGTATATGAAACTATGTTTACTCTGTGTTATTATCTACTTGTGATTTCATTTATGTTTCTGTCAACAATGCATAGGAGTGCATGTTAGAGCTAGGGTTGACATGCAAGTTTCAACCATCTCTACTTTCTGCCTTACAACGAGATCAGTGCAGCTCTGATGTGCTCTGGGTTATCATCTTGCAAAGTATAACATGCCAGTATATCTGAATATCTAATGTTTGGCTATCTCGTGAAGTGCATCCTAGGTATACAAAAAAGACAGGGAGCACCAAATATTCATGGACCATATGGGTCATACAAAAATAAGAATATATTATCAGGGTCTATTAAAAGCCCCAAACTATATTTTAAATAAGGATCGTCAATTCATAATACTTGGGACTTCGCAGAGTCAACCACCCCAATCACATTTCATCCTTTCTTTTGTTCCCAAGTAGGCAGATGGGATGTCAAATATTATGATTGTGGAAGGCTTTATATATCTGACTTGAAGTCAACAAAGGACAAGGAGAAATTCTATGTATAAATGCAATTTTTTCGATCTCCTTGTCTTTCTTCCTTTTCAACATATTTCTGTTGCTAATTGCCATAGGGTTTTTTGTCCTCTGTATAGGCTATGCAATTCCAAGACACCTTGCCATGGCTGAGCTATGAGCATCAAAACTCTTTTGCGGTGTGTTGGTCGGTATCTGCCCCAAGTTTACTCCCTTGGCTTGTTGGTGAAGCTTAGTTTGATTTTTTATGGAAAAGATTGAATATTTGTGGACTGATTATGTATGGTTTGACTGTGGTGGTGAAAAATTTGTGGTTGGAAGATCTTTCATGATGAAGCTTGATTTTGAGACCTCTCTCAAATAATAGTGGTGCAAGGTGTGATGTCCCCATTTTTAAGTTAAAAAGGTTCTAATTTTAATTTAATTTTATAAAGTATTTTAATTGCTTTATAAAATTATATTTTTATTAAGTTACTTAAATCAAATTAAAAACACTTTATTATTGTGTACACAAAAACAAGTATTTAAAAAAGTTCAACTGTGATCGTGTACACAAAAACTTTCATTTAATAAAATTAGGTCTGTCCTAATTTGTGAAAGTTTTAAAAGGATGCCTGGGAGTCATTTGATATCATGTATGGAGTTTATGTGTTTTTGAGAAGTTATGGTTTCAATTGAGTTCAAGGAGATGTTCCCTTGCATCAAGGAGATGATCCCTTGGTAGATTAAAGGTTTGGAGATGATCCCATACCTTTTCATGTTGTGAAATCAGTTCAGATTTCACAATTGGGTTTCAAAGTCTTGTTCTACATTTCTTTGGGTTTGAATATATTGCTAGGTTTTCGATATTTGGTCAGAGACCATCTTCATATTTCACTGGATGGTTTTTTGCATTATATTGTTGGAGTATTCATCAAATATCTATGGAGCTTTGGTTGTAAATCAACATCTTTTATATTATACAAATTCTGCCGCACTTGGTAAAGAATACGGTTCTATTTCAACTCTTACGCAAGTTTGTAGTAATTTACATTTGTGTAAAGATGATTGCCATCTACAAAGGGGACAGGGTCTGACACGTAGGTCCCAACAAGCAGCAGATATAAGGAGAAATCAAAGGAACTGGTTTATGAAGGCAATATTAACAAAGACTTTTGCAGACTTTTGAAGATTTCAGATTATCGTGGGCCCCAGTATGAAAGCCTTTTTCTCTAATCGCAGCTGATATTTCATAGTTTATTTTGATGTGAAGTCTCTGAAGGAAATCGTGGCAATTCATTATAATATTTAATTGTGATAAAAACTAAACAGGATCGTTGGAGTATTGTATTCCAAGTGCCAAACTAGGATGAGATTTCAAGCGCAGGAGTTAGATGAAATCGCAACATATTTCCTTTATCAACAAGGTGCCGCATAAGGGGAAATCGCAATAGTGTTGGAAGGAGTCATAACTGGCGCAGGAATTCGAGGATTTCAAGGGAATCGTAGCTTCAACGGCAGTAGTCGCCTTATAGTTGTCATCATCGATTATAAGGAAGTTTTCGTGAGCTCTTCCTAAGGAAGTGTGGCGCCAGATTGGGCAGAATAAATACAGCAGCCGCTACAAGTTCTTGAAGTCAACATTGTTGCATCATTCAGAATTGAAGGAAGGTTATGGAGATCTAATTTGGTGTATGATTGTTCAGTTGTAGGTTTACATCGATATTCTACAGGATTCTGTGTGAATGTGATCATCACTCAACATCAGATAAAATAGGGACTTTGTAAAAGTGGATCAACCAGTTGAGAGATTTTCATGATAACATCTACCAACCATTGCTATTCATCCTTGGGTAGAATTCATTTGATAGCATCACCTTTCCTAGGAGAATTGAAGTATTTTGTTTAGCCTGGAGTTCATATTCATAACAGTAATCATTCCCAGTGATTCAACGATGGCATTGTATTGATCTATGGATGGTATGTTAATTTTCTGAATTTGTCATGACTCTGTAATTGACTGTCAAAGTCCTGTTCATTGATGTAATTGAAGTAACTGCAAGTTTGATTGGCAAATACAAGATCTGATTTCTCATTCAAATCTTTAATTTGAATCATCTATTATATCTAGTCAAATGTTGGTTAAATTGCACATTAGTGTGGCATCATTTGTAATCAGTATATTGAGTGCAAATCAGAGTTTTAGCAAATATCCCGTCGGGGATTTTACAGTGGTATCAGAGCCTTGACCCTACCAGCCTATCTGGGTCTGAAAATTTTAGACTGATGGCAACACTAAATGATGAGATAACCGTTGCTTATGATGAGTACATAACACTTACTGATAAAGATCAAACAACATCTAGATTTAGAGCAATATATGGAGCATCAAAGAGAAGCAAAGACACGAACAAAGAACAAAGAAGTCTCATAGGAGTCATGGAAGGCATGCACCATTCAGCGCTGAAGACATCTTGAAAGATATTATGCAGTCCCAACAGAGGACAGCCCGTAGATTGCAGCGGAATGATGAAATATCCATAAATCTCTATGATGAGTTTAACGGGTGTAATGACTGGGAGAATGGTACAATAGTTGTCATTGATCAGCCTATAGATGAACAGGATTCTAGATTAGTCATTGAAGCAAAACAAGTTGAAGATGAATCTACTTTCTATTGTGATGATGATTCCTTGCTTGAGCATGATCTTGACTTAGCTTCATAGCATTAAGAAGGTATGAAGGTGGTTGATTTTGAGATGGTTAATTGTGAAGACACATTGTCATGTTCCTCGATCACTCGAGCATTACATTCCAATTAAAGATTGGAATGATATGGCAACATCAAATTCGCAAGATCCATCAATCCAAATCGAAGAACTACATCAATTACATAGTATGCATGATGACACCTTATATAATGATTAAATATCTAAACAAGTTAAGAAAGATGGATGTGGAACACAAGTTGGCAATCGGCACCCAAGCCATAAAGGATAAGACAAGACTTAACAAATGATTATGTTTCCATAAGGAGCGCCGATAAGGTGTAATGTTTAATGAAACATGGTGACTCTTCCAAAGATCAGGGAGTATAAAGGAGCATTTGATAGAACCGAAGAAGGCATCAAGTAAGCAATTATCACTTAATACATTAAAGAGAGTTACAGATCGAAGCAAGAACCATCATATGATGGCATTATCTATCAGCATCGACCAAGTGAATATCGAATATCTCCAGCGTTTCGAATTGGCTAACTATTGCCAGGGTTCAAGGCACAAATTAAGCATCAAAGACTACCTAATACAGTCCTACAGCAGATCGATCGATCAAGCTATAATTATCATCGAATATATATATAATCTAGTTTGAGTAATCAGAGGCACATCTGAGTAACAGCCATCAAATAACATCATCACAAGGTATGATAAGATCTCCTTATCTTCTTATTCTAATCGATCTGCATATGGATTAAAATATGATTGCATAACATCTAATATAGTGAAATGATTAAGGAGCCTGTTAAAGAAATAGGCAGTCAATATCAAATAATATACAATTTGTATGATGCAATGCTTTCATTGTTGTTCAATATGGAAGATTAATAGGATATAAATGTTGATCATATCTAATGAACTGTAATTGAAATAAGGAAATCAGTATCTATAGAAATCATTGTAATCAGAAATTGCCTTGACATTATAGATGTCTCTATTTGCATTATGAAGTAACAAGAACTGAACCTATAGATTTGAATGTGAATAAGTATATATGGCTATTGAAAAGAATGTCATTATATAGGAAAGGATAAAAGATATCATTAGAAATAAGAAAGGAAACTTACATAACATGAAATGAAGAATAAATAAAGAGATTGGGAATTATATGATTACATAAGATAGTATGATTAAATATACTATCTCGTGATCCAAGGGATCGCGAGATAGAAGGATTCTAAGGCATAAGGATGAGAGTGTAGGATGATGGCCCATCATGAGTGCTTGATAAGAAGGCCTTTGACTAACCCCCTAAGGAGAAGGCCTTAGGTTAACAACCTAAGGAGAAGGCTTTAGGGTAAACCCTAAAGATTAATGAAGGCCTTAGGGTAAAACCTAAGGAGAAGGCTTTAGGGTAAAACCTAAAGATTAATGAAGGCATTAGGGTAAAACCTAAGGATTATCTAAGAAGGCCTTGGGATAAAACCTAAGGATTAATTATGAAGGCCTTGGGGTGAAACCCAAGGATACATGAAGGCCTTTGGCTAAGTTGAGGATTATTCCCACTTGAGACAAAGGAATTGAATATCAAGCCCATGGTGACCACTCATGCCTAACTCATCATCCCTATGAGAGAAAGATGACATGATTATTATGATGACTATGATATTAATGTGCATAAATATATGGTTCTAACCCTAAATGGAAAAAAGAAGAATATGAATTTTATCAAATGACTAAGATATGAAAGTGAACTATGTACTAATGTTCCCTCTCGCAAGTTGAAATTGTGTGCAAGGTTGCAAAAAAGTTGGACTTGCTAGAAGGGGACATTACACACATCACAAAGGTATGAAAGCAATTCTGATTTTTGCAACAGCACTCCTATTTCCTCCTATAATCATGAAATAGCATCCAAATCTATGATAGTTATGGGTAATGAATTGTCTCATGAAAACATATGTGATGCACTTGGAAAGAATTGTATTGGAGTGGCAATTGACAGTGAGCATTTGAATTTTGAGATGGATGACAATTCTATGAAATGGCATGACATCATACCTGATTTATTTGAGGACAGCAGCATTGTGACTCATCATTCTCACGAAATACTGTCAATGTTAATGTTCCATTTTTGGCACATTGATTATTATGGGCATTTGTGCTTGTTCCTAGTCTTTTGGAGGCTATCCAACATGTTTGAGAAGAACTCCAATGTTCTTGGAGTGGTCTTAGTTCAGTCTGCAGAATAGTTAATTGGGTTTTCCTTTTGTAAATGGATAATTTTGTCATGGTTTTGAGCTCAGTTGATGTTCCGGGTAACATTGATGGTTTCTAAAGTTTGATCGGGCTTCTGGTTTGCTCTCCAAGATACTTGGAGGAGTTTTCTATTTTTGGAAAGTCACCCAGAAGGCATCGTTGCACATCCCAAACCTTACAGAGCATATTGGTTCAGTTTATTTTGCTTTCGGAGGTCGTTTGGGATTTTCCGCAAAATTTAATATTTAATGAGCTATTTTAATTATTATTTTCACTTAAGCTCCTAGGGGTGAAAATAATTAATAAAAATCTAAGTGTTATAGCTCGTTGGAAAGAGGAAGAAAAGTTTTAAATCATGGATGCATCATTTTGGGGCCTTGCGAAGCAGATATTTCATTTATTTCCATAAAGGGGTCTTTGGAGCTAAAAAGAGCTTTTAATTAAAAGTGGTGACTTTAAGTTGTGCACACTTAAGGAATTATTTTTTATTGTTTGAGGAGAAATATGAAGGGAGAAAGGAAATAATATTTTATTTCCCTCAAAAAGTTATAAAAAGAGGAGTTGGGCTCATTGTTTAGGATGCTTGGATTTGTATTGTTACTCTGCTGGATTGAACCTGCATGTTCTTCCATATTCTCTTGAGGACGAAAACCCTCTTGTGGAATGCTCTTGAGGACGAAAACCCTCGAGGTTGGGTGTGGTTTCACTACAGGAATCACCATTGTGCTGAAGAAGAGATTTGAGCAAACTTATCCAGAGTTTGCCAGTGAGCTTTCATGGAGCTGAATATGTTTGAAGTTGCTAAGAGTTTTTGGATTAGAGTTCATTAAATATCATGGCAATCAGATGAGAATGAAGTTAGAAGCAGATTTTTTATGCCTTGTATAGTTTTAATATCATATTGCTGGTCCGTACCATTATATTGCCGTACAGGCAGAAAAAGAGTTTTGCAAAAATAAAATTATTGAGAAATTCTTTGTGTCTAAATCTTTTTGCACTATTAATATTTTCCTTAGGCGACCCCAATCTGATCATAGTGAGTGGTTGGGAAGCTTTGTTTATTTTTTTATGAGCAGCCGTACTTCTGCTGGCCGTACGGCCTGGGAAATGCATAGTTTGTGAAGTGTTTTTGTTAACTGATCTTTAGTGCATGGGAAACATTGGATTTGTCTTGTATTAGCATAGTTTTTAGAGTGGGAAACAATATTGTTAAGTGTGGGCAGTTTCTTGGGAGTTTTCAGCAGTCCGTACTATGCTGGGAAGGTGCCGTACTAGTCTGGAAGAAGTCATTTTATAGTCTATCACTCTCTCTGTTGTGTTCAGTACATATAATTGATAGATCATTTAGGGACCGCTTGTTTTGTCAAACATTGGGTTTAGTCTTGTAATATTATACTTCCCTGGATGCCAATGGTCTGTGTAGAGAGCAGTTGATGTATCATTTCAGGTTGCAGCAGTGACGGACAGCAAATAAATACTACATTATCATTCAGCTATTCAAGAAATCTGCAGGGTATGGTCATGCTATCTTCACAAGATTCTTAATAAGTCCAAACAAGACTTGATTTACATTGTATTTGATATCATTGTAATCTTTCTTGTGAATCACATTAAGGCCCCTGGATGGTTTACCGCCAGTGTGGAGGAAAGAACAATTAAACATATTGTAACCCCTGGATGGTTTTACCGCCAGTGTGGATAAATGAACTGTTCTTTATTGTTTCTACCCACTGCATAAGTGGAGTATTCCCACTGAATAAGTGGATGGCATTGTAATTTTCCTTTCTTGCTCTCATACCCACTAAAAGTGGTGAATCCCCACATCTTGTGGATGCCTGCATATGCAGATGAATGTTTATTTGTTTGCACAATGTTTTAATTTGTAATCTAAAGCATATTATGCTCTCACCTTGCCCGAATTGGGATCTTGGTGATTAGAAGTGCGGAGGAGTTTAGTTGTGCTAACACTGTTTATCATTGTTCTATATTTTGGAAAAAAATTTGGGGTTGTATATTACAATCAATTAATCATGAGGAAATTGATGATCTGATATCACCTATTGATGGCAGCCCTACATCAAGTAATAGACATGAAGATATTCATTGCAAGAGGACTCATTTTGTATACTTTGGCATAGAAGAGGTAAAGAGGTCCGAAAAGATGAATGAAGAATGGATGCAAAGAGCCAAAGAGGCTAAATTAGTGGCTGCCAATGCTAGACAACATCTTCAAGAAGTCAAAGAAAAGGTTAATCTCATCAACATAGCAAGACAAAAAAGGATAGACCACATTAGGAGTCTCTTTATTCAAAGGGAAGATGAATCAGAAAATGAACATTGTGGAGATGAGGTTAATAAGACTTGTCATTTGGAGGAGATTCCAAACATGAAGGAACAAGTCAATGATGATATCAACCCATGGATAGATGAAGGTGAAAACAAATTGCATGATACATTGGTTTCCATTGGAGAGGATCAGCCTACTCTTGGGGTGACACAACATCATTTGATGATGCTCTCTTATTGGAGCATGTGGATGGTTTGACAATTTATTCTCCATGGTGTGATGATTATTCTTCATTGCTGGACATTGAAGTATGTGATTTCAGTACAGCAGTGATTGGGATAGTTTGTCATGCTGGAAATCAATATATTCTTGTTGTAGATTGGTTCAATGATGATTTCCTATCTTCATGCATCAAGGATGGTACTTTGCATATCATTTGGGATGACATTTTCAGATTGCATACCGCTGTTCCGATTTATGACAGCGAGGTAACAAGGATGAATTCATTTGTGTTTGCATCATTGTACGACAGTGGAAGCGGTCCCGGGAACTTCTACACCAGCAGCTTTGAGGTAATATGTTTGGTTTTGTTTGAGGAGCCTCGATTGATTTGGGATCCAGGGATTGTTTGGGTGCAAACTTTCTTCCCATTGCTTGGGGACAAGCAATGTCGGGAAGGGAGGGTTGTGATGTCCCCATTTTTAAGTAACATAAAAAGGTTCTAATTTTAATTTAATTTTATAAAGTATTTTAATTGCTTTATAAAATTATATTTTTATGAAGTTACTTAAATCAATTTAAAAACACTTTATTATTGTGTACACAAAAACAAGTATTTAAAAAAGTTCAACTGTGATCGTGTACACAAAAACTTTCATTTAATAAAATTAGGTCCGTCCTAATTTGTGAAAGTTTTAAAAGGATGCCTGGGAGTCATTTGATATCATGTATGGAGTTTGTGTTTTTGAGAAGTTCTGGTTTCAGTTGAGTTCAAGGAGATGTTCCCTTGCATCAAGGAGATGATCCCTTGGTAGATTAAAGGTTTGGAGATGATCCCATACCTTTTCATGTGGTGAAATCACTTCAGATTTCACAATCGAGTTTCAAAGTCTTGTTCTACATTTCTTTGGGTTTGAATATATTGTTGGGTTTTCGATATTTGGTCAAAGACCATCTTCATATTTCACTAGACGGTTTTTTGCATTGTATTGTTGGAGTATTCATCAAATATCTGTGGAGCTTTAGTTGTAGATCAACATCTTTTATATTATACAAATTATGCCGCACTTGGTAAAGAATACGATTCTATTTCAACTCTTACGCAGGTTTGTAGTAATTTACATTTGTGTAAAGATGATTGCCATCTACAAAGGGGACAGGGTTTGACACGTAGGTCCCAGCAAGCAGCAGATATAAGGAGAAATCAAAGGACCCGGTTTATGAAGGCAATATTAACAAAGATTTTTGAAGACTTTTGAAGATTTCAGATTATCGTGGGCCCCAGCATGAAAGCCTTTTCTCTAATCGCAGATGATATTTCATAGTTTATTTTGATGTGAAGTCTCTGAAGGAAATCGTCGCAATTCATTATAATATTTAATTGTGATAAAAACTAAACAAGATCGTTGGAGTATTGTATTCCAAGCACCGAACTAGGATGAGATTTCAAGCGCAGGAGTTAGATGAAATCGCAGCATATTTCCTTTATCAACAAGGTGTCGCATAAGGGGAAATCGCAATAGTGTTGGAAGGAGTCGTAACTGGCGCAGGAATTCGAGGATTTCAAGGGATTTGTAGCTTCAACGGTAGTAGTCGCCTTATAGTTGTCATCATCGATTATAAGGAAGTTTTCGTGAGCTCTTCCTAAGGAAGCGTGGCGCCAGATTAGGCAGAATAAATACAGCAGCCACTACAAGTTCTTGAAGTCATCATTGTCGCATCATTCAGAATTGAAGGAAGGTTATGGAGATGTAATTTGGTGTATGATTATTCAGTTGCAGGTTTACATCGATATTCTACAGGATTCTGTGCGAATGTGATCATCACTCAACATCAGATAAAATAGGGACTTTGTAAAAGTGGATCAACCAGTTGAGAGATTTTCATGATAACATCTACCAACCATTGCTATTCATCCTTGGGTAGAATTCATTTGATAGCATCGCCTTTCCTAGGAGAATTGAAGTATTTTGTTTATCCTGGTGTTCATATTCATAACAGTAATCATTCCCAATGATTCGGCGATGGCACTGTATTGATCTATGGATGGAATGTTAATTTTCTGAATTTGTCATGACTGTGTAATTGACTGTCAAAGTCGTGTTCATTGATGTAATTGAAGTAACTGCAAGTCTGATTGGCAAATAAAAGATCTGATTGCTCATTCAAATCTTTAATTTGAATCATCTATTATATCTAGTCAAATGTTGGTTAACTTGCACATTAGCGTGGCATCATTTGTAATCAGTATATTGAGTGCAAATCAGAGTTTTAGCAAATATCGCGTCGAGGATATTACACAAGTATGCTAAGAAGCCTGGCAGTTGCACCAATTTCTAGTGCAATGGTGTGTGCATTTGGTAGTTTCAATCACAACCCCATAGGTTGGCAGGGTAAAGCAATATCAATTACCCTTCTCTCTCAATGTGCATTTGTTTTTCAATTGTTTGGCTCCCTGTAATTTTTCCCACTTATGCCTCCCAAATCATAAGAAAGGAGTACAAATTGGCAACCAAGAGACCATTAATCTGACCCTCTGTAAGGGAGGCTATCCCTAGAAAATGTATAATGATAGAAAAAACTTCACAACCTAGCAATGCAAACTCCAAAGTGTTAGTTCTGTTACACTTCAAACGAACATGCAATCTTTACTACATTTTTTCCAAAAATAATTGATCCCATTACATGTTTGTGTCCACTTGTTATTCAGGTTAGAGTTGATGCTTCATTGATCATAGCTTAACTGGTTCCGTGTCTTCATGTTCTTTTTTTCCCTTGTTGTGTTCATTTATGTCCCTTGGTGGAAAAGCACATCTTGGAGATTACTTTGCCATTTTGGCAAAAATGCATTCATTACCCACTTTTCCCCGTTATTTTTGTTTATTTTTTCCTCCTTGGTGGAAAAGCATACTTTGAATGTCATTTTACATTTTTGGCAAAATTGTTCCTAATTCATGCTTCTTCCCCATCTTTCCCTTAACACTTTATTCCATTGTGTTTCAAATGCATAAGCCTATTCTCAAGAGCCAAATGACTTTTTGGCAAAATCATTTCAAAATTCCACTTCCATGCCTCATCCTTTCACCTTAACCTTTCCTTCCTTTGGTAAGTGTGAAAGTGCACTTTTAAGGCACTTTTAATGAAAGCATGAAAGAGGTACTAAATGCATGCTTTCACACCTTTTCCCCCCTTTCCCTTCTAATCTCTTCATTGCTAAGGTGTGCAAGCGTTCTTTCTTCTCACGTTTGCCAAAATGCAAAAATGGCCTTCATTTTCCCCCTTTGAGCTTCATTGTCTATTCATTCACAAAAAGCATGATTTGATAGCGATTCTTCCAAAACAGCAAAATCACCCCACTTCCAATTTTGTGCCTTTTTCCCTTTATTCAACATGCACATAGTAAAGCCTAGCACGAAAGTGCACTTTCATTGCATTGTTGCCAAAAAGGTAAAACCACTCCAATTTAGCATTTCTCCCCCTTTCTCCACTTTTGCACCTCCAACACTCTCTACAAGTCCTCATTTCCCATGCCAACTCTTCACGTGCTTATACCATTAATTCTTTCCTACACCCTTGCCCTATTTATCCTTCCTCCTCTCCCTCATTGTCTCACTTTGTCCTTTCCTCTCTTTTTCTTCTCCCTCTCCTCACACATGCATTTCTCTCCATAAATCTTTGCCATCACTGGTATATCGAGACATAGAAGAGCAATGACTCCAAAACAAGCAAGATATTCTTCCTGGTTTCTTCTTTATCATCTTTCAAAGCCGATGTAAATTATCCATTTTCTCTTTCAGCAATAATTGGCGGGTTTTGTCACCGACGCATGTTAGTACTCATATAGGTACCCCTACAAAACTCCACTTACAGTCAAGATTGCAGTCAGTAACCATGTCGTTCACATCATATTATCAATGTCAACCAAGTCGTCTCCCTTGTCAAATTACCAAGTCATCAAGTGTTGGTCTATTTTTGTCAGCTAACGATGTTTGCAAATTGATCATGGACAAAGAATGCCAAATGAAAGAGGTCGAGTTTTCAATGGTTTGGGAGCTCCCACACAAGAAGAAAAGGGATGAAATGTGAAGGGTTAGGACCTGATGGAAGAATGGCAACAATTGACAAAATCAAAGGATGGCAGAAACAAGCCCAAACTGTGTCAAGGGAAGAAATGAAGACTGTGTTAAACAAGCGCACTTTTTGGCCAAACCATGAGGAATCTGCGACAAGAATGGCAGTAAGACAAGTAAAGTGTGCCAAGGGAATGAAAATACAAAGACTTAGTCTGAAATTTTGATCAAGATGGCAATGTCTTAAGGAAACCACACCAACTTCAACAGTGAATAAACCAACTTCACACTTTTTGATGGGTCGTGCTAGTTAGAATGATGATTTAAGTGGCTGAGTGATTGAAAATCTGCAACCAGTAAAAGTGAGTTTGAAAACATAAAAAGGATGTCAAGTTTTTGGCATGGCAATGCTACTTCAAATCAATGACTAGACTCGCAATAGGATCTAAGAAATGCGCCTAATAAAGTTTGAAGTTAACTCGTGAAGATGAGCATGATTTTCACTTGTCAATGCCACTAAAAAAGTGTGATCAGGGAAAAGCAATCACCTAATTCCAAGATCAATGCCAGGTTGGAGTATTTTAAAGAAAACAAGTGACCAATCTGTAATATACCACCCCTTTATGTGTTTTCTAAGTTTAGTTGGCACCTGATGCGGTTTTGGGTTTTTGCATTTGACAAGCACACACATGCATATACATATATACGAAAACACAAGGAATGTAGAATACCCATATGCTCTATTGCAATGAAAATGTGCTAAATATCCATAACATCAAATACCCATATTGAGAAACTAACTTATTTACAAAAAGTGAACATACCCAATTTTGCTATCCACAAATATAGAGTTTTATCAGCAAGCAACTTGCATGTAGAGCCCACGTTTGTTACAAGAAATGAAAGATATCAGCTCAGCTTTGATCAGGAGCAGCAAACAGTTTGGAACCCAATGGAATCGCCCTCCCAAAAAGCACAAACTAAAGATTTCTGAGTCCTTAATGACCTGCACCAGTCTTCATGAAAGTATGGCCTGCTGTGTGGTGAATGACAGCAACATACAACTCTGATCTCACTCCAAACTACAGCTGAGAGGACTGTATCATAATAGCAAATGTCAATGCACAGTTTGATGAAGAAACCAGCGAATAATACCTACTCCAAACCCCAAATCCACTCTATGCTGGTATGGCCTTGGCTGGGCATGGTACAGCCTGTATGCAGCATGAAACTCCTCACAAAACCCCTCCAAAGTGTTATCTAATCCTTGCAATCTGTTCCTCGGTGACCCTCTGGAATTACAATGGCAAATAATTGAAGATATCACCTGGTAAAACCTTCCGTGACAAAGCTCTAAGTCTCCAAACTGTATAAAATGAAGCACAAATACAGCCACTGAGTATGGCTGCTCTCAAGCCCCCTTAGACGGTCTTCCACACCCACGGCAAGCTATTGCAAATGGTGGTTTTCGTCACCAAAAGCCCAATGGATTCTTCAAACCCTCATACATTGCAAAGCGATATGCAAAGAAAATATGTTGTCGTGAATGAATCCTCTTCTTTTCATTTTTGCTTATATATTTCCCTTACAAAATGCACTTTTCTTTTGCGAGGGAAAATATTTCATTTAAATTACCAGGACACCCTTGTGAAACCTCACTCCCCTATCATGGTATAGCAATATAAGGAAACCAATCATGAGGAAATGGGGAAAGATGGCAAGATGAGGGGATAACGGATAAATTAGAATCCTCATAAGGTACGCCACCTCATATGAATGGCATGGGCCACATGAGGCCAAAGGGGTTCTGCGTTTTAGTTGAAGGGTTCTGCCTTTGGGCCTAGAGAGGCTAAGACACCCCATCGAGTCACTCTCTTCCATGTTTCCCCATGGTTGATTATCCCAAGGTAAGATTCAATTGAGTTTATTAAATTGTTATGGACTTACTGATGTTTAAGATTTCTAACTTGTTTGCAGGAGTTAAATCAAGCCAAGGTACTCTCTAAACCTTTGTTTGCTTGGGAATTGATAATTTAGGAAAAAATTAGTGTTGTTCCCAAAAGAGGACATTACATATGCCACCTCTCCAACCTTTCTAGTAATCATATAAGGCCTATAAAATCGGGGTTTGAGCTTCTCCGCTCCACTTCCCTTGAATGTAGATTGTCTATAGGGTTGCAAACTTAGAAAAACCAAGTCTCCCACTTCAAAAGTCATTTCCAACCGATGGCGATCAGCATACATCTTCTGCTGATTTTGGGCTTGCCATAAGTTCTCTTTTCTTCATAGTATATGAGGTAGAATTGTTTCTTTAACAACTCCTTGAAATCCTCCAACTTGGAGATATGTGGAACTTTTATGAATTGCAAAGAAGTGGCATAGATTATGTACCAAGTGAGAGCATGACTGTATAGTTTTAGCCATGCAAAAGAAATTTGCTGATGTTGACTCAACTTGTGCAATCTAAAATAGACCTCCACTTGGCAATCCAGTGATCTAACTTTTCTGTGTTCACTTCTCCATCAAACAAGTGGATGTCAATCTTTGCATTAGCCTTAAAGAGGATGTTGTTTCCCCCTGAAGAAGTCTCCCCTTGCTCTTGTTCAATCTCCTAAGCCTGTTTCTCTTGCTCCTCTAGTTCTCTGTAATGTCCCTTTGTTGGATCAATCTCAATCTTGTCCAAATTCACAAAAAACCAAATGAAACAAACATATAAGGTAGTTAGGGATATATTTCTTTACTTAGGAATAAGATGAATTAATTCTGTTTTGGCAGCCTGCAGTTAGTTAGATAACATTACACACACAGTTCATGAAATAAATCTATTATTATTGCAAGGGAATCATGTATGCATCATTATGCAGCAAGTTCTAACTTTCTCAACAGTCCTTTGACATATGGATTGGAAGAGTGTTGTACCCATACGAAATTTTCCGTAGATGTGCCCAAACACACCTCCCAAGCACCATGTAGCCTCGTCATTACTGCACTAACCCTGCAGGTACAAGATATATCAAAAGATAGTGATCCAAGGCTCAAATGGAGGGAAATTCTAGCAAGCCAATCAGGCCTGGAGCTATGAAAGAACACCTAGAAGCGGAGGCCAAAGTGATGGATAGAAGGCCAAAATGACATAAGGAACCAGGGGAAGCAATGCAAATACATTTGGCAAATCAAAATTCAATTTTGAAAATTTTGAAATTTTGGAAAATTTCAAAAAAAATTCCAAGGCATTTATAAGCGTTTTTGGCTAAAGTGTGCTCCATCTTGGAGTATACTTCATGGAGAAGAAGCTTCAATGAGAGCTTCGGATCATATGAGCCTAATTTCCAAATTTCAAGACATTTTGTCATCAGATGAAGAAGTTACGGCAAAAAGAAGCCGTGCAGGCAGAGGCAAATGACAGTGATTCAGGCAACCTCCGTCAAAATGTTCAAGGCAAATTCCAAAGTTTCTCAGGGTCAAAAGCCATAATGAATGAGCATGGAAACGATGAATCAATTACGAGGTTCTTGTAGAAATCTCAAAGCAAAAGATCAAAGGTTTTCAAAGGGCCAAGTATGAGAAATCGTATAAGGCAAAGTGCTAGAGGAAAAAACACTCATATTGGCCAAAACCCACACCTTTTTGGCTTCTCCAAAAGGTGCCCTTTTTGACCAAAACCCACGCCTTTCTTGCCTTCTCCAAAGGCACCTATTTTCACCAAATCACACACCTTTTTGTCACTTGCAAAAGGCACGCTTCTTGGGCATTTCTCACGCCTTTCTTGCTCTCCAAAAAAGCACTCATTCTATGGAAATCTAACGCCTATTTTACCCATCTAAAAAGGCGCTTAAATTGACTATATTGCATACCTTTTACCTCAAACAAAAAGGCGCCTAAATAGACCAAAACCCACTCCTTTTTGATGCCTAAAATAAGCACCTAATTTGCCCAAAATGCACACCTTTTCCTCACCTCAAAAGGCGCTCAAAGTTGCAAAAACTCACGCCTTTTGTAGCCTAGGAAAAAGGCACTCAATTTGAGGTGAATGCACTCCATTTTAGGTGCCAAAATTTGCATAAGGAGAGCGTTGAAGAGTGTAATGTCCCCATTTTCTGATTCTCTTGCAATTCAGTCAGAGCTGATTTTCTGGGTTGGTGACAACCTAACCAAAGGTATATTTCGATGTCACCAGGGTGTTCGGGTGATCCAATGGAGCCAGTTGACACTTTCCAGAGAGATTTCGAACAATTTGTCCGTACTTACTATTTATAGTAAGTGCTTGCATGTCATTGATCTTTTTGGGTTTTTCTGGGTTTGTTCTCTTTGGTCGTCAGAGAACACTGCTATTTTTAGCAAGTGTTAGTTTGGTGTTGTTTGGGCGATGTGGCAGTCAGCTGTTGGCTCTCCTAGACATTGCACTGAGCTCAGAGTTATCAGATGGTTTGTGGATCCAGTTGGCGCCCTCTGTGTTGGCTCAGTTTGCTCATGGCCGTTACTATTTTTAGTAAGTTCGGTTTCAGTGTCGGATCGAGATTTTTAGGATGGGGTTGGATGCGTCTCGTCGAGACCTTTCCAATGAGCTATAGATCATTGAATTCCGAGTTCATTTGGGCCTCCGTTTTAAAGTCCGTAAATTAATATTATTATTTAATATTGGACTTTGGGTTTTATTGGTTAAGTCATAAAAAATAAAATATTTAAAAGTCACTTAAGTCATTTTATGGAGCGCTCACATTGGGAAATATTAAAAGTGAAATTAAAAGAAATATTTCCCTCGAAAGTAAAACATCCCTCTTGGAGAGTTCTAAAAGAGGCTCATTTGAGATATGCTTGAATATATGATATTGTGGCTTTTGCTCTGCTAGGGTTTCTTTGAGAAGGGTTTGAAGAGGATTTGAACCAGAGGCTATTGGAAACGAAAACTCCCTCTAGTAACAGCATTCTACAGGCGTGAAAGACCGTCCAAAGGTGCTTGAATGGCAAATACACACAATGTTTGCATATGGGCTTCAATAGAGTTTGATTTGTCGAGGGTTTGAGAGTTTATTGATACATCTTTATAGATTTATGAAGATTTTCTTATGCAGATTTGAAGGACTGATTTAATATCTATTTAGAGCAAATTTTATTGAGGGTTTGGAGCTGTTATATATTGCATATGCTGGCCATACCATCATAGCCCTAGACGTACCATTTCAAGGTGGAGATTTAACGAGATTTAAGGCAACATTTGCATTCTTATTTGGTCACCTAGCCTTGGGAACAACATACAGTCCATTGCAGCCTTATTTCAGAGGCCATACACCATTTTGTTTGTTGTTCATCACTTCCAACATAGGTCGTACACCTCCAAGAGTGACGGGGCATTTTGGCTTCATTTCTCTTTGTGGGTATTGTGGATTCTGCATTGCTAGAGGCGTTTGGAGCCCTTTGTATCGCTAATATCATTTGTATGTTCATCTTTGTATTTCTTGGGAGATTGGAGTGATTTCCAGCCATACCCATTGCTGGTCCGACTACAGCTATTGTATGAAGTTGCAAATCTCAACATGGGTATGTGATAGTAATTGTTTATAGGCTATTTTACTATCTGGCTATCTGTTAATTTCTGCATATCTATAGTACTTTTTCTGGGTTTGCATTCTATGCTCTATATTGTATGCTTCGGCAACACATCTGTAATGTCCCCTTCTAGCAAGCCAAAATTTTCACAACCTTGCACACAATTTCAACTTGTAAAAGAGTACATTAGAATTCAATTCTTCTTATCTAATCATATAAACCATAAAGATATATCAATTCAAGCCTTATAATCATAACATTATATGCATTATGCCTTTCTCTATTTCACTTTACAATATCATAATTCCTTCCGGAAGACATCATTACTTGGGCCAATCATGTTAATCCAATCATTCATCCAACAAGAGAGGGATTCCTTGAGCACAATCTTGCCATAGGTCCATTGTCTTTTCCTTTGATCTAGAATGGCAATCTTCACCAACTAGAGTCAAAGGCCTATCCACTTGTCCCATATTGGCACTCTACACCAATTGGAAACAAGGGCCATTTCCACTTGCCCATATTGGCACTCTACACCAATTGGAACAAGGGCCTTTCTCCACTTGCCTTAAATTAGCACTCTTCACTAATTGAGACAAGGGCCTATCTCCACTTACCTCATATTAGCACTCTTCACTAGTTGAGATAAGGGCCTATCTCGGTTGAGTACTCTTCACCTCTTTAGGACAAGCACTCTTCACTTGCCTTGGAGGGTTAGAGCCTTATCAACTCGAGCCTTAAATACCTTGGTCAATTGTCAAACCCTTGGTCTCACTTACTTGGTGTGATGGATTAACAATGATGTCCATTTCTCACTTACTGGGTGTGATGGTATCAGAGCCTTCGTCCTGTCAGCCTGAAGGTTTTTGTTTGCATGATTAAATTAACAGTTGGTTTCAGCAGTTTGACAAATGCAAAATGGTTAGATTATCAGAGAGTTGCAGGAAAGAAATAGGAAAAATTTAGGTTGATCACAGACGACAATCAAAGGAGTTTTCAGATTATATGTCAAAAAGTTTGATGTCTCTCCAAAGGATAGTGGAAAGTAAATCATTTGCTAATGAAGTTTATAAGAGCTTCTATGGTGAGCTTGATGAGCATGCAGGTGATTCACTTCCAAATGATTTGCAGCCTATTAGTGATCAAGAGGAGTTTGAAGGCAAAAATGAAGAGCTAACACTTCCTAATGATTGCAAGTTTGATGAAGATGTACAAGACAAATCAGTTGTAGTAGATGAAGGTATGGTTCCTCTTGATGAGACTAACATTGTTGTTTCATCTCTTTTTCATGTTGATAAGGAGACACACATTGAATTAGCATTTGATGAAGAAAACACAACAGAATGGCATGATGTCATTACTGATTTGTTTGAAGACAGCAGCATGATGACTCATTATTCTAATGAGATGGCAGAGGTCAATTATTTGACATTACCTATCGATGGTAAGAAGGCTGATTTTGTCTACTTTGGCATAGAAGAGGTTAAAAGATATGAAAAGATGAATGAAGAATGGATTAAAAAAGCCAAGGAGGCCAAGATGGTGGCTGCCAATGCAAGAAAAATCTTCAAGAAGTTAAAGATAAAGTCAATCTTATCAACATAGCAAGGCAAAGAAGGATAGACAATATTAGAAGTCTCTTTATTCAAAGAGATGATGAAACTGAGATTGCACATTGTTCTAATGATAGTGATGATGAGATTGATGATACATATCATTTGGATGGTTTAGTAAAGACTTCAAACATGATGGAACAGGATAAGAGAATGCCTACATGTTTTGACATATGGATAGATGAGGATAATTCAGAATTTTCAGTTGATGTTGGTCATTTCTTTGATAGTGTTGTTGATTGTATTGATGACACTCATAGTGGATCAGCCACTCAAGAGTTGTCATTGGTTTGTAATGAAGACATCCATAACTCATCTTTCGTTATGTCACTGATTTCTTATGATATGGCAGCTATCTACTTGTTGGTTGGTGACTTCATGTTCATAGATTCATCATGGTTTAGTAACTGCCCTAGTTGGAATGACATTGCACCTCTTGGTTGATCATGTCCTCTTTATCATCATGAAGTGTCATGAGTTCTTCATGTGAATCATCTTCCTCATGGATGATCTTTGTAACAAAGACTATGTCTTCTCCTTGCATATATGATTGAATACCAATAGTATGCCCTTCATAATCGATTGTAGTCTCAGGTTCATGCTCAAATGTATTATCATTTTCCACCTCTTCCACATCACTTGTCTCCGTGTACTCTTCTTCGGACTTGACCTCATGTGGCTGGAGTGAAACTGTGTTAACTTCTCTTATAGGGCTGCTAGCTGATGGCTGGCTGTCCTCACTATCCAATGAGTCTTCATCATACCATGAACTCTTGAACTTCATGTAGTCTTTGAAGCTAATTCTGTTTTGCACATGCTTAGGAAGAGCATCATACTTGTTTATCAAAGCTGTCAAGTCTTCTTCTATAGACTTGTCCACTGTATATGATCTTCTTGTATTCATGGCTTCAACTCTTCCTTCAAAAAACCCAAACAGGCTGGCAGGACAAAGGCTCTGATACCACTATAATATCCCTGATGGATATTGGCTATAACTTGTGATAACCTCCTAATCAACGATGGGTTTATGCAGATTGTTGTTCATTCTGATCAAACATGAATACTGTTGTTTGCTTTGAACCAATTGCTGAGAGTGATCGTTGTCTGAGTCTGATCAAAGATTGTCACTATAAACAGATTGCTGTCCAATGAATGCCAATGCCTAGCAATGCCAAAACTTCACTGATATTTGAATGCAAGCATGAATCGATCATACTAGTATTGTGCTTATCAACCCAATGGTATACACAGATTGTAGCCTCCACGAATACCCAGCAAATATGAATCTCTGTAGCTTACATTCTATCAATCTCCTTCACTAGACGATCAAGGGATCCCCAACGATCCACTACTTCCTCTATCTTCGATGTGACTGTGTTCCTCTGTCTCGTGTTCTTTTAATCTCCACATGCTATGACTGGCAATCTTTAACATTCACTGAAGGTGATATCAATGCCGCATAGAGTTCGCCTCTGATATGGATGCTCCATGACTTCCAATTCCCACGCCTCTTATAAACTTTCATCAGTCTTATGCTAGTCGTTTCATCACCCGGGACCAATGCTAAATGCCAATTCCTTATAGATTCACGGTCCTCAGCAATTCATTTAAAAAGCGGCGCTCATTACCATATTCCTTAAACATTTGATATAAACCAGACCTGTTTTAGCAGATGACGATTCCTTCTTAGGCGACCTTCCTCAGACTTGTAAGATATAAGACCAATGAACTAGCAAGGAATGAACAATTATCTTCACAGAATCGTCCTCAGATGATTTTGAATTTCCTTATGCTAGCAGATTGTTCCTTAATCCAGTCGCTTTATCCATGAAGTCGTGGTCTATACTTCTATACCTCTCTCCCACCAACGATCTGAGTACTCAAGGTGCACAAACAGACAACCACGATACTCCAATATATAGCAACGTCTTCACAATATGGCTCCGCCACTTATATGATGTCTTCGGCACTCACTATGATGAAACCAATGTCTTCAATCTTCAGCGACGGCCTTCAGATAAACTTCTATGGCACCGTATGTGATGATTAACTTGATACCAATATTAAAACCAAAGACCGGTATGGATGAGCTGCGATCCTTTAATACTTAGCAAATCTAAGGAATCTAACAACCGTCAAATATTGTCTCCTCAATAGCAAACATTACAAAAACTATTCAAAGTATTAGCTAATATAAAAGCAATACAAAGTCTTCAATCAATATATAAGATATTCAAGAAAGTGATCACAGAGATTCAATTCAACTCAGCAATCCCATTATTCTGATACTTTGCATACAATCGATTTCCAATGAAATCGACAATGGTCTCTGACCAAATATCGATATCTCCAGCAAATAACCAAACCCAAAATACAATGAAGCTCAGTTGTGAAATCTGAAATGATTTCACCTCAACAATTTACCAAGGGAACATCTCTTCGGCTCAGCAAATGCAAGGGAACATCACCTTGTCAATTCAGCTGAATACAATTTGTCAAAAGACACAAAAACCACAACCAAAACATACAGATATCCAGACATGTTCAACAATGACTCTTAGGCTTCCTTTTAAAGCCCTTACATCAATTAGGCCCAGCCTAATTTTATTAAATGCAAGTTTATGTGTACACAATCACACTTAACAATATTAAATGCTTGCACTTGCACTTTGTAAATGTGTCTACAATAACACTTTAATTTATAAAATGTTTTAATACCGACTTAAGTAACTTAAAATAAAATATTAATTTTATAAAGCAAAATAAAAATACTTTATAAAATTAATTTACAATTAAAACATTTTTAAGTTACTTCAAAAATAGGGACATGACAACAGTGGTATTAGAGCGGTTTCCTAGTCGGGATAATCAAGTTGCATGTCAGAGATTTGGGGTTGCATGTTAGTGATCAGCACTTGCATGTCAGTTTTAATGGTTGCATGTGTGGTATCAGTCTTAATGATTTGGGGTTTAAATTTTTTTTTAAAAAATCATTGAGCTCATGGTTGACATTTGAGTGACCGACACTCTTGCATTGTTTCAATCATGGGAAAAGTGAAGTCTATACAGGTACTCATGCCAAAGCTCATGCAAGCTTTTCAAAACTATGATAAGAATTTAACAAGGCTTCTACAACATACGGAGATATTGGATCCTTTGTTTGCAAAAGGAAGGAAAACAAATGCTAACGCAAATGATTTTACCAATGCAAAACATGTATCAAGTAAGGAGGAAGTCCTTGGAGATGTTGAAAACATAACACAAAGGTATGACAATAATTCTGACTTTGTATATCAGACATTAGAAGATGTGAATAAGACACAAGCTCTGTGTGGTGGGTGGTCTCTAAGAGCTAAGAAGGCCAAGATGCTTGTTGCCCAAGCAAGACAACACTTAGAAGAAGTCAAGGAAGGATGCAATTTGATAGATAATGCAAGAAGACAAAGAGAATCACACATTAGATCCTTATTTCTTTCAAAAGAAGAATGTGTGGATGTTGAGCATACAAGGGAAGAACTTCTTGAGGTAAGTCCACAAGAAGAGCATGTTAAGTTGTGTGCAGAAGAAAGGAGGAATGATTTAGGAAATTCAGTTTGGGCATCTACTTTGTATCATGAGGTCTATTACTTTCCTCTTTTAGAGAGCTATTTGAAGGCTCAAAACAATGATGATATTGGTCACACACTTGATGGATCAGCCACAAATGTTATATCCATTTGTGAGGAATGGAACATTATTGATTTCAATTTGGTTAGTCATGCATCATCTACAATGGAAGGACAATTGTTAAGATCATATGAAGCATTTTGTTTTAGAGAGCTGATTAGAGAGACTAAGAGGTTGCTCACTAAGAAGATCTTGCATTTTGATAATGTTTGGTTTGACCTGCATACTACACTTTGGAGTTTGCTAGTAAGGGAAAACATATCAGTTATGGAGGTGATGGTATGGATTAGAAAATGGGATAACAATCTTTTGACATCACATGAGCATGATTCCAAGCTAGATGGTGGTGACAAGAAATGTAGCATGGAAGACATTCATGAAAACATAGATAAACATGAGGTGATGGTGGGAACTTCTACTTGCCAACAAGCTGAATTAATAACAGCAGTGGGAAAAGAACATGAATCAATTGGTATGTTGATGCCGCACCCCTATGATGTTGATATTTTGATTGAGTATAGGGATGTCTTAACTTCAAGCTCTGATATGCTACAATATTGGGCTACCAAGAGTATGCAAGTGTGCTCTTGCATCAAAGATTTCCAGGGTAAAGAAAGAAAAGATACAATCAGTCCTAGTTTTCTGATTTTAAACAGCAGTGGTATATCCTTATTTTCTCATGATATTGCAGCTGCTAATCATTGGGAAGTGAGTGATAATGATTCTACTTTGATTGGTACACAAGATGCATGCATTGGTCATGGTAATTTATATTATGCATTTCATTTTATGACTGATTTTAAACACTTTGGAGCAGTTGATTTAGAGCAGTCCCAAATATTGAATGATGGTTAGTTAGAGAGGGCTAAGCAAGCCAAGTTGTTTGGCTCAACAAGCTAAGCTCCATCTGCAACATATTTAGGATATGCACCATTCTTTAAATAGTGATGATCAAAGGTTGACTAATTCAGAAAATTCAGTTGTTGATTATTTTCTTAATGGTGGTAATGATTTTGTGAAGGACACTCCTAGTGGGTCAGCCACTCAAGAGTTATCTTTGGTGAGTATTGATGGCATCTACACTACACATTCGGGTTTGCTACCCATTTCTCATGACAGGGCAGCGAACTACTTGTTGATTGGTGACTTCATATTCATAGATTCCTCATGGATTAGTGGTTGTCCTAGTTGGAATCACATAGCATTTCCTGATTTTTCATGGTTTACATCAATGATTCAACGGTCTAGGAGTATGTGAAGGTATGTCTTATGGATGGACATGGTGTATGAAATAGATTTCATGGGGTTTCACCAATTTGATGACGCCTATGATATCATTCTCATCGATGGCCGGGGTTATATCAGCAATGTTGAGAGACTTCAGGGGTTGTGGTATTGGCATGTGACAGTTCATTTATACCATCCATTGTGGGACGAAGAGTTACCATCTGTTGGAGATGGAACTAATGACTGTAAGTACCCGTCTCAGTTGTTTGCGGGTGAGTACTTGCAGGATCAGTATTCAGTTTTCCATCATGCTGATATGTATCCGATAGAGTGTGCTACTTCGATATCACAGGGGTTTTTAGTGGATACATGGATTCAGAGAGATTATGGTATCACTGGGCATGATGGCTTGGTTGGATTTCACAACCATGGGAGATTGGCAGAGGATGACAAGGGATGTTGTGCTACGGATGCTTCCAGATCATCTTATCTCCGCATGACAGATGGATGTGAGTTCAGGTTGCATTGGGGCCCAGGTGGTGACAGGGTCAGCATTGCAGTTTGGATGGGTCCCATTGGTTTGCTTTGCCATTCTCAGCATGGTGAAGTTGAGTTTAGAGTAGAGCAGCAAAAGTCTGAGAATAATATGCATGGCAGACTTCTATTCTGGATTTGGGATCTAGGTATATTTTGTTGGACACTCTCCAATATGTTGAGAGTTTATTTGTGTGCATCAGTGTTCACTGGGGAGTATTGTTGCATGTACATGGTGTGGTTCTTCTGCGGTTTCACTCCAGGTTCTCATGTGCATGATTTGTTTCAGATGCATAGTCCAGTTGCGCATGAGTTAGATGATATGTATGACAACTTATCTTGCGCAGTTTTGGGAAGCAAACATTGTCAGTCTTCAGAATTGCTTCCACTTGATGTTCACGCTCTTGCGACACCTACTGTTGAGATTGATTTAGTTTGGCAGGTTCTGTCAGTTGTACTGGTGATGGTATTGCAGGAATTTGTTAGTGACAGCAGAGACATTACACAGTTCTACCCCTCGGATCCTGGTGGAGTTGTGGTTCCTCTTCAGGTAGAGTACAGTGAGCTTCCAGATGAGAGATTGCTTGGGGACAAGCAATTTCAGGAGGGCGGAATGTAATGTCCCCATTTTAGCTCGCCATGGTTTGTGACGGGATTAGCCTATTATTGGCCCTCATAGGCTAAGGCAGATGGTTAGAGGGTTCTAGTTGGCAGAGTGGGAGGCTTATTCCCATCCAGAGTTCAGGTTTAGCCTTTGTTTGATTCAGATTCACACACTTACTATTTATAGTAAGTGACTATTTCAGGACAGCTGATCAGGGTTACTATCTATAGCAGGGCACCTAAACAGGCTTCATTTGCAGTGTCAATCCCTTACACCATTGGTTTGATCAGATAATGAGGGATTTACTATTTATAGTGAATCTGTGGTTGTAGAGATGGACCCCTACTATTTTTGGTAAGGCGGTGGGATACACAGTGGACATAATAGTGAACCTCCTTATTCAAACGAAATTAGAAAATCATAAGTATTTAAGGAGTTATTAATTTTTAAAGTGGCCTAAATGATATTTAATTATAAAAGGTATATTATAAGGTTATAACTTAGCCTTATGTAAGTGGGGCCATTTTGACTTTAAAAAGCAATTAATGAGTTATATGACCTTATAATATATGGTTCATTTTATAACGTAAGGTCATTATTTAAAGGGGACTTTATTATGAAAGGTGATATAAGGGTTAAATGGAAATTAATAAACTATTATAATACTTTATTAATTTATATGTTGAAAGGGAGACATAAAGACTTAGTTAAAAGGTGGACTTCAAAGGCAAATTAAATACACTTCATTTGGAGAAGTTATAAAAGGGCATCAAAAAGTAAATAGATTCGTTAATGATGATCATTTGACTTGGTCTTTTGTGAGAGCTTTGGGAATTGTGAAGGCTTCAGATTTCTTCATTTTCAGCATTGGAGAACGAAATATCTTTAGTGTTTATGCAATCTTGAGGCTGTGAAAGACCAGCTGAATCATTGCTTGACTGTGGCCTTCATACAGAGGTTCAGATTGTGCATACCGGTGAAGTTTTAGAATCTTCAAGGGGTTTCAAAGAACATCTTTTGCAGATTTAAATACATTGGAAAAAGATATTGTTGAATATCTTAATCGATGTTGGTGCCTCTTCTTCTAGGCACGTAGGCATCATATTGTGTAGATTTTATGAGGGTTTGATGCAACATTGAAGAGATTATTATCTACAGACCCAAGGAACATTATTGCAGCCATTGAAAGCATTAATTATATGCTGATTTGAAGTAACAAATCTGAGTTGCATGTGCTTCAAGGAGTTGTATTTCATTTGCATACTGTTGTTCTGCTGTTTCCAGCCATGTATTTGTAAGAACGCCTGTTCTCCTCAACTCTGGATATGCTGATAATTTTCTAAATGTGTTCTCCTGAGTGGTTTTGTTTTTGGCTCTTCAACAATATATTTGTAATTTCTAGGAATAATGCCAGGCAAGATATAGAAATACATATGCACATTCAAACAAGATATATGCTGATGCAATTGATGATTATTTCAATATATGAAATCAGATTACAAATCTTTCTATTGCAAGTATAATAAAAGTTCAAATCAGATTTTCATTTCCTTTTCACAACAATGAATTCATACCCGGAAAGATAATTGTTGATTATGATGAATTTTTGAAGATGAATTACTGCTGACAACACTGTTCACGCACTGTAGCATTTACTGTAGCGCATCGCGTCACTGTAGCGGCGCTATTCATGGCACTGTAGCAGCCAACAAAAAAACTTCTAATCTGCAAATAATTACCTCCAAACCCTTGGTTAATACTTCAGATTTAAGCACAATTTGGACCTCTGAATGAAGCCCACACTCTGGCAATAATATCAGCTAGTATTGCACAGCCTCAGAATTGCATAAACATTGAAGAGTTTTCGTTTTTCAATGGCTGATATACTGAAACCCTTGGCTGGCTCCTCCAGAAAACCACAAAAACAGATTCAAATGATCATTCAATAATTAATGAGGTTGATTTGGCTTTTGAGAGCTTTTATATTCTCATGAACATGCATGACTTTCCAAAATGCTTTTTGGCTTTTAAAATAATATTTTATTATTTGCTTTAGTTGCCTCAAAAGTACCTTAGTTATTGTGCCCATAATAAATTAATATCATTAATTGCACTTTATCATGTGTCATTGGCCCCCTTTTAATATAAAGTCAAAATATAACTTTATATTATAAACTTTTAATTAACATCATTAATGACACATCAAAATATTAATATCTCCTTAAAATTCCATCAGTTTGCTACGCCAACTGAAACCAACATCAAAACTGCCAAACACTGAATGATCAGGCGCCCTGCCACAAATAGCAACTTCCAATTGCTGAGCCACTATAAATAGTAAGTACGCACCACTGAGTCCTGAAACATCTGCAAAGGCCCAAACATTGGTCGACACTGCATCTGAGACCTATCCAGGCGCCCTGCTATAAATAGAAACCCCGACTCCCTGAAAAAGTAACTTACTATAAATAGTAAGTGTGCCAAACGGAGTCCAACGAAGGTCAAACCTGAACTCTCACTGAACACTGGAGGCGAAGCCACACCAAATACTGCCAAAATAAGACCCCTTAACCATCTGCTCTAGCCTACAAGGGTCAATTGACACGAAGTCCCAAAATAGCAAGTTACTATAAATAGTAACTCCTAAAAAGTAGGAACTGCTGACAAAAGAAACATCCCTAAAAAATAGGAACTCCCAACTGGTCAAACAGGGCCGGATCCCACACCTCCTAAAAAATAGAGAATTACTAAAAATAGCAAGTCTTGGACAAGTTGTCCGAATCAAGTGCAGAAAGTGTCGATCAACTCCAATTGTCTGTCTGAACCCTGCTGAGCAACAAAAACTCTACTCTGGCTGTGCTGGAACCACCCCAGAAGCCAGCACCACCAAACTACACAAGGGCCTAAAAATGGGGACATTACAGTATTTCACATTTCAGCAAATGGGTATGTGATATTGGTTCATATTTTGGCCATACAATTTTTTGGGTATTTGTGATTTAGATATTAAAGGATATTCTCTCAACTAGGTTCTTAATATTTTGACAAAATACTAAGTATTTTTGAAGATATAGAAATCTGGAAATTTTAGCAGTGCATTTCCTTTGAAATATTCAATTAGTGTGAAAAATAGATACATTGCAATATCTCTTTCTGATGTACTCCATTGTTATACCCAACATAGCATAAATATCAAACAAAAAAAATCAGTCATCAGTTGCATAAAAATATCTCAGAAGACAAGAGGGATATTACATATATATATTGATTTATACTTCTGTTGCTCACTGAAGGTTGTTCCTTGACGTGTATGTTTGATCTTTGTATCTGTGGTTCTCACAGAATCGACTGGGGAGATATACATGCACCGACCTACTCTATCACTTCACTGTATGCTTAATATGATAATGGTTCTTCGTTGATAATGGAGGATCCCAATTTATATTATGTTGTTTGGTGATCGATTTGTGTAAGAGATTATTCTGTTTTCCTTTGATGCCTTTCCTCAATGATTCAATCGCATCATATATGTGATTAGTGCCCGTTCACCAAAGGATGCTTCTCTTTAGTTATCATTAATTCGCCCTTTAATTATTGGTGCTATTTTGCTTTTAGTTTAATCTATGATGACAATTGATTATAATATTAATCCTTCTCTTATGCATCGAATGACAATTCTCCTTCTCTTATGCATCGAATGACAATTCATATGGATCCATTGCTTGCTCTATGTGATACTAAATGTCTTGCCTGCCACGTATACTTGCTTCAAAATATCTAATGATGTCATAAGGCTGCAATCAATTTACATCATCGATTTGATTCTCCTAGTTGGCAAGACTATTCCAATCTTTAATTGGAATAGGGTCATCGAGGGATATGATAGGCCTCCCCTCTTGAGATTGCTTGTCCTCAAGCAATGCTTAAATTTGGGTGTTTGAGAACTTCCTCTCCTTCCCATGTAGCGTCATCAACTAGGAGATCCATCCATTGGACAAGATACTCCACAATAGCTCTATTCCTTAGTTTCCTTTCTCGGGTACTTAGTATTCTTTCAGGCTCTAGGATTAGTTGTCCTTCATCATCGAGAGAAGGAAGATCTCCGCATGGTGTGATTGCTTGCCCCAACGCTTTCTTGAGTCGGGAGACGTGGAATACATTGTGTATCTTGCTATTTCCGGGCAATTCCAACTCATATGCTACTTCTCCTACCTTATTATTTTGTAAGGTCCATAGAATCAAGGTTTGAGCTTCTCGGATCCACTAGTCTTGATAGATGATTGCTTGTAGGGTTGTAATCTCAAAAACACCCAACTTCGAATGTTCTTTCCACCTGCTTTTGATCA
This sequence comes from Cunninghamia lanceolata, assembly GCA_027924645.1. Lineage (NCBI taxonomy): Eukaryota > Viridiplantae > Streptophyta > Pinopsida > Cupressales > Cupressaceae > Cunninghamia > Cunninghamia lanceolata. The sequence goes on along the minus strand of BSBN01000423.1, from coordinate 7,293,964 downwards.
GCATAGATCTTTTGCTGATTTTGGGCATGATGTAAATTATCCTTGAGAACCCGCATGATGTCCTCGTGTTGATGGACAAAGTCTTTGGCTTTAGGGACTTGGCTTTCTTGGAGACTTAAGTTCCCAAATGAAGGAGCGTCATAACCATATAGAGCTTTAAAAGGGCTCATTCCAATGGACATGTGGTGTGTTGTGTTACAACAATACTCACCCATGTGCAACCATTTGATCCATGCTTTTTGATGTCCCGTGACATAATTTCGGAGATAGCCTTCAATCTATTTATTCATGATTTATGTTTGCCCGTCTGTTTGAGGATGATAGCTAGTACTGGGAGTCAACTCGGTTCCTGATAACCGAATAATTCTTGCCAAAACAAGCTCATAAAGCGGCTATCTCGATCACTAATTATATACTTTGGAAGTCCATGTAATATAAATATTTCTTTAAAGAAAATTTCTGCCACTTGGGGTGCTTTATACTCAGAAGTGATAGCCATGAAGTGTGCATATTTCGTGACCCTGTCCATGACCACATATATGCAATCCTTCCCTTGTGCTTTTGGGAGGCCGGTTATAAAATCCATGGAGATGCTATTCCATTTTTCTTCCAGAATGGGCCAAGGGTTCGAGTAGTCCGGCTGGGTGAATCTGCTCTATTTTGTTCCTTTGACACGTATCACACTCCCGAACATGTTTAAGTACATCACCTTTTAGTCCTTTCCAAGCAAATTTTTCTCTAATTTGCTTATATGTCTTGAAATAACCTTGGTGCCCGGCTAGAGGGTGTCATGAAATTCTTTAATGATCTTTTCTTTCAATTTGGATCCTGCAGCCACATAGACTCTGTTTTTGTATAGAATAACTTCATCCTTTACCTGGAACTCATCATTTGATATATTCCCATCTAGTATACTTATGGTGAGTGGATCTTTGGCATATTCCGCTATTAGAGTATTCTTCCAATCTAGTGAGATGCTTGTCATGGCACATAGTGATGGTCTTCTTGATAGTGCATCAGCAACTACATTATTTTTCCCTTTTACATATGCACTATCAAAATTGTAGGCTTGTAGTTTACTAACCCACTTTTGTTGCCGATCATTCAAATCTCTTTGCTTTAGGAAGAACTGGAGGCTATTGTGATCGGTTTTGACCACAAATTTCCCGCAAACCAAATATTGCCTAAACTTAGCCAATGCGTGCATGATGGCCAACATCTCCTTATCATATGTAGAATACAATTTTTCAAGCGGGGATAATTTCCAACTCTCGAATGCAATAGGATGTTTATTTTGCATCAAAACAGCCCCGATACCTTCACCGGAAGCATCGCATGCTCAAAAGGGAGTGAAAAATCAAGAATGGCAAACACGGGGCAAGTACTCATAGCTTCCTTTAATCTCTCAAAGGCTTCTTGTGCTTCTTCACTCCATATGAATGATCCCTTCTTGGTTAGATTAGTAAGTGGGGCTGCAATCTTGGAAAAATTCTTTACAAATCTTCGGTAGTAGCTACACAACCCCATGAATCCTCTAAGGTGAGTCAAAGTTCTTGGCTTTGGCCATTCCTTGATGGCCTTGATCTTCTCTTCATCGACTTGCACTCCGTGAGCACTTATCTTATGTCCAAGGTATAGGATTTCCTCCATCCCAAATTCACATTTGGATGCTTTAGCATATAAGGACTCTTGCTCCAAGATAGACAAGACTTCATCAATGTGCTTGAGATGATCCTCCCAAGTTTTGCTATAGATTAAGATATCATCAAAAAATATCAGCAAGATCTTCCTTAATTGTTTCTGGAATATATGGTTCATGCATGATTGGAAAGTGGCCGGGGCGTTTGTCAATCCAAAGGGCAAAACCAAAAATTCAAAATGACCATAATGGCATCTGAAAGCCGTCTTTGGAATATCTTCTTCCGTCATTCGGATTTGATGATAACCCGATCTTAAATCTATCTTCGAAAAATACCTTGCCCCATGTAATTCATCAATTAACTCATTTACTCTTGGTATAGGGTATCTATTCTTAATGGTTTGCTTATTCAAAGCTCGATAGTCTACACACATTCTCATTGTTCCATCTTTCTTGTTTACCAATACCACAGAGGATGCGAATGGACTAGAACTAGGTTGTATGTGTCCCATCTCTAAAAATTCATTGATGGTCTTCTCTATTTCTTCTTTAAACTTTTGGGGATGTCTATAGGGTGTGGTGATAACCGGCTTGGAATCTTTCTCCATTTCAATTACATGTTCAAATCCTCGTTTGGGAGGCAACCCTGGAGGTATATCATCAAATACCCTTTTATGTTTCCTAAGTATAGGTTGTATATCAATATGGATGGCTTTTCCCATTGGGGTGGATTTGTCTAATATCAAACATTGGGCTGCCCATTCTACTTGGTTATGCCTAAATGTTCTTTCCATCCTTTTTGAAGAGATTACTCAAGGTGATCCATCGAATAGGCCGTGTAGGATAACCCTTTGCCCTTGGTCTTCTTTCCTTTCTTGCTAATTCATTCCTTCTTGAATTGCTATAATCATTCAATGACACTACTCTCCTCAATTCGGGTTCCAAGTTTGCATATGCTCTTACAATATCATCCGTGCTTATTGAGTTTGGAGTGGACTCTTCCGTTCTTGATATTTCCTCTTCGGGAAGAAAGGATGGTATAGGAATTCTTGGGTTTGATGAAGTATGGCTGTTTTCGGAGTGATTAGATCCTACTTCCCTTCCATTTGTTGAGTGAGTTTTAGGATGATCCGTAGTGTTTCCCACCTTTTGGAGTGCCTCAAGAAACATTTGTGTTGTCTTTTCACTTTGCTCCATCATGGCTTTAGTGATTCTTTCATTTTAGTCCATCATCGCTTTGGTGGTCATTTCCATGAATGCTCTTACCTCATTGTTCATTTCCATGTTGTTGTTACGGGCTGTTTGTCTTGTATAGTGTTGCATTAATTTTCTTCACAGGATGGCAGGATGACTGCTCTGATACCACTTGTAATGTCCCCTTCTAGCAAGCCAAAATTTTCACAGCCTTGCACACAATTTCAACTTGTAAAAGAATACATTAGAATTTAATCCTTCTTATCTAATCACATAAACCATAAAGATATATCAATTCAAGCCTTATAATCATAACATTATATGCATTATGCCTTTCTCTATTTCACTTTACAATATCATAATTCCTTCCAGAAGAGATCATTACTTGGGCCAATCATGTTAATCCAATCATTCACCCAACAAGAGAGGGATTCCTTGGGCACAATCTTGCCATAGGTCCATTGTCTTTTCCTTTGATCTAGAATGGCAATCTTCACCAACTAGAGTCAAAGGCCTATCCACTTGTCCCATATTGGCACTCTACACCAATTGGAAACAAGGGCCATTTCCACTTGCCCATATTGGCACTCTACACCAATTGGAACAAGGACCTCTCCACTTGCCTCAAATTAGCACTCTTCACTAATTGAGACAAGGGCCTATCTCCACTTACCTCATATTAGCACTCGTCACTAATTGAGATAAGGGCCTGTCTCAGTTGAGTACTCTTCACCTCTTTAGGACAAGCACTCTTCACTTGCCTTGGAGGGTTAGAGCCTTATCAACTCGAGCCTTACATACCTTGGTCAATTGTCAAACCCTTGGTCTCACTTACTTGGTGTGATGGATTAACAATGATGTCCATTTCTCATTCCGGCCTTTTATAGTTATAAATGATAGTTCCAATCATATGTTAGCCTTTCATACTTCTTCAAAATGTTTTCTTATGCATCAAATATATATAGTTCTTATAATGATTATACATCATGTAACAACTCATATTTTTATTCATAATTCTCATTTAAAACATAATCTATTTGTATCTTCTAATATTATTTCCTTCTAGACTTCATAACCATAAAACATATAATTCCTACTTAACATTTATTACTTTTATTTGCCACATCCATATTAGAATGCTGATTTAGAAGTATTCATAGCCTCTTGCCATAATAACTATTACTTAAACATTCTAATATTCATATTGCAATCAATACATAATATCATTCGATTGAAATATAAAACCATACCTTGGTAATATGCCGATTTCATTGGCAATCTTAATGCTTCGTTAGACTGGTCGAATATCCATTCTGAATATATATATTGATTTATATTGATTTATACTTCTGCTGCTCACTAAAGGTTGTTCCTTGACGTGTATGTCTGATCTTTGTATCTGTGGTTCTCATAGAAATGATTGGGGATATATATGTGCACCGACCTACTCTATCACTTCAATGTATGCTTAATATGATAATGGTTCTTCGCTGATAATGGAGGATCCCAATTTATATTATGTTGTTTGGTGATCGATCTGTGTAAGAGATTATTTTGTTTTCCTTCGATGCCTTTCCTCAATGATTCGATCGCATCATATATGTGATTGGTGCCCGTTCACCAAAGGATGCTTCTCTTTAGTTATCATTAATTCGCCCTTTAACTATCGATGCTATTTTGCTTTTAGTTTAATCTATGATGACAATCGATTATAATATTAATCCTTCTCTTATGCATCGAATGACAATTCATATGGATCCGTTGCTTGCTCTATGTGATACTAAATGTCTTGCCTGCCAAGTATACTTGCTTCAAAATATCTAATTATGTCATAAGGCTGCAATCAATTTACACCATCGATTTGATTCTCTTGGTTGGCAAGACTATTCCAATCTTTAATTGGAATAGGATCATCGAGGGATATGACAACATCTGCAGGAAAACTGAAAACCCCTTTTGCATTTTTCTCTCTAATCTGAAAGATCACAAAAAATTAATAAAAATCACACATAAAAAGATCTTAAAAATATACAAACAGGTACGGCACATTACAAAGAGAGAGAAAGGTGGGTGCCTAGGAGAGAGATGATTCAAGGCTATAAATAGAGGTTTACCCCTCACTTCTTCAACTTTCATTTGTGCATGGAGCCAAAAATAAGAGCATCTAGAAGGTTGGTGCTCACTATAAAGGAGACCTCAAGCATTGTTATTATCATTTTCCAAGGGCAAGAGAAGGGTCTAAAGGTTGCATTCACATAGGGCGGCCATGAATGGAGGATTAAAAGCTTGCAAAGGACAGATTGAAAGGCTTTGAGGAGTAAATCTAGCATTCCAAGGCAAGGTCTACACATTCTTGCATCATTCTATACCTTCCTCTTGCATTCCAAGGCATATTTGTTCACGCGGAGACCATTTCTTTGCTTTGGCGGCCATTGTTGAGGGTTTCAAGCTTTTCTAATGGCAAATTTGAAGCACTTTTTGGGCCAGCAATATACATAAACGACAGATTGAGCATTCCACGGCACCATTTTCTTCATTCTCCTTCATCCCAAGGCCCATTTTCATGCATAGAAGGCAGCGCCCAAGTCTTGGAGGCCATTTTTGAGGATTTTTCAAGATTTTCCTTTGCTGGTCATGACTGTTCATGCCCAAAATCACCACCTACAGCCAAAAGAAAAGTGATTTTTGAGGCCTATATGTCCAAAATTTCTCATTTCTATCGCATACCCACCTCGGGAAAAGGCATTTTACACCATTCTTAACTGTCTAGAGCTCAGATCCGGCAACGTTTTGAGGATTCAGCCTCATATTTTCACTTTTCAAGGGCAAAATATATTTTTTTTTTTAACAAAAAATCAGATTTTGGGCAGTGAGAGTAAAGACTTGATTTACTTGAACAATGAGCATACAAAGGCCTAGTTTGATCTTTTGAAGCAAAACAGTGAAGAAGAAAGGCTTTTCTTGAAGCCTAAGAAGCCACCATGCAATACTCCTCGGTCACCATTGAGGCCAAATCCTTGCTCAAACATGAATATTCCAAAGTTAGAGAGACAGATTTGTGCCAAGTGTCACCTGAAAGTTTTGACCTAGAACCCTTGATAAGCTCAGGCAATGTGGCTACGAGGAACTTGAAGAATTCTGGGTTCATTCAAGCCGGTTCATTTTCCATAGCCGCTCACAGTCTCGAATTTGTGCTTTCATGCATCAAACACTATAATCCGGAGTCAAGAGAAATCAGATCAAAGGATGGAAGATTGATTGCCAGCCTGAAACCTGATGATATAGAGTATGCCCTCGGCATCCCACCATTCGAAGAATCACTCAGCCTCGACCTTGAAGAAAGTGATGGAGTGTGGAGCTCAAGTACTGATAAGTGTCAAAAGATAGCCTGCAAATGGCTAAAGGAAAGAAGAAATACACTCCCGGGGAATGTGGGTAGAGGGCAGTTCAAGGACGAGTACGCAATCATGATCACATTGCTCAACCGCATTACGAGCCAAGCTGAGGGGAGAAGATTCAGGACATGGATGTTCTACGTCATTAGCACAGTAGCCAACGGAAGTGCAACCTATGAGTGGTCTACCCTCATAAGTAATTGTATTCACCGGCAAATCACAGAGTTTTCTCGAACTCGCGAATTCAAGATGATATCCTATTAGCTATTTATGGTGGCTAAGCAGCATCATTTTGCCGGAATGAATTTCGTGGGCTCTCTACAAAATACCAGAATCACCAAGCTATATCCTCAGCTAGAGATTTCAGAGTCCCAAAAGCACTTCCGCCGAGGCAACGACGCATTCCTAATATTCACTGTGCGTGACTTGGAAAACTTGATGCATGTTAGGATTTCAAAGGAGGCTAGAGCAGTAATCTTGGATTGGGTAAACTGGTATATTCAGTTTCCTACCTTCTACATTCAAGTGTACGAGTTCACATCTTGTCCATATATGCTACCAAGGTATCCTTCTGATGAAGTGGTCTTCATGGAGTTCTGCGTCAGAGTGAAGAAGTGCATAGTTTCCTACGCAGCAGGCATAAAATGGCAGTGAACTTCCCTATCCAGCTTGGCATCTTCAAAAGCAAAAATGCCTCCAATGCAAAAGTAATTGGAAAAGAGATGTCAAAATTCGGCTTGAAAACCTTCAAGGAGAAACACACTTATGATCCCAAGGAGGTGATGAAGTCTAGACTCAGCGGCAAGTTCGCTCACGTACCAACTATGGAGGATTTATGGGTCAACTGTGAGGATGAATATGAGGTTCGCCGAAGGAGTTTCGACCGCTTCACTTTGGAGCAGATACTGGTTTTTCTTGATGAAAACACCAAAGGCTTGCGTTTGAATGATTCAATCCTCTCTCCCAAATTCATCAAGGATGGAATTGATTTACAGCCTTTGCCATAGATGGATTGGTCTCTCCAAGAGATACTCTATTGTTGAAAGAACCAAAGGGGTAGTGAAGCGAAGCTGGATGTTTATCAACAATCAAAGAAATAAGAGGACTAAAACATCAAAGGACCGGGTCTCTACAACAAAGCCGCCACCTTCACCCACTCACTTGACCCCACGCCTAAAATCCAAGGTAGTGAGTGGGAGGACCAAAGAAGTGAACATCATCGAGGAAGAGCCCTTGAGGGTGACCCAGAAGAAGAAAACTCAATCTCAAGCCCTAGTGCAGCAGCAACCAAAGGCAGTCCCTTTGCCATCAGCTGAACCAAGTTCACCAACAACTTCTACTTCAGTGACTACTTCATCTTCATCTGCTTCTTCAGAAGAGGGAAATTTACCTACATCACAAAGGATACCTGAGCCTCATTTGTCTCCCATACCCATCAATTCTACACCACTTAACTCATCAGGAGTTGATGAGGCAAGAGAACCTGAAGTCGAGCAGGGAGTTGACCCAGATACAATAATGGAGGTTGACCTAGGGTTCGAGCCTGATATAGCATTAGAGTTTGATCCTGAGTTAAAGTCACATTTTACACCTCCTGAGGTTGAAGTCATGCCAGATCCTGAGGTTGAGAAGGGAAACCAACCAGAGCCAATATTTCAGGGATCTAATCCAACTTGGCTTCATACAGCGATCAGTGAGAAAAAGAAAAGACCATCTTACCAGTTGGATTTCAGTGCTCTGGCCAAGACTTCCAAAGAGCCTTCAATAAAGAAACTCAAAAAGCAGTCAAGGATTTTGAAGTCTAGTGAAGGCAAATTGATCCTAGAAACCGCTATTCCTCCTCAGGACAAAGCGACCAAAGAAGTTGAGCCCGATGATTATCACATTATCAAGACTAGCTTTGGTCATAGTACCCGACAGGTGGCAATAAACATTTTGGAGGCTGCTACTGATACCGTGAGGAATAGGGTGTTGAAAGATGGAGAAGACAAGGCTGCCCTCAAATCAGAAAATAAGCAGCTGCGCCAGTATATTTCACAACTCCTACATTCACCTTCTCCGCCTTCACTCTTTTTGCAGCAAGTAATGGAGTCTATTGATGAACAGAGGCAGTTAAGCCAGCTAGTGGTATATGGCAAACACACCAAGGATTGGGTGGAGCATTTCATAGTAAAAAGTGTTAACTTTCTAGCAAAGTTGACGACAGTGGTGTCCAATTCTAAGGATATTCTCCTAGGAATTCAGAACATGATAGAATGCATGACAGATATGGAGCCTGTTTATGATAGGTTGTTGGTTAGATTCCAAGCACTCAACATGAAGCCTATCACGGCAGAGCAGAAGTCTATTGTTTTCTCATGGACTCATCAGTACTCCTTGATTTACACCTCGAAGCGTATAGCCATGGAGTTGGCCACGTGGAAAGAAAAACTTCTTGGCATTGAGAAGTATGCCATTGATTTTGTCCAAAACATTCCTTGCAGGTATTTCAACGATGAAGGCGTAAATTGCCTTGTTCATAATTTGCAGGATGAGTTCGTGCAGCTGATCCACGGAAGGTTTTGTGGTGATCCCCACGTAGACAAGATGAATCTCCTGGTGGAAATAGCATCTAAGTTCATCATGGCTAAAACAGAATTTGAAGGTTTTGCAAAAATCACTGAAGATGCTGGCATCGACCTGCAGATGAGGACAGTCCATCTTGATTCAATCATTATACCAGATGAGGCCAGAGTTGATGAATTCGAGAAAAATCTCAATTCTCAGACTTAGCCAATTTTTCACTATCTGTAGAAGGAATCTATTTTTGGCAATGGGAGAAATTTCCAAAGCAATTTCTATTTTAAGAACTAACTTTGCTTTCTAGAGATAAATCTATTTTTGGATTTTGCTTTTGGAGATCATGCAAAATTTTCTTTGAATGGAACTCATTGTGTAATAACATGCAAGCTCAGTTAACTGAATTGCATGAGAGATATTTTTATTTTTAATTGCTAACAAGCTTGCATGCTTCCCATGCAGCACTAGATCTAGAGTGAAGAGTGTTAGTTAACTCTTCCTTTTATTTCCTTGCATCTTTGCTTTTGAGGGTATAAATAAGTGTATTCTACACACTTAAACTTCCTAATGGTGAATGCTGAGACTAATTTTTTGCTCGCATTTTATTGTTCAAAGCAGTGTTATTTGTTTTTATTCCTTGGTTAATGAGAATATGCATCATGGTTTCTGAGATCTCTCTTGTTATCAAAGGTTGAAAGAATTGTTCATGACTTTGTGCGTGAATGATTATTGTCAAATCTTCATTGTTCTTTTGTGTTGAAATCTCCAAGTTGTCCCTTCAATTTCTTTATGCTCTGGATTTACTTAAAGAAATTGGCAGTATGTTCTGATAAAGTTTAGTTATTTTCTTTTGCAATACTCTAGAAAATCTTATGGCATTGCAGAAGAGCTTCAATTACCTTGTGCTCGTGCTCTGAGAAACCAAAAAGATAGGTTATATTGTATCGTCTTTTTAATTTCTCTGTTGAGGGAACTTCCCCTCGAAATTTGAAGAACAGTCCTACTGTACACGTCCATTTTTCTTTCTCACCAAAAGGTGCGAAATTAAACGCTAACAAAGAGAAATTGCAGTAGGGTGCCCTTAGTCGTTCTCTCCCCTTTTCAGTGCAATAGGGTTCCCGTCTAGCTGTTCTCCCTATTTGCCACTGTAGCGAGGTGCCCTAAGTCGTTCTCCCTTAAAGCAGATCTCATTCCTCCCCTTCCGTCAAACTATTGCAGTATATTTTGATAATAATTAACTTATAGTAGAAATGTGCAATATATATAGAATTAACTAATAATTTCTATATTACCACAGTGGGTTAGATTCTGATCTGATTTTATAAGGTGTTTAGTATTTAGGTATTCTCTTTTGTTGTTCCCCTTCTTTCTTTTTTCTCTCGTCTCTTGATGCCCTCCCCGATATTCTTCAATGATTCCTTTTATTTCCCTTTGAGGGATGCAACCCTTCACGAAATGATGTATCATGTATCTGTTATAAAAGGGAATGATTGCATTGGATTGCACCTCTTCATAGAGCGTAGTCATTATCTCATAAACCAATTGCTCTCTTAACAAAACATTACTAATTATTCCATATATTATTCGCTGCCCTTTCCTCATGGATCGCTGTCATGAAGATACCGAATATGTATATTGATCTCCTTTACACAGTTTGTTGTCAGCATGCATACACAGAGCTAGGGTTATGACGGGAACATGACAGTCTGCCCTCCCTGAAATTTGCTTGCCCTCAAGCAACTTCAGATTCGGATGATGGAAGATTTCTTCTCCTTACCACGTAGCATCTTCCTCAGGTAGGCCCTTCCATTTGATCAAGAATTCGGAAATAATTTTATTCCTCAATCGCCTTTCCCTCATATTAAGAACTGCTTCAGGTTCCATGATTAGTTTACCCTCATCGTCAAGTGGAGGTAACTCTGCACATGAGGTGACTTGTTGCCCTAGCACTTTCTTGAGTCAAGATACGTGAAAGATGTTGTGAATACGGTTGTTCTCGGGCAACTCCAATTCATAAGCTACTTCGCCGATCTTCCTGAGGATCCTATATGGCCCATAAAATCGAGGTTTTAGCTTTTCCGCCCCGCTTACCTTGATTGAGGATTGTTTATATGGCTGTAGCCGCAAAAACACTAAGTCTCCAACCTCAACTGTCCTCTCGGTGCGATTCCGATCAACATAGATCTTTTGTTGATTCTGTGATTGATGCAAATTGTCTTTGAGGGTATTCATGATATCTATACTTTGTTGCACAAAATCTTTTGCCCTTGGTACTTGGCTTTCCTGTGAGATCAAACTTCCGAAGGAAGTTGGTTCGTAACCATACAATGCCTTGAACAGACTCATCTTGATTGACATGTGATGAGTGGTGTTGTAGCAATATTCACCAAGATGTAACCATTTCATCCATGTGTTCTATTGGTCCGCAACATAATTCCTCAAGTATCCTTCTACCCACTTGTTAACAATTTCAATTTGTCCATCCGTTTGAGGGTGGTAACTTGTGCTGGGTGTAAGATCAGTCCTTGCTAATCGGAAGAGCTCTTGGCAAAATAGGCTAAGGAATCAATTGTCTCGGTCGCTGACTATATTCCTTGGAAGGCCATGTAATCTGGAGATTTCTTTGAAGAATACTTCTGCTATTTGTGGAGCCCGATACTCAGTGGATATTGCGAAGAAGTGGTGCATACTTGGTGAGTCAATCCAGTACTACATAAATGCAATCCTTCCCCTGAACCTTAGGTAACCCTGTTATGAAATCCATCAAGATGCTTGGGTGGTTTGTTCTATGAAAGTCTTCAATTCACCACTCATTTGTTCGCCCATGGTGTTGTTGGGTGTAGAGTTATTGACTGAAGCTCGTTTCGTCTTTTCTCTTTCCAAAGCCCTTTGGATTCTTTGGCTAGGTTGCATCAACTATCATTCACAGGGTGGCAGGAAGGAAGGTCTGATACCAATTTTAATGTCCCCTTGTTGGATCAATCTCTATCCTGTCCAAATTCACAAAAAACCAAATGAAACAAGCATATAAGGTAGTTAGGGATACATTTCCTTACTTAGTTATAAGATGAATAAATTTTGTTCTGGCAGCCTGCAATCAATTAGATAACATTACACACACAGTTCATGAAATAAATCTATTATTATTGCAAGGGAATCATGTATGCATCATTATGCAGCAAGTTCTAACTTTCTCAACAGTCCTTTGACATATGGATTGGAAGAGAAACTGCAGTAGGATGCCCTTAGCCGTTCTCTCCCCTTTTCAGTGCAGTAGGGTGCCTGTCTAGCTTTTCTCCCTATTCACCACTGTAGTGAGGTGCCCTAAGCTGTTCTCTCCCCTAAAGCAGATCTCATTCCTCCCCTTCTGTCAGACTGTTGCAGTATATTTTGACAATTATTAACTTATAGCAGAAATGTGCAATATATATATATATATAGAATTAAATAATAATTTCTATATTACCACGGTTAGATTCTGATCTGATTTTATAAGGTGTTCAGTATTTAGGTATTCTCTTATGTTGTTCACCTTCTTTCTTTTTTCTCTCGTCTGTTGATGCCCTCCCCGATATTCTTCATTGATTCCTTTTATTTCCCTTTGAGGGATGCAACCCTTCACAAAATGATGTATCTATTATAAAAGGGAATGACTTTATATTGGATCGCACCTCTTCATAGAGCATAGTCATTATCTCATAAACCAATTGCTCTCTTAACAAAACATGACTAATTATTTCAAATATTATTCACTGCCCTTTCCTCATGGATCGCTGTCATGAAGATACCGATTATTTATATTGATCTCCTTTACACAGTTTGCTGTCAGCGTGCATTCAGAGAGCTAGGGTTATGACAGGAACATGACATTCTCTTCCCCAATTTTTGATTTATTGCTTGTAGAACACTTTCTAGTATATCCAACTTGCCCATGGAAGTAGAAATCTAGGATACATTTATCTTGCTTCATCTTCATCCATCTCCCCATCAATATATCTAGCCATTCTTCTAGCTGCTCTATCTGCCCTATTCCAATCCCTAGTAGTGATTTCAATCTCAAATGGTTCCAAATCTCCACTTCCACTTGATCTTGTAATGCCCATAACCTAGAATTCCTTCTCTACCTACTGAAAATCACACAATCATAGAAATTTGAACCTACTTTACTACCACTTGATCTGTAAATTGAAGCAGATATTCCTCAACAATTCATCAACAATGGATTCTTAACTAGCTCTGCTAAACTAACATTGTAAAAAACCTGAATACTACTTGTAACAACTACAATAATTCAATCCAAATCTACTTGCTTACTAGAACAAGAAGGAAATATATCCAAACAACTAAAACAGAGGGTAAATATACAAGACAATGACTGAACACACAAGATAACCTAGAGAAATGCGGGAAAAGAAGAAATATTCCAGAAAGAGTGAGCTGACAGCCTCCATTCAACTTTATCTAGTCAAGTATACATTGTAGATGAATGACATGATGTCAAAACAAGTTCCTTACATGATCAACTAAGTTTCAACACCTACAACAATGTCTACAACTTCAAAACCCCTGTTCTACAGTCAAAAAAACCCACATAGGCAACATAAAATGAGGTATCACATAGAGCCAACTGTTGTGCAGAAGGTGTGTCATGCATTCATATAGCTCTTCCATGTCTCTAGTGGCAACAAAAGATGTCTCCAATGCTTGGAATGGGAATGAAGCATCCAAAACCCTTCAACTTTCCATCTTGGTCAAATTGTGTGAAGCCACCACAAATCAACAGGCAGTGATTCCAAAACTACCAGGGCAGTTGCAAAACTGCTGTGGCAACTGTGAAACCGCACTATTGAAAACCAGTGGTTTCAAAAATGTCAAGGCAAATTCAACACTGCCACTTGTTGAAAAAGGTGGTTTTGACACCATTCAAATTTTACTTGTTTTCTCAGTCTGAACCTGTCTTCTAACCTCCTTGTAATGCTCCAGATCACCCCGAGGCTGCATCTGACCTGAGTACTGACATTCTGGCTCTGAGACCAATGAAAACCAATCTCCTAGACAAAGTGAAATCCTAAGACAGTCTCCTGACTGGAAATGGCAATAACTGACCTCTTGCCACTTGGCTATGTTTCTTAGATCTGTTTTACAGATCAATGATTAATACCGATGTCCAAAAAACCATCTTCCCCCTTCTTTGTTTGGTGGACCTACTCATGAAATCCATGCAACAAGCTCATAAGAACAAGAAGAGGGACAAGATGTCTATAGAGGGTGATAAATTCAAGAATATGCAGAACTGTTCCATGAAAAGGATTGTGAATTTGAGTGTTAGGATGACTAAGGGTGATGCTTTTGCTTCCACCAACTTGTTGCAGAGGTTGAGGAGATTTGAGAGATGTACGGTTACAGCATGAGGTCAACAAGGACCTGCAATATGTAGTGAACACAAATAGTAATGCTGTGTGTGATATAGTTATCGGTCTAGAGGGGTACAGTTCTGGAATGAACTGATCTGCACATTAACTGTTGTTTGATTGATTTGTTGAGTAGAGGTTCATCCTCAGCTAAGGTGGTGCACAATCTGAAAGCTCGGATGTTGTCAGACCAATGAGCTCAGAAACAGGTTGCCAATGCCAACCCACGGATCAAAACCAACAACAGCAGCTTTAAAGTTTAAACTGCTTCCTCTTCCTTTTCAGAACTAGATGGCTGACTTGGAGCAAAAGGTAGTGGAACAGACAACTGTGATGACCAGTCAGGCCAATGATGTGGGAGATGACACAAGACTAGTGCCATTGTAGGAATAAATTTTTGTTCTTTATCTGCTATGGCAGCTTTCCTTTATGATTATATGATTTAATACTTTGGATTTGGTGTAATGTCCCTTACCATGCTAAGTGGATTTTAATAAGCAGCGACTACATTTTGAATTTAAAACTTGTTTTGCAAAGTGGCCGACCACCTTCTCAAACGGAGCACCACATATAAGTCAAGGAGGATGTTAATATGTGTGAGATATGTTCATATGGAGAAATACGGTTAAGAAGTAATGATTAAAGTTTATGTAATGTCCCCTTGTCACAAATCAGAATTCCTGTTTCCCTTGTCCAAAAATTTCAACTTGCAACAAAAGGAACATTAGTACATTTTCATTAGAAGTCAATATATAAAATTCACATATAGCATATTGCTTTGCCATTTAGTTATGCAAGTTACTATTATTCAATCTATGATCATTTCTATGCATATCACTAGTATGAACTCATAGTTATTTTCAATGCATATCATTATTGCTAATCTCATTATTGCTTTATTAGCCTTAGGATCATCATGCATATGCCTTGCATAACATTAACCTTTCATTTATTACTTTCATGATCAATACTAATATGCCTTGCATATCATTAACATTTCATATATTACTTTCATAATCAATACTAATATGCCTTGCATATCATTAATATTCATCAATGCAATCTATTGGTCTATATGTCATTTGCTAACAGCTTATGGGAGATTGGAGGATAGTTACCGTTATCCACTATGGGGCTCTATGGTCTCTATCCTTAGACTCAATGCGGTATCCTTAATACCTTAGAGTCAAGGCCTCTATGAGACTCCTTGGTACTCTTATGATGCCTTACATCAAGTAACCAAAGCCTTATATATCACTGTCCTTGCACTATGGGTACCTTATACCTCACGTGACAAGGCCTGTATGTGATGTTCATCATTTGCATCATGGGTACCTTATACCTCATGTGACAAAGGCCTTCAAATACCCATGTGGCCTCTTGGTAATTTCCTTCCATCTCTCATAGGAGGTTAGCAAATCACATGTCATGGTATATGATTGTTTACAAGATATTGCATTACACATGATTCCTCTATATGTTTGTCTACAAGATAATTCACTTGACATATTGCACAATAAATATATTACAAATGATTCCTCTATGTGATTGTTTACATGTCATCATTCCTGATGATTATATCATCAGGGATGATGGGATGTAAACACTGCCTTACTAAGCATGGCTGTGCATAAATCATTAGTATCATAACAGAGGCATTTTTGAGTATAAGCATATGATGACTGTCATAAATTAGAATCGATGCATTTATGAGAGTTACCATATGATTATCAAGACTGTTATAATCAATATAAATACACTGACATGAATGACTGCATATAACTTCCAGCATACTATATACTATCAATGAAGAAACAATAATATGAATTCTATGTACCTATATCGTACGGCCACCATGAGCATTAAATAATATAAAGTGCTCACCTGTAAGAGGAGATGTATGGCAGTTTTGGATGATGATCTTAATTGAGTTAATAACAGTTTCTGCTTATTGGCATAGATGTCTCCCAAAACTTCAAAATTCCTTATTGCTGTCTATCGCACTGCTGTGCAGGTATGTTCTTTCCTTCTGAATATATTATAAATGATCAAATATTCAATGCTGAATGCTGAATGCTCAATGGTGTCTAAGAATGAATGATGGATCTCTTTTTATGGTGTGGAAGAGCCACCGGTGGAGACCCTTAGGCCCTCGTGCCTTTTTGTTAAGCTCATTTAATTACATGTATCTTCTTAATGATGATCGATCCTTAGTGGTTTCATTCGATCTCTCTATGAATGCTTTTATTTTATTAAACAATTATAATTTTGTCTTTTAGTGCCAAGTCAGCCTTTGTCCTATTCTTAATTTGTATTTTCTTCTTACCATGAATTTTGGCTAAGTACTAAAACATATGTAATCTTCTTTATTTGGAAAATTGTGAACTGTTATGGGTCAAAATTAAGGGATATGACAGTTTATTAAAGGCTGAGATATGGTAGGCAGCATTCGAAATTAAAAGAGGTGTGTCACGAGTATCAAGTAAAGTCTAAAACAAAACAAACATTGACTAATATGGCCGACTCCCCAAAGAAAGCCAACTTCCTTCTAAGGCAGCGATCTGTTTGGAAGTGATGCGACTCCTTGAAGGGTCATTGCTGTTCATAAAAGACATATCCATATAAAGAATGGGAGATAGGAGAGCAAGAGATCAATCAATCATTGAATATTACAGCAGACATTCAATCTGCAAAATCATATCTACTTATTCAATCATATAGGCTGTTAAAGACAGCAAAGGGATACATTACAAATTCTAAACTGAACTAGAAGTTCAATAAGAATCATTATTGAATATACAGGTTAGATCATTATTGACTGTCAATTATCTTACTTATTGCATATCATTGTCATATATAAAAATACATAAAATATTTGCAATGAATTGTCAACATGGATAAGGAGGGAATAAGCACTGTGGGAGAGAATAGCTAAAGGCACCCTTTACATTGACAAGTAGGGAGAGAACAGCTAGTCGGGCACCCTACTGTCCTGTGAAAGGGAGAGAACGGCTAAGGGCACCCAAGGGCAGAATTCTCGTCCTTGGTCTCCATGTTGAGAGTTTATTGACAAATTAAGGTTCACCAGTCAAAGAAAAATGGTGAGGGGACTGTTTGGAGGGAGAACTGTTGACTGACAACACCCTGCCATGCCTCCCTGCACCATCCTCTTCATCAAAGAAGAATGGTGAGAGGACTGTTTGGAGGGAGAACTGTTGACTGACAACACTCTGCCATGCCTCCCTACACCATCCTTTTCTATGACTGAATTATGTAAACAAACTGAGTTAGCTGCATGGTAATGTATAAATAATCTCTCTGTATTGATATTGTTTATAAATTTGGATGCAAGGAAATCTTATCTAACCCGATTGGTTAAAGATGTATATTTGTATATTTATATTTTGTATAGGTTACAAGAATTATGCAGTTTTGAAGATATTCTAAATGGTAAATCATAAAACGTTAAACCTAATTTGCGGCATTTGAATTTTCTAGGGCAATTTAAGTAAGGGACATTACATTTGGCTTGTGTTACTGTTTATACAAATGCCCATAGCAACCACGGATTTTTATTGTATGTTTTGGGAAATACAATGGATTGTAGTCTTGATAGATAGTGGATGGTTGCTAAATCCTCTATTTTCTATTTTGATGGTAATTTAGCTTGGTACCTTGATATGTTGAAGCACATTTTTGCTATATCTGTTTGGAAGTCTAGAGGATCCAGAAGTACAAACACTCCGAATGTAATAATGTTTTTCCTATTGTAATAATATATAATTTTTACCCAGCCCATTAAAGGGTTGATAGAAGCTAATAACAAACGAAAGGTGTCATGTCCCCATATCAAGACACTGTTAAACTAAAGATTTAGCCATAGTCCATTAATAAATATTAATAATTTAAATATTATTATAATCATTTATTATAATAATATAAATATAATATATAATATATATATCATTAAATATAAATAACAATTATAATCATTAATATAAATATTAAAATAGCATATTATTATTATATAATAACAATATATGATAATAAATATAAATAGTAATATTAATTATTATTATGATTATAACATAACAATACATGTTAATAAATATTATTATAATATATATATTGTTATATTATATAAGGATAAACATAAATACAATATTATAAGTTAATTATTATAAATATTATAAAGTCTATCATGTCCTAATATTAAGACATTGTTTAAATTAAAGATTTAAACAACATGATAAAAGTCCGTGAAATTGCTTTGGTAAAATATACGGTATTTAGTCAATTTAAACGATAGAGATAATTACCCAAATATATATTATTATTAATACTTATTATTTAATAAATAATATTACTATATTAATATTCTTTCTATAATTAAAATATAATATATCTATTTTAATTGACAAGAGTCATAAACGACAATGATAAATATAAATATTAATAATTTATATATTATTAAATTATATATATAATATAAATAATAAATATAAATATTAATAACATATAATATTATTATATTATATATGGGAATAAGTATAAATTACATAAATATTGATATAAATATCAATATTGTTAATATAAATATAAATAATATTATTATTATCCTATAGGATAATTATATAAACTAATACAAAGTGAGAAAAGTAGTTCACATAAGATAAAATCAGTGATCGGCAATCAAATATAAATAAAATATGTATGCGGTGATTATAATTACAACCATTATAAGACGAGTTTATTAATATGCAGCAAAATCACTAAAAGCCACGATCTTTGGTAAAAAAACCCTTGGAAATATATAAAAGGGCATAAGGGGTATGATGGGAAAAAGGGGGTGAAATATATATTATAAAATATATAAACAGCAGCAGTAATACAATAAAAAATATATTAGTCATTCCATCGAGCAAGGAAAACATTGGAAAATAGAAAGAAGACGGCAGCAATAGGTAAGGAATCCTAGGTAAATCTACAGCAGGTAAGTAAGTATTTATATTTACTTATTCAATTTATGATTTGCAAGAATAGAAATGATAAGGTAGGATCTAATATATGTGTTTGTGAAATTGAATAATAAAATAAATGTTTACATATGTGATCTTTACAATTGGCATTATGACATGATATGGTGATTTTATATGAGGATTTAACAATGAATACCAATTAAATATAAGAATGATAGGAGTACAAGAAGGTTATAAGTTCATAGTTATGAATATGAGATGGATTTGTATAAGGCATGATTACCCAAGGGATAGATAATAGGCCTTAGTATTAATCAACCTAACCATAGAGATGGGGTGGATAACGAGGAATGTAATTGACCAAATCATGGGATAAATCATAGGCCTTGATTGACAAATCAAGGAAGACAATAAGCCTTCCATCTAGTATTGAAGGAATAGGCCTTGGTTGGAGAACCAAGCAATAATAGGCCCTGGTTGACGAACCAAGGAATAATAGGCCTTCGATTGGAGAATCGAAGGATTAGACCTTTGATGTAATAATCAAAGGAATAATGATGGACCCATGAGAATTGGGGTGACATTACATCCTAAAGTATCTTCTCCCATGAGGTGGAAGGAGTGATTAATAATAGGCTTAAGGTTATCTCATCCAAGGTAAATCATTAAGTATAAAAAGAAAAACATATTGTTATGATAGTAATAATATATGGTTAAGTATTAAAGGAAAATGGAATACTAATGTGCTCTTTACAAGTTGAAATTGTTTGCAAGGTTGGGGAAATTTTGGCTTGTTAAAAGGGGACATTACAAAAGGAAAATAAATGAATTAAACCTTCTACAAGAGTAAAACTTAACTTTGATAGAGCTTCCAAAGGTAATCCCGGTTTAGCTGTTGCATGTTTTGTGGTGAGAGATACTAATGGAAGGTTTGTCCTTGGAGGTTCATAGTTTCTGGGTAAAAATCCAAATAACTATGTGGAATGGACTGCCTTTCTGGTGGGATTACAGGCCTCTATGAGAGCTGGATACAAAGAAATTGAAATAGAGGGTGACTCACAAATAGTTGTTAATGTTGTTAACAAAGGATTTTGTCCAAGCTGACAATTAAAATTGATTCTGGAAGAAATTCTTTTATGGAAAGAGAAATTAAGTTTTTTCAAAATATCACATTGCTTTCGCGAACAAAACAAGGCAGTGGATCTATTAGCCAATCTAGGTACCTCACAATCCTATTTCTCTTTATAAGAAAGTACAGATGTGAATGATTGGGAATCTCTAAATGAAATTATCAAGGAAAAATGAATAATATGAATATCCTTTTAAGTGGCATGTATTGTGAAGAGTATTTTGAGGTAGCTGGTGGTGTCATTGTATATTTACTCCTTCTCGCATGCATAGCACTTAATATAGTTTGTGGTTTGTGTATGCTACATTATGAGATCTTTGTGCTTTCTTCCTTTGGCAGTGTTGATAGGTGTGTTCTTATCCGGAGAGTCTAGAGTTTGAGTGTATTCTATGGATTAGTGCTTGTGTCTGTGTTTTAATGGCAGCAGTTTAAAGGCTAAAGACCTGTTAAGGTGTGGTCTGATAATGGACTGTAATAATCCCTACTAAAGGCACAAATAACAGACACAAAATACTACAGCAACAATTATGCTTTTTTTATTAATATTTTTAATTAATTTCTACTAACAACATACATTCAAAGGTAAGTCTACCAATCTAATACAGCATACTGGGTACTTCCAGCTTACAAACTCTATACTAACTGATATGCACTGCTCCTAAGGGTTTCCATCCCCAAGATGACAGGTTCATGCCAGAAGGGTTTTGTCTCCAATGTGCCCAGTCAATGCCACAAACACTGCAATGAGAGTTGAATGTTTGTTTATTTCCAGAAAGTGCCTTCTCTTCTTCCTTATGCTCTGTTTTATAGACCCAGCTCCCAATGATCCTCAATCGTGGGAAGTCAGTCCACACACAGTGGCAATTAACTGAGAATTCATTTCCTCAAATGTAGGCAGCTAACTGAACAACACTCCCTCAAAATTGTAAATCCACAATCATAGGCAATCTCTCCTACATTGATGGCAGTTAACTGGTCAATCCACCCCTTAATCAGTGGTGTTAACTGATAGGCATTAAAGATTGAGCCGTTGCTTAACTAGAAGACATAAATACTCAGCTGCTGCTCAACTTGAGGACACAAGACTCAGCCACCTTATTCCTAAAATGCAACATACATTTCTAACTAAAAACTAAAAATAACTACCAGCTAACCGGAATCCTACGCTGACAATCCATTCACTAAATAGCTGGGGATTGAAAAAGGGGGCATGATATGGGCAATAGGCTGAGGAATATTTTAACTGTAATTCTTCTATTAATTTAATTATTTAAGGATTGTGAAGGCCATTCTGGGGCAAGAGGGGTTCGCAAATGTTGGTTTGTTTCATTCTCAGGCCATGATAATGGCAGACTTCAAAGAGAATCTAAAGGAGATGGTAAGGAATGTGGAGCTCAGAGATAGTATTTTAGAACTTTTAGTACCGGATTTGTCAGAATCGAAGGGAGAAACGCAGGAAGTGGATTGGGGATGAGCAGAGCCAAACACTCAAAAAATAAAAACAAAAATGGAGATTGCTGAGGAGTACCGGTTGAACAGAATGTGGACAAACATGAAAAAGCTGAGAATTCACGTGGATATTCTGTACAGTATCTGCAGGATATGAACACGATGATGCACAAATATGGTTGTTTTGGTGCACAAAGGAGCTTTGGAAATAACAAGTGGGTATTTAATGAAATGGTGAAAAACTGAATTGATTTATTTACAAAAGAGCAAAGCTCTTATAAAGAATTACAAAGCTGATTCTAAAAATAATAGAATACAGATGTTTCTAAAAGAGATTAAAGCTAATCTAAACAAAAAAATTAGAAACAATCTAATATGTTACAATATTGACCATTAATATAAACTATCTAATTTTATTTTAATACCCTCCCTTAATGGTCAATCTATCAACTACACCAAGGTGCCCCCTAAATTTGACAAACTTATCCGGGCTCAGAGACTTGGTGAGAATATCTGCAGTCTCGTCCTCAGTTGGAACAGACTGCAACACCACTGATCCGTCTTCGTCAAGTTGGCGGATGAAATGACAGTGAAGTTCAACATGCTTTGTCCTTTCATGGAAGACTGGATTTTTGGCAAGTTTCAGCACCCCTTGATTATCACAGTACAAGGGTGAAAGCTCTGCTTCAGACATTTGCATGTCAGAAAGCATCCTTCGAAGCCAAACTGCCTCACAAGTTGCTTTAACAATTCTCCTATATTCAGCTTCAGTCGAGGAAAGAGCCACTGCCTGCTGCTTCTTACTGGTCCATGTAACTGCACCTGTGCCCAAATTGAAAACATACCCAGAACTAGACTTCCTGTCATCAACAGAACCTGCTCAATCTGAGTCTGTAAAACCAATCAGCTTAGGATCTTTGCACCTACTATACAGAATGCCAAAGTCGGAAGTGCCTTTCACATATCTCAGCACACGTTTTGCTGCAACCCAATGTTCAGCTTTAGGGGCTGTCATGAAGCGAGAGATGTAGCTCACTGCAAAACTAAGATCAGGTCTAGTGGCAGTGAGATAGATGAGGCTGCCCACTAGTTGCCTAAACACTGATTCATTCTCTATGGGGGAATCTAATTTGGCTGATAATTTCAACCCTTTCTCCATAGGTGTAGATGCAGGTTTGTAATCATTCATCCGGAACTTATCAAGCAGACTTTGGGCATACTTGGACTGAGAGATAAAGATGCTATCATGAGTATGCCAAACCTCAACACCTAGGCAATAATGCAGAAGTCCCAAATCTATTATGTCAAAGAATTGACTAAGATTATGTTTGATCTCATCAATCAGATATTCCGAGCTGCCAGTAATGGTCAAGTCATCAACATAGACAACAATCAAAAGAATATCATCACCATACTTTTCGACATACAAATTAGAATCAGGACTCCTCTAGAAACCATGATCCACTAGGTACTTATCAATTTTCATGTACCATGCCCGTGGAGCCTGTTTAAGGCCATAGAGTGCTTTCACCAATCTACATACCTGGTGTTCTTTACCAGCAACCTTGAAACCAAGAGGTTGCGTCATGTAGACTTCTTCCTGTAAATCCCCATTGAGGAATGCACTCTTGACATCCATTTGATGGACTTTCCATCCAAACTAGGCTGCAATAGCGAGGACAAGCCAAATGGTATTCATCTTGGCTATGGGAGCAAAAGTCTCCTCATAGTCAATGCCCTCTTTCTGTGAGAACCCTTTGGCTACCAACCAAGCCTTATACTTAACAAGGGTTCCTTCAGCCTTATACTTAACTTTATACACCCATTTGCAGCCAATGGGTTTCTTCCCAGTTGAAAGATCATAGAGGACCCAAGTGTTATTCTTCAGAAGACTATGATGCTCAGCTTCCATAGCCTATTCCCACTCAGGTATGCCTTTAGCCTCTGAATATGTCTGAGGCTCCGAGATGCTGTGAAAGTTGGCCATAAGAGTAAAATTAACTGTATTCTGCCGCTTGCTCTTTTTCCTAGCAGATCTACCCTCAATAAATTCATCATCATGAAGATCACCTACGGTCTTAGCCCACCATTTAGGCCGGAGAATAGAAGTACCAACATCTGAATTAGGAGGAACAACATCAACTGGGGCAGCTGGAATCAAATCATCAAGAGGAGGATCCAGATCATCCTGAGGAGGGGCGAGTGGTGGAACATTCAGCTGAGGTGGCTTCCCAACTGCAGAATCCGTCCCATCAAGTGGAGCTTGGGGAAGGCGAACACCCAAATCTAAAGCCTTCAGAGGCTGATCCTCAAGGCTCACAGAAGGAGAAGACGGATGAAAGGGCCCAGTAGCCTCATCAACCACTACATCACGATTGAATATGAGACGATCTGTATCTACATCAATTAACCTGTACGCCTTATGATACGCACTGTAACCAGTGAACATGAGTTTCTGGCTTTTGGAATCCAACTTGGTGTGCTTGGGATCTAGAATCCATACATGAGCAGTAGATCCAAAAACTTTCAGGTGGCTAACCCTAGGGTTGCGTCCAAACCAGGCTTCTTCAGAAGTCATCTTCTTAACGGCATAAGTAGGAGACCGATTCAGAAGATAAACTGCAGTATAGACTACTTCAGCCCAGAACTTCTTAGTGACATTTCTATGGTCCAGCATAGAATGAACCATTTCAGTGATGGTGAGATTCCGACGCTCAACAACACCATTCTGCTGAGGGGTGTAAGGTGTGGTACGTTGGTGCTTGATGCCATGTGCAGCACAAAAACTAGAGAAGTCAAAAGAACAAACCCCCCTCCCCCCCCCCCCGTTATCAGACCTAAGAGTGACTATAGGACACCCTGACTCTTTCTCAACTAAGGCCTTATATTGTTGAAATATACTGAACACCTCTGATTTATTTGTAAGAAAATACACCCACATTTTTCTGCTGAAATCATCAACAAATAACAAAAAATACCTGCACCCAGTAACTGAAAGAGTATTCATTGGGCCACATACATCAACGTGAACCAACTGTAATACCTTGGATGCTCTCCATGAATCACCATCTGAGAATGGTGCAGGAGCACCCAATCCACAGTGGCCTCCATGAGGCATTTAATTGTTTTATGCTTATTTTAATGTTTCCTATAAGGTCCTAAATGGGCATTTAATGTAATAAGGTATGTTTGACCATTTCTGTTATTGTAGTTTGTTGTTAGGACACTTGTCGATCTGTAGATGACAAGGTTGTTAGGTTGTTAGAGGTTGTTACCTCCCAGCCGCTTGGAAGTATCTCCCAGCCGCTGGGAATCGAGTCTGTACTACTCTTTGAGAGTAGATAAATACCCTAGTTGGGTTGATCTCAGACATAGAGGAGATAGATGTAATAGCAAGAAAATTGAATCAGTTATCTGTATTTCTGAGAGCAATAAAAAGATCATGTTTGTGTTAATCTTCTGGTGTTCGATTTACTGGTGCAATCGATTTCTATTTTGCAGTCAATATGGGATCTTAATCCATTCCACCGGTTGGATTACTTCGTAATCGATGGAATGGCTGTGTATATTAGTTTATACTTCTGTTTTCTATTTTGTGTTTGTTCGAGTTTTACAGGTGCAGGATCGGTTTGTAGCATGCGTTGAAAGATCCTAGCATTGGCATGTGCTAGGTTGATAAATTGTAGAAGTTTGTTTACTCATAGGAGAAAGGCTCAGTGAAGTCGTGCGGGGTTTCGGCAGAAGTGATCGACATTCGATATCGGGCTCCGTCGAAAATCTTAAGTTGGAGGAAAGCCTTTGGTTGAACCAAAAGTTGAAGGTTCAACCGAGTGTTTGGTTCAAAGACTCCCGCGGTTCAATGGTTCAATGAGGCCAGCGGGTTCAGCGAAAGACAAAGGTTTCTTTGGTTCGGCGGTGCGATAGGTTCAACAAGTTCGATGGGAGTGCATTGAACTGATAGTTGAAGGTTCGTGAGGTTCAAATGGTTCAGCGGTTCAACCACAGAGAGTTCTGCATGTTCATACGTTGCCGATAGGCAACCAATGAAGAGTACGTACTCCGACACAGGGTGTGCAATCGGAGGAAGGTCATTTTATTCGACCGATAGTGCAAAGTGTTGCCGATAAGGAATATCGGTGAAACCCAGAAAGCGTCTTGCTAGTGGAAACAGTCATTTTCTATTTTTATCTGTTTTTGAACGCTACCGTTGGCGGCTCTGCATCAGAGAATGGAGTCCAATGCTGCTTTCCAGCTTGACAAGCTTCGCATACTCCATGAATCTGAGTCTAAATCTCAAGTAGACCACCAACCAAATCATCTCTAGATAACTAAGAGAGAGTGCATGTTCAGGTGCCCATAATGTTGATGCCAAAGTTTGTTGATGGAAGTACTCCTAGCTACCATAGCATGCTCTTGAGAATCACCAGAATCAATAAGTCTATACAGACCATGATCCTCAAGTCCCTGAACAACTGTAGTGAGTCTCTCTATCAACAATGTTGCATGTGTGCATGCTAAAGACAATATCTAGCTGAGGAGAGTGCCGCATAATCTGACTAACTGAGAGAAGGTTCAGCTCCATGCCAGGTACAAAGTATACATTGAGAAATATTAAATTTCTCCCTCTAGACTGAATCTATACGTTGCCCTTTTCGACAATAGTATACTCTTCGCCTCCTCCAAAGATGACAGAATCTCTAAATAGTGTGTACTCCGTGAACTAATCTCGACGATGAGTGAAATGCCGAGATGCACTTGAATCAATGTACCAGGCAGAGGAGTTGACATGATCTACTAGTCTCTTGGCCATAAAGGCATGAAAGAAGACTCCTTCTGCTCAGTGTCCTCTGCAACATGGGCTTTTTGTTTAGACTCTCCTTGCTTGGACTGTTCAGAAGCCAAGCATTTCCGACAATCTTTCTTCATGTGGCCATACTTATGGCAATAGTTGCACTGAATGTTCTTCTTCTTGGAAGAATCCCGGGATTGACCTTGGCTGGTCTGCTGAGAGGGCTGATTTTTGCCCTTATTTTTTTGAAAGGCCTTGGCACCAAATGCCTGTTCTGTGGAGGATGAGTTAGCAGTGCTTCCAAATTGTTGTTTCCATCGATCCTGCTACAGAAGTTTGTTGCACAGCTCAAGAAACTTCAGGTCAACATTAGTTGAGGTAATGTTGAGCGTTTCAATAAAGTGCTCATAAGATTTTGGTAGACTTTTCAGAGTGATGACTACCATATCTTCCTCCTCCATCTTTCGACCAATCGCCTCCAACTGATCACGGATGTCCTTGATTTTTGTCAAGTACTCCTAAAGAGTTGTCTTCTCATCCATCATCATGGAGAACATGTTCTTCAGAAAGAACACTCGGCTCTTGTCGGATGTCTCATGAAGGTCCTTCAGATGATCCCAGATTTATTTTGTTGTCTTCCCTGACGGAACCTAAGGCAGTTGATCATCTGATGCAAGACTAGGTGGCAACAAACTTGGCTTGTGTGAAGTTTCAAAACTTGGGTTTGACTCACTTCTCAATGCACCACAAAACCCTTTCAATGGCAATGAACTCCAAGGGCTTCAATCCACACTTAGGACTTCAGACCTTTGCAAGAATTTTCTTAGGCATCTAACAAGATTAAAATCCCTTACCAACCCCACTTGATCCCTCAACAAACTTTGGAAATTCGCTTTTGTGTTGATACCACTTCAAACCGCCTACAAGCTAGTAGCCCTCTAAATGGGTCTATCAGAGGTTTTCTCACACATGGAGGATCACTTTGAAAAGACAAGGATGGTTTTGAGTACCCATTTGCCCACTTATCAACATATCCAAAAATGAGTATTGGTGTTTTTTTATCAAAGACCCCAAAATTATGAGTCATGTTTGGGACTAGGCCTAATTAGCCCTAATTTACAAAGCAACCCCCTTCAAAACTTCATCCAGACTCTTCTTTCCTGAAAACAGTCATTCTACATGTTCCCAAACCTCAGATTATCCAATTTTTATAAAGAGGGTCCCTCTCTAAGTCAACAAACTAACAAACCCTTAGTTTAGGCCCTTCCTAGGCTTGCAAAAATGAGGGTTTCATGGAACTCGTCACTCCTGGCCTCCCACTACTCTGACAACGCTTCAAACATGATCAAATACATTTGCACATACTCACAAAACCATCAAACAAGCATTACCATTGACATTTTGTCAAATACTCTCTTGGGTTCCTCTTTCCCACATGGAGAACACTTCAAAACATACAAGAGCTTCCTCTTAAAAACCCTACAAACAATCTTTTCTGCCTTTGAAACATTAAGGGAACCTTGAACATGTCAAGAGGGATCATTCCACCAAATCACAGTAACCACAGAGAGTGGAATGCCCTAATACATCTCTTTAAACCCTCAGGACCCCTGTTTTGACAGTTAACTAGGCAGTTTCAGAAAAACAGCGATAATTTCCTCTAGGAATGGAAATTTCCTCTAGGAATGGAGTTAGGACCTCAGACCAAATGCATTTGAAAGGTAACGCAATCCTCTTTCCAACCCTATATGGTTTGCCCCTATATCTGTCCGTACAGAACCGTACCAATGCTGGGAACAGCAAAATTTCTGGAAAATGACAGAAAAATCAGAATTTTATTGGTTTTTATCACTCCAACTCTTTCTACAACTCTCCTCGATCTGTGAGGAGGTCTTTGTATACATTCCAAAGTGGTTTTCAACTGTTCCCAACTATTTTCCAACTGAGTGGTCGTTTGACACTCCAAATTACATGATTTGTTAAGTGGCATACTATGCTTGCCAAACACCACTTACTTCATTAGACCTTATTTGACAAGAAACATAAAAACATGACTCCTAAACATGAAAGTTGGTCAACTTGACCTTATTACATCCACCATGGTCTACAATGACCTTATTAAATGACCAAAAAGACTCAAATTGTAAGATACCCAACTAGTTCTACTAAAATTTTTCCTTACTTAAACAATTTTACTTGCTATCAACTCATCAACTACTTCAACAACACAAAGATATACATCAAAGATAACTACTTGAATGGGAGTTGGGTACTTGTTTATTCACTTGATTCAATCAACTTGCAATGTCTTATTACATGGATAATGCTTTCAATAGCATGAAGTACAACTTATTCAATGGAATTACAAAAGAAAGGCCTTGAAGCCTTGATGTTACAATGTCTTCCTTACTTGATCAACTCAATCAAACTCAATGATGTCAACTGAATGTCAACACCTCACATTATCACAAGGGAGCATCACCTTGCTTGTTGAGGGAGTATCACCCCAACACTTGAAACTCGCAGGCCTCAAGATTACAAGCTCAATAGCTTTGCACAGAGAATTTTGTCAAATGAACCGATGCCAAATGAATGAGAGAGCTCCTCCTTTTATAGGCCTTCCAAAGGCAATGAAGGCACGTTTTTCAATGCACGAAGAGGAATCAAGGCACGTTTCCCAAGGGACATATCCAAGGGAATATTTCATCTGATGACTCATTCTGAGTTAGCAAGCTTAGCCAGAGACCTTGACACGGATCCCGAAGACAGTCTGTCGACCAATGAAAGCTCAGGTAGTTACAACTACCTTATCCTCTAGCTAGGCGCCAAGTTGAGATGTCTGGAACATGAAAGTGCGCCCTGCTTGCTCTATGCGCCAGTTGAGGAGATTGTACCTGGAGATTGCGCCTAACTTGGAAAAAGCTCTTCAATGTTATCAATTTGATCTAGAAGAGTGCCTTGACACTCAACTCAGTCAACCCTCATGAGGCACTCATTGGAGTTGAGGTTAGGCGCTACTTTGAGGTTAGAAAATGCCCAAGAACTGCGCCTCACTTAGATTTCAATCTTAGGTGCCAGGATTGAGGAATTTTGACCAAACATGCGCCTATGCTAGGAGTTTCCCTCTTCAACTTTGATTGTTCATTCAAGTGACTTCTCCTAACTTCAAAGTCTTCAATCTATCAATCATCCATGCTAGGCGCTCAAATGCAGGATTCTTGGCTCAGTAAGCGCCTAGGTATCAAAACATCATTACTTGATAATTCCAACTTTCTACTTGATCTCCTTGAGAATGAAGTTCACTTGAAGAAGTTCCTTACTCATTCAATAGACCTAACAACCAATCTTAGATCAAGGCGCCCATTTGAAGTGTTTGACCTTGGATTGGCGCCTCATGCATTCTGGAGTTTGTGAGAACAAGAAAGTGCGCCTAGTTCAATGATGCTCAACTGGTTAATTAATGACTTCATCATCCACCTTTGCATTCTTAGAGTGATGTTCTTCCATCCCAGTGACCACTAAGTGGTTCATTTCATCAATGTGGTCAATTTGACATGGAATTTGCACCTAGTGAAACTTAACCAATTCTACCACTGATTTGTAGAGCCTAAGACTTCAAATGATCATCATCTCTCCTCCTGATGGAGCGCCTTGTTCCCTAACTGGTCTGGAAGGCTTGCAACTACCTTAGGCGCACACTTGGTGTAGTTTCAATTGGTATCAGCGCCTGGTATCTTAAGGAAGATGTTCTATAAAACTTATTCTTTCAAACACTTGCCATCTAAACCCTTTTGACACTCCTTTAACCCAGCGCCCTCATCTGGGGTTCTATCATCTTCAATTACAGGCGCAAGTCTAGTGTTGGAAGTTCTGCAGTGGTTTTGGCGCCCTTCCTTGAATGGCTCATTTCCATGCAAGAGTTTACTTCCGGAGGCATCAAGGTGAGTCCAAAACATCATGCCTATTAGCACCTAAATGAGTTCTCTGGAGTCATGCATCATTAGTTCTAGACACCAATTTGAGGTGGTGACATCATAAGATTGCGCCTAGCTTCCAAATGTTGTTATCTTAATCCAAAAAGATAGCTTAACACTTAACTTCTTCCATTTCCTTGAGGCGCCTCACTTAAACTTCATTTCTAGGCGCCAGAAGTCATACTTGTAGGATTCCTAGGGCTAGGCGCCAATTGCAGGCAATGAAGACTAGGATGGGCGCCTTGATGCAGTTGATAGATCCTTGGGCGCCATTTGAGAGGATTCAAAACCTAGGCGCTCATCAGAAAGTACAACTTCATAGCTTTGAAACTTTATTCCTAACATCTTCGCTTATCTCAGAACTGGGCACTGAGTTGGATGAAGTAAACCACAAAGAGCGCCTTCAGTTGAATGCTATATTGAGAGCTAAAATGAGCTTTGGAAGTTGGGCGCCAAAGTGAACCTGATTTGTCAAGGAGTGCGCCTGGCAATGGTGATCACTGGGGTTGATGAAACTACTCCTAGACTTGGTCAATTTACAAGTTTTTTACTTTGCTCCTGCAAAACAAAAGGTTAAGTTAGTCAAAAACCAGTTCATTCCCTCATTACTTAGAATTAGCCTCCGGGAATGAGGAATAGGCTAATCCATTATACACTTGATGATCAGGCCGGAAACGGGGACATGACACAAATTGTATCAAAACTTCCTAGGCTCAACCTAGTGACCTTCAAATGATCAAATTTTGTATATGATGGTGTTGGTGCTCCTGCACCATACACCCCACCTTGAAACTGTTCCAAGTCTCTTGGAAGTGATGTGGTACTATTCCATCTTTGAAAACTTCATTTCCTTGATGTAGATTGTGAGATCTTGTAATATATGTTGTATCCTTGCACTTGTCTCCACATGTATATGACTGTACCTTTGAAATCAGACCAATGGGAGGTCTCAAGACTGTCTTCTGCCCAAAACATGACAACACCTCTGGCTTCCTGCTTTCAAACCAACCTTTATCCCATCTTCCCTGACCTACTTTCTTCCTTATGGCAACCTCAGGCTTGCATTTGTCCCTAGTCTGTCCTGTCATCCTTGCCAGCAAATTCACTGTCTTGTCAGCATCAAGGATCTTTGTACTGTCGTGTACCACCCACTGTACCTACAAATTCAGCTTGTTTTACAACTTTGCTTTCCACCAAAGGACACAATATGGTTCCCACCAGGACATTAGCATGCCAATCAGCTATCAACCCATCCTTCATATTGGATTTAATCCTTACATATGCTGCTATCTCATCTTTTTCCTCAACCTTTACAAGTTCTTTCTTTCCAAATATAACAATCTTGGTTTTACCTTTCCCTTTCTCATCCTCCTACAAAGATGTTAGTCTAAATGTTTTTCCATCTTTCTTGATAAAGTAGGTGTTCTCCCAACCATCATATAGTGTCTTCCTATCAAATTGCCATGGTCTCCCCAATAGCAAATGACAACAATCCATAGGTAAGACATCACATAGGACCCTATCTTTGTATTCACCAATCTGAAAATCCACATATGCTTGTTCATTTACTAAAAGAGATTGACTATCATTTACCCAAGAGGCTTTATATGGTGTTACATAAGGCATTGTATCTAATTTCAATTTCTCTACCATCTCCCTAGATACCATGTTATCTTGTGAACCTGAATCAATAACAACTTTGCATACTTTACCTCTACATTTGCATGTGGTCTTGAACAAGCTCCTCCTTTGACTCATGTCTTCTTTCTTAGGTGTTTGCAACAATGTCCTTCTGATCATCAAACTTTCTCCTACCTCTGAACTAACATTCACCACGGGTGAGGTCACACTCTCCTCATCCTCTTGCACAATTTGAACTCTCTTTTCACTTCTTCTCTCACCCCCACTTGAAGTAGCACCGAATTTTTCAGGGCACTTGAAGGATGGATGACCAAACTCATTACAATTATAGCATCTCCCTGCAAACACGTTTGAACTTCTTCCACCTCCAAATCTGCCCCTCGTACCTCTTCCTCTGAAATCTGCACTTTGTCCTTGTCCTTTGTTTGCATCATCCTGATTTTCACTTGCCTGTCTTGTGGGAAGGAATCCTCTTCCTCTCATGTTGCTGCCTCTTGCTCTAACTGCCTTGTCTTGTCTTCTTTTTATCTTCTCCTCCACTCTAATAGCCAATTGGAAACATTCTTCAACAGTCCTTGGGTTAGCAACAACTAATTCATCTTGGATGTTATCTCTCAATCCTCCTAAATACCTAGCAACTTTCTCAACTTCATCTTCTATTCGGCCTGACCTTATGCTTAACTTGTAAACTTCATCAGTGTAAGTTTTAACATCTAGATCTCTTTGTTTCAGACCTTGCAATTTCTTATACAACTGAACACTATGATCTTTAGGAAGAAACTTACCTTTCAATTTTGCTACCATGCGGTCCCAAGAGATTATCTTTGACTTACCTCTTTTTCTCCTCTCAATTTGCTCATATTCCCACCATAGGAGGGCATGTCCTTTAAGCTTTGTCTTGCTATCTTGACCTTTTGATCATCAGGTACATCTTCACTTTCAAAGTGACTGTCCATGGCTGCAACCCAATCTAATAGTTCCTCATCATTCAAATTTCCACCATATGTGGGCAAATCAACCTTTACCTTGTGTTTGTCATCCTTGACTGCCTTTAGAAGCTTAGCAAACCTCTAATCCTCAGGGTTCAACTCCTCTTCTTCCTCTTCTATTTCTAGAAACTCTTCTTCTTCATCACTAACATCTTCTACCACCATTCCTCTTCTCTGTGATTTGATTCAATGGCTTCAAGCCTAGACATCACAGCATTATACGACTCCTGCAACTTAGCATTTTTCTCCTTTAACTCCTCAACTCTCTAGCAATACCACTGTTCTTTGGAGGCATCCTTGCAACTTTGCCTTTTCACCTTACACTTGTCAATCCTTCAACCTGCAACAATTTCAACCTTTTTTTTTCAAACAAATCAGAACCTAAGCTCTGATACCACTTTCATGCAAGACTAGGTGGCAACAAACTTGGCTTGTGTGAAGTTTCAAAACTTGGGTTTGACTAACTTCTCAATGCACCACAAAACCCTTTCAATGGCAATGAACTCCAAGGGCTTCAATCCACACTTAGGACTTCAGACCTTTGCAAGAACTTTCTTAGGCATCTAACAAGATTAAAATACCTTACCAATCCCACTTGATCCCTCAACAAACTCTGGAAATTCGCTTTTGTGTTGATACCACTTCAAACCGCCTACAAGCTAGTAGCCCTCTAAATGGGTCTGTCAGAGGTTTTCCTACACATGGAGGATCACTTTGAAAAGACAAGGATGGTTTTGAGTACCCATTTGCCCACTTATCAACATATCCAAAAATGAGTATTGGTTGTTTTTGATCAAAGACCCCAAAATTATGACAGTCCTGTTTGGGACTAGGCCTAATTAGCCCTAATTTACAAAGCAACCCCCTTCTAAACTTCATCCAGACTCTTCTTTCCTAAAAACAGTCATTCTACATGTTCCCAAACCTCAGATTATCCAATTTTTAGAAAGAGGGTCCCTCTCTAAGTCAGCAAAGTAACAAACCCTTGGTTTAGGCCCTTCCTAGGTTTGCAAAAATGAGGGTTTCATGGAACTCGTCACTCCTGGCCTCCTACTACTCTGACAATGCTTCAAACATGATCAAATACATCTGCACATACTCACAAAACCATCAAACAAACATTACCATTGACATTTTGTCAAATACCCTCTTGGGTTCCTCTTTCCCACATGGAGAACACTTCAAAACATACAAGAGCTCCCTCTTAAAAACCCTACAAACAATCTGTTCTGCCTTTGAAACATTAAGGGAACCTTGAACATGTCAAGAGGGATCATTCCACCAAATCACAGTAACCACAGAGGGTGGAATGCCCTAATACATCTCTTTAAACCCTCAGGACCCCTGTTTTGACAGTTAACTAGGCAGTTTCAGAAAAACAGCGATAATTTCCTCTAGGAATGGAGTTAGGACCTCAAACCAGATGCATTTGAAAGGTAACTCAATCCTCTTTCCAACCCTATATGGTTTGCCCCTATATCTGTCCGTACAGAACCGTACCAATGCTGGGAACAGCAAAATTTCTGGAAAATGACAGAAAAATCAGAATTTTATTGGTTTTTATCATTCCAACTCTTTCTACATACTCTCCTCGATCTGTGAGGAGATCTTTGTATACATTCCAAAGTGGTTTTCAACTGTTCCCAACTGTTTTCCAACTGAGTGGTCATTTGACACTCCAAATTACATGATTTGTTAAGTGGCATACTATGTTTGCCAAACACCACTTACATCATTAGACCTTATTTGACAAGAAACATAAAAACATGACTCCTAAACATGAAAGTTGGTCAACTTGACCTTATTACATCCACCATGGTCTACAATGACCTTATTAAATGACCAAAAAGACTCAAATTGCATCAAAACTTCCTAGGCTCAACCTAGTGACCTTCAAATGATCAAATTTTGTATATAATGGTGTTGGTGCTCCTGCACCATCATCGGTGACTGACAATTTAATAAGCATCAGGTCTTCCCGATTCTGCTCATCAAATTTGTCCTGATCTTTACCCACCACTGGAGGGTGTGTAGTTTTGCCCAAAACAAGCTGGTCAAGGCACCGATACTCAAATATGGTCAACATACGCTTCTTCCAAGTGTAGTTGTGGCCGTTGAACTTCTAACTACCTTCCAGCATAATGTTAGACAAAGATGCCATCCTTCACGCTTTTCGAGGCACGAAAAATTAGGTTGACTCAGGTAGATTTGATGGCACAAAACCCGAATATTTCTGCAAACCCTAGGTCGCAGAAAAGACAAAAAACCACAGGCTGCATAGAAGGGCGCGGGCATCAACGTGACAAGGGGTCTAGGACGCTGGTCGCCAAGTGCTCGGTCAAAGGATGACCGGGGGTTGAAGACTTGAGCGTTGGAGATAAGCGCTCACCACAAAAACTCTTGCAAAGAACTGCCACCTAAGTCCAAACAAACAAACAATGACCAAAATCTGAATGCAAGGTTGAAACCGTGATCAATGCATGAAACGGCAAACAGATGTTAGGAACGTCGATCAAAGGCAGACCGCGAGTGAGGTGAAACAAACTACAGACGAAACCCTGACCGCAAGTTAGGTGAAACAAACACCGACAGAAGATGAACCAGACACCGACGGAAGAGACCTATTTGCAGAATGTAGAGGCCAAAAGACAACAAAATCGCGACCAGAGAAAAGATAACGCCAATCGCGAGTCTTCAAACATGCAAATCGCAACTGCCAGAAACCCTATGAACAAAGAAAAACGCAACCAAAGAAAACGCGCAGAAGGAAATTGCGATTTCAAAAGACGAAAAAACACGACCTTCAAAAGAAACGCAACCAGAAAACGGAGAGCCAAGAATCGTACGACCTGTACGGTAGTACGGAAAAGTACAGAGAGCGCTAGAAAATTGAAAAAAAAATTCAAAAATAGGATTCCCGCTCGATTGGCTCTGATACCATGAAATAGTGAAAAATTGAATTGATTTATTTACAAAAGAGCAAAGCTCTTATAAAGAATTACAAAGCTGAAGTTTCTAAAAATAATACAATACAGATGTTTCTAAAAGAGATTAAAGCTAATCTAAACAAAAGAATTAGAAACAATCTAATATGTTACAATATTGATCATTAATATAAACTATCTAATTTTATTTTAATATTTAATGCCATATCTAGAGCAGGGTCTTCTGCAAAGGGCTGAACGAAGGGACTCCATAGTGCATGGCTTGAAACTTCATGGTCTAACTAAGATGGCAGAGCAGCCTGTTGAAGCTAAAGTGGAGTTGATCCTTGTGTCGGGTTTAGGAGTATATAACAAAGCATATGGGCATTGGCATTTTGGTCACCTAGGAGGTGGTGCAGGGTATTGAGATCACAAAAATGTTTGTTGACTTGCTTCGAATCAGGATATGATATGGAATTGTTTTTTGGCTCGTCTTTTCGTTTGTCTATTGTTTGGATGTTTAGTGGCACTGCTACACCCTGTTAATGGTTGCTATTGCAGTTTAGTCATTGGTATAGTTGTAAGGTTTTTTTTAATGTAGTTGGGATGGGGCCCCATATATAGATCTATATCTATAATTAAAAATACATAATTTTTACCCTGCTTTTACAAAAAAAAGTTGTGTGCAAATAAAGCATGACATTACAAGGAATAAATAAACTTCTGAAGAATGTACTAGAAAATTTATTGAAACTTTCAATTTGAAAGTGGACAATGTCATACTCATTAATACAGTTAATGAATTTGAAACCCAACTTACAGGCCATCCCATCCAACACTGAGAATGATTCTCCCATTCTGCAGGCATATGGTATCCACACTCCGCGGGAGTAGCTTTATTTTCCATACTCAGAGATATTTGTCCCAGAAGTACTCCTGTTCAAGTCATGTTTTTTATCTACTTCAATACAACGTAAATGGCAAAGTATCAAGTATTAACATGGCCCCAACTAAGTATTAAATACATAATTGCATTTGTAAAATGTCCAATTTGTATTGCACAAGGACAAATCAAAATAAAATAAGTCTTACATGCAAATAATAAGCATACAATCAATTTAAATACAAATAGTTAAAAAGAAAATTACATGCAAGTGATCAGCAAACATTCGATTTAAAATCAAATAGTCAAAAAGAAAAGCGTGAAGCTATCAACTATCTAAAGATTGGACTGTATTTGAGAGTAAGGATAATATAGAGAGGTAAAAAACTGCTTGTGGATATACCATATGTTTTCTGAGGGAGTATGCCAAGATGAGTTTGGTTTAAGAAAAACAGTTTTAAGAAAAATAAGATGAGATTTCACCAAGACAGATATTATCCATACAATCTC
This sequence comes from Cunninghamia lanceolata, assembly GCA_027924645.1. Taxonomy (NCBI): domain Eukaryota; kingdom Viridiplantae; phylum Streptophyta; class Pinopsida; order Cupressales; family Cupressaceae; genus Cunninghamia; species Cunninghamia lanceolata. The sequence goes on along the minus strand of BSBN01000423.1, from coordinate 7,256,499 downwards.
CAGCTGTGGCAAGACTTAAAAAACTTCAGCAGACAGCACTTCTCCTGTCTTGCTAAAAGTTGTCTGTAAAATAAAGAAAGAATTGAATCAAAAATGGGATATAAGGACTGAATATTTTTTATGCTAAAGAATAAGCAGGCAAGGAAAGTTATTGAAGCAGTTACCACAGCAATAAGGGAGTTGAAAATTTGTAATAATGACAGGAAGTAATTTTATCACAGTATTTTTCCAGCTACAGAGATGCTTGGAAACACCAAGGGCAAAGAGTATTATTTCCATTCATTATATTATGAGGTGGAAAGCAACAAACGGGGGCAAGTCCTCAGAGCAAAGTGATGATATATTTGATTAATCTTCAGGACCCCCCCTCCCAAAACCCTGCCTTTCTGGGACGGGGACATTTCTGTGACGCAAGGACTTGGGGAAAACATCCCCCCACCATCCCACCACCGCCACCCACGACCCGGGGATGTTTCCAAGATGTCCCCTTCATTTTTGCTCTTCTTGGAGAGTCTAGGATGTCCCCAAGACACCCAAGGGACTCCCAAACATGTCCTAACCATCCCCGAGACTCCCATACGTCCCCCACAACAACTAAGGCAAAAAGTTCATTAATTTTTTTAATTAGAATTTTTTTTGGATCTTCATGCTAGTAACCCTAACCCTAATGGTCTATGGGCCCCACCCGCACTCTAAGCAGTCAAAAAAGTGAAAAAAATGTGAAAGGGTAAAGGCCACAAGAGTGAGAGTATTAGGATAGGAAAAGTAAGGACTTGGTATTGCAGAAAACATAGTGATAAAATTGTGAAAATGACATGCGCCATGAAAGTTTGTGTGTTAATTTGGGCTTGCTGGTGGGGGCTCCACCCCTCGACTCCACTGGGGACATTGCCCCTAGACCCCTGCGAGAGGTGTTGCCTCTCTACCCTACTAGGGGCACTGCCCCCAAACCTCCACCCACCACCGCACCCCCGCCATCCCCAAACTTAAGCCCTTGGTCCCCAAAACCCGTCCCCCTGTCAAGAAACTCCATGGAACATAGTTAATTTTGGCAAGGCCTAAGACAAAATTATGGGTTTTCTACTAAGAGTATATTGTATGCTTTAAGTTTTTGACAAAACAATTGAGAGAATGTGTTGTATAACTAGTCACAACGTAGTGTTAGGGGTGCATTATGGCCTATTTTGTCCTTAAGCTTAGGGTCTACATATTAGTTACGAATCATGATGATATAAGACTTAAGTTGTGTCAATTAATTTTTTGTCAATGTGTCTATTGGGTTCCCTTTGGTGTCTTTAGGGTTTTCTTCACCATTGGTAATAAATTGAAGGAAAGCCCTAATCTTTGTATCTAATTTTCATCATTCTGAAATCAGTCTAATGCTAAGAGCTTGGGAGCCCCCATTAGCCCTCTTTGTGTTTACAATTGGATTTGCAGATGTGAGTCCACATTGGGTGAGCAGATGCCCCCGTTTTACTTTTTATTTTGCATTGAAGTCTCTTATTTCCTATAGATCATTTTGTCATTTGTTCTATTTAAACTGCAGCAAGTGTTGTCAGAGCTTCGGTTGATCTTTTGCCGCCATTGCAAAAACACCCAAGGGTGTCTATCAAAGAAACAACTAAAAGTTCGTGACCAAGGATGAGCTGAAGGGTTTATTCACTATGTTCACCAGCGAGATTCAAAGGGAAGTTCAATTCTTGAGAAAACACTCAGAAGACCCAAATTTGAAGTATTCGAACCACAAGAGCATTGTTTTTGAGAGTGAGGAGGAAAGTATAAATCCTTGGGGTGATCCTAATCCTGTTCTGCCAAATGGGAAAGAAGAAGAGGCAGAAAGCCACAGCACTCCTCTTTTAACATACAAATAACGATCCCATCATATATCTTTGGAGGTCCAATGGAGGTTCACACATGGTTGAGCAAGGTCAAATTGGCCTTTAAGTTACAAACGATTAAAAGGCAGGATGACAAGCTAAATTTGGCCCTACCACATTTGGACAATGGTGCCTACACATGGGAAAAGAGAAGGGTTTTTACAAAACCCAATAGGGAGTTTGTCATTTTTGTTGATGCTTTGACTCAAAGGGAAACTTGTAACTAGGACAGCCCATACAATACCCATCTTATGCATCTATTTTGAAATGATATGTCTGTGAAGAGTACACAAAAAAATTACAAGTTCTAGAGTCCAAGGCCAAACTTTATTTGAATATGGTACAGAAGATCTATATTTCCAATCTATAAATGGACCTCCAAACAAAAGTAAAATTATTTAGTCCTAACTCTATGGAAAGAGCTATTATTGTAGGTAGACGGGTAGAAAATCATATTGAAGCCCTTAAGAAAAATGTTGTAGGAACTACTAAGAAGCCTTTTTCATTTGATAAGAAGAGTAGAGAAGTACAGTAGGACTGTTGTCGTTTCAATAACCCTAAACATCAATCAAACATAATGCCTCCACTACAAACCCTTGTTATAAACGTTCTAAAATATGGAGTAAGGATCATTCCCAAAACCCAAAAGATCTTTACATGCTGAAGATATGTATCCATTTGAACCTGAGTCTGAGCCCCATATTGGAGAACCCTTGAGCAACCCAATGTTGAGAATGAACTTAAAGACCAATCCTATGGTAAATATAATGGAACCATCATTGTCACTGGATGCAATGATTAGCTAAGTATCCTGGACATGCTAAACCCTAGAAAAATCCTTAATGTTTTAGACAAGAAATAAGTCTGCAAATTGGCCCTTCATGTTGACACCTATGACAACTTTCCCATAGGAACATCCAAGTCACCGAAATAATGCTACCAATTGGTGATTATACTCAGAAAGGAAAATTTTATGTTCTATGTTGGGGGTTTGGATGTTGTTTAGGTGTACGATGGTTGTACTCAATTGGAATATACTCAAGTCATCAAGAGGTTCCTTTCATTCAAGCATGGGGACTGTGAGTACAATCAAGTCCTTGCATCCTAAAAAGATTGAGGTAGTTGGATCCAGTCAATTGGAGAAGCTTTTAAAAATGGGGCATCTTGGCTTCATGGTCTACCTGTATTGCATGGATGTCGATCCTTCTTATCAGCAGACACAAATTTCAAGGATTCTTGAGTAACTCCCAAAGCAGCTTCCCCTAGATAGAAGACTAGAGCACATCATAGAGATTGACCCTGCAAAGAGGCCTACAGTCGTTCGCACTTACAGGTATGGTTATTTTGTAATGTCCCCATTTTTCATAGCATCAGAGCTCGGAGGATTAGCCTATCAGTTGACCCTCGTAGGCTAGTGTTCAGTGATTAGAGGGTCCAGTGGGCGTTAATGAGCTCTTCAAGTGGCAGTTGACAGTGTTTACCTCTCCAAATTGTTGGTATATTCTGAGGCTAAGCTATTCAGAGGTTTCTGGTTCCGTTTTGAGGCACTTACTATTTATAGTAAGTCAGTTGAGTGTCAGTGGCCAACCTTTCTATTTTGGGAAAGGCATCTGGATGAGTAGTGGTTTCTGTGGTTGACCACCTGATTCTGACGGAATTGAGAAATAATGAGTATTCTTGGAGTTATGACATTTCAATTATTAATAAAATAATACTTTATTAATAATTAATTAAAAAGTGCACATCATTAAATGTTATTTGACTTTATTATTAAAAGGGGTATTTAATGAATATAAAGTCAAGTTATATAAAGTGCATTTAAGTCAAATTATAAAGTGCATATTATGGGCACCTACTTGTGGAATAATATAAAGTGCCAATTTTAAGAGAGATATAAGTGATTATTAAAATATATTTTATATTATTTTGTTGTGCACCAAATGGAGGGAAAAGTAAATGAAATTAAAGTGAAATTTAATGAGATGAAGCCAAATACAAATTGAATATTATATAAAGGCTTTTTGAAAAGGGATTTCATTCATTCTGGGAATCATTAACAATTGTCTTTTCTGAAGAAACTTTGGCTTTGAGGAAGAAACCTAGGGTTTTGCTGTAATATCAATCTTAGAGAACGTAGCCTCTCTTCGATTGTGCAAATACTGGTGGCTTTATTCAGAGGTCACGTTTGTGCTCAACTGGAGATAGTTTGGTTTGATTTTTAGAGATTGCTTGCTCAGATCAGAGGTTTATATCAGCAATCATTGCTGTAGCTGTTTGGCATTATTTCTCTTTGGCACATGAGAATCATTCAGCTCATTTAAGAAGAGATTATCATCAAACATTTTCAGAAGCTTAGAAGGGTTTGAAGGATTCAACAAAATATTGCAAATCAGAGGTTATTGTCCTGCTGCTACAGTGGCGTGAAGTGTCTCGCTACAGTACCCGCGCTACAGTGATTCTTTCAACTTCTAACTGCCGCATACATCTCTGCACCTCAAATCAGGTTGGAATACATTGTCTTATGGCTGTTTATTACAAACTTCAGACTGAGATTTAGTTTCCTTTATTTCTGAACTGCTGTGCATACAAGAAGAGATCAGCAAAACTGTTTATTGCACTGGATATTGCATAATTTACATTGTATGAAGTAAAGGTTGAAGTGTTGTTCATATCAGCACCCATTCCCCATATTGTCATTGTAATTCTGAGCATGTCCATGATGGAAATTGAATAGTATGAAGTTACCAAGGGTCTGATTGTTATTACCAGTCTTAGATATCTGTTAGTAAGGATTTGTTAATGAGTTCTGGGCAGTGCTTAGCTCATAATCAGTCATTGTATAAGTCAATATTATCTCAGAATTATTTGCCATTGCTGTTCATGTTTATGCAAAGTCATTTCTATCATCATCTCTCTATTTGATGCAATGGAATGAAAGTGTTTGACAAAATGTCCCCATGTGTAAACTGAAAATTTAATCGAGAAAATTCGCAAGCCAAAACTCAGATCGGGGCGGGGACATTACATATTTCCAAAAATCTAAAACTAAAAGACTTGTGCAATATTTGCTAGAATCAAAAGTTTATATGTTGCACTTGTGGTCTTAGCTAGGAAGAAGGAAAGGTCCTACTACTTGTGTATTTATTGCAAACAGCTCAATCAAATCACCATTAAAAACAAATTTACAATGCTCAAGATCAGTGAAACCCACTATTTCTCAAAGATTGACCTTGAATCCAGTTATTCCCAAATCCCAATCTGACTCCAAGTTCAAGAGAAGATTGCATTCCAGACTCACAAGGGTTACCAACAATTCAAAATCGTGTCTTTTGGCCTTTGTAATGTTCCTGCTACAATCCAAGCATTGATGAACAGTGTGTCTAGATGATTCCTTCGTATATTTATCCTTGTCTTTTTTAATAATATTCTTGTTTACAATTAAAAAACAAGCAAAGCATCTTGAACATCTAAATATTGTGCTTTCATTTTTTATTGATTTTACGGTAAGGAGTGGAAGTATTAGTTTGCCAAGTCATCTCTAGAGTAATTAGGTCATATTTTTTTAGATGGCGTGCACACTAACCCTGAAAAGATCAAGTCCATGTTATTGGCAGGTACCCAAGAATCTTAAGAAAAACCAAGGTTTCTTGGGATTAGCAAGCTTCTACAAAAGGTTTGTTAGAAACTTCCCTTCAATGGCATGGCCCTTTAATGACCTTATCAAGAAGGTTTCTTTCATGTGGTTAGCTGAGGCACAAAAATCCTTTAAAGAACTCAAGCATGCCCTTGTTTTTGCCCTTCTTTTAATCACCCCTGATTTTTCAAAAGCCTTCGTCATTGAATCTGATCTCTGAATTAGAGCTTGGTGAAATGCTTTTAAATTCATTGTTTAATGTTTTTAAAAGCAAGAAATTGAATGACAGAAAGAAGTCCATGTCCACTTACAGTAAGAGAAGTTCCATCTTACATCTAGTGGATAACTGCCATAAGTTTCTCCTAGTGGATAAGTTTTTCATCGAGACTAACCACCTTCGCATGAAAAATCTTTTGTCACAGGGAAAACTTTGAGAGGAGCAATAAAAATGGATGGATTGGTTGCAAACATGATATTTTAAAATCCTTTACAAGAAGGGGAAGGACAATGTGGTCACAGATACTCTGTCCTGTCGAGATGAGACCTGTGTCTATAATGCCATTTCTCTTAGCCAACCTGCTCGGTTGACAAAACTTGTTCAAGACTACAACAACGCCACTACTACGGTTTAGTTCACACAGGACACTACAAACCAAAAGGAGAAGGTTGGTTGGTTAAGAACAACATTATATTCTTCAGAGATAGCATATACCTCAGAGCTGGATCACCTCTCATTCAGAGGGCAATTGAGCATGGGCATGTGGATTTACAAAAAAAACCTACAGGAATATAACTACCAACTTCTCCCAGCGGCATATGAAAGTGGACGATCTCAAATTTGTAGTTGAATGTGATACATGTCACCACAATAAAGTGGAAAGCATCCCATCTCCTAGACTACTTCAGCCAAATCCTGTCACCAATTAAAAGTGGGATATTGTCTCAATGGATTTCATCTCAGGCCTACCACAATCTGAAGATGGGTGAAATCTTTGTTGTGGTAGATCGTTTGACAAAGTACACTCATTTCATTTTCGTGACTAAATATGGCTTCATTGAGTCGAAAATTACCAAACTATATTTTAGGCATGTGTCTAAGTTGCATGTGATCCCATAATGCACCATTTCTCATCGTAATCGCATCTTTCAGAGCAGTTCTCAGCAAGAACTCTTCTGGCTGTCAAAGATAACATTCAATATGAGCACGTATCCTACCATCCCCAATCAGATGCCCAAACAAAGGTAGTGAACAAATGTTTCGAGGGATACCTCAGGATGTAATCAAGGGACGAACAGGAGAAATAGGTAGAATGTTTGTAGCGAAATTAGGGTGTAATCATGCAATGGCTGTTTATGGAGCTACTTATAGGGATAACTTCAAACTTAAGCAGAGTTAAGGTAATATCAAGTAAGAGATAGTGACTTAATGAATGAATCACAGTAAACAGATATAAATGCCATGGTTGTTCTTATTTTTGACTGAAAAAACGAAGAACATGTTGGCTGGAATATGGATTTGGGGTCCCTTCCATAGGAACCCAAACAACTAAAGAGAGCCAAAATATATGAGGGTGTATCTAAAAAACAACTAACCAAGAAATAAGAGGAAGTACCATTCTTACATATACAAATACATATCGAAAGTACAGAATAACTGCATACCTATGATGGGGAGAAAACGGAAGAAATAGGCGCCCAGTTAATTCAAATGCTACTCCCAGTTAGTTGAAGCAGACATACACCATAAACTCTCCACCTCTCTCCTTTCTGAATCCTAAGAGGACAGTGGTGTGTATTGTTTTTTCTAAATTTTTACTGGTTATTATATTGGTTGCCGGAAGACTGTAAGTCCATCATTGCCATTATCAATGCTAAACCTGTACGTCCCTCGTGTTCGAATCCGATCCGATGCTCCTGTTTTGATAACTTAAAAAGTCGGGAACTCTTTCCGCATGAAGAATAGAATAGAACAGGATAACTTTTTATCCGCCAGAGGCTAAACTAGTTTATGAGACATGCAGCCCAGTAATATTTGTTTTGTTTCTGTCTTTCAGTTCTTTTATTCGAAGATATAATATAATGAGCTTTCTGACTTTCATTGATTTATAATAATTTCTTATTTGTCCTGAGGTATTTTTTCCTGAAAATACAATTAAAATTTTAGTAAGCTTTGAATTATATATCCCTTTTCTTTATTTGTTTTGGACTCATTTTGACTCTTTGTCTCTAGTGTAGTAATCTATCTAGTGTTCAAATGACATTAATTCATAAAGTTGTCATTCAGTTTGAACCTAATATTAACTTAAATCCTCAGTCTTCAACAATCTAAACCTATAGCCCTTAACCCTGTTGCCCCAAACCTAGTTCAAGCCTACTAAGATAACCTTGACCCATTTTTCAAATTCAAATTTAATCATGAGACCAAGCCAACTTAATTGCAACTAGTCGTTACCTTGCTAACTCAAGTGTGAAATATTCAAATTTGAATGTTAGGATGTTGTATAAGATGACCAAGCCCTAGATCCATCTCTATCCATCTCATAGCATCATTATTTGTACATCATGTAATCATAGAGATAGCATTACATCAACATTTATATTTAAAAGGACATATAGATGGGCATTTATATTTTGCTTAGTGTGTCTTTGATCTTGTTACAACATCATTGAATTGGTACATAGGGCCTAACTGCAATCAAGACAAGTCATGGATTCCCCCACTTGATAATAGGCCTTATTAATGTTTTTCAACACCATCCTATCTAGGTACATACAAACAAACATGTTGTCGAAGACTAGAGATACTCAATTCAAGGTTACACAAAAGGTTTAGGGCCACATTTTTCCAAGTCGAGGTCACTTATGCAATTCTAACCCCTTATGAAACATACTCAATTTTTCAATCTACCAAAGCCTTGGAATTGCAAATTTGATAGTAGACATTTGAGTTGGATGATTGTAAGTGAGCACTACGACATAACATCATAACATTCATTGTTACACACAGAGCTAAGCACCTCTTTGTCAATTTTAGTACATGTTTCAATGTTTATCTAGACTCAACTTATTTATCTAGGTTGATTGTTTGTTGATTACTTTATCACATTTATTAGCCTAAACAACGCATTAGAGAATTATTTTTTTAATCTCTTCATTTTGGTGAACTCAACATTTCCTACACCAAGGTTTTGCCTTAGGGTTTAATTGTTTAATTTTAGTTTCAAATCTAATCTTTTCTAATTTTTTTATATCAAATATGATTCTTCTTGTGGTCTGTGTTGCCTTCTAGAGTTTTATCTTTTGCTTGTATGCCAAGGTCTCATCATCTTATCAGCATTCCACTAAGGAGAAATCTTAGATTAAACCCTACAATGGCTTTAAATCAAACTAGATATGTTATGATTGAGGATCTGAAAACTACTACTTACTTTAATGGGAAGGATGCTTTTATCATGATGTTCATGTTGAACAAATGGGTAAGTGAGATATGGTTCTTACTACACAAATTCTTACATTGAATCTTGTCAATTTAGACAATGATGTCATTGTTCAAATTTGATTCCAATGTCTTTCATAATTTGTTGATTACCAAGCCTTATGGAATATAAGCACTAAAGGGTATAGGTCAAAGGATAAGTTCATCAATTTCTACAAATGGTGTGTCTCATCCCTCTCCTTCCCAAGCCTCTTCTTTGATTTTCCCTCCTCACTCTTCTTCTCCTATTTTAGGTATGCCATATGTTCCATGGTTCAGGGCTCCTTTTGCTAGTCCTCTCCTTGTGTCTACTTCTCACATTTAGCCCACTGATTCTACTCCTTTTATTACACCTACTTCTCAACCCACTAGTTTTGTTCCCTCATGTTGTTATCAAACATTCATCTGCTATCCCCCAACCTATCTACAATCCACATGTTATCTCTCATATTACCACCTCCACTCCTCTCCTAACCCTGTTGTTCATCCTTCTACCCTAGATGTCATTATTAATGAAAGGAAGTTAAGTTGTGGAAACTCTTCCTACACTAATCTATGAGGAGAAAAAATGCACAATATCTCATATCAATTACAAAATCGCATATGTAATAACATGCATTTACATGCAACAACATGAAATAGACATGCATCTCACAATACCATTACATAGTAGTATATGTGCGAAAAACCATTTTAGAAGAAAAACCCCACACTCCAAAGCATGAAACCAATTATATTACAATACAAATACAGTTACATACAACTTCAAGCACATGCCCTTACAAGAGTATCACCAACATTAACTCTTGGAGTAATTTTGATAGTATAATGACATCTTTGCAAGACACTATGAAAACTCCATCCAAGCACCTCAATAAATAGAAAAGATACAACTAGGGAACCATCTAATGGTAATGGAAAACCATGATCCAACATGCAAGAGGTATGGTGCCCAAACCTCGTGGCCCAAATGCTAATGTCCCAATACAAGTTTGAATTCTAGGCTATATTTAGAATATTCCTTATAGCTATCATAACTTGTCATAACCTGTCATAGTCAATATTCTAACTTAGGCAACCCAATTTGTCATGTTCCTCCACTCAAAATGCTTTATGACACGTGTCCTATTGTTGGTCAAGATTCCAATGTAACCCCCATAATTATGATCTTTCATGTCATACAATATGTCATAAGTAACTCCTACATCTTACAATATCATAAGATGCTCTTACACATCATAATGACATTAGATGCTCTTACAACTCCTTACAAATATTCCAAGATGGCTGACATGTGGCAAAAAGTGTCACCTCAAATTGGGATGCCCCACTTCTCATGTGAGGAAAAAAATAATAAATAAATAATAACATTGGGAATTCAAGGTTGAGACACATTTCTCAACATTTTCCCACTTGTCAAACACCTTGCAAGAGCAAGAGAGGAACTCCAACACTGTCATCTAACTACTAGGGACTGAGAGGCCCACAATCTTAAAACACCACCTAAACTTCTTTGTAATCACTGGCTTCATCAATGCATCTACAAACATTCTTCAAAGTGTCAACCTTCCCTAGCATCACCCTCCCATCCTCTACCATTTCTCGAATAATTGGTACAAGCTAGCAATATGCTTTGAAGATACATGAAAGGTTAGGTTCTTTGCCAAAGTAATGGCACTCTAACTATCACAATGAACTCTAATTACTTTTTAACTCAACCCCACAACTAAACATGGTCTCAAAATCCAAATGGCCTCCTAATAAGCGTGAGTGATTGCCATATACTCTGCCACTATCATGGATATAACAACCACAACCTACCACTTGCTCATCCAACTCACTACACCATGTTGAATAGGCTAAACACACAACCATTGGTAGACCTTCTACTATTAACATCTCTTGCCCAATCTAACTCCAAATATCCATGCATATCCACTAAGTGTTGCAAGTCACCTATAGGTCCTCTACAAGTTAGTTACAAGTCATCTAGATAGGACCTCTACAAGTTGGTTACAGGTCCTCTACACGTACCAATAACACAACTATGCTCCAAGTGAATTGTGAAACTATTATAGGTTGGTTGTAGGTCCCATTGAAGTCCTCTACAAGTTAGCTACAAGTCACTAGAAGTACCACCCTAATAGGACATAGAATACTCTATTATCCCCCGCAAGCATTTGAAGATCATCTTCATTGTCATCCAATGATCCTTGCTAGGATTAGCCATGAAATGAATCAAGACTCCCACTACTTCGGCAATGTCTTATCTAGTGTAGACCATGGCATACATAAAATTACACACTACACTAGCATAGGGCATTGACTCATCTCCTTCATCTTTACGAGTGTCATAAGACACTAGTCAACTAAAATCTTAGTTCCCATATAAATAAGAGCATTAATGGGTTTGTTTCCAACCATGCTAAAATGCTATAAAAAGAATCAACATACTTCCTCCATCCAACCCAAAGTTTTTTGCTAATTTCCATCCCACGGATGTACTTGTAATGTCCCCCATTTAGCCTAGTCACATAGATGATGGAGATTAGCCTATCACATGACTTTTATAGGCTAGTAACGATGGTTAGGAGGTCAATTCAGGTACTTACTATTTATAGTAAGTCAGGGGCCGAGCACTTGCTATTATTGGCAAGGTAGTGGTCGATGGTCATGGCACGGGAGTTGATGGTTTCGAAATGTCTAAGCATTATTGGATATAATATAAGTTAAATTAAATATTTAACTTATGTTATTTTATTAGACATAATATAACTTTATGTTATAATATTAAGTCACTTTATAAAATGAAGTTACAACTTAAAAAGTGACATGTCTAGGAGATGGGGCGCCCAAGGTAAAAAGGGTCATGAGGGACTTGAGTCACAAATTAAAATAATAAACGAAAAATCATCTTGGGCGTTGGGATGGAAAGAAAACAAAAGGAGTAAAATGAGCCTCATTTGGAGGTGAAGATTATTGATTTTGCTCTCATCTATTGAGTTTTCCTATGCATTGGGTTTGAGCTTGGCTCTAGGGTTTGTTCATGGCTATGTTGGGATGAAAATCCCTGCATTAGTCCCTTTCTTCGTGCATGAAATATTACATTAAAAGAGGATTGGAAGAGCTTCACTTTAGGAGCTTCATTGTGCTTTCAGAGGATTAAATCTGAGGCAGATTTGAGCAGAAAATAGAGTTATTTGATGAAGAATGAATGTGAAGCCATTAGCAAGTAGTTGAAGGATAGATTTATATATTTTGGTAAGAGTTTATTGAGTTTCTGGCAGTCATAAGCAAGTTGTACATCTCATAGTCGTACACTGTTTAGCAGCTGATTTAGAGATATTTTGTGGTGGTTTATCTATGGTTTGTGGTCGCCTAACCCTGCAGGAATTTGTTGATACAAAACAGAGGTTAAATTGGAGGATTTGAATGATTTAATAATAGCTTCTAGCTCACAGCTAAGTCGTACAATCATAGGAGGACGTGGGTATTTGCTGGGACAGTTTTGGACCTTCAACGAAGCTGCTACCTTGTCAAATCTTGGTGTCTAGGGTATCCATTAATGTTGCAGCTTTGATATTGTTGAAGAACTTGTAGTGTATGTGAATATTGATGAATTTCCATAGCCTTGTAATGTTGGTACCATTTTCAGCAATGAATCAAGTTGAAGATTTTCATATGGGTATGTCTCTGTAATTAGTTTTACCACTTTCTATGATCTAGGTCTTTATCCGTTTGTGCAAATACATTATATATTTTTTGCATTTTTAGTTTATGCTTCATTTTCTATGTATTTCATGTCAAAACACACATGCAAGCAAAACACATAAAACCCTAAACATCAATACCAAGAAAAACACAAAAACCCATACAAAACAAAACATATACCAAGGGTGTATGTTACAGTGGTATCAGAGCAGAAGATTCTGCCATCCTGTGAGAGTAATACCGGCATGCAGATGAAAAAATGAGATATGTTACCTATGCAGTCATTGACACACCACTACAATACCAGGAGAAACAGGTTACAATAGGAAACACAGGCACCACAGTTAGAAGAACTAGAGATTCTGGTACCAGTGACAGATCCATTTTCAGGTGAGCTTCTAGAACAATTTGAAGAAATGGGTGACAAACAGAATGAGGAACCTAGCATGTGTGAAATTCTTAACACTTTGATACAAGGACATATGGCTATAGAAAGAGCTTTAAGAGAGTCATAGCAGGAGTTGAGAGAATCACAGGCAGAGTTAGGTCACATCCTTGAAGGGTTAACACCCCCTGATGGAAGAAACAACAAAAATAATAATAATAACAATAACCACCGTGAGAGGAACATGAACAACATTGGAGATAGAAACAGAGAAAACCATGGAGGTGATAGGCACAGGGGTGACATAAACAATGGAGACAAGAACAATGGTGACAAGCAAAATGGTGATAGACATATCGACGATCGACATAGAGATAGAGATGATGATGAGGCCTTGGTCACCAACTGGAGAGGCACCTAGTTGACAGCCAGTGACAGGCCTAGCATACCCACCTTTGCACCCAGGAATAATGTTCCTGAACTAGATGCCACACATGTTGAATTCTAGGACGAGATCCTGCGAGATTGGAGAGCATCCAGTGCAGAGTTCCAGGATGAAATGAATTTTGGTGAGTATTCAGACATCAGGATGAGGAATAGACCACACAGAGGACACATACCACAAAATTAGGAGCTGCATAAAAAGGTTAGCAAGATGACTCTTATGTATTTTGATGGTTCTGGTAAGACCACAGCGAGAGCATGGGTCCATAAATTAAACAATTACCTGCAGATTACTCTCATGTCTGAAGAAGATGCCATAACTTATGTTGCATTACATATGGAGGGAAATGCACATAAGTGGTGGAGTAATGGAAAGGTGACCTTAGGTCATGATCTGATCACTTCATACATTGAGTTCACTGCCAGATTGATTGACAGGTTCAATAAGAAGGACCCTGAACTGCAATTTAAGGAGTTGGCACAGCTCAGGCAGGTTGGATCGGTGGGCTCCTACATATCAGAGTTTCAAGACCTATCTATTATGGTCCCAGACATTTCTGAGCACAGATTGGTCATACTATTCATAGATGGACTTTTAGACCCATTACGTGGTTGGGTTAAGGGATTTGACCCTGCATCTCTACAAGAGGCCATAAAGAAGGCCAAAGACATGGAGTCTTTAGTTTGGAGAAATAAATTTTAGTCTAAGGGGTTTCCAGCATAAGAGGGATAAGGAAAAGGATAGGAGACCCTTTCAGAAAGATTTTGGCCATTAGAAGGAGAAATCAAACAAATTAACTGATGAACATGAGTATAGAAGAAAAAAGCTTTGTTTCTACTGCAAAGAACCTTGGGATCCTTCACACAAGTGTCCAAACAAAGCAAAGGCCAAATTAATTGAATATTACTCAGCTGTAGTCAAAGGCATCAAATCAGTCTTCAAATCAGCCTACAGACCATGAGGATAGTGGAGATGAGAATGCTTTACAGCACAGCATTGGTAGTGATGGGAACCTAGCCCAACTTTCTAGTTTTTAGAAAGTTGGCTCTTTCAGGGTGCGTGGAGTACTTGGAGGTCAGCGCATCATTACTCTTATTGATGCAAGGGCTACACATAATTTTATCGATGAGGGGTTGGTAGCTAGACGTGGATTGCAGGTAGAGGAATTTGAAGGCTTCAAAGTTATGGTAGCCGATGGGTTCAAGATGACATGCAACAGGAAAAATTATGCGTTAAAGATTGTTATGGGTGAGTATGAGTTGGTTGATGATTTCTATGTTGTTGGTATTGGGGATACAGATGTTGTGTTAGGCATGCATTGGATGAGGCAGCTAGGAGAGTTCACCATGAATGTAAACAAAATGGAAATGAAATTTGAATTTAAGGGGGACAAAATATGTCTTAGAGGCCTATCAAATGGTGGACCACAGGTAGTGTCACTTAAGAGAATGGAAAGAATGCTATAACATGACCAGGTAGAGTGGGCAACAAAATGACTTATCATGCTAGAGTCCCCACCACAACCAAAGAACAATTACCATCCAGACATTCAGAAGCTCTTGACCAAGCACAGTAAAGTGTTTGGAGATATACCTCCAAGAGTGCCACCAGATAGAGGTATCGAGCATGTCATAAAGTTGGAGGATGGGACCAATCCCATCATGATTACTCCCTATCAACATCCTAAGAGACTTAAGGATGAGATAGAGAAAACAATCAAGGAGTTGCTCGAGATGGGTCACACACGGCCTAGTAAGAGTCCCTTTGCTTCTGCAGTTGTTTTGGTCAAAAAGAAGGATGGGACAATTAGAATGTGCATTGAACAAGAAAACTATTAAAAACAGGTATCCTGTCCCCCACATAGATGAGTTGATTGATGAACTTCATGGGGCTTGCTATTTCTCTAAGATAGATCTTAGATTAGGGTACCATCAGATTTGTATGAAGGTAGAGGATGTAGAGAAGACTACTTTCAGGTGTCATTATAGCCACTTTGATTTTCTGGTGATGTTGTTTGGGTTAACCAATGTCCCTTCTACCTTCCAGAGTTGCATGAATTAGATTTTCAGATAGTAACTTCGAAAGTTTGTATTGATTTTCATCGATGATATACTAATTTTCGGCAGGAGTTGGAATGAGCACTCGAGACATCTGGAGGAGGTGTTGAGTATTTTGGAAAGTGAGTCCCTATATGCCAAGGAGTCCAAATGTGACTTCGACATGACTGAGCTGCTTTACTTGGGCCACATTATCAATGCGAATGGTGTCAGTGTAGACCCATAAAAGATTAAGGCAATTGTAGATTGGCCCACACCTACAAACCTCACACAGTTTAAGGGTTTCTTTGGGCTTTGTGGTTTCTATAGGAGGTTTGTCAAAGGCTTCTCACAGATAGTTGCACCGTTGACAGATTTGTCAAAGAAAGGAGCCTTTGAGTGGAATGATACAGCTCAATAGTGCTTTGATCCTTTCAAGAACTTAATGTCTACTTGCCCCGTGCTAGCAATTCCTGACTTCTCCAAACCGTTTGAGTTGCAGTGTGATGCTTCAGGAGAGGGAATAGGGGTAGTGTTGATGCAGGAAAAGCACCCGATAGAATTTGAGAGTAGGAAGCTTCGAGGTGTTGAGAGGAGCTACTCGGTATATGACTGAGAAATGTTGGCCATCATGCATGCATTGGCCAAGTTCAGGCCTTATCTGGTTGGAGGCCAATTCATAATCAAAACAGATCATAATAGCATTAAGTATTTCATGAACCAAAAGGACTTGAATGATAGACAATAGAAGTGGGTAAGCAGACTTTAGGCTTATGATTTCGACATTGAATATGTTAAGGGAAAAGAAATATAGTTGCAGATGCCTTGTCGAGGAGACCCCACTTGTCCTTATTCAGTGAGATATCTGCTGATTGGAAAGAGACAATTCAGTAGAATATGCTAAGGACTCTTGGGCAGCAGGGGTCATTGAGGGCACCATTAAGGATGACAGGTATTCTGTAGTGCAGGATATGATTATATACAAATATAGAATATTTTTGGTGCCTAATTCATAGTTTAAATAGAAGATCATAAGGACTTTCCATGACACTCCCATGGTTGGTCATCCTAGATTCTTTAAGACATATAGGCAAATTCAAGAATGATTCACATGGAAAGGACATAAGGATGAAGTCCTTAGGTATGTTTGTGAATGCCCTACTTGTCAACAAAATAAGCATGAGCATACTTATCCTATAGAATTGTTACAGCGACTACCAATTACCAATCAAAAGTGGGAATATGTCTCCATGGATTTTATTACAGGGCTACCTAAGGTGCAGGGGAAGGACATCATATTTGTTGTGGTTAACAGATTGATCAAATTTGCATACTTCTTCACGATTTCAATGACATACACAGCTATACAGGTGGTTGATTTGTTCTTCCTAGAGATCTTCAGGTTGCACAGGATACCCAGAGGTATAGCGAGTGACAGGGACAACAAGTTCTCGAGTTTGTTTTGGAGGAGTTATTCAGATTATGTGGCACTGAGTTGACTCCTAGTACTAGTTACCACCCATAGACAGATGGCCAGACTGAAATAGTGAACAAATGGGTGGAGGGGTATCTTCGAAATTATGTCGCAGGGCAACAAAAGGCTTGGGTTAGATGGCCACACCTGGGGGAGTACTACTATAACATGGCATACCACATGTCGATTAGGATCTCTCCGTTTAGGGCTTTATATGGATATGATGCCCCATGCCTTACAGATTTACTACTTGGTGATAGTCGGGTGTTGAAGGCAAAAGATCTACTACAGGAGAGTCAAGATATAGTGGAGGAACTCAGAGATAACATCTAACAGGCACAGAACCGGCAAAAGCTTTATGCTGATCAACACCAGGTAGAGAGGAGCTTTAAGGTTGGAGATATGGTATATTTAAGGCTCCAACCCTACAAACAGTCCACTCTCAAGAAGAGTGGAGTAGAAAAATTAAATCCTGGGTTTTATGGTCCGTTCAGGATTATCAGGAGGGTAAGAGAAGTGGAATATGAGCTTGAGTAGCCAATTGATAGTAAGGTGTCTAATGTTTTCCATGTTTCCAGGTTGAAAAAAGCTCTTGGCCATAATGTGATTCCTTTAGTTGAGCTTCCACCATTAGATGAGGAAGGGAAGCTAATCTTAGTACCAGAGGCTATCATTGACACCAGGGAAAGGAATCTAAGTAAATAGATCATCAGGGAGTACCTAGTGAAGTGGAAAAATCTACCAGTTGAGGATGCCACTTGGGAGAGTGAACAGATATTGCAACATCCCGAGTTGAGGTTGCTTGAGGACAAACAATCTTGGAGAGGGCAAACTGTAATGTCCCCCATTTAGCCCAGCCACATAGATGATGGAAATTAGCCTATCACATGACTTCCATAGGCTAATAACGATGGTTAGGAGGTCAATTTAGGTGCTTACTATTTATAGTAAGTCAGGAGCCGGGCACTTGCTATTATTAGCAGGGAAATGGTCGATGGTCATGGCATGGGAGTTGATGGTTTCGAAATGTCTAAGCATTATTGGATATAATATAAGTTAAATTAAATATTTAACTTATGTCATTTTATTAGACATAATATAACTTTATGTTATAATATTAAGTCACTTTATAAAATGAAGTTGCAACTTAAAAAGTGACATGTTTAGGAGATGGGGCGCCCAAGGTACAAAAGGGTCATGAGGGACTTGAGTCACAAATTAAAATAATAAACAAAAAATCATCTTGGGCATTGGGATGGAAAGAAAATAAAAGGAGTAAAATGAGCCTCATTTGGAGGTGAAGATTATTGATTTTGCTCTCATCTATTGAGTTTTCCTGTGCATTGGGTTTGAGCTTGGCTCTAAGGTTTGTTCATGGCTATGTTGGGATGAAACCCCCTGCATTAGTCCCTTTCTTCATGCATGAAAGATTGCATCAGGAGAGGATTGGAGGAGCTTCACTTCAAGAGCTTCATTGTGCTTTCAGAGGATTCAATTTGAGGCAGATTTGAGCAAAAAATGGAGTTATTTGATGAAGAATGAATGTGCAGCCATTAGCAAGTAGTTGAAGGATAAATTTATATATTTTGGAAGGATTTTATTGCAGTTTCTAGCAGCCATTAGCAGGTTGTACATCTCATAGGGTCGTACACTGTTTAGCAGCCGATTTAGAGAGATTTTGTGGTGGTTTATCTATGGTTTGTGGTCGCCTAAGCCTGCAGTAAATCGATGATACAAAACAAAGGTTAAATTGGAGGATTTGAAGGATTTAATAATAGCTTCTAGCTCACAGCCAGGCCTTATAGTCATAGGAGGACGTGGGTATTTGTTGGGACAGTTTTGGACCTTCAATGGAGCTGCTACCTTGTCAAATCTTGGCGTCTAGGGTATCCATTAATGTTGCAGCTTTGATATAGTTGAAGAACTTGCAGTGTATGTGAATATTGATGAATTTCCATAGCCGCGTAATGCTAGTACCATTTCCAGCAATGAATCAAGTTGAAGATTTTCATATGGGTATGTCTCTATAATTAATTTTACCACTTTCTATGATCTAGGTCTTTACCCGTTTGTGCAAATACATTATATATTTTCTGGGTTTTTAGTTTATGCTTCATTTCCTATGTATTTCATGTCAAAACACACACACAAGCAAAACCCATAAAACCCTAAACATCAAATAGCAAGAAAAACACAAAAACCCATACAAAGCAAAACATATACTAGGGGTGTATGTTACAGTACTTAGCAACCCCTACGTCTTTCATTTCAAATTGTAAAGAAAGCTAAGATTTCAAGTCCCTGATCATTTCCTTATCATAACCAAATATCAGCATATCATCGACATACAAAGTGCCAATGATAAAATAATCATTTCTCTATTTATATTAAACATAATGATCTAACTTAGACTGATAAACCCCAACTCCAAAACATATTAATCAAACTTTTTATACCACATTATAGGAGACTACTTTAAACCATAGAAGGATTTCTTCAATTGACAAACCAAAATTTCCTTACCCTTTTCAATGTAATATTCTAGCTATCATGACATGTAGATCTCCTCCAAATTATTGTGCAAGAAAGTTGTCTTCACATCTATCTACTCAATCTTAAGATCAAAAGAAACAACATAAGCTAAAAGAATTCTAATATATGTCAACTTTGCAATAGGGGAGAAAATCTCATTGAAATATATTCCCTCGAGCTAGGAATAACCTTTGGCAACCAACCATGGTTTGTACTCAATGTTGCCATCTCAGCCCAACTTCTTTTTCAACACCTATTTGCATCCAATAGGTTTTCATCCTTTAAGCAACTAAACTAAGTCCCAAGTATCATTATTTTTCAATGCAACTATCTCCTCATTTATGGCTGATTTACATGACTCATAATCATCCATTTCCATTGCCTCCTTAATTGTTATAGGTTCACCAGTGTTAGACAACAAAGCAAAAATACATCTAAAATTATGTAGACTATACCTTTCTAGTTACCTCCTTTGTCGAGTAGACCTCCTCAAAGGATGATGTGGAGGTTCTACTTCTTCTTCAGAACTCTTTGATCTCTCTGAACTATCCTCCCCATCTAGTCCAACCTAAACCTTTAGTTCAAAATCTAATGTAGCCCTCTCAGTCTAAGGATGTATCTACACAAATGACTTCCCATCCTCCTTTGTTTGTTCAACTATAGGACAAGGCCTAATATCTCTGACTATCACATTTTGACTATAATTTTTTTTCTAGACACAGAATCCCAAAGCTTGTACCCCTTCACATTAACTCCCTAGCTAATGAAGATACATTTCAATACCTTAATATCCAAATTTAATTGCTTCTCCCTAGCACATCTGCATATGCCTCATAATAAAATACACAAAGATGTTGAAGTGGGAGATTTTTTTTTGTCTAAACCTCCATAGGATTTTCTCAACTAGCACTAATATAGGAGACATATTAATTAGGTAATACGTAGTAGTAATGTCTGTGCCTAGGAACTTTTGTCTAAGCCAACCCCACTGAGCATGCTCCTAGCCCTTTCCATCAATGCCATGTTCATGCATTATGTAACTCCATTCTATTTAGGGGTTTATGGAGTTGTCTTATGCCTTTCTATACCATTATCCTTACAGAATTTGTCAAACTCTATAGAACAATAGTCACCACCATTATTAGTCCTCAAGACCTTGATCATTCTCCTAGTTTAATTTTCCAAGAGAGCCTTAAACTCCCTAAACTAGCTAAAAACCTCAAACTTGCTACAAAGAAAATACACCCATGTCCAAGAATAATCATTGACAGGTTGTCATAAGGTCCTAACACTTTAGATGAAAAATTATCAGATTATCGACTGGGGTAGTGTCCGAGGCTATATGCAATAGGGAGTTTGGATATCTCAGTGAGAAACAATTTTCTAGTTCCTTTAAAAGATTGAAATAGCATATGGAATGAAACAGTAATTATATCCTTCTACAGAAAGCATTCAAATTTTATACTAAAAAGCATGAAAACTCTATACTAGAAAGCATATAAATTCTATACTAGAAAGCATATAAATTCTATACTAGAAATTCATAAATGCAATTTGCTATGCTACAAACATTCTAACTTCCAACCATCAGTAATTGATAGTTTAACTAAGGCAAATACGCCAAAAATATTTAAACAACATAGAGAGTTCTAAGACAACAGTACACAACAATTTAACTTTTAAACAACACACCCTGCAGGTTCACAACAGAAAACTAAACATAAACTAACTTCAGCTGAATGAAAACATCCATAGAAATGAAAGTACTTATCTATCCTACAGTCCTGCGAGTGGCCAGCTCTTGGGAGAAACTTGTCTTTAACTCAGGTCACATTCCATAGCAACATGGTAACTCTATTCAGATCTCCATATTTCAAAAGAAATTACTCAAAACAACACTATTTGCATTCATGGTGAAAAATTGCAATTACATAGCTTTGATTATTTCAAAAACTAAGGGATTGCTTTTCATTCATCCATAGTATATATTTATATCCATGTTTTGAGCAACAATTAAAATTGAACTACATTCAAAACTCCTAAATTTTAGATGGCGGGAAAATGACATTTGAAGAAGTCTTATAACCGAAAATAGAATCTTTTAATACTAATGTCTTTTAAAACATAAAAAGGACTCCGAGTGGAGCCATACTGTCTTTTGGGTAACCAACATAAATAATAGAATTTAAACAGAGCCTTCACTTAATGCACGCCTAAAATTTCTGGCACCCCCAACTTCTGATGCACTCGTCCTCAACTGCATGAAGTCCACTTCTTGCTGGGAATTAAGGTGTCTCAAACTTGGTAATTCCTTGAATTTATTTATTGTAATGTATTTATTTATTTATCCCATGTTGTAATTTTGTTGCACATCCTATTTTTTCATTTAGTGTGAAGTGGCACGATGAGTTGTCACTCCACTTGTAAGGTGACTAGGATGATCAACTCACTCCATGTGGAGATAGGCGTCCCCTTTGTGTGGTAGAGGTTTTCTGCCATGTATCGACATTTGACTAGTGTGTAAGTGAATCTTGATCGAAACGGTTATGACAGATTCCCATGACAGAATCTATGACGCGTAAGAGTCGTAAATGGAATGTTCTATGACAGGTGAAGACATGTGTCACCAGGCATCTTGGAAGAAGGCATATTTGGGTGCCCCAAGGAGGGTTATGACATGTTGTAAGAGAATATGCTATTTTTAGCCTATGTATGACAGATTCTCTTATAGTTGTAAGATATGACAGTTATGATGAATTCTATGACAGTCGTAAGAGTCATAAGAGCATCTGTCATTGCCCAACTTGGGAATAGGCAACCATTTTGGGATGGGGTGTTATGAAAAGTGTCATGACCATGCTGCAGTGTTGGACAAGTGTCCTTAGGCATGGGTTTTGGGTCATGAGGCCATGTTGGACACCCATCTCAAGGAATGCTCATCTTTGCCTTGTAAACTTCTATTTAAGTAGGTGCTTTGAGAGGAGATGTATTATTTGATTGACAGGTACTGTTATGCTGTCAGTTTGTCTCCAGATACGAGTGTCGAAGTCTCCTAAGAGCTTGCATTGCAAGTGTATTGTAAACCATTTCAGTTTTGATAATACATTGTGCAGGTTTTGGAGTGTGGGGTTTTTCACCCGATAAGGGTTTTCCCCACGTATATCTTGTGTCTCTCTCTCCCGTCTCATTTTTTTGTGTATGTGTATTGCTACAATATCTCCATTGTTGTGTTTAACATTCTGTAATGTAAGGATTAAAAAGAATTTGCACTCTTCTCTCCTCTTTAGATTAGTGTAGGAAGCGATTTGTGCACACCTAGCTTCCTTTCAGTTGGTATCAGAGCCTGGCCAGTTTTGGTTCTAGCAGCTGGGTAGGGGTTTTTAGAGCTAATCTTAGGATGAGTGGGAGTCTATGCAAAGTATTGTGTATCTTGTTGCAAAATGGAGATGGCAGGCACATCCAAAAGAGTAGAGGTGGAGAAGTTCAATGGCATAAATTTTGAGTTGTGGAAACTCAAGATGGAAGATTTACTTGTTGATCGTGACCTATGGGAAACCGTTGATGGCACAAAACCTACAGCAACCTCACAAGTTGATTGGGATCTCAAAGATCAGAAGGCTAAGGGTCTCATAAGACTCTGTTTAGCTGACTATGTCCTATTGAATGTCCATGAGGAGAAGACCGCAAAAGAACTTTGGAAGAAGCTAGGAGATGTTTATCAAGCCAAGTCCTTGGTAAACAAGATTTTTTCTAAAAAAGAAGTTGTTTGCTCTGAAGATGGAAGATGGAGGATCTGTTGCAGACCATTTGAATGCTTTTAACATGATTGTTGCACAGTTGACATCTGTGGGTGTGAAAATGGAGGAGGAGGATCGATGTATGACCCTGCTTTGTTCTTTACCAGATTCGTGGGATCATCTTCTCATGGCCATCAAAAGCACTACAACCACCTTCAAGGTGGATGAGGTAGTGTCTTCGTTGTTATCTGAAGAAATGCAAAGAAAGACAACTGAGTTGGCCAAACAAGCTCTTACGGTTCATGGAAGACCCAAAGAGAAAGGGAAGAAGAAGGATAAGAAAGGTGAAAAGGGTGGATCCAAATCTCGTGGGAGATCCAAATCTCCTAGAAAGCCCAAGGCTCTCGGTTGGAACTGTGGTAAAACTGGGGCATTTCCAAAAGGAATGCAGAGAGGAAAAGAAAAAGAAGAAGAAGAATGTCCCAGATTTAGATTCTGACAAGACACAAGATGATGGTGATGCCTTCATCGCAGCCTTGGCCACCCATGCATCTGATGATATGTGGTTGATTGATTCTGGTGCATCATTCCACATGACCTTGCATTGAAGCTAGTTCATGAAGTATGAAGAGTTTGATGGTGGAAGAGTGTACCTAGGTGATGATTCTCATCTAAAGATTGTTGGTCGTGGAAGAGTCTCAATCAAATTCCCTAATGGACGAGTGAAGGGGATCACTGGGGTTATGCACATCCCAAGCTTGGCACATAACCTGCTTTCTGTAAGTAAGTTGAATGATGTAGGTGTGCAAGTTATCTTTTCAAAAGACAGATGCAAGATGACTAGAGGATCTATGGTGCTTGCGAAGGGTACTCGGAGAGGTACTCTCTTTTAGTTGGAGGCATGCACTTCATAGTGCAATAGTTCTTGTAACTCGAAGAAAAGAGCTATAGTCACTTCATCCCCACTATTTGAACCAACAATGAAGAAATCTATTGTAACAAATTCTGATGGTAGTGCATTTTGGGTACCCAAGGGTGTTCATGCTTTGGAAGTTAAGCTTCCTACTGAAAAGATAATGTTATGGCATAAGAGATTTGGCCACATTGGTGAGAAGGGTCTTAGAACCCTAAAAAATAAAAACATCGTTGAGGGGTTAAATGATTGTAATCTTGAGTTTGACTTTTGCGAACATTGTATATATGGAAAGCAAAACCATGTTCAATTTTACTCTAGTTCTCACAAGTCTTCTAGTGTGTTGGACCTTATTCATTCTGATGTGTTTGGTCTTGTTAGTGTTCATTCAATTTCTAAATCTGTATATTTTGTATCTTTCATAGATGATTACAGTAGAAGGACATGAATTTATTTTCTCAAAAGTAAGTCTGAAGTCTTTAGTCGGTTCAAAGAGTTTAAAGCTTTTGTTGAGAATCATACTAGTAAAAAGATTAAGTGTTTGAGAACTGACAACGATGGTGAGTTTTGTTCGGTAGAGTTCGATAAGTTCTGTAAAGAGCAAAGGAATGAAAGACATAACACAACTCCATACACCTCACAACAAAATGGAGTTGCAGAGAGGATGAATAGGACATTGATGGCGAAGGCTAGGAGTATGCTTAGTGGAGCAAGCCTCGAACAAAAATTTTGGGCTGAAGTTGTAGCCACTGCTTGCTACCTGGTAAACAGGTCTCCTACATCACCTCTTGTTGGTAAGACACCTATGGAGGTGTGGTCTGGTAAGAATCCTTTAGTTAGACATCTTCATGTTTTTGGTTGTGAGGCATATGCACATGTGCCTAGGGAGAAATGATCTAAATTGGAGAACAAGGTTGTTAAGTGTATTTTCATTAGCTATGGTGTCATTGTGAAAGGATACAAGCTTTGGGATCCTGTGGCTGAAAAAGTGTTGTATAACAGAAGTGTTATCTTCAGAGAGCTAACACCTTCATCTGTTGTTCAACAGCTGAAACAAACATAAAAGAAAGAGGATGTGGTTCATTTTCCTTCTACCCCTGAGAAGACTGAACTGACAAACCCTGTGAGACTTGATGATAAGGAGAGCTCTAGCAACTCTAAAAGCTCAGAAGAAGAAGAACCAGAACCTCAACCTCATCCATTGAGGAGGTCTACACAAACAAGAAAGCAACTTGATAGGTTTGGTTATTCATTGCTTGATTCTAGTTGTGCTTTTTCCTTGCTTACTAACACTGATGAGCCTAGAACTGTGACAGAGGCTATGAGCATGAAAGATGTAGGTTCCCGGAAGGAGGCCATGGAAGATGAGATGACTTCTTCGGAGAAGAATAAAACATGGGACTTGGTGCATTTGCCTGAAGGACAAAAACGTGTTGGATGCAAATGGGTGTTCAAGAAGAAATTCAGTGTAGATGGCAGTGTTGAAAAGTACAAGGCTAGATTGGTTGCGAAGGGGTACTCACAAGTGGAGGGAATTGATTATGGTGAAATTTTCTCTCCTATTGCAAAGCTGACATCCATTCGGTTCTTATTATCTCTTGCAACTACTTATGACTTAGAGGTGGAGCAGATGGATGTGAAGACAACTTTCCTTCATGGTGATCTAGAGGAAGAGATTTACATGTCACAGCCAGAGCATTACATAGAGAAAGGTAAAGAAAATTTGGTTTGCAAACTGAAGAAGTATTTGTATGGTTTGAAGCAATCTCCTAGGATGTGGTATATGAAATTTGATGCCTTTGTGTTGTTGATTAGATTTCTGAGATGAAAATTCGATCATTGTGTGTACTACAAATTTGACAATGATTGCATTCTCATTATTGCATTGTATGTTGATGATATGATGTTAATTGGGAATGGTAAGAATATGATTTCTGATTTGAAGTCTCAGTTGTCAACACAGTTTGAGATGAAAAATCTAGGGGCGGCCAGGTACATTCTGGGAATGGAAATAAGAAGAGACAGAGCTAACATAAAACTTTGGTTAAGCTAGAGTAAGTATGTGAAGACCGTGTTGGATAGGTTTAGCATGGCAGATTGTGGACCATTGTGTGTTCCTATTTCTTTGGGGACAAAATTGTCTATTAATGATTGTCCAAAATCTCCTAGTGAGGTGGAGAACATGAGCAAAGTACCTTATGCTAGTGCTGTTGGCAGTTTGATGTATGTCATGGTCTACACAAGACCAGACATTTCCCAAGTAGTGGGAGTCCTTAGTCAATTTATGGCTAATCCTAGATGGGTGCATTGGGATGCAGTTAAGCGAGTGTTTAAATATTTGAGGGGTACTTCTGAGTTTTACATATGCTATCATGGTAATCCTATAGGGCCTCTGCATTCTGTTTGTATTCGTGGATTCTGATTGGGTAGGTGACATTAACAGCAGGAGATCCACCAGTGCTTACGTGTTTACAATGTTTGGTGGTGCAATTAGTTGGATGAGTAAGTGGCAACCTGTGGTCTTTTTGTCCATGACAGAAGCTGAGTATATGGTAGCAACTCATGCTTGCAAGGAAGCCATTTGGCTTAATAGATTGTGTTCAGATATTGGTGTCGATGCAAGACATATGACTATTTGTTGTGACAGTCAAAGTGCAATTTGCCTAGCAAAGAATCTAACTTTCCATGCCAGAACAAAGCATATTGATGTACAATTTCATTTCATGTGAGACATGGTAGAGGATGGGAAGGTGAATTTGGAGAAGGTAGACACTTTGAAGAATGTTGCAAATGCATTGACAAAACTAGTGGGCACAAAGAAGTTCAGATGGTGTTTGGAGTTTATGGGCCTCTCGGCCTATAGCAGTGAAATCTTGTTATTTCCATTGGCTCTTACAAGGTGTTCGACAAGTGGGAGAATGTTGGGAATTAAGGTGTCTCAACCTTGGTAATTCCTTGTATTTATTTATTGTAATGTATTTATTTATTTAGCCTATGTTGTAATTTTGTTGCACATCCTATTTTGTCATTTAGTGTGAGGTGGCACAATGAGTTGTCACTCCACTTGTAAGGTGACTAGGATGGTCAACTCACTCCATGTGGAGATAGGTGTCCCCTTTGTGTGGTAGAGGTTTTCTGCCATGTGTCGACATCTTGACTAGTGTGTAAGTGAATCTTGACCGAAACGCCTATGATAGATTCCTATGACAGAATCTAGGTGAAGACATGTGTCACAAGGCATCTTGGAAGAAGGCATATTTGGGCGCCCCAAGGAGGGTTATAACATGTTGTAAGAGAATATGCTATTTTTAGCCTATGTATGACAAATTCTCTTACAGCTATAAGATATGACAGTTACGACGGATTCTACGACAGTCATAAGAGCATTTGTCATTGCCCAACTTGGGAATAGGTGACCATTTTGGGATGGGGTGTTATGACCATGCTGCAGTGTTGGAGAAATGTCCTTAGGTGTGGGTTTTGGGCCATGAGGCCATGTTGGACACCCATCTCAAGGAATGCTCATCTTTGCCTTGTAAACTTCTATTTAAACAGGTGCTTTGAGAGGAGATGTATTATGTGATTGATAGGTACTGTTATGCTGCCGGTTTGTCTCCAGATACAAGTGTCGAAGACTCTTGAGAGCTTTCATTGCAAGTGTATTGTAAACCATTTCAATTTTGATAATACATTGTGCAGGTTTTGGAGTGTGGGGTTTTTCACCCGATAAGGGTTTTCCCCACGTATATCTTGTGTCTCTCTTCTATCTCATTTCTATGTGTATGTGTATTGCTGCAATGTCTCCATTGTTATGTTTAACATTGTATAACTGTAAGGATTAAAAAGAATTTGCACTCTTCTATCCTCTTTAGATTAGTGTAGGAAGCGATTTTCGCACACCTAGCTTCCTTTCACTTCTTTTGTAGGCAATGCATTAACCTACATAATTACCCAACTCTACATGCCATTATATCAACATTTAAAAAATAATTTCAATCAATTTAGGAAATAAAGATTTGTACAACATGTTATTAAAAATAGATAAATATTGCTTATAAAAATAAATAAATTGGCAAGGCTAGGGAATTGGGCAATGCAAAAAGGGCTATTTGTTCCATCAAAGAAATGAGGTTATTTATACCTCATCAATCATCAATAAATGACTTGTAATACAATGATTTAGATAATGAAGGAACATATACAAGACCAAACACATCATAATAAATCAAATCCAACAACCCAAAAGATTTATGAGAACTGAAAAAAAACTAAACATGATTTTGTTTTCTATAAATTAGTGTTCACAAAAGTTAAATTCAAGAGAACAATCTGTAAGACCCTCTATAAGTTTTTATTTTTCAAGACTTTTAGACCTTTCTCACATGTATTTCCCATATGTTGGTGCATAGCATTATCTTCTTGATAGGTAACTTGCTCTCTAAGGTGAGAGCATGCTTAGGTACCCAAAATGTATGACAATAAAAACTAGAAGCTAAAGACTTGTAACCAACCTATAACCTCTCTACAAGTTCAACTTATAACTTTGTTATAGGTCTTGAAGCCAAGGATGGAGACTTTTAACCAACCCATAACTACTTTACATGTCCCATTGTAGACTTGTAACCAACCCGTAACTAGTCTATAGGGCCTATTTTAAACTTGTAACCAACCTGTAACTAGTTTACATATCTTGCTACATGTACAAAAGAACTATTGCATTAACTTTATGTGCATGCATCAAACTGAAAGAGAGTACCAACTCAAATCCCCTTTTCAAGCACCTTAGCTCCTCGAAACCATTTTACACCCTCCATTATTGAAGACAACCTACACTCCCACATCATTCATTTGACTGACATATAACAGGTTCAACAAGTTATGCGCCAAACTAGGGATGTGTAAAACTTTTCAAATACCTTTGATCCTCCCATCAAATAATCAAATCTTGACTCTCCCACAACCAACAATATTGAGGTAATATCTGACATCAATATAAACCTCCGCACAATCATACTTCTCATAATTTGAAAACCACTCTCAATGGGGAATCATGTGGAATGAATATTTGAAGTTAATAATCCATGCATATGATGTCAAGGCCACAATAAAGGCATCTCCTCAATCCTCTTGAGTATATTTATTAGAATCGTCATCAGATCCTCCTTTTTTCTTCCCTTTTCTCCTCCTTGCAGTCCTTTTTGAAATGACCTGGCTTGCTATAGTTCTAACATTTATCCGTGGACATTTTACTAGGAGACTTAGATCTCCCATGAGACTTAGATATACTTTTATCATTCTTATTGTCCTTTCCTTTCTCCTTTTACTATCTACAAACAATCAAATCTTCCTTGATAGATTTAGAATATTTTAACCTCATATCTTCTAAGAGTAAATTAGCCACTACCTCATCAAGCACAAGTCTTGAAACAATACTCTCAATAGCCATCACCAAGTTATCCCACAAGTCTAGCAAAGAACATAGAAGGGTCATGCATTAATCTTTCTCTTCCATTTTCACACCAATAGATTGTAACTAGCTCACGATCACGTTGAATGCATTCAAGTGCTCTACCTCTAAGTCACCATCACCCATCTTGAGAGTGTACAACTTCTTCCATAGAAAAATTATTAACTAGGGATTTAGCCTTGTACAAATTTTGCAACTTCTCCCAAAGGGCTTTTGAGGTGGATTCTTCATAGATATTTAGAAAACCTGAATCTTCCAAGTGAAGCTTGATAATGATTATCACATTTTGATCAGGCATAACCCATTCTTCATCTTTTATCAATGCAATTTTGGGTCTAGATAATGGTGCCTACAAATCTCAATCTATGAGAAGATCCTCCATCTTGAGCTTCCATGGCTTGAAGTTATTGTCATTAAATCTCTCCATCTATATCCTAGACATGTTTTCCATTTTCCTAAAACATCTCCTATGCGCGCACTCCCACTCAAAACAAGATTAGTTCAAAAAACCTCTTTCATACCATCCAGGGCTTGAGTTGCTTAGGCTCTGATACTAAATTAAAGGAAGTTAAGGTGTAGAAATGCTTTCTACACTAATCTATGAAGAGAGAAAATGCATAGAAGCTCAAACCTAACAATTTCTAATGACAAAATCACACATGCAATAACATGCATTATCATGCAACTCACAAAACCATCATATAGAGGTATATGTGGGAAAACCCTCTTAGGAGAAAATCCCCACACTCCAAAGCATGAAACACAATTGTATTACAATAACAATATAGTTACATACAACTTTAGGTAAATGTCATTACAAAAAATCACCAACATTAAGCCTTGGAGTAATTTTGACAACATAATGACATCCCTACAACACACTATAAAAACTCCATCCAAGCACCCTAATAAATTGAAGAGACACAAATAGGAAACCATCTGTTGGTTTCAAATATACAATGAGCCAACATTTAAGAGGTGTGAAACTCAAACCCCATGGCCCAAATTCTAATAACCCATTCCAAGTTTGAATTTCAAACTATATATAGAATACTCCTTATAGCTATCATAACTTATCATAACCTGTCATAGTCAACATTCCAACTTTAGCGCCCCAACTTGTCATGTTCATCCACTCAAAGATGCTTTACATGACATGCATCATAAGACTATTACAATGTTGGTCAAGATTCCAATGTAACCCCCATAATGATGCTCTTACATATCATAGAATCTAACATAAGTAACTCCCACATCTTACAATGCCATAAGATTCTCTTACACATCATAATGACATTAGATACTCTTACAACTCCTTACACATTCCAAGATGGTTGACACATGGCAAAGAGTGTCACCTCAAAGTGAGATGCTCCACTTCTCATGTGAGGACAAAACTAATAAAAAAATACAACAAATAATAAATACATAACAAAGGGAATGCAAGGTTAAGACACCTTTTCCAACAATAAAAAGTCTTGATGGGATGTAAATTAAAGTTAATACCTCACCCCTTGGATATAAAAAAGAAATTATAATTGAAATCAAGCATAATTCACTTTTGAGATTCTTTCCTATCCATTTTTAATTGGTTTCCTAGCGTCTCATTTTGAGATGTACAATGATAAATTGGACCCTATGTCACATTTGGATCATTTAATGCTATTTATTTGGATTATATGTATGATGATAAGTTTCCTTCTAAGCTCTTCCTAGGGACTTTAAAAGAGTATGCAATTGAATGGATTTGTTCCCTTCGTCGTGGTTATATACATTGTTTCTATGATTTGGCAAATGCTTTTGAGAATTGTTTCAATGCCAATGTTGGTTTACAAGTTACAATTTCATACTTATTAGATTTTAGATAAGGATTAAATGACCACATTCATGATTATGATATTAGATTCTAATCCTTGTCAGCTAAGATGCATTGTTCTTGGTGATGAGTTGTGAAGGATATTTGTTGAAGTTTTGTCACCTCCTATCCAAGAGATTGTGTAACTCAATAGTTATACTTATTTCATGGATTTGTGTGTCAATATGAGAAATATTAAATTGCAAATACTTAAAGCTAATGCACCAAGATATAGATATTCTCATATTCGTTCTCCATCATTTTCCCCTTCAAAGTTTCAATAGAAAAATATTTTCAAAAGGGTAATGGAAAACAAGAAAAAAGGCCAAATGTTCATCATGTTGCTAATGCTTATAATTTAATTACTTCAAAGTGTAAAAATCAAAGAAAGTTTAGAAGACTTTAGGATCCTTTGCATTTTATTCTACAAAATTTACTCAATAGTAATATGATTACTCTTCCTCTTATTTAACCATTGGATACTTCAAAGTTTGTGCCTAAGGGTTTTTATGATAGAGCATTTTATGATTTTCAAAGTTAATGGTCATTCTACATGGTGTTGTGTTGCATTGGAGCATAGGATTCAAGATATTGTTGATAATAGTATGTTACATGTTGAGGGCTTAAATGATGGGGACAATCATTCAATTGCTTCCCAAAATCAAAATTTGTAAATTTACACAAATCCTTTTCCAACACATAATAAGTCCAATAATGTGGATTTGTTTGAGGCATAATCTTCATGAGGTACAATCAAATATTTTCACACAAGGTACAATCAAATATTGATGGGTTAGAGCATATTGAATTACATGATTCTAAAAACAAGTTTCTAGGCATGCTTAATGAGGGTTCTAATGGTGCTACATTTTTTATGTCAATTATTTCATTTTCACATGATTAAATCTCACATAATTGTTATTATGGTCCTTTATATGCTGGAGTTCATGTTGATTTCAAACTAATTAATATTTTTTTAATGATCTTGCTTGTCAATTTAATATATGCAAAAAAAAAAGAATTATTTAATCATAATTTTAGCAACAAAAATATCAAATTCAGATTTTTCTCTTAAGATGATAAATGAAGTATTGGTTGAGACTATGGGTTCCACTATTTTACCTTTGGTATGGTCTAAAATAAGTTTATACTTTATGTCATATCATTCATACTTTAGATTAGTTTCATGCATTACCTGATCA
This sequence comes from Cunninghamia lanceolata, assembly GCA_027924645.1. Classification (NCBI taxonomy): domain Eukaryota; kingdom Viridiplantae; phylum Streptophyta; class Pinopsida; order Cupressales; family Cupressaceae; genus Cunninghamia; species Cunninghamia lanceolata. Next base: position 7,223,756 of record BSBN01000423.1, on the reverse strand, counting down.
TCCTTGGATTGAACAATGTTGAGCAATTTCTTCTATGTTATGTTCGTGTATAAAATATGCTAACAATGGTGAATTTGTGTGATGGTTTATTAGATTTAACTGCATAGTTTTTTTAGTCAATCTTGTCGACCCATATTTCACGAGTAGCGGTTCATAAGAACCCATATCTCATTAGTAGGAATGGTCTATTAATACTTATTGCATCTAGATTATCCCTTATTACATCTAGGTGATGCTCACAAGGGTGAAGCATTAGGAATTTCTTGGGAGGTCACCCATCCTAGTACTACTCCGACTCATGCACGCTTAATCATGGAATTTCCCCTAAGATCAATCCTTCTTACCTTGCTACCCCATTTACAAAACCTTAAACAAGTGTCATGCCTTATAACCATTCATTATAGGCCTCCTTAGCTCATTATTTATCAAGTGGGTGGTTTTTTCACAATGCATCAAATTATGTGATATTTTATTAGGTTTTTACTACATAGTTTTTTGAGTCAATCACATTGACCCATATTTCATGAGTAGTGGCTCACTAGTACCCATATGCCATGATCATGAATGGTCCACTTAACACTCATTGCATCTAGGTGATACTCATAGGGGTGAAGCATTAGAACTTTCTTGGGAGGTCACCCATTCCAGTGCTACTTTGACTCATGCACACTTAAATAGGGAATTTCCTCCCAAGATTAAGCCCACTTAGCTTGCTACCCCATTTTCAAAACCTTCAACAAGTGTTGTTCCTTATGAACCATTAATTATACAGTTACTTAGCTCATTAATTGCCAAGTAGGTGGTTTTTTTGGCATGTCAAGTCAAGTGTTATGGAGTAAAATGTGTACCCTTGCCATTTTACACCTAGTTTAGCACTTAGGTGGACCTAAAACAATTAATTCTTAATCTCAATGCACAAAACCCAAAAGATAACTATAGGGTTGACCTAAACACACTTAAAGTGACTTATCCTAGAGTTTTTGTGGCTAAAGGACAAGGGCGGCTAGCGCCCTGGTCCCTCATTTAGACCGGACCTAATTTAATGGTATGTTAGCTTAGGACATATCTAATTCTTCCTCATGTCGGCCCCATTTGGTTTGATTCCCTAAAAATCAATGGGAATGCATATATAAGCAAGTTAGTTTATCCATTTGAACATCTAATCAATCTAGGCACACTTGCACTTTCTGTCTCTCTCTCTCATGCTCTATATTTTTCTCTAAAGCTCCTATGGTGGATTATTGTTGTTGCACTAACTTCTTGTAGGTCTTGTGAAGATCTCTCTACTTCTTTGGTCTACACCAACTTCTTAATTCAAGTTGTGATGACACATCAAGCAAGCTAGGGTTTCCATGCTCATGGTGACTCCTCCCCTTTATGTTTTATTATAGCATTCCATTCTACTTTAGATTTGCCTCTGCCCTCTTAGGGCATGCACTCTTTGATATCTCATCATTGCTATTGTGGAGGTGGAAATACCATTCATGGAGCTTGAATTAGGCAAGCTCTTAAATAACACCAACCCTCTTCCCTTCTTATTTGTGTGTAGGTCGCATCTGAAAGAATATGAAGATATCAAGTGACAGGAGATATGAAATAAGCAGGTGAAGGCACCTAGATCTGAAGATCCTACAAAACCCTAATTTGGGTCTAGGGCATCTAGCACCCTGGTACCTCTCTATTTTTGAACTCAGATCCAGGTTCTCCTCTGTCCTCTAATCCCTGTTGTGGTGTTAGATTCTCTGTATCTATTTTCGACAGTCGTACCCATGTAGTTTGGCTCTCCTTCATGGGTAGAAGCAAAGCTCAGTTTGTGTCTCAATGTTAATGGAAGAGGGTTTGACCTCGTTTAACCTTTTTAAAGCTAATTCTCCCTTTTCTACATAACAGTTTTATCATGATTTGATTGCATAGTTTTTTATTCATCTCATTGATCCATATTTCACGAGTAGTAGTTCACAAGAACGCATCTCTCATGAGCATGAATGGTACACTTACCACTCACTACATCTAGGTAATGCTCATAGGGTTAAAGTACCAGGACTTTCTTTGAAGATCACCCATCCCAATACTACTTTGACTCAAGCACACTTAACCATGGAGTTTCCACCAAGATGAAGCCCATCTAGACCCATATTTCATGATTAGTGGCTCACAATAATCCATCTTTCATGAGCATGAATGGTTCCCTTAGCACTCATTAAATCAGAGTATTGAAGCATTCTGACTTTCCTAGGATGTCACCCATCCCATTACTACTACTCAAGTGTGCTTAACCATGGAGATTTCTCCAAGATGCAATGAACCACCTAAGGAAGCACTCATTGCATCTAGATTAATATTACAAGTAGTTAATTTTACTTTAGACACATTCATTAAGACACCAAAGGAACCACCTTATGAGCCTAAATATGACTAATGTGATATGTACAAGTGCTTTAAAAAAGAATAACGGAGACAAAATGCAGAGAAAATTATAAATACTTGAAAAACCAAAGCAACCTACAATGATATAAAGGAAAAAAGTCTTTATGGCATCATATTATGATCAACGACAAAAAAGGTAAAGTATACAAAACTAGAAAAGTCATATGTCTCGTAGCCCTACAATTTTTCATCCTTAAGGTTTGGACATATTTTTTTTCCTAAAAATAATTCTTACAAGCAACATAATTTAGATGTGCCAAGAAAACAAGAAAATAATAAAGGTATTGCAAATAATAGGTACATATCTACTATATTTTCAAAGGGTGTTTAAACTATGTATGTGTTCCTTGGAAAAAAGATAGAACAACATGGAATACCAAAAATTGTGCCTCTTTATAGCATATTTATCAAAAACACTGAAGAAATTCTACTGTGAAGGAATTTAGATATTCAACATGAGGACATTAAGATTAATTAGTGAGATGATGATAACCTCCTTAATGGGTGCATTGGTTGCTCCTGTTTCTTTTATATGACTTGCCACTTTTAGATTTTATGTTTTCTTTTCATTTTTACTTCTTCTTTTGTCTTGTATTTTCGTTTTCCCTATGGATTTGGGATGATGTAAATCCATGGAGTGATTTCTAACCACTCTCATCATGTTGACAAAAAAATAACACATTTGCTTTTTGGGTTTGCCTTTGGTATTTTATATTGAACCACACTTGTTTGCTCCTCCTTTCTCATACCTTCAAGTAAAGAAAAACTTAAAGCAAAATTTTAATGGAGTTTCTATGAAAATCTTAGAATATGTTTTCTTAAGAGAAAAAAATCTAGTATTATTTGTTTATGTGTAAATATGTCAAAATGAGAAAGAAATTGTGATGTGAGTATATTGTTGCTACTTGTATGCTTTTATGTTTTTCTTACCTTTGTTAGGAGTTGCCTATGTGGGGTTAACATTCTTAGCACGTTTAGGAATTGATAGCTTTGTAGGAGGCTTGGAATGTAACTTTAAGCTCACGAATGAGCTCTATTTATTGTGTATAGAGGAATAAGAAGTGAAAGTGGTTTATGAAATTGTAAAAGAGGGATATCTTTATTCATGGTGATGGAATCCATTAACAAATTCATATTTTACCTTGAAATTCTTTTAGTTTCTCCTTAAACTCATCAAATGTTGGATATGGAGATACATGGTGGGAGACACTCCATCATCGTTACTACACCTATCTTCCTTTCCTTGGAGTCTTGAGAGACTCTAGCAGTGTTTGAGAGCATCTTTGTATGTGTGTATTTGTGTGTTGCCAAGATATGTATTCTTGTGTGTGTATCCAAGTTCTCACTCTCCTCAATAAGGTGGGGTGGGCCTTTGGGTACCACATGGTTGAGACATGAACTTTATTTTTATTGTCTTAGAGCTTGGATTATTAAAGAGTTACCAATTTTTATTCTATTATTTTTACTTTTGTTGAAAATGAGTTAAAAGTTGTAAATTAAGGATATTGTTCCTTAAATGCATTTAAAAGTCTTCAAAATGTATTAAGTCATGTACTCTAAGGACTGGTGAGAGAAATTATGACCATTCCTTTATAATATATTTTTGGAGAAAATGGATAGTGAATATATATATATATATAATTTGTTTTCATAAAAATGATGATTTTCATATTTATTTCATAAATATTTTTTTCTAAGTTTTAATATAGGAATGTGTAGTTGGAGTATATTTTAAATGTTTTTGAATCATAAGTTATGTAACAAATAGAGATCTAACTCTATCTTACCATGAAATCCTTAATGTAGTCATCAATTATTTCTTATGATGTATTTATTCATTTTATCATTATAGAATTATGTACATTGAATTCTATGCTATAATGGTTCCATAGAAAAAATTAATACTTTCATTTTGGTTCAAATTTTGTTAAAATTATCAGATTTGCGTGACTTATTGTTTTATGATAGTCAAGTTCACTAGTTTATTGTTGTTATATGGAGCCTAATTAGACTCAAAGATTAAATTTTCCCCACTTTTATTAGTGCAGTTTCCCCCAAAATTATTTAATGGGGGTTTGTGGGTAGCGCCCCTGGCTTGCTCCCTGGCGCGATATAGGGTGGGGTCGAGGGGCAGTGCCCTCGAAACCTCAAACGACTTTTATTATTTTATAAAGGCGTCGAGAGTTATTTTTCTATTGGCCGACATAAAGAAACCTATTTTGTAACTGACATAAGTCTTGATAAAACAGCTAAGGGTTAGGGTTTTTGTTGATATTGTATTGTAGCAATTGCATCGATATTGAGTTGCAAGGATTGCTAGTTGTAATTGGTTTGATTTGCTGGATAATAATGTTGGACTCTTTGTTGGTAGATGTAGCCCGAGTTTGGGTGAACCACCTTAAAAATTGTCTCTCACTGTTATTATCTCTGTATATTTTTCATTCCTCTGTTTAATTTTTATTTGCATTAATTGATATCTTCTGCATGTAATTCCTAACATTTACTAGTGAAATTCACCCTGGTGAATGATGACCATGGAAACAACAAATGAATATTCACTACATCAAATATAGAGTTTTCCAAGGTGAACACTCTTTATGAAAGAGGTGAATGCTTCTTGTAGAGGTGAATGCTTCACAAAGTGATGAAATATGTCTTTCTATTAACACTTGAAAAATGAGATTTATTCCTAAAGTTTATCTAATGTTTTGTTAGTGTTTTTGTATGTTCAAAATATAACCATATGTATATTTCCACATGTTTAAAAGATTGAATGCATTCCATTTTATCACACTCCTTTGGAAGTAAGTGTGTTGATGGTGAAATGAATACAAATTCTGTTCTTTGCTTGTGATATCATCTAGTATTTTAGAGAGTAAGTTGAAAAGCATGTGTGGTAATATCTTAGTCTATTTATATTTTTTATTATGTTTTACTTATGAGTCGAAAGAATTGACATGTACAAGATGTATAGTGAGATGTTTATCAATTGTTTCTTAGTCATGCCTTTACTTTTGGAAGATAAAGTGAACTAGGGTAGGGGGCACCATGTTAGGTTCCTCCTCTCTTATAATTGTGCATTGAAAAATAAGTAATCAATTAAATGAACCTAGGATTAATAAATATCATGCTTAGTCAAAGTTACTTTACTAATCTTAGTAGTAATTATTATTATTTAAGTAAATGAATTATTTAATCATATTTACTTTCCCTTTATTCTTGTTCTTGTGTGGTGGTTGGCATAATTTCCTATGCACTAAGTGTCAAGTGAGACCATATCATGTTATCTTAGGGTTTAGTTGGACTTGTGTCAGTATCCCCATGCATACACTTGTGTAGAGTTATTCGAAATGTTGAAATCTTCTGCTTGTGTATGTTGGAGAGTATTGCATTAGTATGAATGCCACCCTTCATGGATTAAGGTGATGACACCTCTCTACTTGTGTGTATTTGCACATATATTCCACACAACATTAGTGGGTTAGCATGCTTTGCTTCACTATTAGTGTTAACATTGTTAAAGTGAAAAAATTATTAGCCTTGTTTTCACCCATTTTGTCCTTAGTAAAATATGGGCATTACAATACTCTAAAATTTATTATGAGACCATGATGCTTTTTAGTATCAAAGAGTTGTAACCATTTCTTATTGCATTATTATTGTAAAGCATAACATAGCTTAGAGGATGTATGCATGTAAGCACATATAAATGTGAAAGACAAGGTGTCCCTATGAAGGCAAGAAAACAACAAAATAGTCATGGGTGCTAGGTAAGAATCCAATAAGCATGAATAAAGAATCATAATTTGACAACATAAGATTACAACATGATACAACAAGGTGACCATATAGTGAAAACATTAATAAGGATCATGGTTATATAATCATAAGATGGAAACATGGTAAGGATTATAAACTAAATAAGCATGGAATGTAGTCATGCTACATATTACAAATGTGTAATCACATGGATTCATTAATAGGGGTCATAGATGTAAACATAACATAGTATGATATCATAAAGGATAGGCATAGTAAGAATATGGTAACATGCGCTATCACAAATATGTGACATGTTAGGAATATAGATGGAAGTTCACTAGAAGAATGGGATTGCAAGTCAATTCATAACTATTTGTGATCCTTAGGAATAAGCATAAATGACATATAGATAGTGTAACGTAGAAAATTTCATACCCTTGCAATTTCACGATGTCTTTTGGACTTGCTGTGGTGTCCATAACCCCTAGCATATTTTAGGCTCATTTAGCCATTTTCTTAGCATTTTTTGCCCTTGGTGCCAAGGTTACACTCATGTTCATTCTTTCTGATACCTCTTTTGTGTAAAACTAATGGCCTATCACATTTACCTCACTTTTCCTTGATGTGTGATGCTTTCAAGAGTTAAAGTTGCCCAAACTCCAATGTGATGCACAAATGTCCATGTGATGCACTGGTGTCCTCTGAAATCCTATTGTACGACAACCATTTTTGAGCATTTTGCCACCTTGCTACATGTCCAAGTCTTTGGTAATGGTCCTAACTCGAATCCAAATGACTATTCTAGGCCTTGGACCTTGCATTTTCCCTCCCAAGTTTATTTTTTGAATAAATCTCTTTCAATTACAAGCGTTTAGGATCAAGCTCTTGCATTTGTTGGCTCATACAACAATAATATCTCAATCCTTTTGGCTACTAACATTGAAGTCTCTTATGTGAATCTAAACAACAACATTTATCAACACTTTTCAAAGGTTTTAAGCACTTTGCATCCTATTGGGGTTTTCTTTAGCATTTTTACCTTGTATGAGGTGATAGTATTCCAACCTTTTATTTTATTTTTGTTATTTTGTCTCTCAGATTTGCACCCTTGCTGAGTTGTAGAACCTAGTAATCTAGAGAAACATGGGATCTTTCCAAGCTTGTGGGTCACCTGTGATGTAAAGAACCTCTAGAGAAGGCCAACTTCCTAGCTGGTTATCACCTAGAAACTACTAGACTAATGTCTTTGCAGGGAAAAGAGTAAGAAGGATTACAAGAAAATGACACATACTAGCTAAGGTGATGCACCAAAATGGTTATCAGAGACTACACAAGTGATGAACACACTATAGAACCAATAATAATAAGGTTCTCATACACAACTTAGTAAATCATAATCTTTGCATCATCAATTTATAAGAAGTCTAAATAACAACAATTCTGTGAAGGAGAAAGATGTTTTCTCACTACTCAAAAATTGATTCTTATTCCTAGCACATCTCATAACCTGCAAAAATATATGTGTCCCTGCATAAAGGCACCAACATGAAATATAGTCTAAAGGACAAAGAACTTCACAAGGATCTATACTAACACTAAGGACACACAATACCAGAAGAAATGAGAAGGTGTAAACTATTTATTATTGCTAAAAAGGTGTTACAATGTTGTATTACTTTGAAAATGGGTTACAAAACTATTCACTTCTGCAAAAGAACTCAAAAATTATAATATACAGTGCAGTGAATAGCTAGAACCCTTGAATAATGAACAATGAAGAAGACTATATACTTCCCAAATAGCTTGTAACAAGATAAGCATGAGCAACCTCCATTTTTGTGCATCTCATAAATGCCCTCAAAATATCTGCCTAAAGTCCTCTAAAGTGGGCTCACAATGTAGAAAAAGTCAAGGCATGCCATCACTAATCATAAAAGCACTTGAAAATGCCTTTAAATGCTCTTTAAGGCTACATAAAACAAGTCAAATATCCTAATAACTCCCTAACCTGTTTGTCAACCTCCCCTGCAGCATCATAAATACTTGATATTTGCACAATAAATGACACAAATACACATTATTTCTACATTTAATTAACATTGACTAAGAGGTTTATAATTACACCACTTAGTTAATGTTTTACATTCCAAATTTATTGCAAACCTATGCAGAAAAATAATGGCATTTAGGACATAACATTTAATTTCCCGATTTTGCATAGTTTGGGGGCAAATTAAATGTCGTGAAAGAATGACAAAGTAATTGACAAGACTTACTTTGCCATGTGTGATAAATCTGCCTAATATTGCCCTTTTGCATTTTTATTACAAATGATAAAGTAATTCATAATCTATTACTTTATCATTTGTTTACAACATTTAATCTATCTCTAGATTATGCAAAATCGACATAAAAACACCTTCATAGCTCCTAGGCAAAAACAACATGACTCCACATACACTTGCATTACCTCTCACATCTCATGGCTACATCAAAACACCTTACCTCATTACTCGCATCTCTCTTCATGGTCTTGATACAAACACCATGCCGTATTGCATTAGTCACTCATCACATTTACAGGGCATCCAAATGACTCCATATGCAATATTTACAATGCCTTATGCAATATTTACAATGCCTTACTTATATCATGTACACTTACCTTATGACTATACCAAGACATGCCTTTACTCACCTTTGAAGAATATTCGATTACCTTATCACCATGCAAAAGATAAACAAGGCATCGAGCCTTTCCCTTATATGATTACATATTTGACTTCATAAAAATCAAAGAAGAGGATACAATAGCCTCACGAGTCCCTTGCATTATGATGAGTTTTTAAGACTTTTATAAGTCTTGACCACGTCCCTAAATGGATAGCAATGATTTTTATAGTTTATAAGTCAAAAAAGAATGACAAAAAATGCTCAACCTATTTGAACAAAAGAAAGGATAAACCCTAACTTTTGTCATTTGCATTTTGTCCATTCGCTACTCCTCTCAAGCGCCGCTAGACCTGTAGGGTTTTGAAGGAAAAAAATGCATAGTTTCTAGTCGATTCTGGGTCAATTTTGGCCTATTTTCTGAGCAATAGGTGAGGTAAGTTGTATTACTAAGATTTCGACCTCAGTTGTTTGATTTTGTATCAATTTTTGGGGTCCATGGCCACGATTTTAACTGGTTTTGATGCAATTTTTTGTGGCTTTTTGTCGACCACCTTTGCACTTGCTTTTGACTGTGCTAAGGCCGAAATGGAGGTTGTTTGAGGAGAAAAACTATGATCTTACACAACAAACGGCAAAAAAAAAGATAACTCATTTTTTCTGATGATCTCTATGTATTTTTTGAGATTTTCACCTTGCATTTTGCCCTTTTGTGGCATAATTTGAAGAAAATCTAAGTATTTGCTTAAAATGAATTGCAAAAACCTTTGATTTTTCCTTTGTATCTTCACCTCTGGCTCAAAATGAGCTCCAACCATGATAAAAACTTGAAAAACTTGCAAAAAGAAACGTCTCTGTGCATAAACATACTAAAAAATCTGCCTTCTCTTTGCTGGCTGTATCATGAGCTTGTAAAAAAAAACTTCATTTTATGTGTATCTGCATTCCTTTCATCATTTTGCATTACTGTTCCAAAACTGAGACATGGTATGGCATATTTGATTGTTGTTTGAATTGCTTCAATTACATAGTCAATGATTTCATTAGGTGACAAACCCTTGTAAGATTTTCACCAATTATAACCCCATACTGAAACAAGTCTGGTGAAACCTTTGAGATTTGATAGAATTTCTTCTATTCTGCTTGTTGCATTTACTTCTGGAGAGTTATTCTTAAATTCTGTATGTAAGCCCCTTCTGACAATCTTTTTGATGCTTTATGCTCACTGTCCCATTGTGGACAGTTCTGCCACTATTCCTCTCTCTTGATCACACCTCATTCTCTTGTTGCAGAATTTATAAAACACAAGCTCCAGTGAATGCTGCTACAAGGTTCTTTTCAATGACCTCTCAACATCTCCAATCTACCATGCATTGTTTCCTCAATCATTTGTAGATCTCTTACTCTTCTGTGGCAGGTATTTGAGTGAGAAAACCTTCAAACATTTTCAAAGATCCCTAGTTATCTCCGCATACTGTGCATATCTATCTATCAATGTTTTTCCTCTGTCAAATGAGAACCTGCTCATTTTCTCATTCTTAGTTTATCTTGACACTCAAGACAAGGGAAGTTCATGACTAATCTTAGTATACCTTGAATGCCCTTTTGTATATACCAAGCATTAAACTGATTTGAGAAAAACTTATTAATGGAGGCAATAATCTTGATCTTTTGTTAGTTGTAGCAGACCTTCTATCCACCATTCTAGATCTCTATGTAGTGTCTAGGAAAATAGTCTTACAAACCATCCCCATGATCTCCGTGATAAGATGTAGTCATCAAGATACTTGATAGCATTATCTTTGCATGAGCATATCTTGATGTCATTCACTTGACCCTTTTGATTTGGCTCTTTGCTAACTATCATGCTTAGAATGTTTACATTTTTTATCTACTGTCTGACATACCTTTATGACTATTCCCCATGACTTTATGTTGCTCTTCATTAGATTTGCTAACTGTCCCTTGAAGTTCAAGCTCTTTTAAGCTGATTGTCCACTGATTTGCTGCTATCTATGATTGCTATTACTTGTATCAGTATGCTGCCCCTTTATGGATTTTGTTGCTCCTTTGTACTACATGACTACTGTCCCAACCTTATGACAGTCTGTTGTTCCTTAATGACTGTTTTTTGTTGCACCTTCATCATGTGATTGCACTTGTAGGTGATTACTATGATGAAGGCAAAAGATGAATAAGCTCTGGAAGTACAAATTGTTCTTATTTTCATTTTCTGTAGATGGACAATATAAATATAATCCCTTACTCCTCCATTTGATAGCAATAGCTATAGCATGATGAATCTTTTAAACCTCATGTAGATGATGATGCTAAAACTTTCATTTGTTTTTCTCACTTATGCTTAGTAGCACATGTTCTATGTATGACTATGTCATTATGATGTATATGAGCATGACCATGCTGTAATGATGTCCTTGTTGACTCTGGCTAGGCCTTCATGTAGATCTGGTTTGTATATTTCAGAATTGTTGACTTTCATGTAATATGAATTTATCATAAACCAACACCTTCTTTATGACATTCTTATATGATGTATGCCTTAGCACCTATCGTAGTATGAACATATCTGATGCAGATGACATTTATCAGTCACCTTATCTTGAATGGCTCTCCCTTCTCTTAATAGAGATTTCAATCTGAAATGAAAAATATTGCCTTAGGACTGGTGAAAAGTCATCAAAATCTATAAACTGGGTTCGTGAGAAATTTATTGGGTTTTTTCTTCTTGTTTTCTAATTTTTATCCAAACATCTCAATAACCCAGATCATACTTTTCTAGATATAATGAAAACATGTGACTACTGTCCTGTTGTCTTCATTGTGTAAGGTCTCTGTGGTCTTTTAATGGCTTCTCTATCATGACTAAGAAAAGTCATAAGAAACTCAAACTTGTGTCCTTGTCCCTCACAAGATAGTGAATTGATATCTCTATAAGCTCTTCTTCATAAAGTCTCTCTTCTAGACATACTCTTTGTTCTTGACTGCCCCATATTGACCCTTTGTGACACTATCCTTATCTCCTTCAGACTTTATATAGACTATTTCTGCTCTTTTCTTCTTTTGCTGTCCCTAACAGATGACTATGATTCTCTCAGACTAACTATCTTCATACCTTGTATCTTTGCCATTATGAATTGTCCTAAACTACTCTCTTATGACTGTTCCTCATCTCCCTTGTAGTTTGTCTTACATTTTTATATTGCATATGAAATGTTCTATAAGGAGTATGAGCTAGGCACAACCCTTGTGGGAGCCACATTTCCTCCACTCATAATGTAACCTGATGAATCAAACAGAAACATAATTACACCTGTATCTGAACATGGAGCAAACTTGTTAGAAAATAAATGCATATTTTGGATGTGTTTGATGACTTGATTGTTCTCTAGGACATCCAAGGTATACATTTCTTGTTTAATGCATTTGAGGATCAATTTATACATGCGTGGTATATTGTTCATGTATGGTTTGAGACCATTCATTTCTTAGAGCATTGCTCTAACACCACTATTTTTTGCCAGATGCAGGAACCAGAGACGACTTGAAACTAGGAAGGACAAAGACAACTCGGGGTGACAAGACAACACACCAGAAACAAAACCAATCATTCTTAGGCAATGACTGGCCTCTAACCTTACATGCACATTTATTTGCATTTACTTATTCATGTATAGATTGTTCTTCTATTTCATTGAATAAGAAAGGTAACCTCACGGCTTGTGTGAGATAATGTACATTTTACATTCAATAAAGATTATTTATTCTTCAGAAAAGATTTTGGATAAATCTTTCTTATGTTAAATGCACTTGGATAAATACAACAATCTAATAAAAATAATCTCTTGAATTATTTCATTTATGCAATTGAATGTAATGTATGAAGGACTAGATGAAATGTACCTTACAAGTTTTGAATCAAAACTCTACTTGAATGAGCTGCAGTGAAATTTAGGTAATAGTTATTACTTGTAAAATCTATAGATGTGTTATTGGCACCTCTTGAGTTTTCACTTCCTCTTGTCTAATCTCACACACACAAGTTTATCAATCCGTATAGGCCCAGGATTTGATATTCATAACATTTTTGTCACTATTCTTAGTTCCCAGACACACATATAGGATAAGAACACACACTTCTATTTTCTATCTCAACTGTTTGTGGAGGTCAAAACACCAAAATAGGGGCTTGACCATTTATGGAAAGATCTTAAGCAACCCCAACCTTCCCTCTTATTCTAGCTATAGGTTTTTGGAAGATATTCAACCACACAGAGGTTTTCTTGCATCATCCTCTTCCTTGTCATTCCTATTTTTATTTTAAAATGCATAGACCATATCACTTTTTTAATTCTTGTATCACCTGGGTTGTTGCTTCTATTGTCCTTGTTTCCTATTGTGCAACTACCTTAGGATTGGAAGGGAAAACCATATTTTACCAACATGTATTACAATGTGTCATACAGATGACATTGCACTGCATAGACATCCATGTGTCGTGCCAGTGTCCCTAACAACCAACTCCAGGTTCTTCTCTGCTTGTAATTTACAATTGTAAACTTATTTTGTCATTCATGTGTCCCAAGGTTATGTAAATCAACATCTCCTCTAGCATTTATGTTTTATCTTAGTGAAAAATATCATTTTTCAAGTTTAAAACATATGTAGTAGGATATTCTAGTCTAGTTTTGTTCTTTTTGTTATAGAAAACAACAAATCATTTTCTTCTATTGAGCTAGTTTTATCCTAATAGTGCCTTGAAAACATTTAACTTAGAAAATAAAGAAGCATTCTTAGTTAAATCAATTTTTCAACATTACATTTTGGTGAACCTAACACTCCAAAACTTAAAATATTTTCAATCTCCTTCATCACTTCAGATTGTGTGTTGTAAATCCCATTATTCTAATTTTTTTATGAGCTTTACAACCCAATCTCTCTATTCTGATAACGTTGTTTGAAGAAGTTATAGAAACTTGAAAATTACTCTCTCGAACTGTCACTACTCCTATCAGAGGCACTCTTGATTTCTATAATTTTTCTTATGATTCAACAATCACAACTCTTCCAATATTACCAAATTTTCCTACAACATGAACATATCATGATATATTCATAATCATATCCTTATGGTGTGGGAGATAGAAAGTACACTAATTCGTACTAGTAATTATGGATGGCCTTGTGGCACTTTGGTTAATGATAGAAACAAGTCTTCTACTGGGTTTGAGATTTGGCATATAAATACCTTGGCTTTCATTTCTCACAAACTCATACAGCTTCATCCCTATTGTATTTTACTTTTAGCTATGGGAGGTGACAGAGTTCGAACTAAACCAGTCTCTTATACGAAGGTTAAAAGAGATTCCACCCTCTGGTACATTTGTAAAGAGGGTAGCATCTCACCTTATTTGGAATGTCTCAATGGTTTTGATCAGAATCTATCCATTCAATTTGTTGAGTCATGAAGCAAAAGGCAAGTGCAGGTTGGTGGTATTGGGTTTGAGGTCAATGAGGAGGTAATAGGTGTAGCCACAAGTCTCAAATGCCAAGGTTTAAAGGTGATGTGATGCAAGGGCATCACTCTCCATTTGAAATTTTGGTTTTGAGTGTTGAGATTTCTGTAGTGTTTCGGTGGTTTGTGTGTCATTGTTCTATCTTCTTGTCGCATTTGGGTCAGGAACTTTATGTGTGGTGGAAACTAATTGCTAAATCAAATTCAGTTATGGACCCTGTGTCATCTGGTGGTGTCATTATGAATGATTGATTGAATGCTTTGGACAAGAATTCTGGTTGCATTAACAACGGTTATGAATTGGGAAACCATTCTGGAGTTATGCAGCAGGGCATCCAAATATGGAGAGTTCGAAGTTAGTAAGGAACAACTCTAGAGGAGGTCAAGGATTCTTTCTAGCATGATGGAGAAGAGGAAATGTCAGTAAATGATGTAGATTCCTGTCACCATGGGAAGGAGAATAAATCGTTACCAATCATAGTGTTCATCGTTAGTTACTTGGAAATCAGTTTCTTTTGGAGAGTATTGTGCAGCTGGAATACCTGTCACATGAAATTCAGTTGGAAAGACTTCTGTCACCAAGCGACAGGTTCCCATTCGAAAGGGAATTCTTCTATCAAGAAATTATAGGGAAAATGACGGTTGAATGACCAGTTAGAGAAATCTAGAGGTCATGGTAGCAAAGTATTTGAAGGGCACGAAGAGATGAAGATAGGGATATCGAAAGAGGAGTGGGTCGCAAGGAGGAGCAGGAGGCTAAATTGGCAAGGCCAATGTATTGGTCCCTAATTTGAAAGATATTCACCAAGTTGTTAGGCTAAACTGAGAGGCTTACTGAGGTCAGAGAGAGGCCAATGTGTCATAAGAGGTTGAACTATTAAGAGAAGACCAAACTATAACACAGTGGATGAAGAAAGGCTGATGGGGTAGTGGATGTAGAAGACCGAGGCTGTCGAATGAGAAGGCAATGAGTAGAGAAAAGGCTGAGGCCCAAGAGTCAAGTCCGGAGAAGAGCAGGAAGAGAAGACAACGGTTAGAGTTAGGTTTTGTGTTTGTAAGGAAAGGCCGATAGTTGCATGCCTCAAGTCTATGTAATGTCATATTTTGACAATAGATTAGAACAATAGGTAAGCTGTTTCAGAACACTGTATGGGTGATTTTTCATAGTCAATAAAATTCCGTGTGCTTTATCCTTCATGTCACTTCCCTACCAGAGAATATTTTCTTAGTGTTTCCAATTGTGAGTGAGACCTCTCAATCCATGGTGTTTATATTTTAAGTTGTTCATAATTTAGAGGTCTGAACTTCCGATCATTATTGCTGAATGGTGTTGATACGAGTTTAAGTTAGTTTGCATCTCTTGAGTCTCTGTCATTTGAACCCATCTAGGAGGGTAGAGGTACTATCAGGTGGTATCAGAGCACAAAAGATCGCTGGCATGGTATGTTAGAAGAATGAGATAGGAGAGAGTTGTGGAAGAGTTATTTGTTTGAGATATGAGAGAACTTGTTGTTGTAGGCATGCGAAAGGGTTTGTGAATTCTATCCTCCAACAGAGATAAACTAGGTAGAAGGTGTATAACTTCCTCCACAAAGAGAGAGTGGGTAGAGGAGGTTTTGAGACATACATCTTCTAGGCTCTTGTTGGGTAGAGGGTAGTTATTGATGAGAGATTTTGTTGCAAAAGGTGCAATGATGAGCAAGATGTATTTTGATGAATAGAAGGAAGTTTGTCTTACAGAAAACAGTTGTGTGAGAGGCAACCTGTGAAAAAATTTCCAAGTGACATGTGTGGGTGTGTGAACCGATTGTCGAAGGAGAGGCAGTTTGCACTTGAAGGTTGAGCAGAGTTGTGGATTTGCAGCAGTGTGAGGACGGGTATTAGTGTAAGGAGACCCGTCATAATCCCATTTTTGGAAAGATATTGGGATGAAGTGGAAGCTAGAAAATATCATGAGGGATTGGAAGAGATTGCAAGAAGAATGAAAATTGTGGAAAAGATTTATTTTCCTGATAAGGCTATGGTTGCAGAAAAAGGACAAGGAGAGAAGAAGAAAATCCTCATTAAGGACAACAAGGAAAAGAGAAAAGAGAAAAGAGAAAGTGTAGCAAGGAGCACTTAAAGAAAAAGAGAAGAAAGTATCTATGGAAGAGGCACCTAAAGAGACATTCTGGTCTCTTGATGCATTTGCTATTGATTTGTTTGAAAGTGTGGATGCAGGTATGAAGAAGACTAAGAACAAGCCTTTGGAGGCAAAAGAAGAAATGACAAGAAGAGAGCCCGTAGATGAAGATGGAGATAAGAGCGAAAGAGGACGAGTTGTAGCAATAGGTAAGGGAAGATAATCTGTAGCAGAGGTGCAATGCAAGGTACCTGGAGATGGAAAGAGGGCTAATGAGAAAAAGAAGAAAGCTTGTGAAGAGGAAGAAGTGACCAGACATGCTGCCAAGAATGTTTGCAAATTGGGGTAGCAGACTGATGCAAAGGTAAAAGTTTGTTTTGATGATGTTTTGATTGTGCAAGTGGAAATAGGAATGTAATTATGCAAGTTCAAAAGGAAAAGGGTAAATTAATGAGTCATGCCTATATAGTACCATTTTGGCAAAGAAGCGAAGTTGTTAATGAACAACAAAAAGAAATGAAGCAAGTAGTGGCTAAAGACCAAGGGATGAAAGATATGGTGAAGTGTCAAAGAAGACAAGAGGATAGTCCCAGTGCAAAGGAAATAAAACAACAATTCAAGAAGAAGAAGAACCAAGTAGTGAAGCATGGGACAACAATAGGAGAAGATGGTGATAAGAAGACAATACAAGAGAAGAGGAAAAGTGTCGATGAGGACAAGCCCAATGAAGAAGAGCACATGATAAAGCCCCTAGAAGAAAATAGAAAAGAGAATAATTCCCCAGTGCATACTGAAGAGTCTAAGAAAGAGTAGCATGGTACATGCAAGGTAAGAGGTAGACAAACTCCTTTGTATGATGCTGATGTTGATGTTTTAAATGAATTCTTTGAATATGAGATGAAAATGTGGAGGTTGGTAGATGTTACAGATAGGAGAAGAAGTAAATATCAGAAGAAAGAGGATGATAAACAAAGGTAGATTGGAGAGCTTATAGAGAATAAATATGAATATGGCATGAACCATAGGAATGGAAAGAAAGAATAGAGTGCAGATGTTTGGAGTGAGAGAAAATTAAAACGACAAAGTGGAAATGCCAATGAAGGAAGTATAATAGACATTGGGGCAGCAGAGAATAAAGAAGAAGAAGATGAGGCAACTGAGATTAAAGAAGGAAAAGATAAATGCATTCGTGATGGAAATAAGGTAGAGGTGGAACTGGAAGAAGGGGCAGTAAACAATGATGTTATAGATGGTTCATGGACTCCGTTTTATGAGTTTGGATTAGGAAGACAAAGGAAGAATCATTGTGGAGGCCTGTATGAAAATAAGACAGCGAAGAAGGGTGAAGAAAAAGAGATAGTAGATGGTAATGAAGAGGTTGGTGCAACAATGTAGGCAGAGGTAAACAAAAATGTCTTTTATGAGAATGAGGATCTGTATTTCTTTAGAGTTTTAATCAATGAAAGGTTTGAGCAAAAGCCTGAGATGATGCATGATATTGAGGTTTGTGATGAAAAAGAATTTGAAAATGAAATTTTGTTGTCTAAATGGGCCATAGGAAATGAAATATATGTAACAATACATGCAGATTTGTATAAGTCTGAATATGTTCTTGACAACCTGATGAGTGAAGTTGCATCGATTGAAGTAACAAATGCCAATTTATTTAATCGTGGTATACTTGGATGGACTATTTGGAGTCTGCATAGGGAAACAAGTAATTTGATAAGGATCAAGTGTGATACTGAGCAGCAGTGTTGGCGAAATGTGTTGAAAGTTCTGGAAAGAGTATGGAAAAAGAGAAAGAGAAGGATGTAGGAAAATGAGTTTTGAAATAATGGCCCATGTGCAGGAGCACATGAATTTTGTTTCCAGGGGAGTTTGATGCAGGACCATCACTCTCCATCTGAAATTTTGGTTTTGAGTGTTGAGATTTCTATAGTGTTTTGGTGGTTTGTGTGTCGTTGTTCTATCTTCCTGTCGCATTTGGGTTAGGAACTTTATGTGTGGTGGAAATTGATTGCTGAATCAAATTTAGTTATGGACCCTGTGTCATCTGGTGGTGTCACTATGAATGATTGATCAAATGCTTTGGACAAGAATTCTAGTTGCATTAACGATGGTTATGAATTGGGAAACCATTCTAGAGTTATGCAGTGGGGTAGCCAAATATGGAGAGCTTGAAGTTAGTAAGGAACGACTTTGGAGGAGGTCAAGGATTCTTTTTGGCACGATGGAGATGAGGAAATGTTAGTAAATGATGCAGATTCCTATCACCACGGGAAGGAGAATAAACTATTACCAATCATAGTGTTCATCATCGATTACTTGGAAATTAGTTTCTTTTGCAGAGTATTGCACAGCTGGAATACCTGTCACATGAAATTTAGTTGGAAAGACTTCTGTCACCAAGCGACAGGTTCCCATTCGAAAGGGAATTTTTTTGTCAAGCCATTATGGGGAAAACGATGGTTGAATGGCCAGTTAGAGAAATCTAGAGGTCATGGCAGTAGAGTATTTGAAGGGCACGAAGGGATGAAGATAGGGATATCGAAAGAGGATTGGGTCACAAGGAGGAGTAGGAGGTTGAATCGGCAAGGCCAATGTATTGGTCGCTAATTTGAAAGATATTCACCAAGTTGTTAGGCCAAACTAAGATGCTAACTGAGGTCAAAGAGAGAGGCTGATGTGCCATAAGAGGTCAAACTATTGAAATAAGATCAAACTATAACACGATGGATGAAGAAAGGTCGATGGGGCCGTGGATGTAGAAGACTGAGTTCGTCGAATGAGAAGGCAATGAGCAGAGAAAAGGCCATAGGCCCAAGAATCAAGTCCAGAGAAGAGCATGAAGAAAAGACAATGGTTAGAGTTAGGTTTTGTGTTTGTAAGGAAAGGTCAATAGTTGCAGGCCTCAAGTCTATGTAATGTCATATTTTGACAATAGATTAGAACAATAGGTAAGTTGTTTCAGAACACTATATGGGTGATTTTTCATAGTCAATAAAATTCCGTGTGCTTTATCCTTCCTATCACTTCCCTACTAGAGAATATTTTCTTAGTGTTTCTAGTTGTGAGTGAGACCTCTCAATCCTTGGTGTTTATATTTTAAGTTGTTCATAATTCAGAGGTCTGAACTTTCGATCATTATTGCTGAATGGTGTTGATATGAGTTTAAGTTAGTTTGCATCTCGAGTCTTTGTCATTTGAATCCGTCTAGGAGGGAATAGGTACTATAATGATGTAATGTCGTAAAATGTGTACATCACTATTTTACATTTAGTTTAGCTCCTAGATGGGTCTCAAATATTTACACTTGTTAACTAGGACCTATTTCAATACGTTTTTGAGCATTAAGCTTGTAATACTTGATCTTGATGCATGAAACTTGGAAAAGAATCATAAGGCGGGGCTAAGTGTACTTTAAGTGCCCTCTTTTGGGAGGTGTCTGGCTAAAGGACTAAAATGCCCAAGCACCCCGGGCCCTCCTTTAGCCTTGCCCTAAAAGTGGCCTTGTTGGCTTAGGCCCTTTAAAACATTCCTAATGTCGACCTTGTGTGGTTTAACTCTCTGAAAATTAGTGAGAACACATATAAAAGTAAGTTAAGTGATTCATTTGAAGACAATGACACTTTTGCCAACTTCTTGGAAGATTCTTATTCTCTCTTATGCTCTCTACTCTACTCTCAAGCTCTCTCTTGTGGATTATTGCTGTGACACTAACATATTGCAGGTCTTGTGAAGATCTTGGAAGCTACACCAACTTCTTCAGTCAAGTTGTGATGCCATCTACAAGAATACAAGGGGTTCCATGCTCATGGTGACCTCCTTCCTTCATGCTTTGTGTTAGTATTCCATTCTACTTTGGATTTACCTATGCCCTACTAGGGCATGCACTCTTTATTAATCATCTTTGCTATTGTGGAGGTGGAAACGCCATTCACGGGGCTTGAATAAGGAAAGCTCCTAAATAGCACCCAACCTTTTCCCTCTTTTCGTGTGTGCAAGTCAAACGGACATGTTTCGAAAGGTGATATTTGGGAAGAAGAACAAGCTTGCTGGTACAAACTTGACAGTGTTTGCAGTTTCTAAAAAACCCTGATTTGGGACCAGGGCACCCAAGAACCCTTTCCTTGGGAATTATGAGCTCTGGGAAAAGTTTCTAAATTATGTGTTGATCTGTGCTGTCCATTTGGCTGCTGGGTTTCAGGTATTGATAGTTTGTTTCACTCATATCTTTGCTAACTAGGGTTTCATGTCTTGATCCGAGCTTGCTTGATTGAATTTGGGTTAATTGCTTCTCTATACAACAAAAGGACAGAACCCCTATAATTTGGATCTCCTTCTAAGGTAGAATCTAATTGGTTTGTGCCCTGAGTGTTTTGTAGAAGAGGGTTTGACCTAGTTTGATCTATTGAGCTAGTCTCTCTTTTCTACATTACATTTTTGTGAACCCGTCGTTTCTTACAATTTGGCATCCTTCTTACATTATATATGAGCTATTTTCCACCTTATATATGATTAGATTCAATTCATTCATCATTTTTCATAATTATATAGCTTAATTTTGCATTGTTTCATTGTTAGGGTTTGAAAAACCTTGCATTTTTGGAAAATTTAGCTAATCTTCAACCTAGGGTTTGTAGATCAACGTGTTGTATCAAATCTTGTTGCATTATTGGATTTATTAAAGAGTTTTACATTTCTTTACCTTATCATCATTTCTGTTGTAAAGCTTTTTGCATATTTGCATTGAAAAAAAGGAAAAAATTAAGCATTTTAGGCTTGCAAAAAGGCATATTTGTGTATTGTTTTCATTGCATATGTTGTAGATCATCATAGAAAAATTTAAATCTTTGATTTTTACATCAGATCTGATTCATATTTCTGTAAATAATCATTTATGGTGTTGCATCTCGCATTTGAAGCTCTCCTTTGCTAGGATTTTGTTGAAAAAATTGCATTTTTGAAAAACCTAGTCAAATTCAAAACCTAGGGTTTGTAATTAAAAATGTGTTTCAGATTTTTCTGCTGTTATAAATGTTTCAAATTTGATCTTTATTTTCTATAACATTTCATAAATTTCATTTGTGTTCAAAAATAAGGCTTGTATCAAAAAAATTTGGTCTAGAAGTGAGCATTTAAGATTTAGGGTTTGATGGTAAAACCCTAGCTAGTCTTGCATTTAGTGCATCCTTATCAAAGAAAAGTGTTGTAAATCATTGTCGAATTCAAGTGGATACATTATTTAGACATTTATTTTGCACATACTACACATCCTACATTCACAAGACTTAATTGTTGTGGTTATCAAGAATATCATAATTTTTGGAAGACCCCGCTCCTATTGCACTTGTAGGTATTGCAATCTCATTTTCATATTGATGGTACTTGATTAATGCATAGATCTGATTGAACATTTCTGTTCCATATCATATCTCCATATAATAGACAAGACATTCCATCATGGACGCTCCTGGTTGTTCATCTTTGGAATCTTTGTATGCATACATTACATATTTTGAGGCTTTTGTTAAATTCACTAATATGCATCCTTATGTTTTAGATCACATAGCATCCATGTATGATATTGACATTTATAAATGTTCCACATATAAATTCCTTTGTTATATATATGATTGTGATAGCTTCACAACCCTCATGGATGTGTATCCTTTGATATTAGAGGATCTAACCAAATTCATCTCCACGGATAGTTATGAGAAAGATGATCATGATAGTTCTTCTTCTACTTATACTATAAGTCATGATGATTCCATGTATATTCACATGGATCTACTCTCTAATACATGTGATGGTGACCTAGCCTTGTCTATTTCACCTTATGATTTGGATCCCTCTCCCAAAATTGTTCCCACTTGTGAGGATATTTTGGCACAAGAGGATGAAATCATTAGCACATTCCTTAACATCACCCTACCCTCTCTTCATTCCAATGCTATCTCTTCAAAAGATGAAGCATTAGTGGATGAAGAGCCTCCTCTCACGAAGGATCCTCCATGGGTAGATAAGGGGCATCCATCTAATAATATTAAATCTTCTATCCCTACCATAGTACATGATGATTCCATGAGTCATCCTATCGATCTTCCTCCTTTAGTTGAATGTTCAAGCACCTTGGATATCACTGGAAGTGAAGATCCTTGATCTTCTTCCATTGGTCGAATGTTCAAGTATCTCAGGCATCACTAAGGATGCGAAAACCATGGATAATTATCCTTTGGCTGCACGTTCAAACCCCTTGGACATCCCTAAAGATACAATCATCAACAATTTTCTTAACAAAACTTTACCTTCATTTCATCCCAATGCTCTCCCTTCAAAAGATGAAGCATTAGTGGATGAGGAAAGGTCTCTCACATTAAATCCCTCAGGGATGGATGCCAGGCTTAATCAAAATGGAAACAATGTCAATTCAATTATCATTAATAGACTTATTCCACCTACTATGGAGATAGTGAATAAGTGTATAATGTTCCTAAAATAATGGTGCATGAGGCACTTCCTCGATTCAAATTGGTGATTATGGTTCAAGGTGGTCCAACACCACTTCAACCTTTGGGTTATATTCTCAATTATGCAAAACAAATTACTCAAGGTGTTCAAAATGTGTCACAGCCTCACACAATTACTCACACATACAACACTCGTAAAATAACAAACAAAGTAGGCAAGCGCCACATGTGCCTGTCTCTCTTCCACCTTCTCAACCTATCCTACCTCAAGCACCTCATCTTCCTACTCATATTGGTAAAGAATATGACTTGTTGAGCAGCTCCGTGCTACTCCGGCTAAGATCTCTTTATGGGATTCAATACAAACATTGCCTACATACCATGAAATGCTCCATGAGGCTCTATGTACAAAAGGTGAGTGTTCTGCCTGTTGTTCACCTGAATGATGTAGCATTTGTGTTAGATTGTATGCAAGTAACAACATTTGATATATTATTTCAAAAACATGAGTTACCTCCCATAGAAGTTCAAAACCAAAATAAGCCTCTTATGATATATGTCATCATTAATAGAAAGAGGATAAGACACACTATGATTGATGGTGGATTAGATCTTAATGTTTATGGAATAGATTTGTTGGATAAAATTAATGTTGATAAATCTTTAATTAAAGTAGATAATCTTTTCCTTCGTGGCTTTGACGATGTTGGTAGACAATCATTGGGTACCATAACCTTAGTTATTAAGGTTGGACCTAAGACAATGCCTACCCTTATTCATGTCATGCCTAATGATCTTTCATACAATCTTCTTCTTGGTAGAACATAGATTCATTCCATGTGGGAAGTTATGTCTACCCTTCATCATTCGGTAAAATTCATTTGTGAAAATAAAGTACATACAATTAAAGTTGATCTGAACCTAGATAGTTTCTTGAAAATAGAAGTGAGACATCAAACTCCTTTGAGTAGTTTGATCCCTTCTTCAACACTACCCTTTGCTGCTAAAAACAATTTTGGTCAGGATACTGTTGGTCCCTTGAATGTGTTTTTTGGTGATGATTGGGGTTCATTAGATTTTACACCCTCCTTTGTGGGTGAATATAAAATCCCACCCTCACACCCTAAGACCCCGAAGGTAAATACAATTTCTTCACTACAAACTCATATAAAATCCCACCCTCACACCCTAAGACCCCGAAGGTAAATACAATTTCTTCACTACAAACTCATACCCCTACAAGGTTTAAACTCAACAGCAATGCTAGTGGAACTTTTGATATTAATGATGATCTGCCTTCTCCTACAAGAATGGCGGCCATTTGTGATAAAGAATCATCTCAATCAAATAAATCATTTGATACATGTCTTGGAAATGAAGTGACCTCTTTAGATTTCAGTCCCCATGGGATGATTGAAATGAAGGTTGACCCTCCTCATCATGATAAAAAGAATATTCTATCTTCATTACATGATAACAATTCTTCTCTCAACAAAGCTAGCCATATGACCTCTCTTTGTCCTTTAGTCTTAGAGAAGCGTTATGGGTGTGGATTCAATATTATTTTTAAACAAGGATACAATGGTAGTGGGTTAGGATGTAAAGAACAAGGAATCAAGGAGCCTATGAAACCAACACCGCACTTGTCTAAAGTAGGTTTGAGTTTCTGACCTTCTCCTATGTTCTCTCCACCATGTTCACGACAAAAAGGTTTGCTTCCTACTCCCCCTATATCTTCTCTTTTATCTCAACAAGAGTGTATGTTGCCGAGTCTACTCAAAGATTGATTAATCACTCTTCCTCCTCTAAAGTGTAAAAAGATTCAACAAAATAACGTTTCAACATGTTTTTGTGTATATCATCGAGCACTTGGCCATTCCACTAATGAATGCTGAGTCTTGGGTGACAAAATTCAACAAATTCAAACAAGGTTTGGCTCTAGCACTTCTCACCATGCTTGATGTAGTCCCTAGAGCACTTTGTCTTTCTTCCATCTATGTGGCACCTTGTAGCAATGCTCAACGTCATACCATGACTACACAAGCCATTATGTATCATGCTTGTAAGCATTGCCTTGGTTTTCTCATCTTGGGGGAAACCCCTTGTCATGGTGTAGCTTTTGTAAACACATCTCATTTAGGCATGTGCTTTTAGAAATCTCTTGTGCTTGTCTTATATTTCTTTCTCACTCTACCTTAAAGGCAATTGCAGCCTGAAGGAGTTAGCAATCACTTTAAGGTGGGGGCATATCAGGCTATAAGCCTTACTCTCTTCTCACTATCAAACACTTGTTGATTATCTTTGTTACTACTCTCTCTTGGAAAATATTATGAAAAGCTTGGAAACAAGATCTTGGGTCATCTTGTTCTCCTAGGTCAAAGCTTGGAAACAAGGTCTTGAGTCATCTTGTTCTCCTGAGTTGAAGCTCCTTGCATGTTTGGGAGAAGGTTTGCACCACCAACTAGAGTTTGGTAGTAAGGCCGCTTCACCTTCTTATTCTGCAAGACTTCCCTTGCATGTTTAAGAGAAGGGTTGCACCACCAACTAGAGTTTGGTAGTAAGGTCGCTTCACCTTCTTATTATGTAAGGCTTTGTGTAAATCCTCTTGCAGGAGGTAGCTTTGTGTATTCCATTGAGTGGAAACACTTTCCTTTTGAGATGGATTATGTGTATGATGTGTTTTTACTTCTCCTATGCTTCTTCTCTTTTCTAACTAACCCCGTAGCATTCTTCTTTATTACATCTTGGGGAATGATGCATGGTGATTGAGACATCACTTAGAGTGAGGTCTCCTTTGTCATGTTGACTCAAGGTCTTTCGCATTATGTTCTTATATATTCTTATTCTCTAGGCTTCACATGTATTCCATGTGTATTCTATGTATATTTCGTGCCTTATATGTGCATACTTCGTGTAGACTTTGTGCATTTCGTGTATAGTTGTGACTTTTCAAGTGTATGCCTTGTCTTATCTTGTGTCTTCTAAATGTTTCATGTATGTTCGTGTATTATGTCATGTGTGTTATGTGTATGCCAATCATCATAGACTCCTAGAATCCTAAACTTGGGGGATTGGCCACCCTTCAATTTTAGTGTCATTCTTTGGTTTCTATGTTGTTGTGTTTGAATTGTGTCTTCTCCATCCTTTAGTATGAGTTTG
The DNA here is from genome assembly GCA_027924645.1 of Cunninghamia lanceolata. Lineage (NCBI taxonomy): Eukaryota > Viridiplantae > Streptophyta > Pinopsida > Cupressales > Cupressaceae > Cunninghamia > Cunninghamia lanceolata. The sequence goes on along the minus strand of BSBN01000423.1, from coordinate 7,197,607 downwards.
AACGTAAGTTCATACTTACACTAAAGTGGGAGCTAAATGTAATGTCATAAAATCTGTACATCACCATTTTACACTTAGTTTAACTCCTAGATGGGCCTCAAATATTTACACTTGTTAATTAGGACCTATTTCAATACCTTTTTAAGCATTAAGCATTGATCCCAATGCACAAAACCCAGAAAAGAATCATAAGGCAGGGCTAAGTGTACTCTAAGTGTAGGTCAGATGGATAGGTTTCAGAAGGTGATATCCAGGAAGAAGAACAAGCTTGATGGTACAGACTTGACAGTGTTTGCAATTTTTGAAAACCCTAATTTGGGACCAGGGCACCCAAGCGCCCTTGTCCTGGGAATTCTAACCTTTGGGAAAAGTTTCTGAATTGTCTGCTGATCTTTATTGTCCATTTGGTTGCTGGGTTTCAGGTACCGATAGTCTGTTTCACTCAAATCTTTGCTAACTTGGGTTTCATGTCTTGATCCTAGCTCACTTGATTGGATTTGGGTTAATGGCTTCTCTATACAACAAAAGGGCAGAACCCCTATAGTTTGGCTCTCCTTCTAAGGTAGAATCCAAGCTCAGTTTGTGCCCTGAGTGTTTTGTAGAAGAGGGTTTGACCTAGTTTGATCTATTAAGCTAGTCTCTCTTTTCTACATTACAAGTGAGACGATAGAGCAAGGTCCAAGATATTGAGATTATGAAGACTTTCTTTAAAGAAGGGGAGGAAGTTGTCAAGTTCCAAAATGACTACAAGGAAGAGCTCCCTAAGCCCTAGGATCAGGTGTGTTGGGTCTTGATTAAGTATTTCACCTTAGAAGGACACTATAAATGTTATTACACTTATCATTTCCTATTGTTGAACCATTTGTGACATAAGATTTTAATAATCTTCTCTTTCTTCCTATTAACCTCACTAGAAAAGTCTATCGAGGAAGTTAAGAAAAAGTTTGCTAGTGACCCTAAAAATTGCCCATCCCCTTACACCAGGATCTTATTCTTAGGTTGTACCATTTCCACCTTGCTCTTTGCCTTGCAAAACCCATCTCTGCCTATCTAGCTCAAAAACTCCTCTTGCTTCTGAGCCCTGTGGGTCTACTTTGCCCCTCGCCTTGAATACCTAAGATGTTATTGTGAAAGAAACAAATAGTTGTTAAAAGGGGGGGAGCTCTAAGATTCAATCCCCAATTCCCTCGAAGAAAGACCATAAGAAGATGAAAACACCCAAGCTTTTAATCCCTAGAGCCAAGAAAAATCCTGTCATCTCTATGGAGGAAGCCAATGTTGGTCTATATGCCTTTAAACACAACCCTGTCACCAAACAAGCCTCTGGTAAAGTGACTAAGAAGAGGAAAATGGAGGACTCTATGGAGAATCTCAATACAAATGTTTTCAGTAAGAACCAATGGCATGATTGTATGGGTGTATAGTTCCAAGAAGGCACCGACTAGTTTCTTAGGGAGGCTATGTTTAAGCCTTCTCCAAAAAAAAGGAAGAATGTTGGGTGTAATGATACCCTTGATAAGCGGGAGTGCAATAGTACTGCTGTGAGAAGATCAATGAGACTGGCTGGGGCACCTCCTATGGACATGAAGGATATTGAAATTTCTAGTGATTCTATGGAGATTCAACATGATAGAAGTACTAAGAGTGGCAAAGAGGAAGGTGAGACTCATGAGGATACGCCCCTGAATTTTGAGGGCACTAGTTTATTTGAAGAGATGAACAAGCCATATGATTTAAATAACTCTCCCAGGATGCTGGAATGAAAGAGGACAACCGGAAAAATTATGTTCTTTGCACCCAAACTACTAAACAGACAGAAAGCATGAAAGGTAGGATCAATGAGATGGATAAAAAATTGAATACCTTAGATAGGTTCAACACTAAGATTATGCATAGGTCTACCACCACCCTATTCTAGCTATAGGAGAAGGAGAAGAAAAGGTAGGGGAGTGCAAGCACCAGCAGAGACCAATATGAGGATATGTATAAGTTCCTCACTGAGGACTAGGGAAAGCTTTCCCCTTAGTGTTCTGTGTGTCTTTCATTTTTTGGCTCGTGTGTGTTCTGTTGTTTTTGAGTAGTTGTTTCTATGTTGTTGATATGTTGTTTTTGGCCTTGAAGGGCCTGTTTTGAATTGCCTTTGGGAAACTTCTGTTAAGGGTCGGGACCCTAGTTTCCCACTTACTCTAATAAAAAAATCATGATACTAATATGAACTTTGACCATGAGGTCACTCTTCATTATGGATCTCAAACTAAGGTGTGCTAGTTAGATAGGCACCTCACCAACTATCAAAACACACCTTTATGGTGTTAAAGAAACCTCTAACACCACTGCACCTATCATCGAGGCTCTTCATGACATACTACATCATCATTCTGAGGGTCTTGATGTTTTAAGTGAGATAGCCCTAATTGTAAACAATAATATTTCTACCTTGATGCTTAGTCATGAGAAAACACAAGACTCACATTCTAGTGTTATACATAGTCAAATTTTTGTGTCAAAGCCCATTCTAGGTGTGCACATGTCTATTCCTATGCATATATTTATACTTCCATTACTCATTTTGATAACATAGATCCTTCTTTTTCTATGATGGTGAGTAACCCCATTCCTTCTTATGGGTTTGTTCCTCCATCCCAACCCTTGCCATTCAATTTTTCTACAAACCAATTTATGGCTTCATAACCTCTACCATCGCAACAATTTCCATCACAACCTTTTGCAGGTATCCCTACATCTATTTCCTCTAGACCGCATCCCTGCATAGCACCGACCTTGTCATAAACCAACTAATGCAAAATATGGGCAACTTGCAACAACAACTTGCTTTGCTTTGCACTTCATCACAACCTCTAATCCTAGATTATTATCATCACAATCCTTTATCCCTTGATATCCTAGCTACACCTCTCCCTATCAACTTTTAGGTGCCACTTTCTAATAAATATAATGGCAAGGGGGGCCTACAAACTCACATGTTCATATTTATTACATTGTGTAGTGATTTCATCTTTCAGGATAAGTTGTTAGCAAAACTCTTTCCATGGTCCTTTAAAGAAACCACTTTGGATTGGTTTTTCTCAGTTTTGATCATTCTATTTTCTCTTTTGATCAACTTGTCAATTAATTCCTTCAACACTTATAAGCAAACGTTGGCCCTCAATTCACCTTCACTGACCCGATACATTGTAGACAAGGTGCTAATGAATAAGTTACTAATTTTATTTTTCGTTATCAATCAATCTTTTCACAAATTCCTTATGCACTTTCTAATTATGATGTGTATAGGGTTTTCATTTTAAACCTTCAGCCTATTATTTGGGACAATATTTTACTAATGAGATATCCATCTTTTGCATACTTATGGACAACCATGCATGATAATAGACTATAAGATAACTTGAGGAACTTGCTTTTGCCTTACAAGATCCTACTGCATCCTTAGAGCCCTCTACATTATTTAATAAAACTACAAAAAGAACAATAATTTCTGCAAAAAAACTACATTTGTCATTGTCAATAACATTGCCCAACCACACCATCTATTATGGGTTTAACTACCCATCAAAAATGCAATCGTCACTTCACTCCATTGTCTAAATCCTTACATTCTATTCTTTAGTAGCTCCTTACAAATAATTTAGTTCTTCTGTCACCAGTTCGACCTCTTGACACAAACAAACCTCTCCCACCTACCTATGATTCTAAAGCCTTATGCCAATTCCACTATGTACCTAGCCATAACATAGAAAAATGTATGTACTTGAAGAACATAATTCAAGATCTAATTGATTCTAATGTCATCTAGGTAGCGGGTGTGAACAATACAAGAAATAAATCTATTTCCATACCAAACCAAAACATACAGATCTACACCAACCCATTTCCCCAACATTCCTCGACTAACTTCATCGATCTCACATCTTCCCTTGTAGTGCTAAATGGTGATGCTCTTCCTTCATCTTCACCTTATCTTGGCATGGTGGGCATGGTAGATGTCCAACCCTGAGAACCTTGAGGTGTGACCATCTTTGAGCCCACCATTTCCTTCACTTTTTCCAACGTGTCTATGGGTATATACAATGGTCCTCTATACATTTTTGCTTAGGTCAACTAGAAATTTGTCTAAAGTGCTTTGGTTGACCTTGTTAGCATGGTCAATGTAGTTACTAGGGAGTTAGTAATGTCCACTAACTACACCAAGATGTTTATGATTATTTTGACATCTCCATGCACATGCATGATGGTGTTTCCATCCCTACCTTGGGTTTGATCACTCTTTCCATCCAAGTTGGACCTAAGAGCTTGGACATTCCTTTTAGTATCATTCTAACCTCAAATCACTTTCATCTTTTGTTGGGCCAGCTGATGCAGAGTGCTCAGTGGAAGTGTATAATTGATCACCAAACTTGATTGGTGAGAGGGTGGCCTATGTCTTGGCGATCTACTCCTATCGGCCAAACATCTCCCATCGACCACCTTACTGTCTAACTCCCCGATCTCCCAACTCTCCCTGACAACCTGACTTCCTTGTCTTCGGAGAGACTTCTCCTATTGGCAGCGTCTTCTGGCCTCCTGCCGATACCCCGATGGTGATTACGTTCCACTTGCCTTAACCGTGGCGGTTAGTTGAAACTCTGTCAGCTAGACTCCAAACATCAGCGGAGCCTTAAGTCCTTCACCCAATATGCCGATATACAAACTTAGCATATACAGGACATGACTTTCTATTACCGGTGAACTAATGTTTCTCCACCTTGATCTCACCGCTACAGCCGGTCACCTTTTGTATCCAACGCAATGTATATTCTCACATACATTTCTGATATACATTTGTGATATGCATTCGCAATACACGTTCGGTGAGACTAAAGCTGGTCCTCACCGATGAACCTCCTACTATTGGTCCAACACTGCTGATTGGTGTGACTTGCAAAAGCTTCTCTGAGGGCTGTTTCACGCTGATGACACTTCGATTACTCTGTGACTCACAGACATTCAACAAGTACACAGAAACAAGAACTCCACATAATAGAAGGGGTCTACACTCCTTTGTAAACACTTGATCACCCCGACAATTTGGTCACTCCACAACAACACTTTTCCTATTGTCTCAATGACTAGTCACATAGAGATGCCTAGTCGACTCATGCCCAAATTCCATGGGTCCTTGGGTGTTTGATCACAACTACAGAAAACACAAAACTTACACTGTATTCCTCCATCACACTGAACATGGGAATGTTGCTTTCAGTGGATAGAGGAGATACAGTCCATTTATTCATAGAACCCTAGTTTCTAGGTTTTTAGACTAGTCTCTGTAAAAAGAATAAAAACTCATAAACTATAACACTTTAAGGCACCAGACACTACTTCAATGCCTGAACATCTCCAATCAGTTCAGATGAACAACTATCCGTACAAAATGACTATTATAGAAAATTATTTAGAGCAAAACAAAGTTTCAATGCACCCAAAAATCCAGATCTTCATTCCTTCATTCCCCTTCTCCTCTTCTCAATTACATCCAACTCCTTCGCCTATAGAAGGCTTGGAACATCAATTACATTCCTCCAACCATGCAAAACTGATTTGAAAAATAGTTAGCCATTGGTTTCCTCCTATCACAAGAAAACTACATGTTTTCCTTGTGTGATTATATCAAACTTGACCAAACATGGTCTACATAGGTCTAGTGACCAAATTGACATAAAAACCTTATTATAAACATGATGGGGCTTAAAAATCCTTATTGAAAACAAAAACAAAACATGACTCCTGCACCATAGAGAAGGTGCTCCTGCATCCCCGGCCATGGTTCACTACGATGAGAGTGGTTCGTTATGTCATTCATAAGAGCTTAAGTTCCCTGCAATAGTGTAGTGCACATTGTTACTCATAGTGGATTTCAGTCACTCGCCATTTGAGGTAACTTTTCTCTTGACTATTTCTGGCCTACACCTTCTAGTCCTATTCAACCCAAATAGGACTTTCTTTTTAAAGTTTACCAAAAGCATAAGGTGAGTTGGATTCCTTCCCCCACTCCCTCTTCTTCTCAACCTATTCCACCTATGGTCTCCCAACCTTAATCAATGACTCTAGTTCCTCCTCTTGTCCCTCCGACAAGTAGAGGAAAGCAACCCATGCCGGTGGATCATCCTCCATCTTCTTCTAAGACTCAAGCATACACTAGGTAGAACCAACTAGCTAGATTACGAAAGTGTCGACATTGTGCTACTACTAGAGCTCTTGTTGACCAACCTACCTTTGATCCTCTTGCTTTTGGCCCTCCACCTCCTTCTAATTCCAATCCTCCTTTTGATCCTTCATCTCCTTCTAGTGCTCCATCTTCCAATACTTCCCAAGAGCTAGATGAAAGGAAACCAAAAAGAATTCTAGTCCTGGCTCCTTCTACCAAGCCTCCCTTGCTCTCAGTCATTCCTAATCAATCACCATTCTCCCAACTCCTTGATCTTCTGAATGTAAGTGTCAATTTACAGCACCACTTTATCTTCTCTTGTCCCATTTCTCTAAACCCATCACTAGGTATTCCCTAAGCCTTTCCCCGCCACCATTGACATTAACATTCCTTGTCCCCCTCCAAAATGCAAACAAGAACTCTATCCTACCCCACCCTTCCACAAACCAAAGCCCAATCCAGTTTCTCCACCTGTAAGTCCTTTTGCATCACTTCCCCCTATTTTGGAGGCTCCTCCTCCACCACACTCTACTGCTACTACTACTCACATTCTTGTTTCTAGTAGTGAGGAGATACCATTGGTTCCTATTTACAAAAAAATATGTCACTTTACTTCTTTATCAATTTGCCCAATAAAGGTGACAAAAACCTTGCAACATCGGATAGGTCACCATTGAAAGGGTGATCTTCCTATGCTTTTAAGAGGATCAACTACCTTGTGTGAATGTATAATTTTTAAATTTTTAAATAATCTCCTCTCCTCAATATTGTATAAACTTGTGACCTAAACAAAAAATAAAATATTAATAGCACCCCGTCCATTAATATTTCTTGAGAATAGGTAATATAGAATATTAAAATAAATATTTCAAATGAGAAATAGAAAATATCTCAGAATATTGATAGCACAATACTATTAGTATTTCCAAATCTGTAATAAACAATCCCAAATATTGATAGCACAATACTATCAATATTCTTCCAAATCTGTGATATAATCCTAAATATTGATAGCACACTACTATTAATATTCTCCTAGATCTGTGATACAAAGCCCACTTCTATTTTGTCTCCCAAAAAAATTAAACTCATGAAGAAGGAAATATTTATTTTTGTTGGGAAATGAGGTGTCTCAACCTTGCTGCACATTTCCCGTTATAGTTATTTTTATTTAATATTTTCCTACAACTATTACGCATTGTCGGTGCTTTGAAAATTGATTTTTTAGGTGTCAAAAGATGCCCACATGATAGTATATTATGGAAGGCCTATTTTTAGGAATATTATGACAGATTCTATGACATATGTAAGGGTAAAAAATAGGGGATTTCATTTTGAACGTGAGAGCTTATTTTGAGACTAGAATCTTGGCTGAGAAGCCTCGAACATGGTTTTGTAAAACCACAGATGGTTTCTTGTATAGCCAGAAGTCTAAATTGGAGGCTTGAGGAGTTGTTTGCATAGTGTGAGTTTGCAGGTATTGTTATGCTGTCAGAATGCTTCCAGAATTCTTCCAAAGTTGTTTACTGGTGATACTCCTATAATAAACTTGCTTTGCAAGTGTATGTAATCTTGTTATTGGATTTGAAATACATTGAGCAGGCTTTTGGAGTGTGGGGTTTTTCACCCGAAAGGGTTTTCCTCACGTATATTTGGTGTCTTGTGTTTCTTTGTTATTTCATGTTTTGAATGTGCTTCTGAATTTTTCTGTAACTGTTAGATCAACTTTTAAAAGGTTTGCATAATATCTCTCCTCAAGATTGGTGTAGGAAGTTGTTTCCGCTACTTTAACTTCCTTACAAGTGGTATCAGAGCCTGATCACCTTTGGTTTCAGTTGTGGGTTGTTAGGTTTTTTTGTGCTAATCAAGGTTTGAGTGGGAGCTTGTGCAGAGGATACTTTGTGATCTTGTTTCAGGCTTTTCAAATGGCAAGCACATCTGGGAGGATTAAGGTAGAGAAGTTTTCTGGCATGAACTTTGAAATGTGGAAGCTGAAGATGGAAGATCTGTTGATTGACCGGGATCTATGGGATGCAGTGGATGAAACTGTCCATAGGCCTATGGATCTAGATTTGGCTGCAAAGTATGATGTAATGGATAGAAAAGCTAAAGGTCTCAAAGATTGTGCCTTGCAGATTCTATTCTGATAAATGTCCACGAAGATCCCACTTCGAAGAAGCTTTGGAAGAAGTTGGGTGAGATATATTAAGCTAAATCTCTAGTGAATAAGATTTTCTTGAGGAAGAAGTTGTATTCCTTGAGAATGGAAGAAGGTGGATGAATTTCTGAGCATCTGGAAACATTCAATATGTTGGTGACTTTTTTTGACCTTAGTTGGGGTTAAAATGGATGAGGAAGAAAGGTGCCAAATTTTGTTGTGTTCGCTGCCAGACTCATGGGACAGCCTAGTTATGGCTATTGGGAGCACTGCAGTCATCTTGACAATGGAGGATGTTGTTGGTTCTCTACTTTCTGAAGAGATGAGAAGGAAGGTCTCTCTGAATGCCAAAGAGGCTTTGACTGTTCGAGGAAGAGAAAAAGAATGAGGCAAAGATGAGAAGCAACGTGGCCGTTCCAAGTCCAAGAATAAGGGGAGATCAAAATCTCCTGTAAGTCCAAGGTAATATGCTAGAACTGTGGCACATCCAGACACTTTCGAAAGGAATGTAAAGAAGAGAAGAAAAAGAAGAAGAAGAAGCAAGATTCTAACTCTAAGTTTGAAAAGGAAGATGGAGATGCCTTTATTGCAGCCTTGGCCACTTGTGCAGGTGATAATGTATGGTTGATAGACTTAGGTGCATCTTTTCACATGACTCCTAACAGAAACTGGTTTAGTAAGTATGAAAACTATAATGGTGGTAAGGTGTATTTGGGTGATAATTCTTTCCTTGACATTGTTGGCCGTGGTAGTATTCATGTGAAATTTTCTGATGGTAGAGTTAGAAGATTTGATGGTGTCTTGCATATCCCAGGACTAGAAAGAAATTTATTATCTGTTAGCAAGCTAATAGATGCGGGTGTGCATGTACAATTTTTTGAAGCAAGTGTCAAAATGGTGAGAGGTGCTATGGTGATAGCAAGAGGAAGCAGATTGGGTACATTGTACTAGCTTGATGCATGCATGGTTGAATGCAATAGCACTTTTGATAAAATTAAGCTAGAAACTACTTTGCTGAAAAAAGAGATGGTTTCCTCTTCTGTGGATGGTCTTGGCTTCTGGGTACCCAAGGGTGCTCTGTCTACCGAATCAAAGTTTCTTGCAGAGAAGACCATATTATGGCACCAGAGACTTGGCCACATTGGAGAGAAGGGCTTGAAAGCCCTGAAAAATAAGAACCTTGTTGAAGGTTTGAATGATTGCAATCTAGAGTTTGATTTCTATGAACACTGTATTTATGGCAAACAGAACTGCGTTCAGTTTTACTCATCTTCTCATAAGTCTTCATGTATTTTGGATCTAATCCATTTGGATGTATTTGGTCCTGTTGATGTTGCTTCTATTGGTAAATCAATTTATTATGTTACTTTCATTGATGATTTCAGTAGGAGAACATGGGTATATTTTTTAAAGAGTAAATCTAAAGTTTTCAGTCGTTTTAAGGAGTTCAAGGCTATGGTAGAAACTAAGACTGGAAAGAAAATTAATGGTTTGAGGACTGATAATGGCAGTGAGTATTGTTCTGCAGATTTTGACAGATTCTGTATAGATTGCGGGATTAAAAGACAAAAGACAACTCTGTATTCTCCTCAGCAGAATGGAGTTGCTGAAAGAATGAACAGAACGTTGATGGATAAGGCTAGGAGCATGTTGAGTGGAGCTAGTCTAGAACAAAAGTTTTGGGCTAAAGTTGTTGCCACTGCTTGTTATTCGATAAATAGATCTCCTACATCAACGCTTGTTGATAAAATGCCAATGGAGGCGTGGTCAGGGAAAAAGCCTTCACTTAGATATCTGAGAGTTTTTGGTTGTGAGGCATATGCACATGTGCCTAAGGAGAAGAGAACAAAGTTGGATTCTAAGGCTATCAAATGTATCTTCATCGGCTACAGCTATGGTGTGAAAGGATACAAGCTTTGGGACCCTGTTGCACATAAGGTAATTCATTCCAGAAGTGTTATTTTTAGAGAAACTAAATCTTCTCTTGTTATTTTTCAGCCAGAATAGCATAAAGAAATTGAACAGAAAAAATATGTGATTCAACTTCCTTCTATGCCTAAGGAAGATGAATCGAGGCCCCAAGATAGATCAGAAGTTGAGGAGAGCTCATCAAGCTTTGAATTTTTAGAAGAGGGTGAAGAGGAGGAAGAAGTGGAAGAACCTCCACCTTAGCTTGTTCGAAGGTCTACAAGGCATAGGCAACCACTTGAAAGGTATGGGTATTCACCTAATGATTGGAAGTGTATATTTGCTTTGAATAATAACATTGATGAACTGATATTTGTGCAAGAGGCTTTGGGTATGAATGATGCAGAGTCCTAGAAAGTTGCCATGGATGAAGAGATGTAGCCCTTGAAAGAAATGATACATGGGACCTTGTACCTTTGCTTTAAGGACATAAACCTGTTGGATGTAAATGGGTCTTTAAGAAAAAGATTGGTCCAGATGGAAGTGTTGAAAAGTATAAGGCACGGTTGGTTGCAAAGGGGTACTCTCAGGTTGAGGGTATTGATTACGGTGAGATTTTTTCTCCTATTGCTAAAATGACATCCATTCTGTTTTTATTATCTATTGCAGCAACTTATGGCCTAGAGGTTGAACAAATAGATGTGAAAACTGCTTTCCTTCATGGTGATTTGGAGGAAGAAATCTATATGACACAGCTAGAGCACTACGTGGTAAAAGGTAAAAGCAAGTTGGTTTGTAAGTTAAAGAAATCTCTGTATGGCCTTAAACAAAGTCCGAGGATGTGGTACCATAAATTTGATACTTATGTGTTGAGTTTGGGATTTGTGCAGTCTAAATCTGATCACTGTGTATATTTTAAATCTGATGGTGATCGTTTCCTGGTAATTGCTTTATATGTTGATGACATGTTGTTTATTGGGAAAGGTAAAGGTTTGATTGTAGAATTGAAATCTCAGCTCTCTACAAAATTTGAAATGAAAGATCTTGGTGCAACAAGACACATACTTGGGATGGAGATCAGAAGAGATCGTGAGAACAGAAAGCTATGGCTTGGCCAGAGTAAGTATGTTTGTTCAGTTTTGCAAAGGTTTAACATGCAGGATTGTAAACCACTTTGTGTTCCTGTTACATTGGGAACAAAGCTCTCTATTTCACAATGTACTACATCCCCATCGAAGATGGAAGACATGAGTAGAGTGCCTTACCAAAGTGCAGTTGGAAGCTATGGTTTGTACAAGACTACACATTGCCCAAGCAGTGGGAGTTCTTTCTCATTATATGTCTAATCCTAGAAGAGTGCATTGGGATGCAGTTAAGAGGGTCTTCAAATATTTGTGGGGTACAATAGAGTACTCTATTTGTTTTCATGGTACAGGAGATCAACATTCCTTGAGTATTTGCGGTTTTGTGGATTCAGACTGGGCTGGTGATGTCGATAGTAGAAGGTCCACCAGTGCATATGTGTTTACTCTTAATGGTGGTGCAATCAGTTGGATGAGCAAGCGGCAGGTTGTGGTCGCTTTGTCCACTACTGAGGCAGAGTACATGGCAGCTACTCATGCATGTAAAGAAGCCATTTGGTTGAAGCGTTTGTGTTCAGATATTGGATTGAAACAATGTGCAGTTACAGTTTATTGTGACAGTCAGAGTGTAATCTGCCTTGCGAAGAAATCGACTTTTCATGCCAGGACCAAACACATTGATGTTCAGTATCACTTCGTGAGAGATATGGTCGAGGATGGTAGGGTGAAGCTAGAAAAGGTAGAGACTGTGGTGAATGTTGCAGATGCATTAACTAAGCCCGTGAGCATAGCAAAATTTAGGTGGTGTTCCGAGTCTATTGGCCTTTTAGCCCCTAGCAGCTGATCCATGATGATGTTATTCCCTTGGCCCTTGCAAGGTATTTGACAAGTGGGAGAATGTTGGGAAACGAGGTGTCTCAACCTTGCTGCACATTTCCCGTTATACTTATTTTTATTTAATATTTTCCTACAGCTGTTACGCATTGTTGGTGCATTGAAAATTGATTTTTTAGGTGTCAAAAGATGCCCACATGATAGTATATTATGGAAAGCCTATTTTTAGGCATATTATGACAGATTCTATGACATCTGTAAGGGTAAAAAATAGGGGATTTCATTTTGGACGTGAGAGCTTATTTTGGGACTGGATTCTTGGCTGAGAAGCCTCGCACATGGTTTTGTAAAACCACAGGTGGTTTCTTGTATAGCTAGAAGTCTATAGATTGGAGGCTTGAGGAGTTGTTTGCATAATGTGAGTTTGCAGGTATTGTTATGCTGTCGGAATGCTACCGGAATTCTTCTAGAGTTGTTTACTGGTGATACTCCTGTAATAAACTTGCTCTTCAAGTGTATGTAATCTTGTTATTGGATTTGGAATACATTGAGTAGACTTTTGGAGTGTGGGGTTTTTCACCTGAAAGGGTTTTCCCCACGTATATTTGGTGTCTTATGTTTCTTTGTTTATTTCATGTTTTGAATGTGCTTCTGAATTTTTCTGTAACTGTTAGATCATCTTTTAAAAGGTTTTGCATAATATCTCTCCTCAAGATTGGCGTAGGAAGTTGTTTCCACTACTTTAACTTCCTTACAATTTTCTCATCATAAAATTTTCACATAATTTTTACAAAACTTCAAATGTTACATACAACATGTAAGGGGGGAAAGAACCCTCGTGAAAAGACATTCTCTCCCACACAAGTAGTTTCGAAATTACCCGTAACCTCTTTTCACCTAACTTCCAAATTATTAGCCCACATTTTTCTAACATCTTGTTTTCAAGAGAATTTTCACAAAATTGTGCGCAATTATCTTTTGCACTTTACAATAGGAATTAACTCTTAAAAAGAATAATTTAAGTATTCAATATTAAAATTTTAATTTTACCTAAGCACTTGGCTATAGTGCAAATTTAGTCATTTTGCACAATATAGTAATATTTAAATCTTTAAAAGGAATGAAATATTTTAGTGCTGGATAATTCATAACACATCACTGCCCCCTTTGAAACAATTATTTTGTCCCTATCATGACTTTTAAAATCAAATCAATTAATTCTGAAAAGAATTAATATGATTTGATTTAATTTATGTCATTTTTCATTTTTCATAACGTTTTATACTTTCCTCATAAACTAGATGACAAAGTCATTAATCTTCGTGTAGATGATAACTTGCAATGTTAGCCCTGTCTATTTGCTTTTTCCCAGCTACTACTACCATTTGACTGATTGTGAAACACAATAGGGAAGTTACCGGGAATTGTCAAATTTGAGGGGTAACAGAGGCTCTAATTGGGGACTGCATTCACAGGTGGAATGCAGAGAACTCCAGGATCTATGTTGGTAAATCAGTGCCTTATCCATTGGGCTTCAATTATAGTGCAAGTGATCTTTCCATTCAACCTCTAATTCTCCCAAACATTTTTTGGTTGTTTTAAGGATGATTTGTAAATAAAAGGTGCAAACATAATCTTACACACCAAACTTCTCTATATTTTAGTTCTACTACAATGCATCCTTTCAATATATTTTGTTGGTCCTCCTCAGTTCTATGCTGCAATTGAAATTTGTAATACCGAGCCCAGAACTATCCATTGTCTAAAGCAAGAGTAACAGACCTGTTGAACCAATTCGTAGCCTTTTCCACCTTTCAGTCATGCCAGATTAGCTTGACAGCAACTGTGATAACATGGGTCACAATTTAAAGAACAAGGGATATCGTTAAAACCTTCCTCAAGAAGTGATCTCTCTTTTATAACAAAACTATATTTCTGTAACTGCCGACTTCATCCAGATTTTCTCTATGCAATTTCTCTCGTGGGTCTTAGAAAGAAGAATTCTAACCCTCTAAGGTTCATGATTTTCAAATTCCAACTTGACTACAGCAAGCAAACTCTCCTCAGAATTAGGTATGGTAGCATAAGCCTCCTATAAGATTGCACGTGCTGTAGGAACGTATCCTGCAAGCCATTTTTCTTTGGCACCCATTAGCCATAGAACCCCTACTTGTGGGTAGTAGGTCACGACTTTTCTCAACAAAGCATCCAAAGAATCTCTGGTTACATGGCTCTTTTCTAGCCGAGAATCCTTGGGCCATACACCCTTCTTTGCAAGAAATCTTCATCACCTATATAGTTTTGTAGGATTGGTTGAAACAGGAGATTTGAACTCATCCTCCAAACTCTTGGATTCAGACAATGATTTACATAGTCTGAGATCATCAAGAAATGTTCTGTCTTCGACTCAACTACATCGTGCTTCTTCAAGCAATCCAAACTAGACCAGTGAGTCTATAAGAACGTGCAATTATAAGCATCATATTCTGATGCCTATATATTCTATGCAACTTCAAGAGTGCATTTTCTGGGAGTTGTGTAGCTATAATCAAATTGAACTGAGAGAAGGTAGGTTTTCTCTCAAGTAAAGCCTCAGGTGACTCCTCCCCAAACTTAGCTCCAACAACATCATTAAGCTCTTGCAGAAATGCACACACACTTTTGTCTTGATTGGCCAATGCTTTTACTATCAACCAAGAAATTATTCCCAAGATCTGCCACTTCCACTTTTGAGCTATCAACAATCATGAAACTTCCTACACCTCCTAAAACAAGATTTTTCAATGTCTCTGAGTCTGTGGGGCCACAATTTAGCAAACAAATATTTGCTCTTTCAAGAGCTGATTGGAATTGGGAATATACCGCTATATAGTAATGAGTTGTTGTAGTGACTTCATTGTATCTAAGTTGAGCACAAGGGAATGCAATTGCAAAGTAGACAATATCCAATCTGTGGCAACCCATACATAGCCATTGCTCAACATTCAAAGGTGGTGTACTTCAGTGAAAAGCTTCAGACCAACATATGGATTCATATGAACAATAAAAACTCGAGTTGTCATCAAAGCCAAATCTTCCAAGTTAGTACCCAGGATACTTCTAGTGATGGCTAGACGCATTCAATATTTATGAACAATATTAGCTTTATTCCCAAGTGCATAGCTAGGAAGCTCACCAGCATATGTGTATGTTGTGAATGAAGCTCCATTTTGGAGAGTAGCTTTTATCATATACATTACACACGACCGATCACAAATATTCTTGCATCCTCATTATGTACAACAAGTGCTGTGGAGCTATTAAGGACAAGATTGTCTGAGCACTCTTCAACATTTGCTAATTTTGAAGTCGGTACCTTTTTTGGTAGAAAGGGGGCTATCTCCTTTACGAAGTTAAGTAACAATACTGTTCTCAGATATTAGTCCAAGCTTGCCTCCTAATCCAAAATAATCTGGAAGAGGTGGAGAGGAAAACAATAAATGTCCAAGCTTTCTTGCTCAATAACTATCCACCAGTCATCATCATCACAAGTACTCGTGCATTCCAGTTTACTTGATTCCAAATGTCTGCTTTTGTTTTCCTAGTCTTCAACAGTGCTTACAACCTCTTGCCACCATGTTTCATCCTCCAAGACATCAGAAAGTGATGATTCAAGATCATTGTGCACACTGTTTTCCCATCCATTATTCTTTATGTAGAACATCTGAGACTGGGAAGGTCCAACAAATAGTTTCCTCTGGAATTAGACGTAATGGGGATTGATAACCTCTGCAGTCAGGATCATGACACTTTTGATAGTAACTAGCTGTTCGGAATTCCACAATATACATCACATGATTGCTCTTATGCTGCCTGCCGATGTTTTCACAAAATCGATTACCATTTATATTGTACACAATCAAACCATGTTCTGAGAACCAAAACCAGCTTCAAATACTCCTTGGAATATTTCCCACAGAAGAAACAAACTCCACAAATACATCAGCAACTGGGAAAGGAGATCGCCCTGATGTGCATGAATGAATAATACTTTTTGGATGCTTGACAAGATTGGCTGCAAATACAATGTCTGTAACACCTCCTCCATTACCAACAACCTAAATTACAAGGAAGGGAACATCATATCCAGATCGACAAAAGCGTTTAGTATCAAAAGTTAGCAGTATCTCACAATTGTTGTCTATTTTGCATATAAGTGATTCCATGAACATCTGACACTCGCTCATATTCTTACATCTGAAATGACCCGTTGGCAAGAGAAAAGAACTTTTTCCTGCTTTTGAAGATAGCGGCAATTGAAAGCACCAATTTCAAAAATAGATAGCAGAATCAAGGAAGAGTTCACTATGGCTTTGGGAAAGACGCTCGCCCTTCAAGACATATAACTGATTGAACTTCATGTCAATTTCTCGCAATTTGGCTATGCATGCACGTATCTCTCCAACAAAGGCACCAAAATGTGAATTATCCTTGAAGGCAACATCTGGAATATAAACTACCAAGTGACGAGAAAATTTTTCAGTTGACGAATCAAGCTCTATTGTCCAATCATTTTCAAAATTTAAACTGTATATGTCAAGCATGGCATAAAAAATAACTGATAACAATAAATCCACCATTGCCACTCCATCTTCTCCAAAATTCTTCATATGTTGTAGCAAGGAACCTACGCTTCCCATTGACATGATCTTGATAGCTAAACACATAAATTTGGAAATGACTTTCTGCAAATTGTAATGCTTGTTCTTGTCGTGGGAAATTAGCCCATACTGCAGTTCTTGGATGCAAATCATTCTGTTCTGTTAGGTCTTTACGAATTTCATGTGACAATTGTAATAGTTGAGGAGGTTTCTTGAAAGGTTTGCCATCTGGGGATCCATAGAACACTCCAGGTGATATTTGTTTGCCATGATTTTGTTGTCTTATTTTTGTGGGGGTTTTTGAAACCTTTGGTGTTGAGACATGGACCAGCTAGGACTTGAACCTAGGACCTTCCATATGCTGGTGGAGTGCTCTACCACTGAGCTACTGGCCCCTCTTGGACCAGTCCATCGTCGGTCCGGGTGTGGCTTATTTCCAACACCAACACCCCCCCTTAAGCCACACCTCTTGTGTGCTTGGGGCTCCTAGCCTGGGCCTGGCTCTGATACCATGTTGAGACATGGACCAGCTAGGACTCGAACCTAAGACCTTCCATATGCTGCTGGAGTGCTCTACCACTGAGCTATTGACCCCTCTTGGACCAATCCATCGTTGGTCTGGGTGTGGCTTATTTCCAACACCAACATTTGGGACTGAAAAATTTGTATATTGCTATTGTAATTTTGAGGTTTCATCATCAGATTTTTTTTAAAAGGAAATGGATAAGGAAGACTGAGCAATCTCTAAAGACTTCCCATAGTTGGTAGTCACTATACTAGAAAATTCTTTGTTCTGTATCTTCTTTTTTTGAGCAAATTCCTGCAGGTCGTCATTGAAGACCATAGAAAAAGCAATGCACCAACAGCTCCAACACCAACCACTAGTCCGAGCAGTATCCCAATTGGAGGCAAAGCGCCACCTATGGCTTTTCCAATGTTAACATCATACTATGCAAAATGCTTCTTGGATGTTGAGCATTGTGGGCGAATCAATGTGACCAGTTACTCATCGAATGGTTTTGATAGGGTGTATATGTACCCATAGTTGAGATAAATGTGAGTTTCCCAAGCCTTCTGGGCCTCTGTTAGCTTCCTTCTGAATCAAGTGGGCATTGATCTCTTGGGTAATCCTTCACGTCCATATCTGCACCTCTTCTAAGTACAAAATAAACTGAATCCAATTTCTCTTGGATGGCAGTTTTAGTGAAACTCAATTTGTCAGCAGGCCAGAGTTTGTCTCTAAAGAAATGATCGATGTACAATACTTAGTCCCCAACTTTCAAACCTGCTTTGGTAGCATTTCCCCCATTTTCTATCACCATGATTACAACACCACCACCAGAGTTCAAGCCAAGAAGTTTATCCACTTCGGATTCTATGGTCTTTGAGGCCCCTGCACTCCTTATCCTGAAACACACCATCGAAATTTTAACAACTTGCTACATATTGGTTGGCTTTTCAAACATCAACCTTATCTGTGGTCTCATGATACTAGTTGTTGCCTTGTCGTTCTCCCAAAAACTATGCCAGACTGTGGGCTTTTATTGTTGAAATCTCTGTCTATGCTCCTAAACAAACCATGACCTATGTATTGGATATTCATAAAACTTCTGAGGTGCCTGGGGAATAGGTAATTGCGGCCTATTCTTGAAAGTTTTATTTCATTTGACACTTAGTATTTCTGCACAACACTTATATTTTGTTTTGCAGTATGACTTCCAAATTTGCACCAGAGAATGCTGGAAGATGAGGTCTACTAGGGAACTTAGAGCCATAACCATCATCTTCTTCTCCAATTTCATTGGTTCCATCAATCTACCACACAGTGCCATCACGTCGTTCTCCAGAATCACTCAAGTATTAAGGAGAAGCAGGAATAATCCTTACCATTCCAGTTCTTGTATTTCCTTTCTTTTGGAGACAACCCAGAACATAATTTTTTTGTAAAAAAAATGCATCCAAGACTTGTTGGATCTGATCCAAACACCTCAATGTTTTCTCTTATTCTTTCAAGATTGGTGGACTTGGGAATGGTATTTGTTCCACTTTGAAGAGCCCACTTTATAATCACCTACCCTGGTGTCTTACCCACCCTTCTAGCAACCATTTTAACTATCTCATCGTGAATAAGGTCTCTTGTTTGGCTCCCCTGTGAACCCAGTGGTGAATATGCAATAACATGTATGTTGTATTTCCTTTTGCTTCCCTTTTGAGAATTCATAAAACTCTAAAACTTCTCAAGATTCCCCAAGTCTCCAACATTTACAGCAAACAAATGCTCTTCAAGTAAGACATGGTGTCACCTAACATATAAACTTTAACCTCAATTTCAAATGCAAGGTTTCTTTCTTGAGTAGTTAGTTGTGCTGAGGACAAAGAGCAATTCTCAGAGACTCTTGCATATTTCTGAAATACAAAAAGAAAGGAACCATCTCTTGAAACACATGCATTTCTGAAATCTAACATAAGAGATAGATTTTTAGGCTTTATGAGTGAATGTTGATGGAGTTCAACTGCCCTGGCTCTGTTTGAGTAATCAAAAAGCAATTCAGCTTTCCTTAGAATACACTGCATCCATACTGTGTTTGTATTTCCAGACGAGCTTTGCTCCCTTTTCTTCTTTTAACCCAAATTACACTTACAAGCACTACATAAGCATTTACAACTAGCCCTTCACCATCTTGGGAATAACAATTTTCCCTTTCACCATTTTGGAGTTTAAAAACTCTTCCAATGGTAGTAGATGTATGAATATCACATATGATGAGCATTTCATGAACAAATTTATCTTGTAGCTCAAAAAGTTTTCTTTCTCTGGCAAGGAGAGATCCATCACCAACAGAAATGTTCTAATCACTTAGTGCTTCAGAGTCATCTATGGCTAGGGAAAGGACTGGAATTTCAACCACAACAATGAGAGTTAGAAAGGGGACAATGCTATAATGTTGTTGCAACTTATTTGAAACACAAACAACAAAAACAAAAGCACAAACAAACCAAAACTAAAGAAGAAAATGAACTATGTACAATGGGAAAGAGGAAAACAACGAGGCTACACATAACCATTAATAGGCTGAGCAAAATATGAGCCCTTTCGGGATAATTTTGGGTAACACGAGGGCAACTCATGCAAGGATATGAACAATAATAATAACATGATTTTGATTGCATCAAGAGGGAAGACATGAGGTATAGGTGGGAAAATAAATATAGATTCACATGATATCATGAATAAAGGGAACATGAAGGTTATTTGTTTCCATGACAAAATGTACATCACACACATTTTCCTGAAGAGCAACGGGAATATGTTCCAATATGATATTTGGAATTTGAACAACATAAAGCATACCCTTGAAATCTTTGTTTGGTGGTTGTTATTGTGGCTCTTCAACTATAAACTGCTGAACCGATCCTTCCTTAGATGTTTCCAAGGACAAACTTGATATTTGAAACTCATCATGACGAAAATTGTTCGGATCCTTTTCTTGCTGATTGCTATTTGATTTGGCCTCGAGATTTTCTTTATGCTCATGTTCAATACCATCAACTCCTCCTTTATACAAATGCTCCTCTTTATTTAGGTCTTCATTATGTAAATAATATGTTTCAGCATTGAATTCCATTGGATGAACAAAAGTGTCTCTGATTGCTTGACATTTATCTGGAATTTGCAATGTCTGAAGCAAAGAGGGATGTACCTTGTCAGGATCAAGTTGCTTTCCACCATAGAATCTTTTTCAGAAACTGGACATGCTTAGGATCAATAATCTGATTTTGCTTAGCAGTAGGTGCAAGAGAGATATAATCTTCTTCATCATCGCTATCACTATCAGTTGCAGATTCAGGAAACTATAAGTACTGTTAGATAGAGTCGCCAACCTCCATTCCATTGCTCAATAAAGGTGATAAAAACTTTGCAACATTGGATAGGTCACCATTGAAAGTGTGATCTTCCTCTGCTTTTAAGAGGAGCAGCTACCTAGTGTGAATGTATAATTTTAAATAATCTCCTCTCCTCAATACTGTATAAACTTGTGACCTAAACCAAAAATAAAATATTAATAACACCCAGTCCATTAATATTTCCTGAGAATAGGCAATATAGAATAATGAAATAAATATTTCAATACTGAAATAAATATTTCAGATGAGAAATAGAAAATGTCTTGAAATATTGATAGCACTGATGGCACAATACTATCAGTATTCTTCCAAATCTGTAATAAACAATCTCGAATATTGATAACACAATATTATCGATATTCTTCCAAATCCTGTGCAATTATCTTTTGCACTTTACAATAGCAATTAACTCTTGAAAAGAATTCATTTACTTCAATATTAAAATTTTACCTAAGCACCTAGTAAATTTAGTCATTTTGCACAATATAGTAATATTGAATTCTTTAAAAGGAGTATAATATATGAGTGCTGGATAATTCAGAACACATCACTGCCCCCTTTGAAACAATTATTTTGTCCCCATCATGACTTTTAAAATCAAATCAATTAATTCCGAAAAGAATTAATATGATTTGATTTAATTTATGTCATTTTTCATTTTTCATAACGTTTTATACTTGCCTCATAAACTAGATGACAAAGTCATTAATCTTCGTGTAGATGATAACTTGCATTGTTCATCTTGTCTATTTGACTTTTTCCCATTTACTATTACCCTTTGACTGCTTGTGAAACACGATAGGGAAGTTACTTGGGATTTTCAAATTCGAGGGGTAACAATTCCATATCTTGATATTGACTCACCTACTCACTCTTCAAAGGGTTGTATGTTTATGTCGATATTAGATATTCCAACATTGTCATCAATATTTGTAAAAACAGTCCCAAGATAATAAAAACAGAACAGCAACAACAAAACAGAGAGAAAACAGGGCAAACAGAGTTGAATAACTCAGAAATATTTATTCATCTAACTTGCATTACATCCAAAATGCTTATCCGACAGCTCTCTCTAAACACATATATATAGCTACAGAAGCTTTGAGGCCCAGAAGCTTCTGGCATTCTAGATGATTCTAAATTCCTAGAATGTTCTTTTCTAGAACAGCTGGAAGTTTCTCTTAGAAAGTTCTTTTCTAGAACAACTGGAAGCTTCTTCCTGGAATGTTCTTTGGAAGACTTCTAGAAACATTCTAGACAATCTTAATAATTCCTAACATCCCCCCTTAAGATTGGCTAGAATAATACAAACATAATACAAAAGGAGAGGGGAAATACAAAGGAGAGGGGAACATTATACTACTATCCCCCCTTAATGTTCACCTCTAGCATACCAAGCATGCCTCTTAATTTTAAGAATTTGGCTTCAGTCATACTCTTAGTGAATATATCAGCTACTTGTTCTTCACTTGGACAAAACTGAAGAGTGATAATAGATGCTTGAACAAGATCCCGAAGGTAGTGAACATCTATCTCAATGTGCTTTGTTTTAGCATGAAAGACTGGATTGTTGGCAACCTGTATGCTACTTTGATTGTCACAATACAGAGTGTTGGTTGAACTTTGTAGAAAACCAATCTCAAATAGAAGATTCTGAATCCAAACTGCTTCCTTGCCTGCTTCTTTTGCTGCTCTATATTCTGCTTCACATGAAGATAATGATGTAGTTGTTTGTTTCTTGCTACTCCATGTAATAGGGCCTGATCCAAGATTGAAAACATAACCACCAGTAGATTTTGATCATCTATATCACCACCCCAATCTGAATCAGTAAATCCAACCAAAGAAATTGAAGACTTATAACCATAGTAGATTCCAAAGTGTATGGTTCCATGGATGTATCGTAAAATTCTCTTAGCAGCCAGCCAATGACTTTGTTTAGGTGCCTGCATAAATTTAGATACAAGATTGACTACAAAACAAATATCTGGTCTAGTATGAGTTAGATAAACCAAGCTACCAACAAGCTGTCTATATAAAGTGGCATCGACACTCTTGGAAGTACATTCTTTAGTAAGCTTGACTCTGGATTGAAATGGGGTAGATGCTGGCTTGCAGTCAAGCATGTTAAACTTTTCTAAAAGGTCCAAAGCATATTTTGATTGTGAGATGAACAATCCATCATGTAATCGACAAACTTGTAAGCCAAGAAAATATTTTAGTTCACCCAAATCACTCATATGAAATGTCCTCTTAAGATCTGATTTTAAATCATTGATTAACCCAATATTCGGTCCAGCAATGAGTAAATCATCTACATAAAGTGCAACAAGAAGAATATCATCTTGAACTTTCTTCACATAAAGATTGGGATCTGACTTACATCTCTTAAATCCATGAAGCTGAAAATACTTGTCAATCTTCTCATTCCATGCTCGTGGCGCTTGTTTAAGACCATAAAGTGACTTCTTTAATCTGCAAACAAGATTAGGATGTTGCTGATCCACAAAACCTGGTGGTTGATCCATATATATTTCTTCATATAAATCTCCATTTAAGAATGCATTTTTGACATCCATTTGATGAATATGCCACCCAAGACTTGCAGCCAAAGAAAGAATAATTCTAACTGTGTTCATTTTAATGACAGGAGCAAATGTTTCTTCATAATCAACACCCTCTTTTTGATTGAACCCCTTAGCAACCAATCTAGCTTTGAATTTTTCTATAGCACCATCTGATTTAAATTTAGTTTTGTAAACCCATTTGCAACCAATAACATTCTTACCTTTGGGCCGGGGCACAAGTTCCCAAGTTTTATTCTCTAACAATGCATCATATTCCTCTTTCATGGCTTGCTCCCATTCCTTCTTTCCTCTAGCTTGCTCATATGAGATTGGGTCATTTACTTGTAATACTTTGGCCATGAGAGCACTACCATTCCTTCCTTGGATCTTTGAGCCTTGTCTATATATTTCTTCAACACTCCTTGTCTTTTGTCTAGCTGAAATGACATCTTCTTCATCATCACTACCTACAAAAAATGGCTGAGTACAAGCATTAGTAGTTTCATTTTCAATAGTATTATCATCATCAGTAGTGCTCACCTCATCCTCATCAATATTGGCTTCATTTCTTTCTAAAATATCTGAAAAATTAGAAACATTTGCTGTTGTAGAGTGAGAGGAAGTGGCTGTAAGTTGTGAAAGCTCATCAAATTTTACATCTCTACTAACAAAGACCTTTCTTGTTGTCAAATCATATAACCTGTAAGCCTTTGATTCTTCACTATAACCCACAAACAAACACTTATGACTCTTTGGTTCTAACTTTTTCCTCTTTTCATCAGGAACATGTGTCCAAGCAATGCATCCAAATACTTTAAAATACCCAATGTGGGGCTTTCTACCACTCCAAGCTTCTTCAGGGGTAATATTTGGGAGGGCTTTAGTTGGAATTCTATTCACAATATATGCAGCACAAGAAACAGCCAAACCCCAAAATTGATTGTGCAAACTTTTAAAATGCAACATATAATGAGCCATTTCTAAAAGAGTTCTATTCATTCGTTCAGCCACCCCATTTTGTTGAGGAGTATAAGGAACCGTTCTTTGCACCTTAATACCACAATTTTCACAAAATGACTCAAATGCATAGTTGCAATATTCACCCCCATTATCCGTCCTTAAACACTTAATTCTTTTTCCACTTTGATTTTCAACTAATGCCTTAAACTTTTGAAAAACTTCAAATACTTCATTTTTCCTTTCAAGAAAATAAACCCATACTCTCCTACTGTAATCATCAATAAAAGTCAGAAGGTACCTGGCACCTGAAAGTGAAGGATATCCTGGTTCACATAGATCACTATGAATGAGCTGCAATGGATGATTAGCTCTCCATGCTTTCCCTGAATCAAAAGGATCTCGATGATGTTTTCCTAACACACATCCTTCACACACACCTTCAGATGCTGAAATTTTTGTCAATCCACTAACCATATCCTTTCTAATCATATCTTGTAATTTTCTATAATTTATATGTCCAAGTCTAGCATGCCAAAGTTTTGACATATAATCAGCCCGAGCAATAAAAGCATGAGAGAGTGTATATTCATCATCAACAAACCCGACAAATTTAAATAAACTCTCTTTATGATCAACTCTACCAATAGCAATTATATTGCTTGGGTCTTTTCTATCTCTAACAATAACTTGATCAGCGGTGACAACAAACTCATATCTAGCTTGAACAATTTTATATACTGAAATAATATTCACCCCTAATCCTTCAACCAGCAGAACATTTTTCAAAGACCCATTCGTTACATTAACAGTCCCCGTTCCTAAAACTGGAAGTCTCATTTTATTGCCAATAGTAATTTCTTGATCTGAATTCTTCCCTTCATAAAAATCAATAAACAAAGATCTATCCCCAGTCATGTGATATGATGCCCCTGAATCTAAAATCCATTCTTTATTAGAATATGAAGCAAAGTATCCCCCCTTAACACTACTTTCAGGTCTAGCAATTACCTCCTTATTTGATTTCTCTGGTCTTTTCAGAGAGATGGCTATGAAGCTATGCCTATCCTTCTTGCCATCCTTGAACCTTTCTTGCTTGGGCTTGTATTGCTGCCTTTCGTTATCCCTCTTCATCAAACAAAATTTTTCCATATGATTTTCACCTCCACAATACCTGCAAATAATCAATTTCCTTCCAACTTGCTTTTCTGCAGAGTCATTTCTAGAGAAATGGTTAGAACTGTCATTTCAAAATTTATAATTTCCTTTCCAATTCTTCTTTCCATCATATCTAGAAAATTTACTCTTGGCTGCATATGCATGATTCTTCTTAATATGCCCTTCTTTAATAAGCTGAACCTCTTCATCTAAAACAGACTTACAAAATTGATCAAAAGTTTGCTCGGGGGCATTGGGAGTTAGTTGGAGAACCCTTTTCCTTGATTCCTTAAATACTTTATATCGCTAGGGAAGCTTACTTTCAACCATTGCAATCAACTGAAAATCTTTTTTTGCATATTCAGCACCTATTTTCTTCAGCTGAGCATTTAAAAATGTAACTTCATTAAAGTAATCAGACATTTTTTTAAAATCAGAAGGATCTAAATTCACCATTCTTTCTTCTATGCTAAACATGCTAGCAATATCTGCATCTTCATAATCTTTTTCTAAACTCTCCCATAGCTCTATTGGATTATCAGTATCAACAAATCTTCTATTGAGATTGGGGCTTAAAGCTTTACCAATAATACCTCTAGCTTGTTCCAGCTTGCATTTCCATAGCTCCTTTTCTTTTTCACTTTGGGGTTCTCCAATTTCTTTATTCACTATCCTCCATAGAGCCTTTTCTCTCAAAGCATTCTTGACTGCAATCTTCCAATCTGCAAAACCACTTCCATCAAATATTGGCAACACTTCATTTGTAGATCCCATGTTAGCCAAAAAATAAAGAGCCCTGTAAACAAATCACTTCCAACAATATATATGCCCTGCAAACAAATCACTTCAGCATTATACTTCCAACTGAGCCTCTAACTGAATCTCTAGCTGAACCTGGAAAAAAAAAAATCTAGCTGAACCAGGCTCTGATACCATGTAAAAACAGTCCCAAGATAATAAAAACAGAACAACAACAGCAAAACAGAGAGAAAACAGGGCAAACAGAGTTGAATAACTCAGAAATATTTATTCATCTAACTTGCATTACATCCAAAATGCTTATCCGGCAGCTCTCTCTAAACACATATATATAGCTACAGAAGCTTTGAGGCCTGGAAGCTTCTGGCATTCTAGATGATTCTAAATTCCTAGAATGTTCTTTTCTAGAACAGCTGGAAGTTTCTCTTAGAAAGTTCTTTTCTAGAACAACTGGAAGCTTCTTCCTGGAATGTTCTTTGGAAGACTTCTAGAAACATTCTAGACAATCTTAATAATTCCTAACAATATTTACCAAGCATTGATACTTGCCATATCAGTGGATGACGGGGAGGATGTCACTCCTCTCACTACTTCATTGCTTGTCATTGATAACACTTTTGATCATGCACCTCATATGGTGGCCCCACCACCTAGTTGTCCTTTCTCCCCACTTGATCTATATTTCAAGTAGGATGACTTTATGGATTAAGGCCCCTAAGATTAGCACCTTTGTTCCATATGTATGTATGTGTTGATTGCTTTCATTATTTTTATACTCCCATGTACACAATGTGATTGTTTGTTAGTTCCCCTAAAGAACCCATGATACCCCTGTAGATACATGGATATAGGGAGAACACCATGTTGTGACTTTCTTCTATTTGTATCTTCATTCTATCTATTTGTTATCTACTATGCCCTTGTACATTTTGGTGACAATGCAAAATGTTGAGATATTTTTGTCTCTTCTATGTTGACCCAAAAATTTTATTTGCTTGATTCCTATTTGTCATTCGTTCATTATATTTGTAGTTCTACATGTTTAGATAATGATGATCACTTGTATATACACATATTGATTTAGTTCTTATTCGTTGATTATCACTTGAATATACACATATTGACCCTATGCATGTAGATCCCTTTGTGTGCCTTCATGTGATGTTGCTTGTCTCCATGTGGCATTGCTTCTCTCTTCTTGATGTCATTTCATGTGCACAATCTCATGTGAATCATGGTTGAAACATCGTCTTTCACACTTCTCCTTAGGGGCATCTCTTTCACATTAGTGACTTTAGGGACATATTAATTCATATATGTTTCCTAAAGATCCATCATCTTTTTCCCTTTTTCTACCTTAAAATCAATTGCATACTCTTGATTTATGCAATTGTTTTAAGGGGGATACTTTGCACTCTCACATGTGCATCCACACATATGCACACACATTGTTGGCACATCCATGAAACATTAGTAGTAGCTTGTGGTCCCAAGTATATACACTTTCTTGGATCAACCACCCTTATCAGGATTACCTAGCCACAACACATGCTAGTTCATGTAATCCTTCATATTGCACCTACATGTGAGCCACCTAGTGACACATTATGCTAGACTGTGTGCTCCATTTAGGCTAAGTTTTATGCTTTATGTAAGTCACCTAGCAATGTAGTTTGCTAGTACTTATGATTTAAGAAAGTATTGTATTGTTCCTAGCAACACAACACACTAGATCTTGAACTATACTCGACATCCTTTCTAGTGATACAACATGCTAGAAAATGCCTCTCTCTATCTCTATCTTCTTGTGTGTTATCCTTGTATGTTTGTTAGTGTTCTCTCTTATGTATCATTTCTTTTACACATGTCTACTATGCATTAGATTATATGATTTGCTAAAAATCTTGTTTTGTAGATTATATTTATCTATTTCTATCTTACATTTTTTACATGTTATTCTAACATTGCTTGTCATGCAGTTTTTGTTGTCTAACATATTTGTTTTGTAGATTCTTAGCCTAGGGGCATGATTTCTCTACTTGAAGATTTTTTTGCATCTTTTACAATATTTGGAGTATGCTTTCATGATGTTATTTCATTTTCTACCTTAGAATAGCTTATCACTTAGTGTCATTAGCTCGCTAAAGCGGGGGCAAAATGTAACATATAAAATTGCATACCCTTACAATTTCATGCTATGTTTTGGACATGCTTTCGTTTCTATAACCCCTAGCATGTTTTTAGGCTCATTTAGCTCATTTATTAGCCTTTTTCCACCCTTGGTTCCAAGGTTATGCTCATGTTTATGCTTTCTTATGTCTCTTTTGTGTAAAACTAATGTCATGTCACATTTACCTCACTTTTCCTTAGTGTCTAAAGCTTTCAAGAGTTGAAGCTACATGGACGCTAGCATAATGCACAAACATCCATGCAATGTGCTAGCATCCTCTAACATTCTATTGTACGACAACCATTTTTGAGCATTTTTCCACCTTGTTGCATGTCTACACTAGTACAGAAACAACAATATGTGACTAAAAAACTACTAAAAACTGCTTATAAATGACTAAACTTGGTCACGTGACCATTAGTAGTTTATTGATAGTCATTTATAATGCGACCAAATTTATGACTAAACCAATTTTAGTCATTTATTTGGTCGTTTTGATTGATTAATTTGGTAGTATATTTAGTCGTTAATTTAGTCATTGATTTAGTCATATATTTAGTCATATTATTCACTGAGCTTGGTCACGTGACCATTAGTAGTTTATTGCCAGTCATTTATTTGGTTGTTTTGATTGATCAATTTGGTAGTATATTTGTAGTGATTGATTTAGTCATATTTATTCATTGATTTATGTCAATTGGTAGTATATTTATTCACTGATTTTTGTCAACTGGTAGTATATTTAGTCATATATATATTCATTGATTTCTGTCAGTTGGTAGTATATTTAGTCAATTGGTAGTTTATTTAATTGTTTTTGTTCACTAATTTCTGCCTAAAAGTGCTAGAAATGAGACAATGCTTTTGAGGTTTAAACATAAAACACAAAAAAACATAATCAATCATTCATTTGCACATAATGAAACATCTATTAAGAAGGCAAAATATTGAAATTTTATTGAAAAAAGGTGTTCTTACAACATATACAAGACAAAAATATGTCTTTGCTTTGAAAAATGTGTTACAAAGTGTGTTTCTCAGTGCTATGACTGAGAAAACTAAGTTACAATACTCTATTTTTTTTCTTATACAACTCCAAAACATGAAAGAACTACTTGAAAAATGAAGCCTAAGGGTCCTATGAAAGACTCCTCTACAGACTTCACACCATGAATACTCAGTATGGACTGAGAACTATGTTCTGCATATAACTTGACTGATAAGCTTTACTGAACATGATAGTGGACAAATCCAAACCGATCACAAACATTTATCAGTGGATGAGCATCTGGAAGTCTTGCTTTAATAAGAAAGTTCTTTGTCTTTTTAGCATCTAGAAGTTTGACTCTCTGGTTACACATTCCACCTCCTTGATTTGTCTAGTTTTGGTTGCTGCTTTGAAATGTATTTGAAGTGAATGTCAGGATCCTCACTGCTAATGACATTGAAAGTACAGTTTACTATATAAGTACAAGGTTCCCAAGCTACTACAAAATTACCTCCTCAAATAGATCAATGAATATTAGTGACAAAATGATACAAGTGATAATCCAAAGTCATATCACCTGGAGCTCAAATATGCACCTAAGAAGAAATATAGCCCTTCATAAGACTTGAACTGTTCAAACAACTTGATGCATGAATCTACACCCAATACATGCACTATAAGAAATAATCATATAACAAAACAAATTACATTAAGAGCAATAGTTTAATAGTCACCTCAACTTCAAAGTTCCATATCAAAAACCATAAGCTATTTATCAATAGGAAGAAGATATATGAATTTACAACAACTAGAAAGCAATTACCTGAAGAAAGAGATCAGTGATGACATTGTAATCAACTAGACAACCACCCTCCATTTGAGACATCATCAGTGCAAAGTTTATAGTGCCCTGTAAAATTTACTCAACAAATAAGACCTCTCTTCAAAACATCTTCAGATTCAACATCAGAAATATATTTCTATCAATTGATAGTACCTGGGGATCAGAGCGCAAAATTGTCTAGAGGAGGAACAAGTAATCATGAGTGTACTGAGGACATGGTCCTTGTGAGATGCTGTCAATAGCCACCCAGCCAAAAGAGGAAATAGTTGCTCAAATCAGTATTATACACAAAAACCATAAAAAAATGCACGAGAACAATCACTAAAATTTAAAATAAAATGCACATCCTGTTTGTTTGACATTCTTGGGTAGGATCTTTCATGAGACAACGTCTTTTCAAGTCTATTACAAAATGTAAGAAAAAACATTAAATTCCCTACAATAAGGTAGACAATCTTCATAACACTCTTAACCAACAACCTCTATAATGTTACTCATGTTTGGAATCTAGAAAATTGGTTAAAGAACCAGGCATTTTGCCATTTTCTTACCCCATGTGAAGAAAAACAAACAAAAGAAAATCCTCGGTTGTGTTTCTTCTTGTCTGTATTTGATTCACCTATGCTTAGAGGCATAGAAAGGTCTATAGATACAACTTCTTGAAATGCCTGAGATCACGTCCAATAAGAAAATTGAACATCAATTAGAACTGGATAAAAGTAAGGTCTATAGATACAACATCAGGATCAAAGCAGTCTACCACATCAAAATTAGCTAAACCCAAAGACAGCACAACCAATAAGAATTTTTAATTTTACCGCAACACCACAAGGTTTGTTGTTGGGCCTTACGGTGATGCGGGTGACACCATTATCAATCTCACAACATTATTTAGAGAGGGCCAGTTGAAAGAGGTACTACACATTCTATTTAACACACACAACTCCCCTGAAGATTAATCTATATATCTTCAATTATTGTAGACTTGCGTTCTCAAGAATGCTCTTTCACCAAGGGAAAATGTCTTCTCTTCCATCGCTCATAGGAGATTTACATTTGTAACACGCACAATTCTTCATAATAAACTTATTTATATGCATGTCAAGCGCAGAAGTTTGGTGAAAATGGGAGCTTGGAATAGGGTATGGACATCTATCAAAGCATAATGAACAAGGAATTTTTTCAGATGCTATGGTTGAAAATATCCTAGCATACATGTATGAAGAACTTTGAGACATCTTTCTCGTGTCCCGGCAGAGCTAGAGTAAATTGTGTACAAGATGGCAGGGTATTTGATATACCACCATATCGCACATTTATTGCTCGGCCTTTGTAGTAATGTAGGATGTTACCATTACACTGCACCATGTCTTCTTGGCTCTTGCGGTGATGCAGGATGTTATTGCTACACCACACCATTTCTTGGCTCTTGCGGTGATGCAGGAGGCTCCACCGTAATACCGCACTGGCTTCCAGGACCTCTTGCAGTGATGCGGGTAATCCCCTGCTTCTTGTAATAATCCATCTTTCTACGCATCTCCCTATCAAGTTTTTGATTTACTCTTAACTCTACAAGTCTCTCTTCCCTTTCACATAATGAAATCACTTTGATATTAGCCAATTTTGAAGTTTTCAGATCTCAAATTCTATAAACAACTTCATAATATCTGCCGCTATTACTCCTAAAGCATGAAATGATCACTTCAAGCTCCTCATCTTGAGTCATAGGATTCAATAAACGAATAGGGCATTCCCAGGTTATCGAAGAGACTTCAAAACCTTTCCTTTCGACATATCAAAGTGTCTTTGATGAAGCTTTATTTGGATAGTCGAACGAACACTAAGACAAGTCCCGTCGATATGGTACATTCTCTTCAATGACCTTCTCATTGTCTTATTTCATTGCTCTATCGAAGGGACCATGAAATGATTCCTGCTGAAATAACATGGTCTCCCTGACATGATTCTTTTGATAAATGGGTATGATGGTAAATGTATAACTAGTGGGTTGATGATTATAGGGCGGGTAAATGGAGTATTTGAAGGATAAAGTTTTGAGTGACATATTATATGATAGGATATTTGACAGGATAATAGATGTTTGTGGGCAATCGAGGCTAATTTTATTAGTCCTAACAGCTTCTTGGGGCAATCTCATAATCAAGATGTGGACTCATGTGACCAAGATTTCATGGAACCATTTGATTTTTTGGGCCTAATCTCTCAAATAAAACCATCTACTGCCTTGACACAACAGTCTTATGAAACTTGTCAATATTTATGGGCACCTTTTAAATTACATTCAGATCTATAAGGAAACTATCCTATAGGGATGACAGTCCCAAGAAACATGGCAATGGTTACATCAATAAATAGTTAACTAGAAACCATGAATTTTCAATGCATAATGGAGAATATACAGAGAGTTAAGTTAGTGAGCAAACATCCTTGGAGAATTGTCACCTATTTGACAAAATGCCTCAAAGAAATGTGGTCTCATGGATTAAAATGATTGCAAGATATGTGCAAATTGAACTTTTTGAGAAGACTTTAGAAACTTTCAAGAAAATGCAATTGGCAGGTGTAAAGCTAGACTCCACAACATTTGCCAGCATCCTCCCTACCTGTGCCAAAATGGGAGCTTTGGAACAAGGTATGGACATCCATCAAAGCATGAAGGATAGAGGAATTTTGTCAGATGTTGTAGTTGCAACTGCCCTGGTAGACATGTATGCAAAATGTGGAACCATGGACAAGGCACATGAACTATTTGATAGAATGCCTCAAAATAATGTGGTCTCATGGACTACAATGATTGTAAGATAAACACAATATGGATTTTTTGAAAATGCTCTAGAAACATTCAAGCAAATGTAATTGGCAGGTGTAAAGTTAGATTGCACAACCTTTTCCAACATCCTCCCTGCCTGTCCCAAAATGGAAGCTTTGGAATAGGGAATGGGCATCCATCAAAGCATAATGGAAGGGGGATTTTTGTTAGATATTACATTTGGACATAATGCCTCAAAGAGATGTCATCTCTTGGATTGCAATTGTTATTGGATATGCACAAAATGGATTTGTTGAAAAGGCTTTATAAACTTTCAAGCAAATGCAATTGGCAGGTGTAAAGCCAAATTCCACAACCTTTTCCAGCATCCTTCCTGCCTACACCAAAATGGGAGCATTGGAACAAGGTATGGACATCCATCAAAAAGTAACGGATAGAGGAATTTTGTCAGATGTTGTAGTTTCAATTGCCCTGGTAGATATGTATGCAAAATGTGGAAGCATTGACAAGGCATGTGAACTGTTTGGCAAAATGCCTCAAAGAGATGTCATCTCATGGAATGCAATGATTGTAGGACATGCACAAAATGGATTTGTTAAAAAGGCTTTAGGAACTTTCAAGCAATTGCAATTAGTAGGTGTAAAGTCAAATTTGACAACCTTTGCCAACATCCTCCTTGCCTGTGCCAAAATGGGGGCTTTGAAATAGGGTATGGACATCCATCATAGCATAATGGAAGGGGGACTTTTGTCAGATATTATAGTTGGAAATGCTCTGGTAGACATGTATGCAAAATTTGGAAGTATAGATAAGGCACTTAAATTGTTTGATGGAATGGCTCAAAGAGATGTCATCTCTTGGAATGCAATGATTACAGAATATACACTAAATGGATTTTGCAAGGATGCTCTCAAAATATTTGAATTAATGAAGGACTCTGAAACATATCCTATTGAAGAAAATGATAAAGAAGGATTAGGCACCACTTACCAGTCTTGAGAGGCTACTTTCACTGCTCTGTCAAAGTAAGCTTCTGCTTGAGCATCATCATTGTGGGTTTCCCATATGAATTTGGCTTGAAGTGACAGGATCTCTCCATCTTCAGGGCTTTCCAAAATGGCCCTTCTGTAGAATTTCTCTACTCTCTCCATAGCATTTAATTGACATGAAATAAATGATGGGAATGTAAAGACCTAAATCTTATCTTACGTCCAAATACTAAATAGCAATGCGCTCAAAACCCAAACTTACTATGAAAGACAGAAACTAAACTAGCTCACCTTAAATATTTGTTGAGCCTCAAGTACTTTATTTTTGGCAAGTGAGTTAATGTCCCACAAACATATTTGTGCATCATCTGAACCACTCAATAGATATCCATGCTTAAAAGGGCTCCATGACAAACCATACCCTTCTATATTGTGACCTCTTAATCTAATATCAGGATTACAACCACCATCTTGAGGTGGCTTTGATGGATGTTTGCTGTAATCAAACACATAAACTTCTGCACTAACTATTTTAAAGTATGATAGTCTAAGAGTTCATAGTAGAAAATCATATACCCTCAAAGACCTAACAGTCATAATAAACCTAGTGATAGCTTTCAAAATCATAAGAATAAATTCATAAGAGAATAGATGCAAGAGCATGAAAAGACAGTGAGATGGAAGGGCAGTTGGTAGAGTTGAGGAATTAGACTTGTAGTGAGAAGGTAGGGAGAATAAAGTAATTTATAGTCCAGAGCATTATGGTAGTTTCTCAGGTGACTATATTGGGGCAAGGAGAGAACTTAGTGACAACATTACCATCAAAACAATAAGGATACTCAAAACCCTACCAAACCCTAAGGCCTTTTTCATCACCTTGTAGAGATCTCAAACATGCATGAAAATATTTCACAAGAGGGCATGAGACTAAAATCATCTCTATTTTTTATAACATGTTTTTGAACTACTCTTTGCATAAGAGGATAGGCTAGCTTGAGTTGAAAAAGCCTTGAAGACGAGTTTAGATTAGAAGGATGGCATATGAAGAAAACACTAGCATAATGAGACTATAGAAGAGAAATCACGAGTGATCATGAATGTACAATCAGAAGGGGAATATACATTGGTTTTGTAGCATGAAAGTAGCCACAAAGTCCATATCAAGCAAAGACATCTTCAAGTTTTGATTGTGTCTTGTGTAGTATGGGTAAGATGGCAGTTGTTTGGTTTGAGAATTATTAGCTGCCCTTAACAAAACCAAAGAGAAAATTCTAATTGCTTGATTCAACTCCATGAGTGATTACTAAGATCTCTTAGAAAATTACTTGTTGACTGTGATCAAAGATCATGCATGCCAATATTAAAAGTTCATCATACAAATGGTCATAATTATAGTATTAGTGGTAGCATGGATGTATTAATGATTGAAGAAAAGAAGTCTAAAAGGTAGTGGTATGTGTAAAGGCTTGCACCTTGTATGACAAGTGAGCCAAAATCAAATAACCTTTAGAAAGATAATCATCATAAATTGAGCTTGGAATATACCACATAAAGCATAGGAAAATCTAAAGGAAAAAGGACAAGGTATATGACAAGAAACAAAGTTATAACAGTTAATAAAATGGAGGTTGATTTCATTTATCAACTCATAATCATCAAAAGAGGTGATAGTAAAATCAAATAGTATCAACTTCTAAATTACAACAAATTGCAGATGGCACAAGAATTCAAATGAAAATTTTAAATTTGCAACATGAGTCTTTGTGCTGAATTGGCATCTGGTTATTATTTTGTCCAGACATCAGAGCACCTACTGTAACAAAAGCATATCCATCCATAATGTGTGGTGCTCACAGACATCCTCTATAAGATGGAAAATATAATAATTGAGTATTATTCAAAGGGTAACAGAATACAAAAAATATGTAAAATTAAGGACAAAGTATTCATTTGCAGACACCATGCAATTGGGTATTAATTTTAATGCTTAAATAATGTGAAATATAATTAATCAACAACATAGCATACAACAGAGCTAAATGGCCAATTAAATAAGTCAATCAAAAGTCGTATTTACACTTTTTTTACCAGATGGATTGACCATCTTATCAAATTGTCTTATACTTTTCCATTCCATTAATTATCATCAAATCTATACATGAGTACCGTGCGATAGGCATGCAATAGACCTCTTAAAGGAGGCCAGCTTGGGTTTAGAAGCATATAAAAGGGAATTAAAGAGATGTTTTCTGAACACTTGATAGATAGTTCCAACCATAAATTTAAATGGTTGGAACTCTTACTATAGCTTCCATTCAATAGAAGTACCCCTAAATTCCTATGGTCTCCCTAAGAACATGAAACATAATATTTAGTAAATGAAAGGCTAACTTACATAAAAAGCTTCCACAAATCTACCAAGCTTAAAAATCCAAAACTCAGTGTTTACTATAAACAATATGTAAAGAGCTTGCTTTGGTAGTACATGCTCTCAAGATTGCAGTGCTAACGATAATGATTTTATATGTAAATCAAGAAAGTATCTAGCGCATGATAAAAATCAAGATTACAAAGCATTAACAATAGCCATTTGTTATCACTATGAAAATTGGATCAATGAAAACTCTTGAGCAAGCAATGATGATGATGCCAAGAAACATGTAGATAAACCTATCATAGAAATAGTTAAGGTTATTAGTACAAAAAAGAAAAGAAAAATATGGCTTACAATGACTTACTATTTTCAGTTTACTAGAAACCAACTTCTCAAACCGTCTAAAGTCCTACTTTGTTGTTTAGATACCTTGTTCATGATCATTATTGCACTTTTATCAAATAGAAGCCAACGAGATAGATTTTTTCCTCTTTCCTAATTGAAATCTGCAAAGATGTTTTTTATCACAATTTATGCACGAATCTATACCACCTTCTCCATAATGTCTTCAATATTGTACTTTTCAAATAAGAAAAAGATAGTAAAAACACAAAAGAACAAATGGAGCCAAAAAGTGGACGGAAGTTCAATTGCAAGAACTAACTCTAATTGTATCTAGGCATATTATTTATCTATCCCAACATGGGAGAGAATATAGGTCATCAATTAAAGGTAATTAATGATTTTTTAGCTTGACTTGGCTGCTTGATCTCCACATAGGCACCTAAAAACTGCCTTTGCTTAATTGAGTTAAGAAACTTTGACTTGACCTTTCAATTTTCTTTGGAAACTATTAAAAGACTCCTATATGCTTGTCAATTGCCCTCCAAGTCACCCAAATTGACCCCTATATCTTCTCAACTGCTCATTATAACCTCCATCACTCCAAAACTACCAAAACCCCTTTACCATGTTCATAAGATATGTGTTAAAACTTTGAAATGGTTAACAATCTCTTGGAGGCATAGGAGAGCTTCAAGGGCTTTTAGTTGCTAGCTACTAATACACTGTGATACCATCCCTAATGCCATGGATTGTCCACTTAATAAGTCAATTGTGCATTCTTTTCTCTCCAAAATGTTTATCATTGTTGAAACTTGAAAAAGTTCAGTCATTCTCATTAAATTCTAGACCATTTCCTAAGACTATCACTTCTTGTAGTTTGTCACTTCCTATAGCTTGTCCCTTAATGTAGTTTGTGTGTATGACTTCCACTTGAAATATAAAACATGAAAATCCTTTTTACCAAAGTGACAATACTCTTGCAACCAATACAGTGTTATTTCATGTAAATGGATATGATGTTCAATGTGTCTTCATGAATTCAAACATAGTTTTACTAAGACGGGTTTTAATCCTCATTTCATAGTAGACAACCCATTATAGTTTTGACTGTTCTGTTCATCTATCTCTAATCTCTAAGGCTTACATGACTATCATGTCACAGACTATTACCATGTCAAAATGACTATCCATTTGAACTTTTTGTGCACTTCCTCGGTGAGCTTACCTATCCTCATGCTTTTATCACAATCATAGTAGTCCTTCAAGTAATTGCATCACTATCTTCTACCATGTCCTTTTTTATTTTCTCCTTCATTTGATAGTGACTATGTTTATAAGCAATGAATATGACTGTCATGATGTATCATCTATGGCTAACGACTGTCCACCTAACTACTGCCCTCATGATTGTGCATAGGCTTTTATGGACTATCATGCTTGATGGCATCAACACCGTTTCATGGTTATTGCACAGTTTGTTATGTTCATTGACTTTGTATATTTTCCTTTGGCATGAGCAGGATATTCTCAACTATTACTATCTTCTATTGATGGTCACAATGATCACTACCTTTGAAAATTTGCATAGGATACAAGATCACTGTCTCATCATTATTTACTTAGAGAACACATGGATAGTCAACTCCTCTCTTTATCTCATCTGTCATCACCAAAGTCGTGAGAAATATGACTATCATATGCGCCCTTTTAATAACTTTTCAAATCCATATTACTATCATTCACATTGTCCTTGATAAGACAATCCATACTTAAGTTGTCGCCTTTTGAATCATTCTTCTTTATATCACTTTTCCTTGTCACTTTATACTTATCTAAGGAATTATTTAGATAAAATGCTAATTGGAAAGACCTATGAAGCTTTATCAAGGATTCTTTAATGATGTTTGACTATCAAAACTATATATTTGTATAGAGCTATCCATTCATAGTGGTGATTACCACTACAAGGATCACTTAACTATTGGATAGGTGGATAGTTAGATGCTTGGTAATCTTGTCCATGTATAGAATTTATAGATTTGATGAGCTGGTCAACCAAGTAGAACTTTGCAAAAAAATTACTTTTATACAAAATGAAGCATGCCAAACAACATTTCCAAATCTATTCTCTATTCTATAAATGATGGAAATGTAGAAAAACTCAAAATTTAAAATTGCCAATAGGCAACCTATCAATAAAACAAAACCTATTATAACTTCCTAAATTTATGCTTGTCAAGAAAAATTAGGAAATCTGTCCATTTTGACGATTTCTTTGGAGCTCTCTATAAGTTACCTTTGCTTAGCAAGAGCGTATAATAGAAGCCCATGGAATCTTCTATAGCATAAGTATTTACTAGGTTTTTGTGTAAATCTCCAGAAAACTATGCTTAGCCAAGTATAAACAATAGACCAGGATAAAGAAGCCCTCACAATAGTGGCTAGTGATAGTAATACTTAAGCTCAAAATTTCACTCACTTCATATAAAGCACACAAAATTTCTTTAATATTAAATAAAATATGCTTACCAGGCTGCTCAGGTTGCGCTTCTTCAATGAAAACAATTGGCTGAAGAATATAAGTGTAAGTTTTAAGCACATTTTGATGGGAGCTTATTTGATTCTGCAGAGATGGACTGTCATAAGTAGAATGAGAGGAAAACATCGTCATATTTAGAAGCAGGATGCTAAAATTGGATTTGAGGCTTTTGATAAAGTATCCTTTGGCAGAGGGTTGGATAAATTGGAATCCCTTAACAAGAGAGTACATTTGATCAAATAGTTGTTGCTCCTCCACACAAAATAGATCCTTATTAGCCAGGTCAAATGCCACCCCTAAAAAATGGAGAGCACACTATATAAACCAAAACCTAACTGAAACCAATATACAATGGCTAATAAATTAAAAATGATTACATGGTGCAACCAAAAAGATCATTAAATAATGGCAGTTTATTTATCACCATCTATATGTTTTCAAAGATCATCTAGCAAAGCGAATTTACAGATTAAAAATGTTGGAAAAAAGTAGGATTTGAATGCTTATTCAACAACCCTCATTTGTCAAGAGAAGAAGACATTTGATTTTGGAAAACTTATAAGGGCTTGATAGGGGAAGGGTAGTAGAAGTTGGGAAGCTAATTCAATGGTTGCATGTCATGTTACTTCACCTTGAAAAAATTATTACATGTTACTAACTTATACACCCAAGGTAATAGTTTAACCACTAGATTGTTGAACTATACAACATTGATTATCAACCATTTTACCTCTGCTCATTTTCAACAAAATGGGCATTGTTGTTCCTATTGCAAACTGCCAGATTGTTAAACTATACAACACCAATTATCAACCATTTTACTTTTGCTCATTTTCAACCAAATGGGTGTTGCCAGAACTTGAAATTTTTCAAAAATTATTGGATACAGTGAAAAAGTATAGGAATCCAACCCTTGATGAGCGCATCCAATTCAACAATGTCTTGAGCATAGAGGCGGTCTTCTTCATCTGGCACATCTTCCAAGTCTTTGAGATTATTAGGAATTACAAAGTGAGGAGCCATGACTCTTCTCTGTCAATTCTTGATCAGTTGAGGATGATACAAAGGTTTCTTTTGTTTGAATTATTTTTCATCAAAAAAATTTCCGTCTCTACAGACTTCAAAATATTTCCCACTCCCACCAATGAAATATTTTTTAATTACCCACTTTAATATCATATTGTCTAATTTTTTTGTGTGACTAATTATTTAGTTGTGTTTTTTACTCAATGATCAAATTAGTCACTTATGATGTTCAAATTAGTCTTTATTTAGTCATTTATTGCTGTGTTACAAAAAATGACTAGAATTTACTCATTTTTAGTTGTCATGACTAAAATTTTTAGTCACATAGTCATTTATTTGCCAAATTCTACTAGTGCTAGGTCTTTGGTATCAGCCTTGACTCAAATCCAAATGGCTATTCTAGGCCTTGGACCTTCCATTTTTCCTCCCAAGTTCATTTTTTGAAGAAATATCTTTCAATCACAAGCATTTGAGATCACGCTCTTGCATTCTTTGGCCCATACAATAGTAATCTCTCAATCCTTTTGGCCATTGGCATTGAAATATGTCACGTG
This sequence comes from Cunninghamia lanceolata, assembly GCA_027924645.1. Taxonomy (NCBI): domain Eukaryota; kingdom Viridiplantae; phylum Streptophyta; class Pinopsida; order Cupressales; family Cupressaceae; genus Cunninghamia; species Cunninghamia lanceolata. The sequence goes on along the minus strand of BSBN01000423.1, from coordinate 7,156,813 downwards.
AATCTAAACAACAACATTTATTAGCACTATTTGAATGTTTTGAGAACTTTGCATCCTACTAGGGTTTTCCTTGGTATTTTTACCTTGCATGAGGTGATAGTGTTCCAACCTTCTCTTTTATTTCTATTATTACCTGTAAATCCATAGCTATGTTCTTGGAACCTCTTTGATCTTCAATTCCTCTTGTCTAATATCACACACACTAGTTCATCAATCCTTGTATACCTACGATTTGATATTCATATCATTTAATTGTCATTGTTCTTAGTTCCTAAACACACATAGGATAAGAGCACACTTATATTTTCTATCTTGGTTGCTCGTGGATGTCAAAAAACCAAAATAAGGGCTTGACCATTCAAGGAAAGCTCGTAAGTAGCCCCAACCTTCTCTCTTGTTCTAGCTACAAGTATAAGATATTCAACTACACGGAGGTTTGCTTGTATCTTCCTCTTCCTTGCCATTTCTATTTTTATTTTAAAATACATAGACCACATCACTTTTTAATTCTTGTATCACCTAGGTTGTTGCTTGTATTGTATTTATTTTTTGTTGTGCAACTAACCTCAAGATTTGAAGGGAAGACCATGTTTTACCGGCAACTTGTATTACAACACGCCATATGGATAATAACATGCTATGTAGATTTTTGGCTCTAGGTTCCTCTCTACTTGTCATTTACAGTTCTAAACTTATTTTGTCAATCTTGTGTCCTAGATTTCTATAAATCAACATTTTCTCCTTTAGTATTTATGTTTTAGCTTAGTGAAAAACATCATTTTGCAAGCTTAAAGCATAGTAGGATATTCTATTCTAGTTTTGTTCTTTTTGTTATAGAAAAGAAACAAATCATTTTCTTCTAAGGAGCTAGTTTTATCCTAGTGGTGCCTTGAAAAGATTTAACTTGGAAAACAAAGAAACATTCTTAGTTATATTGATTTTTCAACACTACATATAGCTAGGTGAATAAATCACAATGCATAGATTTGGAGGAGAGGAGTTTTAATCTAGTTTGGGGCTCTAAGGCTTGCCCTACTTCAATATCCTAACCACTATTGTCAACTTGGTGTCAATAAGCCAATTCTTAGCAATGAGTAGGGGGTATGTGTGGCTAGTCATGATGGTATAAGCCCACAACCACCACTTTAGAACATTCCACTGTCTATCCAGTAAATTAAATCTTGTATACCACATGGATTAACAACAATTCAATGAATCCAATAAATAATCTAAGTGCCTAGTCCATACGTACTTATCTTGTTTATAGGCATACCCATTTCATTCCCAATCTTCAATCCTAGTTAATGGAGTGGAGTGGAGTGTAGTTAAGAATTGTACATGAAGTGAAGTTGGTGAATTGGACTTGGAGTAGTCATCCCAATCTTCAATCTCATTTTACCACTCTAATCTTAATTCATCCAATCTTCAAGTTATTTTACCAATCCCCAATCTCCTTAGCCCAATCTTCTCCTAATCATCAACTCAAATCAACTAATATAAATTGAAATCAACTCTATTAGAAACTAAACTTTCAACTCAACATTATTAATCACTACTAAAACTTGACTAAATCCCAATCATACATTCTCAACTCAACTGATTCTTAGTCCCATTTAAAAAAATTGGGGCATGATAATTCCCCAACAAGAACACCACAACCACTTCATTTTATTTTACATTCCTTGATGGGTAAATATATTTCTCTTTCTTTTCCATCAACCAAACAAGACCATCAACTGAGATATCCTGATATGACAATATGGTACCGAGAGGGGATATCCACTCATTTCTTTACCTTACCTTGCTACACAGGAGACACCAAAAATGAAGGTATCTAGTATTTTCCTACAGAGCACCAAGGGTGACTAAAAAAGAGATCTACAACTGATAGTAGCATAGCTAGCTTGATATGATTAGGCATTGAGAATGGGCTCTTAGGAGTATTCAATCAATTCAATCTAGGAAAACTAGCTACTCCAAGTCTACCCAATGTTGGTTATCTCATTTCCATGAGTTCAAGAAAGGCAAGTCTGGTTGTTATATCCTCACCCAATGGGAATAAGCCTCCTAAATACCTATAAAAAACAACAATTATCTCTGTAGGACTCTTCTTTAGTTGATGTAGAGGGTTCCTTTGAGAAAATTCCCCTAGGCATAGATACAAAGCACAAATAGTGTATGGAGTGTGTAGCGTACCAGAACCAAAGTGTACTAAATAGGCTAGGTGTCTAACCTTCACATAGCCCAAGTCATCTAGTCTCTTTGGCTCGACTAGCTTGTGCTCCCACTTGCTTGAATGGTGGAATATTAGGAATTGGATTACACCCACACTTTGTGTTTAATCACCCATTATAGAGAGGGATATATATGATTCTAGAAAACTGATTTGCACTGAGCAACAACATTCACCTACATTGATTGCATATGACGAGTCTGATACAAAGGGTAAAACACCTTTGATTATTGTCAAGGATGACTGGGAGGCCATAGATAGTTGATTTACTTATTTGTCTCACAATGATTAGATGTTGGCCTTTGGCCAATTAAATTTCATCTACTATAAACTTTAGATTGCATTATATTTTGATGATGATGTTTATATGTTGCATTTAAAATTTCATTTTCAATAGCGAATACATTTAGACTACTTATTTTGATGGATGCCATGTAGACATTTCATATTCATATATGCCTATATATGTGTGGTTGATATTTGATTCAATTCATTCCCAATATTTAATATATTACTCTTCCATGGATGAATATGGATCAATTTTACAATGAAGTCACCTGTGGTGCGCTCCCCCACTATATAAAGGGTGGATAGATAGACAATGCAGCTATTCATAAAAAAATTGTCTAACATGCTACATGCATCTCTTTCCCTTGATTGACTAGGAGACTTAAACTTACATTCTCGAGTTATCAAGACAAGTTATAGACATAACAAAAAATCCATTGACTCAACCTAATTCCTTGAGTCCATCCACTATGAAGCACCTACAAATCCATAAGAATTAGGGGGCCTATGTAGTTCTACTACAAAATTGTCTAATTTTCTTTTGTCATGCCTTGTCGATTTCACTTTTAATCATTACTGATGGCTTCCATTATTAGACTAGTATTAAATTGTCTCAATAATTAAGGTGTTCACTAATCATTGCCTTTAAGGTTGAAATATGATTTTTTTATTTATACAAAACTTTCAAGGTTGTCTACACCCAGATTGTAATTTCTACATTTGTCACCCACTTGATAATGAGGAAAAATCAAATCTTAGAATATATGAACATAGTAATATGAAGAGTATCTTCTCATAATAGTTAAGAATTTAGTAGATAAGAATTCTAATTAATAATTTATTATTTATAACAAGTAAACCTAATTGAACTTCTTTGATCTAACATTATAATTGATTGTAAATTCCTAATGCAAAGAGAAAGAGTAGCATAAAAAAGACATAAGATTTTTGTAACTAAAGACATTGAAACATCACAATAAGGTTTTCATAAGGAAACATATCATGTTCTAGACCACTTTAAAGTGATCTTGCAAAAGACAAGTATTATTTCCTAATAATAGTAGAAATAACTCTTTATTACTTAAAAAAAATCATGCAAATACTTCATTTAACACTAGAAACCATCACTACACTTTAGTCCATAAAGAGAAGTATGAATAAATCTCCATGTGGCCTTCTGAAAATCTATAATTATCCATAGTAAATTTGGAACAACTCCATTAGTTTTAAAATAACATCAATCAAGAGTTTAGTAGAGCATGATGCTTAGTGTCTGAACTACTCTCTTCTCTTTGAAAATTCAATCCTATAACTTAGAATATTCTCCCTAGAGAATCTAGATGGTTAATTTTGTGATTAGAAATGCCAAATAAGATAATTAAGATTAAAGGTCCAAGAAGATTGTTGCAACCAAAAGCATGAAGCTCCTGATTCTTGTATTCTTCCCACCATGACATACACTAATTTGTATTGGTAGCAAATATGTTGGGAAGTTAGGTGTCTCAACCTTGCAAATTTCTCACTTATTTATTTATAATTTATATTTTTCTATAGTTAGTTACATATTATTGGATTCGGGTAAGTGCAAAAAGATGAGGGACCAAAATGGAGTCTTAAGTTGCCACTTTTTTTTTTCTAAAATTAGGAAACATTGATGTTGGATGAGAAATTGAAGATAGTTACACTCAAAATTTGAAGATGGAACGAAAACAAGAGTTGTAGTGCTTTGAATCTAGTTTCAAAACTACTATTTTTTTTCAAAAATGGTTGAGATTAAGGGGTTCAAAAAGGGGGAGCACACAAATTGGTCCTGTTTTTCTCAAAAAAACATAACATAGCGTCTAGTGTGCTCCCCCTAAAATGTTAACTTTATTTTAGTATTTCAATAATTGCTCCAACGAGAAATTAGGTAACACCATGTAGTTTATCCCTGATTTTTCTGATAATTTTTTAATGAATAATTGATTTTTTAGTAATTTTTAAAGTGGACACATCCTGAAAAATAGAAATTTGAGAGTGCTTCCTCCTAAAATGTTTGAAAACTAATCGAAAATTGATTTTTTTTGAATTCGTGTAGAATGGAGTCTTGTTTCTAAAAATATAACTTATTTCAATTTTTGATGAACGGTTAAAAAAAAGTCAAAAATACTAGACACTGGTTTTTGACAAAAACTGGACACACTTACAAACCAAATTCAAGATGAAACACTAAACGTACTCAAAATGTGAAAAAAATCATATGGTTAGATAGCTAACATAGAGCTTAAGATTATGGTGGTATTTTTTTTGAGTTTTCATTGAAAAAAGTGCCATCCTGATGGGGAGCACGCTCCATATTATCTCTAGATTTTGCTAAAATTTGATAAAAACATGTCAAACAAAGTTGATAATAATGCGAGCACATTATAATGCGCTCGCGTTATGATGAGCATAACTGGCAATACACATGCCAATTGCATTTGTTTGAAAGTTTCTAAAGCCTTTTCAACAAATCCATTTTTTGCATATCTTGCAATCATTGCATTCCATTATAGAACATCTCTTTAAGGTGTTACATCATACAATTGACATGCCTTGTCTATGCTTCCACACTTTACATACATATCTACAAGGGTAGCTGCACTTCTTATCGTCTCTCTCACTCTATTTCTCTACCCTCTCTACATCCTACCCTTTCTCTGAGTCTCTGCTTCCCTCTCCTCTCTACCTCCCACCTTCTCTCTCACTCTCTTCTTCCCCCCTATCTACCTTCTACCCTCTCTCTCACTCTCTACTTCCCTCCCCTATCTACCTCCTACCCTCTTTTTGAGTCTTTGCTTCCCTCACCTCTCTACCTCCTACCTTCTCTCTCACTCTCTTCTACCCCCTTCCTCTCTACCTCTTACCCTCTCTCTCACTTTCTACTTCCCTCCCCTGTCTACCTCCTACCCTCTCTCTCAATCTCTGCTTCCCTCCCAGGTGTCTACCTCCTATCCTCTCTCTCTTCTTCCTTCCCATGTCTACCTCCTATGGTCCTCTCCCACTCTCTACTTACCTCCTGTTTCTACCTCCTATCCTCTCTCTCACTCTCTACTTCCCATCCAATGAAATTTCATAAATTATCTTGTTTCCATTTCATCATCCCAATTTATATCCTCATCCATCTTTACATGTCCTATTTTTCTTGTTTCCATGTTCTTTGTCGACAAGGGAGAGCAAGAGGTAGGAAAAGGGAGAGAGGATGAAAATGGAGGGGAGAGATACCTGGTGATAGGGAGAGAGAGATAGAGAGTCCTAGTTTTCTTGTTTTGGAGAGAGAGAGAGAGAGTGGGTCGGGTTTATGAGTTTAGGGTTTCTTAAGTTTAGGGTTTAGGGGAATTGTGTAGGGTTTAGGGGTTTAAGGCTGCTTAGGTTTATGGTTTATGGTTTAAGGGTTAGGATTTAGGGGCATTATTTAGGGTTTAGGGGTTTTGGGAGAGAGAGAGGTTTAGACTTGCTCAATATTAGGGTCATTATTTAGGGTTTATGAGCTTAGGGTTGCTTAGACCTTTTAGGGGCATTATTTATGGTTTATGAGTTTAGGGTTGCTCAAGTTTAGGGTTTAGGGTTTAGGGGTTTATGATTTCTCAAGTTTATGGTTTATGGTTTAGGGGTTAGGGATTTAAGGTTGCTTGGGTTTAGGGTTTAGGGGTTAGGGTTTAGAGAGAGATAGTGTGAGGGGATCGATAGATATTGGGAGAGATAGGGAGATAGAGGTTTATAGTTGCTTCCAAGGTTTATGGTTTAGAGGTTTGGGGTTTAGGGAACTACTCAGTTTTAGGGTTTAGGGGTTAGGGGCATTATTTAGGGTAACTTAAGGTTTATGTTTTAGGGGTTAGGGGTTACGGTTTAGAGGTTTAAGTTAGGGTTTAGAGAGAGAGGACCGATAGGGAGATGTAGACCGAGGGGAGACATAGGGAGATAGAGGGTGAGGGACACAACTAGAGAGATAGGTAGAGAGATTGAGAGGTAGAGGGATGATAGAGACAAGGAGATAGGGTTTAGGGTTGATCAGATTTAGGGTTGATCAGGTTTAGGGTTTAGCCTGGTTAGGAGTTTAGGGAGGGAGAGATATGAAGATAGAGGGTGAGGAACATGGCCAGAGGCATAGCCAGAGAGATTGAGAGGTAGAGAGATGATAGAGACAAGGAGACAGGGGTTTAGGGTTGATTGGGTTTAGAGTTTAGGGGTTAGGAGTTTAGAGAGGGAGAGATAGGGAGATAGAGGATGATGGACATGGCCAAAGACATTGGCAGAGAGATTGAGAGGTAGAGAGATGATAGAGATAAGGAGATAAGGGTTTAAAGTTGATCAGGTTTAGGGTTGATCAGGTTTAGGGTTTATGGTTGGTATATATGATGTATAGAATGGTTTAAATGACTAACATATTGGTGCTTATGATGTTCTAATGGCTCTTGTGGATGGTAGAGAGTAGAATGACACCTGTGATTGGCTAGGTGTATAATGATATTTGTGATTGATAGGTAGTGCTACTAAGGAGCACATTGGCACATATGTTATACAAAATGGTGCAAATGACTAACAGATTGGCACTATGATCTTCTAATGGCTCCTGGTGAGGTATTTGTTTGATTTTGATTATTTTTGGGATTGTTTGAGATGGAGCTTAGATTAATTTGGGATGGAGTTGGGATGAAATGGATTTGTTTAGGGATGATGAGAGTTGAAAAGGACTAGATAGGAATGATTTGGGTCCAATGATTAGAATGGGTTTAGGGATGGTTTGAAGTGGTTTAGTGCTGATTAGGGAATGATTAGAATGATTTAGGAATAGTTTAGGGATGGTATTTGAGATGAAATCCAGGTTGATTTGAAAATGATTATGGATTCAAAGTTAAATTGATTTGGATATGATTTGGGATGGTGTGAAGTGGTTTAGGGCTGATTAGAAGTGGTTTAGGGATGATTAGAGATGAAATTGAATGGATTAGCGATGATTTGGGATGGATTAGGAATGAACTTGGTTGGAATGACAGCTTAATGTTTTCATGAATTTTCACGTTATAGAGATTGGGAGAGATAGGGAGATAGAGGTTTAGGGTTGCTTCCACGTTTTATGGTTTAGGGGTTTAGCCTGTTGCTCATTTCTAGGGTTTAGGGGCATTATTTATGGTTTAGGGGTTAGGGGTTAAGGGTTAGAGGTTTAGGTTTATGGTTTAGGTAGAGAGGTAAATAGGGAGATACAGAGGAGACCGAGCCTGGGAGAGATATCTATGTCTCCTCTATCCCTCTCTCTAACTATACCTACCTCTCTATCTCTCTCTCTCTCTCTCACTGTCTCTCTATCTTGCTAGATCTCTTTCAATCCCCTCTCTCTAACTCTACCTTTGTATCTCTCCCTCCCTCACTATTTCAGGTTTACATGAGTTTAGGGTTGCTCAAGTAAATAGGGATTAGGGTTTTGGGTAAGGGTTTAGGGGAATTATTTTGGCTTTAGGGGTTTAGGGATGCTCGAGTTTAGGGTTTAGGGTCTAGGGGTTAGGGTTTAGGGTTTACGAGTTTGGGGTTTAGGGTTGCTTGAGTTTAGGGTTTAGGGTTTAGGGGTTAGGGCTTAGAGGGATTATGTAGGGTTTAGGGTTTATAGAGGTTTAGGTTTATGGTTTGGGTAGAGGGGAGAATAGGGATCCCTATCTCTCTCTGGACATATGGATCCCTATCTCTTAATCTATCCCTCACTACCTCTCTCTTCTCCTCTTTATCTCTCTCCCCATCCCTCTACCTCTTGAAATCTCTCTCCCTATGTCTCTAGACATCTCTTGATCTCTTTCCCTATCGAGCTATCTATCCTCATAACCCCATCTCTTAATATACCCCTCTCTACCTCTCTCTCTCTCTCTTTATTTTTCCCTATCTATCTCTCCCTTGCTAGATCTATCTCCCTATATCTCCCCTCTCTCTATATATGTATCTCTATCTTTCTCCTTCTATAGACCCCTATCTCTATCTCAATCCCCATCTCTCCCTCTCCTCGTCTCTATCTCACCTATCCTCTCTATCTCCATGTCCCTCTCTATCTCTCCATGTCTCCCGATCCCTCTCTATATATAGGATAGAGAAATGAGAAAGAGAGAGAGAGACTCTCCCATGTATATACAAGGTTACCTATCATGCTTCCCAGAACACGCTCGCGTTATAACGTGATCACGTTCTGGGAAGCATGGAAAATGGTAAAAAGCATGTGGGATCTGTGTTTCAGACCCCACATGACTGTTAGTCCTTCTTTTCATGAGTATATTGGACAAAATAACACTTTTCATGTTGTTTGACTAATTGAGAATCATTTTTATATGAATCCACCACCTTTTTTTCTTTTTTCAATGTAGAAGAAGTGATTTTTCATGTTTTTGGAGAAAATTTAATTATTTAAATTGAAAGTTTCAGGTTTCATGTGTGATTTTGTTTCAAAGCTAATTACCATTGATAAATAGATTGAATTTGATGATATATGTTTGTTTTTTCCATAAATTTTACTAATCCTATTCTAGAATTATATAGAATTCATAATCAAACTTGCGAAAAACAAGAATTTGAGGATTTTGAAGCCATCTTTTGGAGAATTGGTCAACTGCAATATCAAATTCTAAGGTATGTTCAATTTAAATGTCAATTTTAATTCACATATATATGTTCTTATGTTCTTGATGTCTTTAAATGTCTTTATGTCTTTATGTTTTTTATGCTCTCTATGTTTTAAGATATATATGTGTCTAGGTATATCAGTTAGTTCAGTCAAAGAGACTCCAAATTCCTCATGTTTCCACCTTGTTTCAGCCCTTCATGCCTTCATTTCACCTATTTTCAGCTATACAAGAGAAAAACATTATCAAATACTTCATAAAATAATTTTAGTGAACAATTGTTTGTCATACTCATATTCGAGTGTATACATGGAGCCAAAATTGATTTTGGAAGACTCTTAATTTTTGCCCTAGGATGATATAGAAGGATTTATTCCTTAATACATGCATAATTCAATTCATTTAATAGAACAATGCATGAAATGATACTTTTCTTACAAAAATGGAGGAAATGAGCACCACAACTTATTTGACAAATTGTTACAACTCACTTTGATACCACTCAATCCATAAAAAATATGATGGAGATTATGTATTTACTTCATCAACATAACAAAATTTTAGAGAAGAGAGTTATATACAAATATGTACGAACATACAAGCATCATGACACAAGATGATACAAAGGGAGTTACAAGGAGATAAAAGACTAAAAAGGAGTTTTTCATGACTGTAGGATAGTCACAAGTCTATATAATAGTCCACTATCATAGTCATGACCATCATGAAGTTGTTTTTAATTTATGCATTACTTAAGATGTCTTTGATCTTTTGTCACGAGTATCCAGAAGGTTATCTTCAATGGTTAATGTTATTTTGACTATCACAAAGTTTTTGGACTGGTTTAAGACTATTAGGATAGTCAATTTATGTTGATTATAGTCCCCTTTGATGGCATTCATTTTGTCATCCTTCAAAATCACCTGGACATACAACTCATTTATGTAAAAAATTAACCATACAATTCATGATTTCCAAACCTAAAATAGTGATTTAATACTCATATAAGACTCTAAACAATGGCCTTCAAGGGGCAAGATAGTCAAGAGCAGTCATTGTGACGTTCTTAAGAGTTGATAGGGTCAAAGGGAGGCTTAGTATTAGAGATATACCTTTACATAGCACGATCTCTCAACACCTTATGGTCTCCACAAACTCTCGCAACAAAAAAGTTTCACAAACAACTTAATTTGTACAAAGTTTCACAATCTTGTGTTCTAGATTGAGTATGTTGAAGTCATGTAATAAGTCCTAGAGTCATTTAAAGGGGTCAAGTAGTTAAGTTTTCATAATATTGCTTATGTAAACTTCATGTTTTGATCATTTTAGAAGAAAACCAACGATCGTATCACCAAAAAGTTGGTTGAGTCAGTTGTAGGACAATTTGGAATTGATGTATTAAGACTCCCATTGGTGAAACAAGGTGGGACATGAATTTGAAAGAAGAATTAATGACTAAAACTTTGATTTTCTACTGGAAAACTCATTTTTCTTCTATATTCTCTTTGTTTCAGATCATACTACTCCCTTGTACCGTACTGTCAAGACTAGAAATGCATTTGATGTGATAGAAAATTGTGTTACCTTTCATTTTCATTAGATTTGAGAGGATTTCATAGGGTTTTGAGGGAGATTTAATTGTTGTTCTGAAAACTGCCTAGTTAACTGTCAAAACAGGGTTTTGAGGGCAGAAATGGGAAAATAGGGCATTCCCCCCTCTGTGGTCACTGTTATTAGGTGGAATGACCCCCATTAGACATGTTATAGGTTAATTTTATGTTTTTAGTGCAGAGAATGTGGTTGGTAGGGTTTTAGGAGCATGCTCTTGTATGATTTGAAGTGTTTTCATGATGAAATGAAGGAACCAAAGTAGGGTTTTGACAAAATATTGATGGGACTGGTCTTGTGATGATTTCTTAAGTTTGTGCAGGGTATTTGAAAGGTTTTGGATGCATTGATTTGGTCTGAGAAGTCCGGATTATATGATTTTCAATAAACCCTTGGTAATTGAATTAAAAAGTGAGGGTTTCCTTATTTGCCTTGTAAATGATCATGCCACTTGAATTTTATTGTGGTTTTGGATGTTTTGGGACCTATTGAAAGACTATTTTAGGGTTTTGGGGTTTATCTTGATGTTTTGAGAGTAGTTTCTTTGTAAAAGTGGCCTAATAGGCCTAATCCAAAAAAGGTCTGTCATAGGATTTGAAGCCTTTTGTCTAAAACAACCTATACCTATCTTCAAATATATTGTCAAACATGATAATGGGTACTCTAAATTGGTTTTATTTCATTGGCATCATGCCCATGGTGAGAGTTAAGGCCTGATGGACCCTTAAGTAGGGCTACTAGAATATCTAGGCTTGGGCAGACTTGTGGTCAAGAAGGAATCTCAGTGACTTGAGAGTGATTTAGGTGTGTTTGGTTAGTGGATTTAATCTTTTTAGATGCCTCTTCAAGCTCATATGAAGGTCTGAACCCTTGAGTGCTAGTTGGTGACTTGGAGACTTAGTTCATTGAAGGGTCATAGTGAGAGTTTGTGAAGCCAATCTAGAATACAAGTTTGTGGTACATTGTACAAATCAAATTGTTGCCACCTTGTAGTGCATCAAAAACATTCACCTACATACCAAACCATCCAACTGATCCAACAACATTTTTGGAGGATATGACCGTTGGATTTGTTTTAAAATGGACAAAACATGTAATTTGCATAACAATATTATGACACTTGACAAAACTTAACTACTTGACCCCCTAAAGGACTCTAAGACATACAAATGGTCTTTTATAGACCTTATTACATCAAAATAGGATTCCACACATGGAAAGAAACATTTGAACTCGCTTACATTGCATCTGCCATAATTGGCCTTAAGGGACTAGGTGCCCCTGCACCATTTATGACTTTGTATGTTCAAGTGTATACTACATGACTTATATGTGTGTTCAAATGCATACCCCATAACTTATGTATGTTCAAGTTATCTTGATATGACGTGTCTTATTCAGAAGTTTGTAAAACCTTGTTATTCATTCTGACTGTGCTATTCATTGTCATTATAAAATTTCTAATTATCATTGTCTTATTCTTCATACTTGTAGAAATCATCATCATGCCAAGCAGGGATTTTTTTAGTGGTGAATCTTCACCAATTGGTGAATATTTGAAATAAGGACCTCCAGAAATGGCAAATAGTACAAGCTAAAAAGGAGAAGGAATCGCCAGGTTTTTGCAAAAAAATAATTTCGACTCGATTAATTTGCCAATGCATTATTTTTTTAAACTAATAAATCGAATTGATTCGCCATGTAAATGATGTAGCATTGGAACTGATTCACCAATAGTTTTTAATGTAATTAGAAATATTAATTATATTTGCTAGTAATATTATATTAATATCATTAATTTTAGGGCAATATCGCTAGTAATAGTTAATTACCATTTAATTTTAGGGATATTTTAGCTTTGAATAGGGTTTTTATTTGTTGCCATCAATTAGCTTTTTAATCAAATGGCTGCAGATCAATTCCATGACCTATATTAGCGTCCTTTATAAAAGTCTTGTTGACACCCAGAATTTGTTTTGGGCCACACGATCAGATTTGATTGTGTGGCCCAGAAAAATTCCAGGCCTCAACAAGACTTTTATAAAGCACGCACATATAGGCCACAGAATTGATCTGCAACCATTCGATTAAAAAGCTAATCAATGGTAACAATTGCACTTTTCATTTAGTCTTATTTTTTAAGCAAAATTTATAAAAAATACATAATCCATGTGTGCTCCAATGCATTTTGGATAGTGAATTTGTGCTTGGTGGAGAGGGGCTCTACTCCTTGACCTCGCCTATATCATGACAGGAGTGCGCCGGGGCCGCTGTCCTTGGACCCCGCAAGGGGGCATTTCCCCCTCGACCCCCGCAGGGGGTGCTACCCCTTGACCTTGCTGATGGCTATCACCCCTAGGCCCCTGCTTCAATATTAGAAAAAACAAAAAAAAGGGGGGGGGGACCACGCCGACCAAATATGCAAATTTTTAAAGGAGAGATTCACCATTGTAATTAATTTTTTTAGTGATTATTCACTAGGATTCGCCATTGTAATTATTACTTTTACCAATTATTCATTAAGATTTGCCAGGATTTTATAAAATTTCTAATAATCTACATAGATTTGCTGGGAAAATTAATATTTTTTTCAAAAAAAAGGAAAGATTCGCCAAGAAAATTATGGCACTTAGCCAAGATTCGCCAGGATTTTATAAGTTTTTTTAGGGGGGGTTCCTTAAAGTTATCACTGATGCTGAGGAAACGAGCAAAGACTCTAACACCAGAAGAGTGAGAAGTTGAGAATGAGAGGAAAAGAGAAAGAATGAGGCAAATTCAGGAAAGTAGGAAATTGTCAACCATACAAGAAGACATTCCACCATTGCCAATTGAAGAGGAACGTGACACGTCTAATGAAGCTAAGAGAGAGAAGGAATTGGTGGCACAAAGGGAATGAATGCAAAACATCTGTGTAATGAGGAAAATGAATCTCCAAGTTGGAGGCACTCCATCGTCCACAGGTCAAGTTGAAAGAACATCATCATTAGCTTCTCGAATTGGAGACACTCCATCATTCACAGGTGAAGTAGAAGGCACATTTGCATTTTCTTCTCAAGTTGGTGACATGCCATCATTCACACCTCAAGTTGAAGGTACGCCATTTTCAACCTTTGCACCTCCAATTGAAGGTACGTTATCTATCCCATCTCAAGTAAATATTGAAGAAATTCCTAATGTTCAGTCTACTTTACCAAATAAAATGCCTCCTATAATTTTGAATAGGAGGCCTAAGTTTCTAATTGATATTGATGAGAATGTATTGGAGCCGATGTAGGATAAGATTCCCATGCACACTTGCCAAATATATGCAAATAAGATATGGAAATTATTCTTTGAGAATTTAAATGAAATTGGAAGATGTCAACTCTTTGTTGAACTGATGAAAAATCTGAAATTTAGTCCCATTATGAAGATTCTTGGCCTAAGAACATCGAATGTGTCAAGTGAAAAATTAATTGTCAAGAATCTAAAGAGTGCATATATGAGTGTGGGTTCCACCTCACGTACCAAGGATAGTAATGTCACACGACATGTCATTACATCAAAAATTGTAAGCCAACAAACAAAAAAACTCACCTCATTAGAAAGACAAGTCAAGCATTGAAAATAAATAGAAAAACTCTAATGAGAGCCATTGGAAGACGTCAAAGAGTTGAGGATCCAAACACTAATGTATTGTGGGCATTCTTTGGGAGACTCCCACGAAAAGATAAAGTTGTTGTCGAAGCTTTGAGATCACTAATTGAAGACTTTTGGAAGAATTGCACAAGGGTATCTCTGAATCAAAGGGATGTGATAAGAAGGAGAATCAATAGTTGAAACTATGAGCCACATCCAAAGCATTTTTTGGATATGACTCAAACATAGTTTTTTGGTAAATTCTAGAGAAGTATCCTCAAATTAAAATTTCTCAAAGATATTTTGAAATGCTAAAACCTTTCTTTGTCAAAATAAATGACACATGCACTACTTGTTGTCGTAGATTACATATTGAATTTTCTAACCATTTTGATGTTTATTGGTCTATATGTTTAGATTTGCATACTAACAATGTTTTGCAGGATTGTGGCATACGTGCCCCACCAACTACCTCAAGAGACTTTATATCAATGATTTTATTTGATAGAGAGGAAGGTCAATTATTCTATAGGAAATTATGCTTGGATGGCACATGTCAGCATTGCGGTGGCTTGCAACATATGCCAATATGTGAACATATGGAAAGAACACATGCGGAAATGAACTAGTAGAGTTCGGCAAGTATAAAACAGTGGTATACAATACAAGAGATGGTAAAGAAGCAAAAAGGTGTGAATATGTTACTCAGAAGATTCCAGTGTATCAGTTTATGCCTATATTTCGTGACAACATAGTGTATGAGTATGTAAGACATGCCCATAGAGCTCGATGGTTGGACTTGCAATTCAAGTTATACAAGGACACATTTCCAGTTGGTAGCATTGTTTTAGTCATTGACTTTGCAGAGAACTACAGTCTACAACCACAGTGTGAGGTGCAATCTCAATATTATAACTTGACACAAGTTTCTATATTTTTTTACATCGCATTTATTCATGCGAATGATAGTATAGAGGATGACAGAAAGATCATAAGAGAATATCATTTTATATAAGCGATGATTGCACACATTTCACAGAGTTTGTGCAAGGTTGTTTTCAGGTGTTCTATAATGATCTAGCTAGAAGGGGCATATGATTTAGTCAGCATATCATATGGTCAGATAACTGTGCATCACAATTCAAGAACTCACAGAATTTCTATTGGCTGAGTAGGAGGTATAATATTACAGGTGTTCAACATATGTGGAACTTTTGTGAGGCTGGGCATGGAAAGGGGGAGCATGATGGTGCAGGAGCGTGTGTCAAAAGAGCCATAGCATGAGAACAGTTAAAGTATAAAGACAATGCAAAGCTGACAGATGCAAAATCAATCATCGAGTGGTGTAATGCTTCGATGGGTATAGGTAATGAAGGTAATTCTTCAGTTCATAGATTTTTTTGGTCGATAGATGATACTAACATTGCACCATATGAGGATTGTTGTACATTGATAGGATCAAGTGAACTACACTCTATCAGAAGCTCAATTGCAGGTTCATGGTGTATAAATACGCGGAAGATGGCATGCTTTTGTTCTCCATGTACAATTCAAGCTTGTAATGAGTGCGAGTCAATGGAGTGGGTTGATGAATGGCAGTTTAGTTATCTTTGCCCACTTGACACGTATCGACCCTCAACGACACTAGAATTGATAGAGATGGAATCGTCAGTTGACTTTGACCACATATCAGATCTAGTTCAACCAGGTAATATATCTACTTGCATAGTTAAATTTGAAATTCCTAATGTTATCTTAAACTTTGTAGTATTTTTGTAATGTTGACTAATTTCATCTAATTTGCTGCACATATCATTGTAGGGCATGTTTATGCAGTTATTGTAGATGAAGATAATGAAGAGGAAACGGATTATTACTTGTGTCATTGTGTTGAGGCCAAAAAGAAAGTGGAGGCACTAGTTACAGATGGAGAAAACATTGAATACCCTACAAGCTCAATGGTTGTTACTGGAACATGGCTTAAAAGGTACCCACATAAGAGTGTTAATGTTTGGCTATTTGAGGACTTTGACATGCATCGAAAGATTCTTCATTACTCCAATGTTGTCGTGGCACCAATGTTCATTTGATATAATATCGAGGTACACCTTTGAACAAGACCTTATGGAAGGTGCGTGACTCTGACCATAAGGCAATACTTGACACAATAAAGAGTAGAGAAGACCCATATGGTTCTTTGGATTAATTGTAAGTATGCATAAAACTTTCTGAGATGGTTACCCTTACTTTGTTTTGTATATAAATAGTAGTATGAATTGCTTCCCTCCAGTATATTTATGTTTAGTCATTTTTACTTTTTGATGGTTCTCACAAGAGGTCACAACTCTAGTTCGTCTAACTATGGAGAAAGAAGCTCGAGAAAAGATGATGGAGAGTGAGCATTAGATGGCAGTAAGTGATCAATTACATAAGTGATGTTATATATTTCATGTACATTTTGTTATAGTAATGTGCATATTGTTTGATTGTATAAACAAGTGGAGCTGCATGAGCTTGAACTGTCAAAGAGGTCTACTTGATGACAGTGGTATGAACTATGGGTAGTGAAGGCCTCATGTTTCGTTTGATTTGTTTTCTATGGTATACATTTGATGTTTGCATCATCATCATGTTATGCTTCATGGGGTTAGATCATAGGGTTTCGATGTTAGTTCATAACTTTCATGTTTATCACGTTACAATAGTAGGACATAGTTGCTTATGTCATTGATTCATGCCATTGGATCATTGGATTTGGTTGTGGTTCTTCATCATAACATGTTATGTTTCTAGGAGCTAGATTGGGTTGTGGTTCTTCCTCATGACAAGAGTTTGTTCATGTCTTCATGCTTCTTTGTCCTCCATGTCTTCAGTGTTCTCAGTGTCTTCATGTGTCAAGGATTTCTTCAAATGCATTCTTGCAAAATGCTTTAGTTTTATGCAGTGGAAAGGTGCTAGGAGTGACATTTTGTATTCTATAGCTCATGGGGTTGAATGGACTTTTCCAATGCGTCGGGGTGGGTGGGTAAATACTAGGGGAGGTCTCATTTCTGTGCCAAGCGTCGCAGTCGTTCAGGGCAGCAGGCTATTGACAAAGTCCCTTAAGCTCCCTAAGATGAAAAAATTGCCAAACTTTGACGAGACAGTTCTCAGAATTTGTGGTAGCTAACAATGTTCTATTTGGACCTACAGGTGCACATGGGGTCCGTCTACAATAAACTCTATCGGTTTTGTTCAACTCCTCTCCATTTGATCGTGCTAGAATCAAACACATTCTTGCAAAATGCTTTAGTTTCATGCAGTGGAAAGGTGCTAGGAGTGGAATTTTACATTCCATAGCTCCTGGGGCCGAACGAACTTCACCAAGGCATTGAGGTGGGTGGTTAAATGGTAGGGGAGGTCTCGTTTCATGTGTCAAGCATTGCAGTTGTTTGGGGCAGTAGGCTACTGGCAAAGTCCCTTAAGCTCCCTAAGACAAAAAACTGCCAAACTTTGACGGGATAGTTCTCAGAATTCATGGCAGTTGGGAACGTTCTGTTTGGACCTATAGGTGTATGTGGGGTCTGTCTACAATAACCTCTCTCAATTTCTTTTAACTCCTATCCATTTGACCATGCCAGAATCAAACACATTCTTGGAAAATGCTTTAGTTTCATGTAGTGGAAAGGTGCTAGGAGTGACATTTTGCATTCCATAGCTCATGGGGCCGAACGGACTTCACCAACGCGTTGGGGTGGGCGAGTGAATTCCAAGGGAGGTCTCATTTCGTGTGCCAAGCATCATAGTCGTTCGGGGCAATAGGCTACCAGTAAAGTCCCTTAAGCTCCCTAAGACAAAAAAACTACCAAACTTTGACGGGACAGTTCTCAGAATTTGTGGCAGCTGGGAATGTTCTGTTTGGACCTATAGGTGCATGTGGAGTCCATCTACAATAACCTCTCTTTGTTTCATTCAACTCCTGTCCATTTGATTGTGCCAGAATCAAACACATTCTTGCAAAATGCTTCAGTTTCATGCAGTGGAATGGTTGCCAAGTGCCATATTTTTTGTTTTTCTCATTGTGGGGTAGAATGGACTGTGTCAAAACATTAGGGTGGGTGGGAAAATGGTAGGGAAGGTCTCATTTTGTGTGTCAAGTATCCCATTCATTCTAGCATGCAAGCTACCGAGACCTAGCACTTTTCAAGTTTGTTGGTAGCTTGCAGCCTGGAACGAATGAGACATTTGGCACACGAAACAAGACATCCCCTAGCATTTACCCACCCACCCTAATGTTTTAGCATAGTCCGTTCGGCCCCACAATGAGCAGAACAAAAAATATGGCACCTGGCAACCTTTCCCTTGCATGAAACTAAAGCATTTTGCAAGAATGCGTTTGATTTTGGCATGGTCAAATGGATAGGAGTTGAATGAAACTAAGAGAGATTATTGTAGACAAACCCCATGTGCACCTATAGGTCCAAGCAGAACATTCCTAGCTACCATGAATTCTGAGAACTGTCCCATCAAAGTTTGGCAATTTTTTCGTCTTAGGGAGCTTAAGGGACTTTGCAGGTAGCCTGCTGCCCCAAACGATTGCGACACTTGGCACATGAAATGAGACCTCCCCTGGTATTTACCCGCCCACCCCGATGTGTTGACAAAGTCTGTTTGGCCCCACGAGCTATGGAATGCAAAGTGTCACTCCTAGGACCTTTCCACTGCATGAAATTGAAGCATTTTGCAAGAATGCGTTTGATTCTGGCATGGTCAAACGGATAGGAGTTGAATGAAACTAAGAGAGGTTATTGTAGATGAACCCCATGTACACTTGTAGGTCTAAACAAAAATTTTCCAGCTGCCACAAATTTCTAGAACTGTCCCGTCAAAGTTTGGCAGTTTTTTTGTCTTAGGGAGCTTAAGGGACTTTGTCGGTAGCCTTCTGCCCTGAATGACTGCAATGCTTGGCACATAAAATGAGACCTCTCTTGGTATTTACCCACCCACCCTGATGCG
Source organism: Cunninghamia lanceolata (assembly GCA_027924645.1). Taxonomy (NCBI): domain Eukaryota; kingdom Viridiplantae; phylum Streptophyta; class Pinopsida; order Cupressales; family Cupressaceae; genus Cunninghamia; species Cunninghamia lanceolata. The sequence goes on along the minus strand of BSBN01000423.1, from coordinate 7,137,454 downwards.
TTGGCAAAGTCCATTCGGCCCCATGAGCTATGGAATGCAAAATGTCACTCCTAGCACCTTTCCACTGTATACATGTTGACAACTTTTGTAAAATGAACTCAAAATGACTCTATTAACCTTGAACATGGTCTATTATGACATTATTAGACCAAAAAAAACTCAATTACATGTGAATCAAACAACCTTCAAAGTGGCTAGTCTCAATCTTCATACTTTTCATGTTTCAATCAGGCCTAATCTAGTAGGACAACAAACCCTGTTTTTGGGGTTTTTTTCTCAAACTTTCTGAAAGACCTCCCAAACTAAATACAAATTTAGATACTCATTTCCAAGTTACATAACATATCTCAAAACCAATAGTGACTCCTTTGGACCATATACCTCAAAAATGGCATTTTTTGTTGTCTAAAATAGGCTAATTAGGCCTAGTTTGTGAAGAAACATACCTCTAAACATACAACAAACCCAGAGACTTGATGGGGAAGAATCTCCCATGTGTCCAAACTCTCAAAACCACAATTATTTTTAGGAGAAACCCTCACTAACATACCAAACCCCAAAAATCCTCAATCTTGGCCAATTTGAGGAGGGTTTATTGAAACTCTACCTTCCACACACTCTCAGACTTTGCCAACACTTAGAACACTTAAAAAATGGTCTAAATATGCTTTAGTAACCATCTCCTAGTACTTTCCAACCTTTAGCAAACCCTAGCCTAAAACCACCCTTTCTTGTTTGGAAACAAGGCAAAACTTGCCTAGGACAACACCATAGTTTGGTCAAACTCCATCTCTTGCTTCCCTGACTTCATGGGAATCTAAAACACATCCAAAATAAACCATTCCACTAAGTTATAGGGTCATATAGCAATTGGAATGGTCTGAAACATCCCTTTACACACTCAAACCCTTGTTTTGAGGGTTACACAGGTAGTTTCAAAAAAAATGAAGACATCTCACTCAAAACTCAATGGTTTCTCCTCAAACCAAGTGCATTTGAAATTTAAGACATATCACTACCACTTCCAATAGATTTTAGCACATGGATGGGCCATATAGGGTCGTGGTACAACTTGGAACAACGTTTTTGCAGAAAAAATAAAAAAAAAAAACTAAAATTTTATTCAAATTTTGTAATACAAAACTCATCTCCCTTCTCTCATCAGGGTATGTGAGGGATTTAATACATGTTTTAAGAAGTTTCAAATGACCTACAATTGCCACAACCAACCACATGGTTGTTTTCCAACTCTCCAATACATGTATACATTGCATTTTCAAAACAACCCTTAGAAACCTTTGCATTACATCACTTTTATTTGACTAAACATGACTCAACATGACTCCAAAACATGAAAATTGGTCATCTTGACCTTATTACATGTATCATGGTCTACAATGACCTTATTTGATGCAAAAAGACTCAGATTACTTCAAAACATCCTAGACTCAACCTGTCAAGACCTTCAAATGACCTAATTTTGTAAAAGATGGTGTTGGTGCTCCTACACCAAAAGCCAAATTCCAAAACCTTTGAAATGGTATCTTTGGAACATAGTATAGACATCCATCAAAGCATAAAGCATATATGAATTTGTCAAATGTTGTAAGTACCCTTTTAGACATGTATGCAAAGTGTGGAAGCATATACTTGATGAACATGAATCGTTTAACATGATGCCTCAAAGAAATGTTGTCTCAGGGAATGCAATGATTGCAAGGTATGCACAAAATAGATTGTTTTGAACAGGAGGCTCCAAATTCATGACAGTTCACTTTGAGACTAGGCCTAATTAGGCCTCCTTTACAAGGCAACTACTATGCCAATGCAAACCCACCATGCCAAACCACTTGGGAACCCTAGCATGCATGGAAAAGGAACCAAATTCACTGGTTTTGGCCTTTAAAACACTTGTTAAGGCACTATTGTATGGACTGCACCCTCTTTTTTCCTAATACATGGTCATATTAGGCCATTGCATCCTCATACTATGCTATATTCTTGTTTCCTGACCTAGAGCTTATTGTGAACAGTGATCCTACCTTATTCCATCCCATTCCACCAATCTAGAGTGATTAACTTGGTGGAATGCCAAAGAAATACATAGTTTTTAGCCTCAAAACCCTAGTTCAGGGTTTTATGACAGTTTCTAGAAAAATGTGATTTTCTCCCTCCAAATTCAATGAAATGCCTCAAACAAGATGCAAATCAAAGGTCATTCACTCCCCTTCACAATGCAGGTGGTTTGAGACCATGACAGTACTATACAGATGAGTAGTACGTCCTAGAATAGTCCAATTTTAGGAAAAGTAGCAAAAAACTCATTTTTATTCAACTTTACCCTTCAAAACCTTCTTCAACAACCCCTCCTCAGTGTGTGTGAAGGTTTTTATACATGTTTACAACAGTTCCAATTGATCATAACTGACTTTCAACCTATTTGATCATTGGGTAACCTCCTTATTACATGATTTGTTAAGTTGATAAAGCAACTTCTTACCACTACTTGCATTATTAGACTTTTTGTTTGACAACAACATAAAAAATGACTCCAAACACAAATGACATTGGTCATTTGACCTTATTACATGTAAAATGATGACACAAGACCATCAACTTGTCCTATGATGTCTTAGGACCTTGTTATGACATGCTCCTAGCCAAGATTGGCTATGGCTAAGGTGCTCCTGCACCATGAAATATGTTTCCATGGTGTTGAGTCATCCTGCTTACCTTCTGTATCACCCTTGTAGACATGTATGCAAAGTGTGGAAGCATAGACAAGGCACGTGAACTGTTTGGCATGATGCCCCAAAGAAATCTCACCTCATTGCATGTAATGATTGCAAGATATGAATAAAATGGATTTTTGATAAGGCATTAGAAACTTTCAAGCAAATGCGATTGGCGGGTGTAAAGAAAAATTCCACAACCTTAGCCAGTATCCTACTTGCCTATACTAAAATAGACATCCATCAAAAGGATAAAACATATGGGAATTTTGTTAGATGTAGTTGCAATTGCCCTTAGAGACATGTATGCAAAGTGTGGAAGCATAGACAAGGCATGTGAACTGTTTGGCATGATGCCTCAAAGAAATGTCACCTTGTGGAATACAATGATTGCAAGATATGAACAAAATGGATTTACTGATAAGCCTTTAGAAAGTTTGAAAAAAATGCAATTGGCAAGTGTAAAGCCAAATTCCAAAACCTGAGAAATGGTATGTTTGGAGCACAGTATAAACATCCATCAAAGCATAAAGGATATAGGAATTTTGTCAAATGTCATAGTTGTAAGTACCCTACGAGACATGTATGCAGCTTGTGTGGAAGCATATATAATGAACATGAACTGTTTGACATGATGCCTCAAAGAAATGTTGTCTCATGGAATGCAATGATTGCAAGATATGTGCGAAATAGATTTTTCATAAGGCTTTAAAAACTCTCAAGAAAATGCATAAAAATAAATTTCAACCATTTACGTAAATTTTGGCACATCTAAAACCAAGTTGCACAACCTTAACCAACTTCCTCCTTGCCTATGCTATAATGGGATCTAGAGAACATGGTGTGGACAACCATAAAAGCATAAATTATATAAGAATTTTGTCACATGTATTGTATTTGCAAAGTTGCCCTTGTAGACATGTATGGAAAGTATGGAAGCATAGATAAGGCATGTGAACTATTTGAAATGATGCCTCAAAGAAATGCACAGTCTAACAGAATTCAATGATTGCAAGATATGCACAAAATGGATTATTTGAAAACGATTCATAAACTTTCAAGCAAATGCAATTGGCACTTGTAAAACCAAATTCTTGTAACAATAATTGATTATCATATTAAATATTTAATATAAACTATCATATACATAATGTCATGAACATAACATCTAGTTTATATAAAAATCCATATAGGCGTGTCCAAACAAAGCCATATAGTCAAATATACAAAAATATACATAAGATTAACATACAAAATTATGTATACAAAGCCATCTAGGCATACAAAAAAGTTCCCAAAAACTAGTTTCCTATGGACTTTTAGGAAATAATTGGCGGCCCTTCTTTGACTATGAAGATGGTGAGCCAGTCAATGACACATCCTCTCTCTGCCGTCGAGTAGACCTCTTTGAATAAAGTTCATCTAGCTGCACCTATTAATACAAACAAGCAATATGCACATTAGTATAGAAAATGTATGAAATATATAACATCACATATGTAATTGATCATGTACTGCTAACTGATGATCGCTCTCCATCATCTTGTCTCTCTCTTTGTTCGTAGTTGGATGGACTGGAGTTGTGACCTCCTGTGAGAAGCATCAAGAAGCAAAATTGACTAAACATAAATATCATTTATGTACATCAAATGACATGAGATAAAAAAGAAATACAAAATTATGATATTTTCATGTTATTGGCTCCTACCTCAGTCAAAGGATTTACAGACATCATGGCTACATCAATGCCTATCTGCGCTGACTCACAAAGATGAGGAGGAGTCTCCACTATATTCCGCATCTGAAAATCAAGTTCAAGATTATTCAAATAAAATAAATACATAACATTTATTTTAAAAATGCATAATGATTAGAAATGGTTAAATTTACCTCTATAAAAGTGGTGGTTTGGCATCTAGGGGACCAAGGAAACCATGGAGTTGATGGTGACTGTTGAAATCATCAAATTGTCACAAAATAATATTACCATTGACATATCTACAATAATTACAATTATGTGATAAATTACATACTTGCTGACTTGACCTCCTCTCATAACCTACCAATGGACGGCTAACAGAGGCAGGATGAAGAATCTGACCTTGGAATTTCATTGCGCAAACAATTACATACATTATTTTTGACTTATAATATAGATAATCATATAAAATTAATTACAAATTTCAAATAACAATATACTAAATCAAGATGAAACTTGTAACAAATTACCTGAGAGTCAATACCAAATGTATGCTGTAAGAGATTGTCACTGAGAACAAGATCATCCAATATGTCCTGCCCTTATGTCGCATCATGCTGCCCCTGTGTCGCAGCATGCTTTCCCTGTGTCGCAGAGTCCTATCGTACCTCCTACGTCCCATAATCACATAGGTTCCCACATGTACTACACAAATGTGGGGACACATGATGCCTACTACTCTCACCCTCATCACCCTGGATAAAATCATCCACATGCTATGATAGAGTTTGCGTGAGAGTAGTCAGTGAATGTAAAGTCTCCAGCTCAACACTCTCCTTCAAATCCAAAGGGAGTGACCTACATTCTAGACTCACTATGGGTAAAGGCACATGCTGCTCATCTCGCTAAACCCTGGGTCTATCTTGGACAAAGCCACCACCTCTACCCTGGAACTCACGAATGTCAAAATAATTTAGAATCTTGTTGAGGACGAACTCGCAATAGAGCTTCCTCAAAAAATATTGTGGTACCTCATCATTATTGCATGGCTGCTCATTAAAGACCATGTGCCATCTATCCCAAAAGTTTCAGGATATGTATTCATTCCTACACCAATGTATAGAAAACCATTTGCAACTTTCCTCTAATGTTTGGCCAATTTTGGGATTAATAAATTGTACACATAATTTTTTCCTTCTTGACTTGTTCATATGACAACTTGTCGGCATAATATTGCTGACTCCTCTACCTATAGTCTTGGAATTCGGTGATTTGTTTCATTACCAAATCTGTGTGGGAAACAATCTCCTGTAGTGATTTTGCAAGTGCCCTCCTATGCTCAGTGGTTCCACGTGGATAGTTTAGGGTTTGAATAATAGTTTCAAGATGTTTCTTGTTTTCTTCTATTATCCCTAAGTAATGTTCTAGATTATCCCTTACATGAAAAGGAGGTGAAGGTGGGTTTTGAGGGTTTGGAGTGTTTTGGGGGTTGTTTTCATCCTCCTCAACTGGATTTAGATTTTTTGCTTCTCCAATAACTATAAATGCAATATAAACACAAATCAAACATTACAAAACTAAAAAATTGTTATAAAACTAACAAAATCAGACAAACCCTACCTTCTTCCTGTGCTAGAGCCTCCAAATTTGCACGATGATGTCTTTGGCGGTGAGGTGGCATTGTGAATTTCTTGTTTTCTCACGTGCACTTGATTGAATCTCGTCTTTTTCAATGCGATCGCATTTTGCTTGGTTTCTTTACTGCTATCAAGAAAAAAGCTGCGTGGTGAATGAGCAAAAAATATATTTTTTTTCTTTTATTAAAAGCAAAACACGAGTGCATTATAACGCGCTCGCATTTTGTTTTAATTTTGGAGATGGTGGAAAATTTTTGGTCCCCCATCTCCTTGCATTTACCCTGTCATTATTTAATATTTAGTTCCAACACAACTTGGGGAGTTGGAATTTGACGTGGCAGTTATGCCAAGTGTCATTGCATTGTAGTGGTGGAATATTAATATTTTATTTTGAGATTATCTTTAGGAAAATGGAATGCCCTACTTTTGTGCTATCTTATGACAAATTTTATGATGTGTAAGAGTCAAGAATAGGAGTTACTTTGTAATCAATGATCAGTTGTAAGATGTGTAAGAGCATCCATAAGAGCCTAATTTTAGATAGGAATCTTTCCTATCTTGGACACTGTTGACAGTCTTTTGATGCTTGAGGGATTGCACCTCGCATGTACACTACTTAGGACTATCAACAATGGAAAGAATATACTAGGGTGATGAACAAAAATTGGCCTTTTCAATCTCTGGATGAGGGTTAGTTCCGTATCTCTCAGGATTACAACAAGATTGTATGAAAAGGGAAAAGAGCATAAGGAAATGATCTAAACACTAAAATGGTAAAAGACCATAAGCTAGAGTGAATATTCCTTGCAATCAGATTGTAAGAGTATAACTTAAGATAACATAGTCAATAAGGATCCATGTATACAACATAAAACAAGCAATATTACACAAACAAAGTATAATGAATTAGGATTGAAAAATCACAGCTTCACTAACCAGGGTCATGTATGATTTGGAGACACAACCATAAAGGTCACTTATATCTAACTGTAAAGGAAAATGAGAAAACCTTTCTTTCTTCACATCAGGCCCAAGCTTGGCTCAACTGTTAAAATAAAATAAATTCTCCCTTAATCTTTACAAAGAAAACTCTTTTATAGCTAGAAAGAAAAATATCACCCCTTTAGGGAGTAGCTGACATTAATTAAAGGAGATTAATGGGGAGACACACAATCTTTAGCAAAATCCTTTTTTATTAACTCTCCACACACTTGATGAATATTCGATACACTTTGATTATTGCCCCTTTGTACAGAGTAATTGCCATTAATCTAGTAACAAAGGGAGGTCTTTCTTTTTGTTATCTATCTTTTCTACAAATAAACCTACCTTTTATTTGATGGTAATTCTTATTTTTTATATTACCATCACGAGCCATTGGATGAGGACTATGATTTGGAAGATCATGGGGCTTGCGGGGCTTTACAACTTAGCTTTTGAAGCTTTCAACTTAAACACTTGGGATAATGCCATGTAGCCACTACTTTTTCTACCGCTACTACTTGGGCCCCACCTTGTAAAAACCTTTTCTTTGTTGATGACATCGATCGTCATGGTGTTGAGTTGGGCCAATGGAACTCTTTCAAAACTTTCTTTGCCTTTGATGAGATGTGATCCTTGCCATCTGTGTGATGAACTTTATCCAAGATGATTCGATGGCTGCGATAAAATGACTCCTTGTCCACTCATTCACTGCACAATCATCCTGCTAGGAAAGAAAAGACCAAAGGAAAGAAAGGGGAAATACAAGTGAATAGAAAATATGAACCATCATAAGGTTGCAATATTTTCTTAAGAAAAAGAAAGAAAGATTGAAATAATATTTTGGTCGCCTGTAGTGGAAAATCCACTACAATTTTGGTGACTCGTAGGGTGCTCATTTTAACAAAAAGAGCATCGATCCTAGAAAAATAATATATTCATTGGGCATTAGAGTCACACTCAAATTTTTTAATATTTAAAAGTTTGCCAACAAAATATTAAAAATCCCAGAGGGCCAATAACGATCTATTTTTTGAAAGAAAATTATAACTTCACTAAGCAAGGAAAAGAAATTGGAGGTCCTCAACAGATGGTAGTTCAATTCGCATTAGTAATTTGAAACACCTTTCTAGCTCCAGGGTTGGATGATATGAAATATTTTGTAGCTACTCCATGTTTAGTCTAGCCTAGGTATCTAGATTTGACTAGGCTCTTACCAACCCGAGCCCTTCTTCTTGTGACAATGCTTTAGAGATTTTAGAGTCATCCTTTGTTGTATTCTGCAACCACTCCTTGTAAGTGTTAATGTTGATGAGTCCTTGATCTTCTTTCCAAGGAGAAGGTATTCCTTTTCTACCAGTATATTGACCCTCTATTTGATTTCTTGAGACCTTTTGACTATGACCCTAAGTTGCTCCTTGTACAAATTGACAATTTGTTTAATTTCCAAAATGTCATTCAATTTTTTGGCTGCTTCATTCCTATTTTGGATTCTTGCTATGATTAGTCTAGAGGAGGGAGCCTCATATAGAATGTTAAGGTATGTAGACGCCTTTCCTTCAATAGGGTAAATAATTACTTTGGTCACTTCTATTTTTGTACTTACCTCGTTACCTAGTGTTGCAGTTGATTCCAAATGTTGAAGGGCAAGAAACGATGATTCCATACTCAGCTGGATAGATTACTAGAACATTTGTCTTAAAGATCTTAACATTTCTTGGCCATGTGATTGGTTTGCCAATTGTTTAATATGGTCTATATGAGTTAGGATTTTCTATCTTGCTTCATGTAGCTAAAGCTTCAGGTTCATCTTTGCATCTGTTAAGCCTTTTATCCTTTGCTCATTTGTTTCCATTTAAACTTGATACTATGTAGACCAAACTCTTATTCTGCTACCTCTTCTTTTAGCATATTTAGTTCAACTATATATGCACCATTTTTAGATACCTCCTCTATAAATTCAGCTTCTTTTTTCTCTAAACTCTAAGTCAATTGTTTGTAAATTTCTCTTGCTCATGCTTTAGTTTCAATCTTAGATTGGCTATTTCAATTTCAACCACTTCCAAGGCATTTTATTTCTCTACAATCTTCTCTTTAAAATTGTTTAGTTCCAGCTTATTGGCTCCACTGACCTCCTTCACCACATAAATTGTATGACCCTCCAACATCTTTATCTTTGTCTCAACCTTTTTCAAGTTATGTTTCACTTGCACCAATTGTTTAAGGCTCCTTTTCAACTTTCTCCCTGTAGCATGAAAGTATTGTTGACTGCCTTTGTACTTTCTTGTAGCAACTCTATTATGTGTTCAACTTGGGCATCCTTAATACCTATGCCCATCATTGCTACTCTATAATCTGTAGGAGCCATTTGTCCCTATGGATTGTTAACCAAGGGAGTGAGATGAGCAAAGTGAATTGAATCTTCAACCTGATTGTATCTTGTCCTTAATATTTTTCTAACTGGGGCTGCATCTTGCTCATTTTTTATCTTTTGTTCTCTTCTCATTACCACCTTCATTATTTGCATGTGTTCTGTTGGTTTTTTTTTTTCAGACTGGATGCTTATTCCCAGATTTCCCTACAAGGTAGCCATCAGTGATCAACAGGATCTCTGGGCCAGGGGCCAACAGTGTAGGAGATAGACTCTATATTTTATCTCCTCTTCTTCTTCAGGCTCTGCAAGACCTAGGGGGGTATTCCCTACTCAACACCCATGGTAATGTGCATACTAAGGCTGGGATGCTGACAGAAAGCAGATGAGTCCTCGTGTAAGTAGACCAAAATTGAAAGATAAGAGCAAAGGGGCTAGCTTTGGGCCTATTTGCAGTTGTAGACAGAGGACTGAGGGTCCTAAAACTAATTCTAATGTCCTAATGGTTGTTTTAGAGTTTGATTATGATTTTAAGTTTGGATGCAAAGCTGGACATGGTTGTAACACAAATACAAAGCAAGATTGGTGCCTATCCAGGGCCTGGAGTCAGTAGACATACACCTGTGAATGATCAGCATGAACAGCTAAAACTGGATTTCAGGGGGATATATATGATACCTGCCTTACAGATATCTCCCAACACAGAGTGTTAAGTTATCTCTACTTATGGCATCCCTACTGCAGTATACCCTTCCCAATGTTTAATCTGAAAACAGTTTAATCTACCTTTGAGCAGAAGTTAAAAGATCAGACATTCAACACAGGAATTCTATGTTCTAGAGTCTCAAACATTGCTTAAATATCCAGACTCAGAAGAAAGATACATGCAATACTGGAGACAGAATTAACAAAACACATGCTAACATAGCATTTCTCATATAAGATTAATCATGAAATCAGTGGGTTCATGCCAAAACATACAACAAGAGATACATAAACTCACAGGTTTAGCTGTACAGAGCAACCAGATCAGCTTGTTTTGAATTACAGAGCCCAAATGTTCAACTTTCAACAACCACCAAAATGGTAACACAGTCTGCTTATAATAGCCAGAAAGTGTACCACAGCAATTAATTACATGGCTATTACAAAATCTGCCAGATACAGTCCTCAGAAGGAATGGCGCTCAGAAAAAATAAATGCAGCAAACAAAGAGGAGCCTCGAGCCAAGCGCCATTATCTGGAGCCTCCGCTCAAAAATTGGGCAACCTGATCGCCTGTACCATCACCCATACTCCTGCTACAGTCGCCATTAAGGGCCTCAACCACCCGCGGTCGCTTGAAAACCGTCGCTGCAGTCAAAAAGAAGTTTCCCGCCAAAACACCTCCTTCGCAGGTTCAAAAATAATGCAAGGGGATTAGTCCCATATGCATGGTGTGGAGACAACTTCGGCGCTTTAAAAGCATAGTCGCATACATACCAAGTGTCGAGCGTTTTGCCGCGCTCGACACACAACCCTTCGCCCCAGCCCATCGGCCAAACATATATCATCGGCCTTCCTCAAAAATCTCCCGCCGACTCCAGTTGTCTCACCGATGCCAACACCTCCACAAGTCACCAACATCCCCATCGGCCAGAGGAGAACCATCGGCCAGCTCCACAAAACTTACCCTGACTTCACAAGTCTCTCCGATCACACACTACACTGTCGGCGAGACCCTCAACCGTCAGCCAAGCAGAAACATCCTCTGCCGATGATACCATTCACACCGATGACCACTCCATGCTCCCCTCCATCGGCGAGACCTACGCTGATGACATCGCATCGGCCAAGCCTCCCATCGTCGGTACAATTCAAAATACCTAGGCCGACAATACAACTCTCACCGATGAACCATGGCTTCATCCCTCCGTCGGCCAAACACACGCCGATGATTCTTCATCGGCCAAGCTCCTCACATCGGCAGATTGAAACAATGCTAGCCCGATACACCAAATCTTGCCGATGAACACTTGACTCACCCCCCATCAAGCCATCGGCCCAACTCCTACCGATAGCCTGCCTCCATCGGCAAGACCCCAACTGTCGGGTCAACACTTCTCCGTCCACCCAATAGCCAAAATCTCACCGACGACCACTCCATACTCGCATATCACCAAGACATGGAACATCGTCACCCCGACATGCCGAACATCAACTTCATTGTCGGCCAGACTCCCAACCATCGGAGCAACAAGAAACCCCTCCGCCGATAACAAAAGTCACGCCGACGAACGCAAACATACCTCGAATTACCATCGGCCAGACACTGCACATGTTACATCGACGAAGGCACAAAACACACCCCGTCGGGGAGACCTACCGCATCGGTAGAACTTGAAAAACTCCAACCGATAGGCCAAGCTCATGCCGATGAAGAGGAAAACCTAGGGTTTGAAAGAAGAAACCCTCCACACGCAAGCTCAATCTCCAGGCCAAAATGAGCACCAACACTGGCTCTGAATGGGGACGTGCAGGTGAAAACCTGCAGCGAGAACCAGATCTCCGGGCAGACCAGGCAAAAAACCAAAAAGCACGAACTGCACAAGACATTTACACTATATACATGTTTTTACAAATGTGCACAGTGACAAGTCATTTATGCAAAATAGAACTTAAGGAATTGGCCATGCACAGGCAATTCCAGAACTTCACCATCTAGGGCCTGGAGGAAATAAGAATCCTCCCCATGAGCACTGCAAATCTGATATGGGCCCATCCATAAGGGTTTGAATTTACCATGTTTACCCTTGTCCTGATATTTTGCATTACATATGAGCACCAGATCATTGACCTAAAATTTCCTTTTAGTAGCTCTCCTGTCAAACTGATATTTCACCTCTTGTTGTCTCTTGAGATTGATCTGGTGGGCTTTCCTTCTGTCTTCATCCAGTGCAACCAGCTGATTCACTCTTTCTGTCATGGAATCTTCAATCTCCTCATCATTTTCCTGAATGAATCCGTAAACTGGCAGTAGATTGTTTATGGGCAATCTGGCTGATGCACCATAGACTAGCTCAAAGGGTGACATTCCAATAGCCTTTTTTACTGTCACTCTATCAGCCCATATGGCTAACTTTAATTTTGAGTCCCAAGCTCTCTTTTTCTTGTCCAGTATCCTCTTGATAATTTTCATGATGCTTTTATTGCTTGATTCTGCTTGACCATTCCCTTGTGGGTGATATGGTGATGCATATGATAGATTTATCCCATACCTATTGCAAAAATCAACAAATTCACCTGATCTGAAGCACATAGCATTATCAGTGACTATCTTGAACGGTACTCCAAACCTGATGATAATATTTTCTATCATGAAATCTGTCACCACCTTACTTGTAGCTCTCTTAGTTGGAATGGCCTCAATCCATTTCGTAAAGTAATCAGTTGCCACCAAAATCCAACTGTGTCCCCCACTTGATTTGTCTGCAATTTCCCCTATGAAGTCAATTCCCCATTGCTGAAACGGAGCATCCACAGTTACAGTCCTGAGGGGTAAAGCACCATCATATTTCAACTTTCCTAAAAATCTTTGGCAAGGGTCACACTTCCTCACTAACCTTTGTGCATCTGAAAAGAGAGTGGGCCACCAATATCCTGCTCTGAGAATTTTATGAGCTGTTGTTTGGGCAGTATAATGTCCACCACACAATCCTTTATGCATATCAATCAAAACATTGTTAGCCATATCCTCATCCACACATCTCAGCAGCACACCATCAGGGTTTTTCTAGTATAGCTCACCTTGAACAATAACATACCTGATTGCATGTAACTTTAAAGTCCTCTTTTGACTGTCACTGAAATGGGAAGGACAATTCAGATTTTGCAAGTAGTAGATAATATCCTTGTACCATTCAGATCCTGATACATTTACACTCTCATTTTGGACTGCATTAACTTGGCATGCTTCCAAGTTTGACTGTGCCATCATCTTGGCTAATCCTTGCCCTCTTACCAACTTGGTAATTTGTATGTCTATGTTAAACTCTTGCAGTTTGTTTATCCATCTGCACCTTCTTCCAATCACCTCCTGCTGAGTGAATATGTCTTTGACTGCTGCATGGGGTACATATGCAATTATATGTGATCCTACCAGGTATGGTCTGAAACTTTTGATGGCTCGGACTAGTGCATATGCCTGTTTTTCCATAATATCATACTTCAACTCAGAGGCCTGCAAGGACATACTGAAGAAAGCTATGGGCTGTTCAAAACCATCTTCATTTTTCTGTAGCAAACATGCAGCAACAGTGTGAAAGGAAGCAAATGAAAATACTTGGAATGGCCTAGAAAAATCAGGAGATTTAAGAACAGGGGCCATCTTGATTGCCTCTTTGATACTCTGAAATGATTCTATTGCTTCACTTTCCCAGTGGACAGTTGCATCCTTCTTCATCATCTTGGAAATGTTCCTTGTGGTTTTTGCAAAGTTGGGAACAAATCTCCTAACAAAATTTATCTGTCCAAAGAAGGACTGAACTCTTTTTACAGTTTTTGGCATTTGAATTCTGTCAATAGCAGCCACTCTCTCTGGATCTATCCTGACTCCATCCTTGGAAACAATATGTCCCAGGAGCTTTCTTTCAACTACCCCAAAGGCACACTTCTTTGGATTTAAAGAAATACCATACTCTAGTGCTCTTATGAAAATCTGCTCCAGATGCAAACAATGCTGCTCTTCTTTCTTTGAGTAAGCAGTCAAGTCATCCTGATATATAGCCAGGACTGAATCAATCAACCCTGCAAAAGCAACATCCATTGCTCTTTGAAATGTAGCACCTGCATTGGTTAGTCCGAAGGGCATTCTAACATACACATAAGTTCCCCATGGAGTGGTGAAGGCAGTCTTATACTGTTCTGATTCCTTCACCTTCACCTGATTATAACCTGAAAATCCATCCATCATGGATAAGAGTTCACAACCAGTCACTCTTTGCAACATAGCTTCCATATTAGGCAGTGGATAGTTATCCTTTAAAGAGGATACATTTAAGTTCCTGAAGTCAACACACAGCCTAATATCACCATTCTTTTTTCTGACTGGGACAAGGTTAGACACCCAAGTTGAATGTCTGATTGGCAGAATTATTCCAGCTTCCCTAAGCTTTTTGAGTTCTTCTTGCATCTTTGGAGCTAAGGTAGGATTAATAGGTCTTTGCCTCTGTCTGAATGGCTTAGCTCCAGGCTTCAATGGGATCTCATGCTGGAATAAATCTTCCCTGTAGGCTTTTAGGTCCTCATATGACCAAGCAAAAACATGTTTATACTTTTTCAGTAATGCAATCAGCATACTCCTAATGTGTGGTTTGAGCTGTTTACCAATGTATACCTTCTGAGGGGCCTGAGATGTCCCCAAATTTATCTCTTCTAAATCTTCCTTATTTGTGGGAGATGTCCTTTTGACCAATTGGTCTCTACTGTCAAAAGCTCTTTCCAAAGCTACCAACCCTCTAGGGATTTTATTAGTCTTCAACTGAATTATCTCCTTTCCCACAAGAGTTTCTTTTCCATCTATAGTCTCTACAAAAGCTTGGAAATCAATTTCTTGATTCTCATATTCATCTATGCAGTGCAAAAATTTTAACAAGTCCCTATCATCATTAAACACTTGCCAACTGCATATGTTTTGTGGTACTGCAGGCCTGATTTTAACTTCTACATTTGTAACATCTGACAGAGTGATGTCATCTGGCCTTATTGAAACATTAGCTAAGAAATCAGCCATAACATTCTTTGATCTCTCTACCCAGCCTATTGAAAATGCATCAAAAAGTTCAATGGTATCCCAAACAGCATGCTTGTATTGTTTCAATCTTTTGTTTTTTGAAGGATACCTATCTCTAATTTGGGATACAATCAGCTCAGAGTCACCAAATACTCTTAGCATTTTGATTCCATGTTTGAGGGCTATATTTAGGCCTAAAAGTAAAGCCTCATATTTTGCAATGTTGTTTGTGCAAACAAACCTCAGCAAGAAAGAGAATTTGAGGAGCTTACCAGTTGGAGACAGGAAAACAACTCCAGCTCCAGAGCCTTCTTTTGCACAAGCTCCATCAAAAAACATGGTCCACAAACCTTGCTGATCCAATTCTTCAATGCAGACATTTTTCTTTTTATCTTCTCTATCATCTGAGACAACCTTGAAGTTATCACAGTCAATGTTTACAAAGCATATCTGTTCCTCTGCTTCTTGGTCTTCCACTGTCTCTGATGATCTTTGTTCTCTGATTAGCTTAACATCCCTGCCATTCATTGGAATCATGGCATATGACAGGTCCAGCTGCATACTTCCACCAATTAGTGCTGCGCATCTTCTTGACAACAACATACCATACTGTGGCTTGATGTCAACCACTATTATATTCATTTTATATCTTTTCTCAGGAAATGCCGCTAGTTTGAAATCTACATCCTTCATGATTCCAATAACTGGTACCTCTCTGGCATCCATAGAATAACATTTTCCACATGCCTTGTCAATTTTCAATCCAGCTTGTTGCATGATGGCCAAAGGCATGATATTTGTAGATGCTCCAGAGTCAAGCATACAATTTCTGATTATTTTTCCATTTATAACCAGGGAAACATAAAATGGTTCCACTTGTGAAGGACACTTTGTCATAGTCATTCCTAAATAAACCTCAGGAGCCTCATCTTCTTCATTACACATGACATGTTTCTCACCCTGGATCTGAACATTTTGTTTAGCTTGAAAAGGTACCCCTGAAATTAGGGATATTGTCCTATTCTTAATTTCTTCCACTTTCATCAGTTCCATAAGTGGAACAGAGACTTTTACCTGGGAGAGGACTTGAGCTATATCAAATGGAACATAATTTTGTATAACAGTTGTAGCTTGCTCCACAATCTTGTTTTTATCCTGAACTGATTTAGCTTTTACTTTCATAGTTCCCTGATCATCATTCTTGTCTTGGGAACCTTTACCTTGATCTTCAGCCTGAGGGATTCTATTTTCTGGTCCTTGGGATTCATGACCTGTTCTATGTCTGAAATTCTGTTTATTATTAACCCACTGCCTTTTTTGTAATTCCATCCCCTTATTACCATGCACTGGCTGTCCTATAGTAACATCTTTTGGCTGATGTGGGCTGCTTACCTGATTTTTACCCTTGAGATTGTAGTTGCTCTTGACTTGAGCAACTGCTGCAACTGTGAAGGCCCTAATTTCCTCATCAGAAGGTCGTTGTAAGTTACTCAGAAAATTGTGTGAGTTCTGAGCATAGGCATAGTTAACTTCATCATCTTCATCATATGGGAACTGTTGGCAGCCCTGAGTTCCATCATTTGTACTCTCATCAGCATCATAAAGAGTCTATCCATTGCTTATGGACATCATATTTACATCATCATCTTGCACATAATGTGGCTCATTGCATTCATTACAAGATGTAGTATTATCACACAAGGACTGAGCAATCATACACTGTGACTGTGAATGTGGCATCTGACAAATTATACACCATGGAGCATCATCAACAATATTTACAGCTTTCTTTAGAGGATCGGGAGTTTCTTTGACATGTTGAGCTCTTTGATTTGTGTTGTTACGTGGGAATATAGGTTTACCATCATGCCAATTGGTATTATAAGGCATATCATTCAATGATGGCCTCTTTTCCTGCCTTTGATAGACTTGCCTATCAGGACCTATCCCTTTTTCACTTCTACCTAATCTATAGCTTAGGTCCTTAACAACATTTGCCAATTTGTCTATCTTATCTTCAGGGGCAGATGTATTACCTTGAGTGTTCTGAGGCTTGTTTGGATTCTGCAGAATTTTTATATCATCCCTTCTATTTGTCTTGCCTGATGCTTTCCTGTTGTTTTCAATATTCACTGCAATTCTGAAAGCATCCCTGAGAGTAGCAGGACCTTTATCTCTTAATCCATATGCAGTTTTTGCATCAAAGGCATTGATATACAATATTATGCACATTGGTTCATTTGGCCTCATGTGATGTGGTAATTTGTTTAACACTTTAGTAAATCTTGCATTAAAATCTGCAACCCACTCATTTGACCCTTTAGTGATACTGGTGAACTCATTTACAAAAAAGCTAGGGTCAGTTTTGTCACCATATTGCTCCTTGAACATCCTTTTAAAATCATCCCACGATGAAATACTCCTGTCAGGCAGATTCTTGTACCATTCTCTTGCCTCATCTATTAAGGATTGCATGAATGACTTCATGAAAACATCCTCATGTTCAACCTCAAAGTTATCCATGACATTTTGAAAGGCTTTTAGATGATCTTCTCCTGACACGTGTTGTTTCCTAAAAATTTAGGCACTTGCAGCCTCAGATGCTTATCAATGGGGTTAGGATACCCAGGAATACCATCAAATACCAGCTGTCTGAATCTATCTAGCTGCATTGGCTGTCTGTTTAACTGATTAACATTAATATTTCTGTTTGCATTCTGGTTTCTTACATTGTTCAGTGGTATCCTAGCATCATTCACATTTTGTCTCTCATCATTATGCTGATGTTGCACTTCATTTCTCTGTTGATGTCTCTGCACATTTGCATTCTCAAGGGTAGGAATTGAATTATTCTGGGTAGTCCTCAAAGCTTGCACTTTCTTCCTCAAGTCATCTCTGATTGATATTGCCTGCTGATATTCAAACTCGGCCCTTAAGCTCCTAATTTCATCAGCTAGTTCTTCCTCACTGGGCCTAGAGGAGGATGGTTTTACCATATTCTGATCTTCGTCTTCATCATCCCTCAGAGACTCGGCCTCTTCAAACCTGTCACTAGGGTCTAGAAATGGGCGTTCTTGGAACACCTCTGACCTCATTCTCATGTTACCACCCTGTTGGCTCTCATATGCACCCTGAATATCAGCTTCTGCATTTAAAAAATAAGGTACTGTCTTGTCTGAAGACCTTGGATTGTCTTGCATATCATCATTTTTTCTGGGGGACCCCTCATGACTAACTGAGACAGCTCCCTTTCTTCTGTACATCATTCTTTTTGTTACTGGTAACTCTTCAAATAAAGGATTTTGTTGGGATCTTCTCCCCTGCATATAAATTTTACTTTGACCGGTTGGGAGATTACTTTGGAGTCGCCACCTATTACTAGGAACTGTTTTCTTTTTGTAAATCAGGGTTCTTTCACAAGTTCCCAGCAGAGTCGCCAATTTCTGTTGGTTTTTTTTTTTTCAGACTGGATGCTTATTCCCAGATTTCCCTAAAAGGTAGCCATCAGTGATCAACAGGATCTCTGGGCCAGGGGCCAACAGTGTAGGAGATAGACTCTATATTTTATCTCCTCTTCTTCTTCAGGCTCTGCAAGATCTAGGGGGTATTCCTTACTCAACACCCATGGTAATGTGCATACTAAGGCTGGGATGCTAACAGAAAGCAGATGAGTCCTTGTGTAAGTAGACCAAAACTGAAAGATAAGAGCAAAGGGGCTAGCTTTGGGCCTATTTGCAGTTGTAGACAGAGGACTGAGGGTCCTAAAACTAATTCTAATGTCCTAATGGTTGTTTTAGAGTTTGATTATGATTTTAAGTTTGGATGCAAAGCTGGACATGGTTGTAACACAAACACAAAGCAAGATTGGTGCCTATCCAGGGCCTGGAGTCAGTAGACATACACCTGTGAATGATCAGCATGAACAACTAAAACTGGATTTCACGGGGATATATATGATACCTGCCTTACAGATATCTCCCAACACAGAGTGTTAAGTTATCTCTACTTATGGCATCCCTACTGCAGTATACCCTTCCCAATGTTTAATCTGAAAATAGTTTAATCTACCTTTGAGTAGAAGTTAAAAGATCAGACATTCAACACAGGAATTCTATGTTCTAGAGTCTCAAACATTGCTTAAATATCCAGACTCAGAAGAAAGATACATGCAATACTGGAGACAGAATTAACAAAACACATGCTAACATAGCATTTCTCATATAAGATTAATCATGAAATCAGTGGGTTCATGCCAAAACATACAACAAGAGATACATAAACTCACAGGTTTAGCTGTACAGAGCAACCAGATCAGCTTGTTTTGAATTACAGAGCCCAAATGTTCAACTTTCAACAACCACCAAAATGGTAACACAGTCTACTTATAACAGCCAGAAAGTGTACCACAGTAATTAATTACATGGCTATTACAAAATCTGCCAGATACAGTCCTCAGAAGGAATGGCGCTCAGAAAAAATAAATGCAGTAGACAAAGAGGAGCCTCGAGCCAAGCGCCATTATCTGGAGCCTCCGCTCAAAAATTGGGCAACCTGATCGCCTGTACCATCGCCCATACTCCTGCTACAGTCGCCATTAAGGGCCTCAACCACCCGCGGTCGCTTGAAAACCGTCACTGCAGTCAAAAAGAAGTTTCCCGCCAAAACGCCTCCTTCGCAGGTTCAAAAATAATGCAAGGGTATTAATCCCATATGCATGGTGTGGAGACAACTTCGGCGCTTTAAAAGCATAGTCACATACATACCAAGTGTCGAGCGTTTTGCCGCGCTCGACACACGACCCTTCGCCCACAGCCCATCGGCCAAACATATACCATCGGCCTTCCTCAAAAATCTCTCACCGACTCCAGTTGTCTCGCCGATGCCAACACCTCCACAAGTCACCAACATCCCCATCGGCCAGAGGAGAACCATCGGCCAGCTCCACAAAACTTACCCCGACCTCACAAGTCTCTCCGATCACACACTACACTGTCGGTGAGACCCTCAACCGTCAGCCAAGCAGAAACATCCTCTGCCGATGATACCATTCACACCGATGACCACTCCATGCTCCCCTCCATCAGCGAGACCTACGCCGATGACATCGCATCGGCCAAGCCTCCCACCGTCGGCACAATTCAAAATACCTAGGCCGACAATACAACTCTCACCGATGAACCATGGCTTCATCCCTCCGTCGGCCAAACACACGCTGATGATTCTTCATCGACCAAGCTCCTCACATCGGCAGATCGAAACAATGCTAGCCCGATACACCAAATCTTGCCGATGAACACTTGACTCACCCCCCATCAAGCCATCGGCCCAACTCCTATCGATAGCCCGCCTCCATCGGCGAGACCCCAACTGTCGGGCCAACACTTCTCCATCCACCCGATAGCCAAAATCTCACCGACGACCACTCCATATTCGCATATCGCCAAGACATGGAACATCGTCACCCCGACATGCCGAACATCAACTTCATTGTCGGCCAGACTCCCAACCATCGGAGCAACAAGAAACCCCTCCGCCGATAACAAAAGTCATGCTGACGAACGCAAACATACCTTGAATTACCATCGGCCAGACACTGCACATGTTACATCGACGAAGGCACAAAACACACCCCGTCGGGGAGACCTACCGCATCGGTAGAACTTGAAAAACTCCAACCGATAGGCCAAGCTCATGCCGATGAAGAGGAAAACCTAGGGTTTGAAAGAAGAAACCCTCCACACACAAGCTCAATCTCCAGGCCAAAATGAGCACCAACATGTTCCTTGTAGGTTACAGGGTTAGTTATCATAGAAACTCCAGATTTAGGATTGGGCCTCTCTAGTGAGAACAAAGGGTAAGTGGCCAAAGTTAATGGCCTGGTTAAAGAAATAGCTTTTGTTAAGGCTTGTTTCTCTTCATCAGGACATTATGTTTCTTCACGTGTAGGTTGTGCTACCTCTTGGGCGAGTTGATGTTGTATGGGAGTTATTGGAAATGACACAGGTTGATAACTACCATATTTTGGAAATACTGGGGTTGTTTCCTAGTAGGAGATGGGTATTGCAATGAGTATGTTGGAGGTTGGTATATGAAAGATTGGGGAGGGGTGAATTGTCCTTGTTGGGGAGTAATCTAGGCCATGGAAGGGGCTTGTCCTGCTAAGTACTAGGGAATTTGATGGAATGGGACCTGAGTTTGTTCTATTGGCTGAAAATAGGGAAAACCAAATCCAGAATGAGAAGAAAACATACTCATAGTGGGATTTATCTCTGCTACAATATGTTGTGGTGTCCATTGTTACTATAATGACTGCTCCTATGATGACTGCTTTTTCTATTCCTTCTTTTTTCTTGTTTTCTTTTTAGGCTCGTCATCCACCTTTTGTATTCCTTTTCCTTTTTCTTCTTAAGGGGGATCTCCATTTCCTGGATCCATTTGAGATGTCCTTTCTCCTTCTTGTGTTTGCTCTTGGTGAGTGGTGTTATTCTCTACTTGATTATTATGAGTAGATTGTGATTGAGTAGTAGAGTGGCTAGACACTTCAGATTGAGAAGCTCTCTCCTTTACACTCACACTAACATGCACTTGTGGAACATCAACCTGAACTTGTTCTTGTTGCTTGATGGTTTGGGTCCACTCTTGAATTTGAACTCTTTGCAATTGAGTCATATATTCTTTCTCTTTTTCTCCTTTTGGAAATTCTTCTATAATAAATGATGCAGAAGGGCTTTATTGATGTGACTTGCCATACAAAATCTCCAATTCTTCATCTAAAGGACAATTCTCAAATCTAGACCTTGTGTTCCCAATTTCTTGGCAGAATGTCCACCATGCTCACATTTTGTTTTCATTCTAACCCATACCTTCTAATCTCTTTCTGAATCCAAAAGTAGACTTGGGATTAGCTTCATGCTTTTTTTAGTAGAAAGTCTGATATAGATGCAATTGTTGTTGTGGTTGAGGGTTTGATGGAGATTGAAGACGTGACTAGTCATCTAAATATTTTGCATATTCATCCTCCTCAGGGCTCATCTTCTTTTTAACAAGGGGGTGAGAGGCATGAACAAATTTTCTATGCTCCATGCTTTTAATTCTTTGTAGGAAACTTGTAAATGCATACTCTAGGTAAAAAATCATTGGTCCTCTAGCAGGTCTAATTGCATTTCTTTTAGCTTTTGATTAAGAGTACTTGCTACTTTTCTTTTCTTCAAAACTATACATTCTTAGGTTTGGGGGAGGGAATAGTAGGTTGTCTCACCCCTTCCGTTTCCATATGCCATATCAATTATATCAAGTTGCCTCAAATATTAAAGTGTAAATATTCTTGGGATCACATATTTTGGGAGCTTGTATAGGTTTCCTGTGTGTCCATACAACCTGATAGCTGTGCTATCATGGGTAAAGAACCAATCTCCCTTTAGCATTTTCTTAAAAATAATATGATACTTTGGGAGCCTCAAAAGGGAAAACCCAGTTATTAGCTTGATTGTAGGTTGTAGGAATTGCTCAACGAATAAATAGAAACAAGAGGTTCTATGCAGGTAGGGAATCCATATAGTTACTGGGTCATAGCCATCCAATGCATGATGAATTTTGGGCTTAAAATGTGGATATAATTGGTAACATTGATGCAATATCATATAAATCAGAAGAGAAGGGTACCTGAAGATCCTCATTATTGAGAAATTCATCAGTTTGTTATGAATTTGTTCCTCCAGGAGTGGGGTGAAATCAAAATTCACAGGAGTTCTTTCTGACATTTTCTTTAAGACTTGTAACATTGCTAGATGTTCAACCCTTACTTCTTTATCATTTTTCTAGCCTAATAGCTATGATACCATGCTACAAACTTCCTTCTCAGTTTATTTGGTGAAATAACCAAATTGCATTTGATTTTGTTGGGCTTACTTACTAGATGGCACTAGGCTTAATTCATTTATGGATTTTTCATGATTTTTTAGGTACCCCCAATATCACTACAAGTCCTCTGCCTTACCATGCTAGTTTCCCTATGGAATCCCTAACATTTTTCTTATGTTGTCAGCAAAAATTATACATGTAAAAACACCATACTTCCCTCTTATTGTTCTTGAAGTAGCTTCATAATGTTCAACACATGCAACAATGATTTCTAAGCAAGGATGCACTATAGGGACCAAGTTCCTAGGAAGAGATGTGGTCCATACTCTATCTATAAATTTATCTATTGTTTGGGTACTTGCATCTTTTAACCTTCTTTGCATTTTATGATATACTGTTTCCTTTAATTGGCTAGGGTTCTTATATAATTCTGGGCCATAGACCAAATCTGCATCATCTCCAACCTTTTCATTAGTAGTATGTGAGAAAGGACAAGGAGAGGAGGCTCTTATCACTAGGTAGTTGGGGTGTGTAGCAGTGAACAAAGAATATGGCAAGTCTAGTGCCGTTATGTCTAGCTTTTCACTAGTTGATGGAGGCTCTATTAGAGCCACTGGCTGTAATACTCTTTTTCCTAGTTCTCCTATGGAAGATGCCATTTTCCTATGTTTCCAAGATATCTTAACTTCAACTGTACTGTGTTTTCCTTTTCTTGTTCTTATTTTGTGAATAACTTCCATATTTCTTCTTCAGACAGTTGCCATTAATAATCTCGCATGCTTGACGATCTTTTCGGATCTGTTTACAACCATGATTACTTTTATTATGAAACTACGAGGAATTATTTGTAGCTATTTCAAATATTGTGTTGTCCTTTCTTGCCAGTATTTGTTGAAGACATGCATCGCTGAATGAATGTGTGCAATAAATAACCATTTTTAAAGAACTCACACATGTGGCTGGAAAGGTGGCAAAATACCTTTCTGTACTCTTTATGCTCCCACGTGTGATTCCCCATTCTTTGTAGCTGGTCTTTTCATTTAAAAATTTAAAGTACTTATATTTTGTCATTATCAAAAGTTATAAAAAGAAAACCCTTTTTTTTGAGAAATTGTTTTAATAATATACAAAATATACAAATATTTTGACATCTACCAATTCATATACTTGATTTAAATGGATTCCATTTACTGGAATTGACAGTATGGTCCCATCCATTGTCACAAGCTCAAATGAATTTACTTTCTTGCAAGTAGTGATGCAATATGGTCTACTCCACAAAGGGTCAAATTTCCCATGCTGCCCTGGTTTTGCTCTATTCTCATCCCATTTCAGAACATAATCACCTACTTCAAAAAATTGGATTGTAGAACCTTTATCAAACCATTTTTTAACCTTTTCTTGACATTTCTTCATTTGATCACATGTCATTCTCCTTTGTTTCTCTAACTGTATCAACTCAGCAAGTCTATTTGTCAAAGATCCATTTTCATCAATTTCCATTTGTTGTAAAATTTCAAGAGCCAGAAGTTATATATAACTATTACTAAATTTTGTTCACACTAAATTTAGCTAGACCTAAGTGCAGTTGTTCAGAAGAAATAATTTTTTTTTTGAAGTTATGCATTTAATGAACAGTTGATGTCTTGACAAAGTAGAGATGGAATTTAGTTGACAGGTTAACCCATCAGTCTAATCAAGACTGATGAACCATCATGACAAGAGAATCAGGTTGTCAAGGTATCAATCATTCAAGAAATATAGTTGATTTAACATAGTGTTATCTTTTAGGAGTTAAAAGACAGATTGATTATTCAGTTGATTTGATTTGAAAGAAATAAAGAAAGATATCTGTTTAAACTATTATTTCATGTCATGTTTTGAACATACATTCAATATATGTTACTTTATCCTATGCATTGATTGCAAAAGAAATACACATACATCAAGTGTATAAGATAAATTAACTGATCATGTTTAAAAGATGTGTTCAAATGTGTCCCACACAAGCTGTGGGAGTAACTAGACTGAGTAAAATAGACATGCAAGCTATACATCTAATGATAAAATAAACAATAAGAACATATGATAAAGGTAAACATCCATCACTGCCTAAGCAAGAAAGTTGTTTTGTTGACATTGATCTTCAGTCTTTATCTTCAGCTCCTATCATCAGTCAAACCTACAAAAAATTGGGGAAAGTCTTGTTAGAGCTCTAGATGTTTAAAGTTATCATATGCTTTATCATGTACACATATCAGCTTGTAACATCATGCATTTCATATGAAGGATCAAATAAGACATGTGCCATAAATCAGAATATCATGAAGAGGATCAATCAATATCATCAGGTATATTTTTTATGCTAACTTGTTTGTTCACTGTGTAGGTATAGGAAAAGTAATGTTACTGATTTGAAGACATTTAAAGCATGTGGAGAAAATGTGGCTCCCACAAGGGTCGAGCCCAACATGCTCAAGTGATACTATTACATGTTATGCTATATCCAATAGCTCATCAGTGATCAAATTCCAAATGATATGCAAGAAACAAGGTACTGTTCTACTTTCTTTATCATTAATGAAGTGTGATTTTTCATAACAGTCCTATACCATCAATAGATACACAAAGAATAGTACTGAAATAATAATCAAGGACATAAAGACACATATGCCAATCAAGTTTCAATTGCATATCAAATAGAAAGAACAGGCTACAAGAGCCATCATTTTTTATACAATAGTTGGAGACAAGTCTTAGGTCACACTTATGTATGTCATTGACTTTATCAGTCACATAAGTGTTTACATTGTTACTTGATAAAGATTAAGCTACAGAATAATGCTTACAAGAGACATATTTGTGTATCATTTACATGAGTTACAGGATACAAACATGAAAAGCATCATCTAATTATAATCAAAGGAGTAAGTAAAATGATCAAATACATGTCTTCATAAAGATCAGGTACAATTGAAACAAATAATACAATCCATGCCTCTAGAAAGACATAACCAAAAAAAGTTTATCATGAAGAGCATCTGACAGGCATAATTGAAGAAGATACATCAAGAAAAGATCAAATGACTGATACAATTTTAGGGAATCATCAAGTATTATCATTATTTCTCTGACAGAATGACAAATGTATCTACATGTATCTGATACACAAGTGAAAGCAAAACATGCTATAGTAATACCTCTGACTGGTGATAATCAAGTATTTCTTATTCATACTTCATACTTTATAGCTGCTAACTGATAGAATGATGGAAGTGAAACAGTAGAGGATCAATTACACACCATATATGATGCTACATTGATACTGCTAAAAGAGATACAAGTTGTGCTTTTATCATTACTTTTGATTGATACAGTTATGACAGGCATGTGACATAATGAAAGATAGAAAGAGATCAAAGACATGATATACATGCTACAAATAATGATCAAAATGCCAAACTAAATGTGAAAGAGCAAGGTGACGTTGATTACCTGATAGTTGACTAGTTAATACAAAATGAAATGATCAAAGATAAAAACTCATGCTCAGAAAAGATTCATGTATAAAAATTGTCGTATATCTCTTCACAGAAAAAGAATACATACTGTTGCTCAGAGTATAGAAATGACATTAAATATCACTCAAGAAGTGTTCAGAGATAGTCAAAGTAGCTACAGAAATGAAGGAGAATGCTCAGAAAGGACAATAAATACCATGAATGTTGTAGTGGAACTCCTTAAAATGCAAACACTTGAAGAGGGTTTGAAACCCTAACACATTTATTGCATATAGTGAAAAGAATCAACACAAGGTGTTTTGTTTATCATGGCTGTGTCTGAAAATGGCATGTATTATGCATTTCAAAGTGAAAACTCTTGTTATAGGTTAGAAACCCTTCTTCATTTTTTATAGAAGAACAATTAGGAAGTTCAGAACAGGTATTTCCTAGTATGGCCGTATGTATATAATGCATTTATGTGCATTTTTGAAGAAACTCTCATGACAAGATTTGAAGACTTTGAGTTTCATGATAGGAAAACCAATAAATATGCTACAAAAAATGACAATGGCCACGACCCTATAGAAAGAGAAGAGTATTAACAATGCCCAGATGATAAAGGTTGAAACCCTTATATTCTTTTTGCATTTACAAAGATAGTCAAACATCTACAACAGAGAAGGGAAGAGTTACCTTCAAGTAGCAGGGAGAAGAAGAATGCCATGGCCGTGGCCTCCTTTAGGAGGGTTTTCTTTTCTTTATTAGTTGTTCTCACATTTTGCAAGAGGATTTCAACACATAGAACAAAGGTATTGTCAAAGAAATGCTACAGAAGGAGAAAGAAGGCATGTAATGACTGCGACCATTGTTAAAGAAGCCACAGAAATAAAGAAAATGCTAATTAAAATTAAAAGATGCCATACTCACCGTTCTCTATCACCCTTTTTCACTTTGAAAATGCAAGAAAATCATGGTGTTCGAGCTTAGAGAAGCCAGAGAGAAGCTCAAATAACCATCAAACCCTAAAGTGTTGGCAAAGAGTTGCAAAACGGTGGTCGAGTGAAAGAGCAAATGAAAATGACTTAGTGTTTAGGGTTTCTTCTCACCTTTTGTTCGAAGCTTCTTTTCTTCATTATGTTTTTTGACTTCTCAAAATAATAAATCATTGCCTTATCTAAAAATGTCGATGGGGGTCAAGACATTAAGTGGTATATCCCTAAAAATCATGGTTAGAAAGGGCTGACAGGAATGTATTTCTTGCATATTGTTCTAAGTCAAAGGGTGATCGATGATTATAGAGTAAGTGTTTATGCCTTGCATCAAATGATTAAACAAAGACTTGCTTCATTAGTGTCAACTATTATAGTCAAAATTCCCCATGCCTTGTCTCCTTCCAAGTCAAAAGATTCCTTGTAATGTAATAACTAATAACATGCAAAGTGACCGAATATGGTCAAAAGGAGATGTTCTTTATGCCTTACAGATGCAACCAAATATAAGAAGATATGTAAAGACAAAAGAGATTGCAAGGTGGCAGGGTTTGACTTTTTTTTTTTTTTTAATCATTGCATGATAAAGAATCTAGAAGGTATTTTTTTGCATGAGGATGCATATGGCAAAGTGACTTAGGATTTTGTTTTGCATGGTGAAGATATATGGCAGTAAGACCATTATACATTGTAGATGGAGTGATAAGGCAGAGAGGGCTTTTTATTTCCTCCTTGATACAAATTGGAGTCATAAGGGCTTGTGGTATTATGACTAAGTATTTTTATGCATTTTTGATAATGTATTTGGAGTGATAAAGATATATTTTTACCTTTGAGGCATATTGACATGCAAGTGGATATATTTTTTCTGACAAGGAGATTTAAGGGATTGTTATTTTCTTCTATGTCCTAATTTTGGCTCAAATCATGCAAATTAGGCAATTGTAATGGGAGATATAAGGTGATATTGTATTGATTTATATATGCATGGAGTATAAATGCAAAGGACGCATAAGGATTACTATTTTTTCTTTTTCCTTGTATTTAGGAAGATGAAATATGGTGCATGGGCTAAATATGCATGACATAACCTATGTATGCCTGGAGAGATAAGAATGTTAGAAGAGAATGCCATATGCATGCATGATGTCCTAATTTGTTTAGGAATCAATTTTGAGGCATTATGATAGTTATATTCATGCAAGGGAGTCATAAGGGGTTTTTTTAATCTTTTCTCTCATTTTTGCATGATTATGCAAATTATAAATGTAAGACAAATAATAAAGTAATACCATCATAAATTACTTTATTATTTTTCCACATTCCTAAAATCATGCAAAACTAAGAGAAGAAGATAATTGAGGCTTTTGGAGCATTTTTGCATGTTTTTGAGGCATTTTTAGAGGGTTTGGTCAACTTTTTGGTCAAACACATGTAGAAGACCAAATTGGAGCAATTTTTGCTCAATCCGTGGTAGTTTGAGCCCTTATTTTTAGGGACTTTTGAGTTTGCTCGTGGATCACCTTGGAGGACTTATTTGTAGAGGTAGTTAGTTGCAGTTCTTTTTTGCATGCATCTTAGTGAGAGCAAAGCTATATATTGTAAAGCAAAACTTGTTTTTGCTAGTTCTTGCCTTTTTGCTCTTTTACACTTTGGAGAGAGAACAAGGTTTTGTAGCTCATTACTTTTGATAGTTATATAGAGAGATCACAATAGGTTATAGGTTCAATTTCTTTGTTCTCATGCAATTTTTCCTTTGTTCTTTGAAATCAAGTAGTTGCCTTTCCATTTAATGCAAATTGTATGAAATGATTTGATGAAATTTTACTATGTTTAATAATCAAAACCTTTAAAATTATTGTCTCACTATTACTTGAAGCATTAAGCATAGTGTTATTACAGGTCTTAGGTTGTGTTAATGAAAACAATCCTTTTTGTGTTGTAAGAAACCCTTTTCCTTCATAAAAGCCTATTTTCAAGCCTTCCTTAGAATTACTTTTGTGATATTTATGCCAAGATTGGATTGTGTGAGTCAAATTTCTGAGTTCTATTGTGAACTAGATTGCATATTTTCCATCCATATTAGGTGCATCACCAAATTTTACACTTTTATCTCCTTATAGTTTCCTTCTTTCCCTTTTCCAAAATAGAAAAATCATACATTCCAATAGAATATTTTAAGGGAACCAGCCCACAATCTGGAGGTTCAAACTCACTATAGGTCACGCACAACTTGAGTTTGTCCCCATGTTTCGAAGGATTGCAGAGTTTCACAACTTTGCATAAGGGTGCAATCCTCATCGACAACAGTTTTTGGCATGTTTAGTGGAACTCTTGAACTTATTTTTAGTTCAATAGAATTTATTCTTTCTACTATTTTGGTATGAATAGCAGAATTTTAAGCCTTTTAGAGGCTTATTTTCAAGTACCTGGTGACTCTAATTCTTCAGTTTTACAGAGCAGATCTTGCAACCTATGAAAAACATCATAAGATCTGATTTTAGTTGTTTTCCATCTCTTTGAATGAGTAAGCATGTCTACCTTTCATGGAAACATGTCATATCATCTATCATATCATGAAAATGCTGCTAATCCTCCATCTTATTAGTCATATCAGATCAGCCATGTTGCTGGCTTCAGCCCAAATTCCATGGTTTTTCAAGGAAACTAGCATGCACAATATTTTTACCTCCCACCCACCCCAGCTCAACCTTCATATTAGCATTTACATGTTCAAAATTAGTTCCAAGGGGTTGAAGATATAAAGAATAGCATGAATGAAACAAAAAACACATTGCTAGAAATCACAAAGTAGATAGAGGAGTTCAAGAGGTAGCAAGAATATGAGCAGCAGCAGGAGGAACTAGATTATCAAGCCTATCTCATGAGCAGGAGTTGGAGGCACAAAGGATACAGTTTCAAGAAAGTCTTAGGAGGGAGACAGAAGCAAAAGAGGCACATATGAAGTATTTGCTTGCACTGATACAAAAATAAGAGATCTGGACAGCTGCATGCATTCTAGATCAGCCTGTTCAAAATGAGGTTAGTAGTTATCAAGTTTCAAGTTTCAGAAGTTGTGATTTTGATTAAGAACCTATTTGCATTCAAAATCAAACCAATAATTCTTAGTATCAATCACATCAATTGCTTGAACCAAGTCATCACAATCTTGAGCAACCATGGCAACCTTCTTAGACTAAACATCCTGATTACAAAATGCCAAATCTTATTAAGGCTACCCCTTCCATACCAATCCAAAATCAGGAAGAGGAAAATGTAGTAGTATATGAACCAATCAGGATTCCAAGTTTTAACCTAGCAACTGAAGGTTATTGCAGTCCTTCTTGTGCCACTAAAATAGAAAATTCAGATGTAGATCAAGATGTTTCTGCTATTTTTCTTGTGTTCCCATCAGAAAGTAAGCATAATGCATATGAAAAGGAACAAGAGGTCACTGTTGCCCCAAATCCTTTACATTTTGAATCATTTGAAAAATTCTCTAAAGCTTTTCACAAGATAAACAGAAGTAGGATACAAAGATTGGAAGGGCAGAATCTTCAATTACAGAGACAAATTGCCCAATTTCCAACTGAGAATAAACTGGACAAAGAAGATGATTCAGTCTTTTTATTTGATCAACTACCTTCTTTTGTTGACCAAGATAAAGACATCATACAAATACCAGCTGATTTAAGATAGCCAGATGATATTGTAGAACATGATATTGTCATGCCCACATTTCCCATACGGTCACGACATGCAACACATGTGTGATGTCCACATTTGTCATGTGGTCATGACACGAAATATCAAAAACTTTTCCACATGTCTCTAGAAACCCCCTCACACACATCAACGTGCTCGGTGGCAATACACATAAGGTGTAAACATGTCAATTGAAACTCGGGGAAGAGCGATTACATACGCAATCCCCTGCGCGATGATAGCTGATTAGGGGGTTATGCGACACGAGGAGCGTCACTACTAGGGTTAGGATCGAATTGACCCAAACTCTAAGTTTCCTAGGTGAGTGATATGATTTCGACAGGAGTTGAAATCCAACCCTAATTCTGGAGCATAAAAATAGATTAAAAAACACTTGCATTAAAATAATAATTGTAAGACAAAAAATAAAATGTTAACTAAATGCCAAGGAAATTCATCTAAAACAAATGCCCTAAATTTCAGAAAATTTTGGCAGCATAACGCATTATTAATGTTTGAAAAAAATATTTTAAAAAGGTCACCCTCTCAAACATTAAGGAGAAAATTTAAATAAAAAGATTAAATTAAATTTACCTAAATAACAATATAAAAATTACCCACCCAAATAATCAAAAATCAAATTAAATAAAACTATCAAATAATTAACCCAAATAATAATAAAAAAACCACTAATAAATATAATTCTAACAATTATATTTATTAAAAAGTCCAATGTAAACTTCTCCAAGAAAAAAATTAAAACAACCTTCTCCAACCAAAAAAAAATCAATTAACAAAATTAAATTAATAAAAGGGATCTCCAATTTAGTTAAATTAAATCCCACTAGAAAAAGAATAATATAGAAGTCTAAAAATTAAAAAAAGTAAAAGGGATTAAAAAAATCCTAGTTAAATTCTAACTACATTACCCAATTAAAAACTCCACATGATAATATAAAATTCCTAAGTAACATTAAAGCCTAAAAAAATTAATAACAAATAAATCCCTTCCCACATGAAAAGAACCCAAACTTAAAATCACACAAAGGAAATACAAAAATTTTAAATGAGAAAGAGAGGGGGAAACTAAAACTCACGTATAAAAGAAAATGAAGTAAAATAAATTTATTCTAATCTCCCCTCTCATCCACAACCCTAAAAATCCCTTCATTATTTTATTAGTTTCTTTTCTCTACCCTAACCCTATTCTTTATCATTTCTCTTCTTCTCCATTTCCTCATTTTGTTTTCTTCCTTTTTGTTCTTTCTTTTGTTTCCATTCTCAAGTTGCTTTGTATATAGATTTGTATATATATATATGTATATGTATTACATACATCTACATATACATATACATATCTATATACATATACATACATATACATATACATACATATACATATACATATACATATACATATACATATATATATATATATATATATATACATATATATGCATATATATATGTATATATACATACATACGTATGTACGTACATACATACATACATACATACATACATACATACATACATACATACATACATACATACATACATATATATATATATATATATATATATATATTTATCCCATTTCTTTGTTTTTTGATAACAACACCAAATAGGAAGTATCTAAACTATTTCATTTGCTGTCAAAGAATTAAAATGACATAATAGTAAAAAAAATTAGATAGTTATTTTTGCAAGATAAGGGGCAATGTTCACTAATTTTTCTCTTAAAAATTAACTATTACAGCATACATTTACTTTTTGATTTAAAAAAACTAACCACTATATTCTTTTTTTTATATGCAACTAAATCTGAAATAGTAAGACAGTAAAATTTTCTTTGAAGTCTAAAAAGGACAACATATGTATATTTCCCATTTTTGTAAGTTTTCACACAATATCATGATAAGATAAATCAGCCGACATATTTTCATTTTCAAATTCACAACAAGATGCATTACTCATTAAAAACATTTACAAAGCAATACATAATGGAGAGTACTCTCTCATTTTTTTTGTCCACAACAAATATGCCATTTTTGGCCATGACTCCCCAAAATGTTCATAATAACAAATAATACATAAACTTGAATGCACTTCCACCAAGCTCCCATTTCAACCAAGTGAACCTGCAAAACTTAAAACAAGGAGGGGAGCCAAGCCACAAAAACTGCTCTCCTCCCTACCATAGACTCGCAAGTGGGTAACCCCCAAGCTAGGAGGTCGATCATCACATGAGTTCTATCATTCCACAACAAATTCAAAACACAAGCCAACAACACAAAATCACTCATAGCTTTTGCACAAAACAAAACTCATAGAAATGAGTTTGGAGGGGATAGGGGAGTGGACCGCTCGACTCAAGAGGTCACTCGAAAAACTCACAGTCTCAACTCCACAAGGCCTCAAGCCAAAAAAAATGTTATATCCATGAAATACAAAATCACCATGGCACTCATGCCAACCAAAATAATCCCATACTCAAAATAATGCCCTCAAGGCCATAAGAATACCAACAACATGAGGGTGACCTCGAGGAGGTTCACTCCTCCCCCACCCCACACAAAGAAGGACACACCCAAATGGGTAGTCTCATCCCAACACACCCAAAACCCACACAAAAGAAAATACTCCCAAAACACAACCAAGCACATAAGTAGAAATATAACAAGCATAAGGAATGGCTAAGTTCCATGAGGCTTACCTTAAGAGCCCAACAATGGATGCAAGTTGAAGAAGAGCCCCCAAGCTTTCTCCAAGCCTCCAATCCTCCAAAATCCTCTAACTCCTTCTCAAAAACCTCCAAAGATAGAAAAATTGTAAAAGCAAGAACCCCAAACTCCTCTCCAAGAGGAGTTAAAATAGGCCTCCAATCTAGGCCTTGAGGAATGAGAAGGTGACACATGTCACCTTCTCCTTCCTCATCCCATGCCACTTGCAAGAGAAAGGAATGTGAGGGTGACATGTGTCAACCTCCTATCCATTCAAACCCTCACCCTCTCCACTTGTGCTCTCACACGTGTGAGAGAAAAAGTGGAGAGGTGGCATCTCTCCCCATGGCTCCATGAGGATAAGAGATGACACATGTCATCACCTTATTCCTCAAGGGAGCCCCTTCACTCCAAGATGCTCTCACACATGTGTGAGAGTCTTGGAGGAAGGTTCCACCCAAGCCTTGGGAAGGGAGATGGGCCTTCTTTCAAGGCATGACTCATCTCCCATCCTTAGCCATTTTGAATTTTTGCCACTTTTACTTAACCCAAGTTTAGGGTGACTAGATGGGACTTACCCTAGGGTTTAGTAAGCCCAAATGGACCCTAGACCCTAGGGGTACCACCTAGGGTTAGTTTAGACCTCTAATAAACAATTAAGGAGGTATAAATTCACATTAAATGACTCAAAAATAAAAAGAACACCAAATGGTGTGAATTAAAACACATATTTACAACACATCAATTAAATTAAAGAAAAGGGGTGAACTAGGCCAATTAATTAAATACAAGCATTCACGAAAACATCATTCAATCACACATGATCCTTATCTCTCTTGGGAATGGATCAACTTAACAAGGAAACACATAAGTGTGAGATCGGCCTCTAATTTTTCGTGGCTTGGAAAATTACCTGTGCACTTGAACAATGGTCAATCCAACATATATATCATAGCCAAAGCAATAGAATGTAATACTCATGTCATCGCATAATTTATATAAAACATTAAACAACTCACAACATAAATAGGTTTTATGATTGCATTTTCTCTATACTATCTCAGAATCAAAATCACATAGAAAATCCTTATAATGAGCTCATAAGCAACATCAATAATAATCATCAAGTGTATCTCACATGTCTAACATCATAAGAACATCAAAATAGGATAAAATCAAATCACCACATACTAATCAAAGCTAATCCAAAATAAGGTGACATAGTCTAAATCTGCATAATGGAAATCAATAGTCTCTAAATGTCTAAAAATGTCTCCAGCTGTAATATGAAATGATCAAAATAGGGAAGTGAAATAAATAGGCCTCACAGATATATTGCTGGTCCTTAAAGACAACATTGATGTTTCAGTTCAGCTAGAAGAGCAAAAGGACAGTCTCATTTTGGATGCTAACAATCTTGTTTTACATGAACATAAAAGTTATCAAACTGAACATGAAACTTAATCAAATGATATTTTCTGTGAGAATAAGATATCTGATTTGTTTTTAGAGTAGCCAAGTGAACTGATCGAAGAAATTCAATCTTTTCAAGATAATTCTATTTCTGATTGTCAAGACCCCGACTGTTCAGCCTGTAGCAAGCTTGCCAATCTATTCGATTCTTGTAGTGATCAAAAGCCTATGTCAGTAAATGATGAGTATAACAAGGTAAATCAGCTTTCAGATCTTTTCTCTTTTGCATTTGAACAATATGAGGTTGATACGTTTGAAGACAACAAGGAAAGTGTGCTGGTGGAATAATAGAGGGATAAAATTCATATAGTTCAAGTGCAGAATTTTCAGTTAGATGAAAGCATGTTTTCAGATATTATAGAGAATTTTTGTTCTAACATAGATGGCGATCTAATACCATGTGAATCAGTAGTGTGTGATCAACAAGATCAAACCAAAGAGACAAGTATTCATCCTTTTCATTCACATGAGCTAACTCTTTCAAATTGGATTGAAATTACAAATGATCACAGAACAACAGATTTGAATCAAATCATGAAGAGCATCGGCCAAGGATACATTATTGCAAGAGGATGCCCATTAGAGTAATGGTTGCCAGAGAGATAAAGAAGAAGTAGGTACAAATTACTGTTGTAGCCACAAAGAAGATTTTAGCCTCAAAACAACAAGATCAGATCATCTTTTTACCTCATAACAACAACATTTGTGACCATGATCAGATGGTGGATGAGTTTGTTTCCATTCTTCAGAAGGTTTTTCAGCATCCTATAAGGTATGTCCTTATCAATCTTATCATGTTAGTAGAAGATCACATTGTAGAACATCCTTCCTTAATCAGAAAGGGAAGTTATTTTAACCAAACAGTTAATGGATTTGTTTGACCAGCACCTTTGGTTGGTTAGAGTAGGGTACAGTAGAGTTCTAGTTCAGTATTTCATTTCCAAGAAGTGCTTTTGCACATGTTGCTGGCTTTGTTTTAGGCAAGTCAGTTTAGTTTTAGTTTTCAGTTTTGTTGCTGCTATAGTGTTTTAGTCAGTTTTGAGTTACAGATTTTTTTTTTCAAAGTTTAGGGCAAAAAAGACTCTATGCCCAATGGAATTGCAAAGGCTACTGGTTCTAGGTTGTTTAGTAGGTAAACACCCCTGAGAGGTTGCCATTACTAAATTTTGTTCACACTAAATTTTGTTAGACCTAAGTGCAGTTGTTCAGAAGAAATAAAAGAAAAACTTTAAAGTTATGCATTTAATGAACAATTGATGTCTTGACAAAGCAAAGATGGAATTCAGTTGACAGGATAACCCATCAATCTAATCAAGACTGATGAACCATCATGACAAGAGAATCAGGTTGTCAAGGTATGAATCATTCAAGAAATACAGTTGATTTAATAGTGTTATCTTTCAGGAGTTATAAAACAAATTGATTATTCAGTTGATCTAATTTGAAAGAAAGAAATAAAGATATATGTTTAAACTATTATTTCATGTCATGTTTTGAACATACATTCAATATTTGTTACTTTATCCTATGCATTGATTGAAAAAGAAATACACATACATCAAGTGCATAAGATAAATTAACTGATCATGTTTAAAAGAGGTGTTCAAATGTGTCCCACACAAGCCGTGAGAGTAACTAGACTGAGAAATGTAGACATGCAAGCTATACATCTGATGATAAAAGAAATAATAAGAAAATATCATAAAGGTAAACATCCATCATTGCCTGAGCAAGAAAGTTGTTTTGTTGATGTTGATCTTCAGTCTTCATCTTCAACTCCTATCATCAGTTGAACTTGGAAGAAATTGAGGAAGGTCCTGTTAGAGCTCTAGATGTTTAAAGTTATGATATGCTTTATCATGTAGACATATCAACTTGTCACATCATGCATTTCATATGAAGGATCAAATCAGACATGTTCCATAAATCAGAATATCATGAAGAGGATAAATCAATATCATCGAGTATAGTTTTTATGCTAACTTATTTGTTCACTGTGTAGGTATAGGAAAAGTACTGTTGCTGATTTGAATACATTTAAAGAATGTGGAGAAAATGTGGCTCCCATAAGGGTCGAGCCCAACATGCTCAAGTGATACCATTACATGTTATGCTATATCCAATAGCTCATCAGTGATCAAATTCCAAATGATATGCAAGAAACAAGGTATTGTTCTACTTTCTTTATCATTAATGAAGTGTGATTTTTCATAATAGTCCTATGCCATCAATAGATACACAAAGAGCAATACTGAAATAAGAATCAAGGACAGAAAGACACATATGCCAATCAAGTTTCAATTGCATATCAAATAGAAAGAACAGGCTACAGGAGCCATCATTTTTTATACAATAGTTGGAGACAAGTCTCAGGTCACACTTATGTATGTCATTGACTTTATTAGTCACATAAGTGTTTACATTGTTACTTGATAAAGATTAAGCTACAAAATAATGCTTACAAAAGACATATTTGTGTATCATTTACATGAGTTACAGGATACAAACATGAAAAGCATCATATGATTATAATCAAAGGAGTAAGTAAAATGATTAGATACACATGTTCATAAAGATCAGGTACAGCTAAAACAAATGATACAGTCTATGCCTCTAGAAAGACATAACCAAACAAAGTTTATCATGAAGAGCATCTGATAGGCATAATTGAAGAAGATACATCAATAAAAGATCAAATGACTGATACAGTTTCAAGGAATCATCAACTATTATCATTATTTCTCTGATAGAATGATAAATGTATCTACAAGTATC
Organism: Cunninghamia lanceolata; assembly: GCA_027924645.1. Lineage (NCBI taxonomy): Eukaryota > Viridiplantae > Streptophyta > Pinopsida > Cupressales > Cupressaceae > Cunninghamia > Cunninghamia lanceolata. Next base: position 7,099,237 of record BSBN01000423.1, on the reverse strand, counting down.
TGATACACAAGAGAAATCAAAACATGCTATAGTAATACCTCTGACTAGTGACAATTAAGTATTTCTTATTCATACTTCATAGTTGCTAACTGATAGAATGATGGAAGTGAAATAGTAGAGGATCAATTACATGCCATATATGATGCGACATTGATACTGCTAAAAGAGATACAAGTTGTGCTTTTATCATTACTTTTGATTGATACAGTTATGATAGGCATGTGCCATAATGAAAGATAGAAAGAGATCAAAGACATGATATGCATGCTATAGATAATGATCAAAATGCCAAACTAAATATGAAAGAGCAAGGTGATGTTGATTTCCTGACAGTTGACCAGTTAATACAAAATGAAATGATCAAAGATAAAAACTCATGCTCAGAAAAGATTCATGTATAAATACTATCATATATCTCTTCACAGAAAAAGAATACATACTATTGCTCAAAGTACATAAATGACATTAAATATCACTTAAGAAGTGTCTAGAGACAGTCAAAGAAGCTACAGAAATGAAGGAGAATGCTTAGAAAGGACAATAAATACCATGAATGTTGCAGTGGAACTCCTTAAAATGCAAACACTTGAAGAGGGTTTGAAACCCTAGCACATTTCTTGCATACAATGAAAAGAATCAACACAAGGTGTTTTGTTTATCATGGCCGTGTCTGAAATGGCAGGTATTATGCATTTCAGAGTGAAAACTCTTATTATAGGTTAGAAACCCTTCTTCATTTTTTACAGAAGAATAATCATGAAGTTCAGAACATGTATTTCCTAGTATGGCCGTATGTATATAATGCATTTATGTGTATTTTTGAAGAAAGCCTCATGACAAAATTTGAAGACTTCGAGTTTCATGACAGGAAAACTAGTAAATATGCTACAGAAAATGATAATGGCCTCGACCATACAGAAAGAGAAGAGTATTAACAATGCCCAGATGATAAAGGTTGAAACCCTTATATTCTTTTTGCATTTACAAAGATAGTCGAACATCTACAACAAAGAAGGGAAGAGTTACCTTCAAGTAGCAGGGAGAAGAAGAATGCCATGGCCGTGGCCTCCTTTAGGAGGGTTTTCTTTTCTTTATTAGTTGTTCTCACATTTTGCAAGAGGATTTCAACACATAGAACAAAGGTATTGTCAAAGAAATGCTACAGAAGGAGAAAGAAGGCATGTAATGGCCGCGACCATTGTTAGAGAAGCCACAGAAATAAAGAAAATGCTAGTTGAAATACAAAGATGCCATACTCACTGTTCTCTGTCACCCTTTTTCACTCTGATAAATGCAAGAAAATCATGGAGTTTGAGCTTAGAGAAGCTAGAGAGAAGCTCAAATAACCATCAAACCCTAAAGTGTTACCAAAGAGTTGTAGAGCGGCGGTCGAGTGAAAGAGCAAATGAAAATGACTTAGTGTTTAGGGTTTCTTCTCACCTTTTGTTCGAAGCTTCTTTTCTTCATTATGTTTTTTGACTTCTCAAAATAATAAATCATTGCCTTGTTGCAAACATGTGCCTAAAGTGGTGTTGTCATTGATGTCAACATATCCTTGTTACCATTGGTGTCAACTGTACCCTATACTACTATCTGTATAGATGACCGGATTGTTGAGGATATTGAGAAAATTATAGACAATCAATACATGCGGATCATACAGCTGTGTAGAGGATTGTAAGAGGCTTCTCCAGTTAAGAATTAGTAGGTCTGCATAAATTTTTGGTGAATTTATGGACTTTTGAGTAGAAGAAGCTTGTGTAGTTGTTCAGTGTTGATAGAGTGGCAAGAAGCTGGTCTAGATTGGTCTGGTATTAGCACTCTATGATTTGCGGATCTAGAGGTATGTCTAAAATGATGGTGTATTCCCTCAACTTGAGTGGTTCATGGTTTGGAGGTTCGCAAGCAATCTTTCTAGTTTGACAGTCATGGCAAATAGTGTTCTTGAGGTTCCGATGAAGGTGTAAGAGATTCTAGTGATACGGAGGAGTGTGGTTGTTCTTGTTGAATTCATTGTTCTTGTGGAGGTCTCTGGATTATGTGGCTACTGTGTTGAAGGTCCACATTGAAGGTTGAACCTGTTGTTGAAGATTTCCCCTTGAGTTTGTTGTTCTTCCATGTTCTTGGCCGACCGAATGGTTTTAGCATGCTGCGGATGATCTAAGGAGTATGTTGTGAAGCATGGTCAATTAATAGAGGAAGATTCAAGTCTTAGTTATGTTTTGGCCAATAGTGTGAAGATCCATGTTGAGATTAGCTGACCTTGTTGATCATTCCTAGGTTGATGAAGTGTATAAATATTGTTTAAGGAATTATCGAAATGTATCCTTGAATAAATGAGTTAGATCCGAAGAAAGGATCAAAGGCAGAGCAGAGCAGAAGAGGAACGAAGGAAGTATAGAGTGAAGAGTCAGTGAAGAATTTGAAGATAGGAGCAAAAGTTTTTGAGCCTTCAAAGGGACTGATTCAGGTGTGAATGTAGATACTATTTCTCAGTTCATTATCTCTATGCAAATCATAATTTCTTGTAGGTAGTGAGCCTCCTCTTGAGCAATGAGCTCTGGGCAGTGAGCCCGAAGGCATGTGCATTCTATTTTTTTAAGTACTTTTAATAGGGTATGCATTTTTATGGGTTAACACCCACCGTAGTTTTCCCCTTAACTGGGTTTTCCACGTCAAAATTCTGGTGTTATGTTTTCATACTGTTTCTTCTCAAGTGTTGATTAATGCTTTTATGTTATCATCATTAATTTGGTTGTAGAGAAGTTTCAAAAAGATAAAATATAGTGACAACTGATTCACCCCCCCTCTCAGTTGTCTAAAATATTTCTAACAATTGGTATTAGAGCCAAGTTCCTCTAAAAAGGGAGCTTAACCGCTCGAGGAAGATCCAGGATGTCGACTTACAAGAAGGATAGTCCAAGATTCAATGAAACAAATTATACTGTGTGGACGAGTCACATGGAATGCCATTTACAGTGCATGGGTGATGTCTATTGGTCAATAACCAAAGATAAGTATGAACTTCTAGAGAAAGGCGCCTCAACTCTAGTTGAACTCAAGGATGCTGAAAACAATCTTTGAGCTAAAGAAGCCTTATTGAGTGCCCTGACTGATTCAGAAATGACAAATGTTTTTGGACTAAAAACTGCTCATGAAATCTAGAAAATGTTGGAGAATCTATATGAAGGAGATAAATATGTCAAATGTGCCAAACTACAAAGTCTGAGAGGAAAGTTTAAAAATCTAAGGATGAGCGATGATGAAAACATCACAATCTACATGTAAAAGATAAATGAACTTGTATGTGGGATCAGGTGTGCCGAAAGAATTTTGGAAGAATCAGAGATTGTGGTGAAAGTGCTCAGATCTTTGCCCAATTCATACAAACATAAGGTTGTTTTTATAGAAGAGATCAAAACTGTTACAGATGTTACAAGAGAACACTTGATTGGCAAAAATTCAGCTTTTGAATTAAGTGAATTTGGTGACTCTCTTCCCGAGTTTGAATCGACATTCAAGACCAGTGTGCATGGAAAGCTAAGATATGATCCGAGTGAAGGTTCTTCCAGAAATTCAAGTAGATTTATCAAAATAAGGAAGGATATTGAAGATGATGAAAATGAGACTGTAAATCTTGAAGCTCTCATTGCCAAACAGATGCCAAGAGGATCTGGTAAGTATGAGGGGAAGTTGCCACTCAAATGTTTTGCCTATAATAAAATTGGTCATTTTGCTTCAAGGTGTCTAGAGAGGTTTTCAAAACCAAATCCTAACAGATACAAAAATCAGAAAAAATGCTATTATGTCCAAAAATCTGGAGAAGGAGTCACAGATGATGAATCTGATCATGGTGAAAATAATTGGGTGTTCATTGCTATTAAAGAAGAAGATCCAATATATACTAAATCTACTAGCTGTGCAAATGTGGAAAATACCTTGGATTCTTAGGTTGTTGATAAGGATGAATGGATGATTGATAGTGGATGCTCTCATCATATGATTAGTGACAAGAGTAAGTTTGTGAGTTTTGAAAATTATGAAGGAGGATTTGTGAAATTTGGAGACAACTCAGTTGGTAGAATTCATGTCTGAGGATCCATCTCTTTTGATGGTAAGAACAACACCAATGATGTTTTGTATGTGGAAGGATTGAAACACAATCTTCTCAGTGTTGGACAATTGGTTGACAAGGGTTATGATCTCTGGTTCAAGGATGGAAAGTACAAAATCTTGGAAAGCTCTGAAACTAAAATTGCATCTGGTACTCAAACCAAAGGTAACATCTTTCATTTAAGAATTTTAGGCAAAAGTTGTTTGATTTCTCGAATAGATCAAAGTTGGTTATGACATAGGAGGATGTGTCATGTGAATTTTGATAACATAATCAAAATAAGTTCCACTCAAGCTGTAAGAGATCTTCCAAGACTTGTGAAACCGGATAGCATGTGTAGAGAATGTCAATTGGGTAAACAAAGAAAAATTTCTTTTGAAAGTAAGGAACAAGATTCAAGTGAGAGATTGGAACTGGTACATACTGATCTCTGTGGCCCTGCCAGAATTAGGAGTGTGCAACGAGACATGTATTTCATGTTGCTGATTGATGATTACTCTCGGATGATGTGGGTAACTTTCCTAAAACAAAAATCAAAAGCTCTTGATAAATTTAAGGTGTTCAAGATGATGGTTGAGAATTAGATTGGTGGGAAATTGAAGTGTCTGAGATCTGATAGAGGTGGAGAATTCACTTCCGGTGAGTTTGATGCTTTCTGTGAAAAATATGGAATAAAAAGACAGTTATCAGCTCCTAGGACTCCTCAGCAAAATGGAGTCATGGAAAGAAAGAACTAGACCATTCAAGAAGCTACCAGGACCATGATGATGGAAACAAATGTTCGTCAAGTTAATTGGAGGGAAGCTGTGAGTACTGCTATCTACACTCTTAACCAGTTGCAGATCAGAGGAAATTCTGGTAAGACTCCTTATGAACTGTGGTTTGGTCATCCTCCTACTGTGAGATACTTCAAAGTTTTTGGTAGAAAATGTTATATCAAAAGAGATGGAAACAAGTTTGAAGCAAGAAGTGATGAAGGAATATTTTTGGGATACTCAACTCAAAGTAAGGCCTACTGGTGCTTCAACAAAAGACTGAAAAAAATTGTTGAAAGTGCTAATGTTAAAGTTGATGAAAGCAAAGAAGGACACTCCAGGTATTGCGGATATGATTCAGATGATCAAGATGAAAGTCAAAATCAAGAAAGACAAGTTTAAATCTAGACTCAGATTCAGATTGATCTGGTAACTCCAATAACTCAAGAGATTAGTACAGAAGATGAAGAACAAGTTCAAGAAGCAGAAGTTCAAATAATTCCCAAAACTCTTAGGTATGTAAGCATGCATCATCCTAAAGATCAAATCATAGGAGATAAAAACAAAGGTGTTTGGACTAGGAGAAGAGTTGCTAAAGATCAAGAAGAGATTTGTTTGATTTCAAAGATTGAACCTAAATCAATAAATGAAGCTTGCAATGGTGAAAATTGGGTGAAGGCAATGGAAGAAGAATTGTTGCAAATTGAAAAGAATCACACTTGGGATCTTGTTCCTAGACCTAAGGACAAAAATGTGATTGGAACTAAATGGGTCTTCCAAAATAAGCTAAATGAAGAAGGCGAGGTTGTAAGAAACAAGGCAAGGTTGGTATGCAAAGGCTACTCTCAAGTGGAAGGAATTGATTTTGAAGAAACTTTTGCTCCAGTGGAAAGAATAGAGGCAATAAGATTATTTCTTACTTTTTCTGCTTTCAAAGATTTTAAAGTTTATCAGATGGATGTCAAATCAGCATTTCTAAATGGAGATTTGGAGGAAGAAGTCTACATTGAACAATTGGAAGGGTTTTAGTTGTTTGATCAGGGAGACATGGTGTGTAGATTGATAAAATCTTTGTATGGTCTCAAGCAAGCTCCAAGAGCCTGGTATGCTAGATTGGATAAGCATTTGCTTGAGATAGGATTTAGCAAAGGAACTACTGATAGTAATCTATACTTCAAGATTCATCATGAGGATATTCTAATTGTTGAGGTCTTTGTTGATGATATCATTTTTGGTGGAAATGATTGCATGTGCAAAACATTTGCTGATTAGATGAAAAGTGATTTTGAAATGTCAATGTTTGGTGAGATAAACTTTTTCCTAGGTCTACAAATTGTTTAAACAGATAAAGGTATCTTCATATCTCAGTCTAAGTATGTGAACGAATTGTTGAAGAAGTTTGGAATGGAAGAATCAAAAATAGTAAGTACTCCTATGAAAACTAGATGTAAGTTGAGCAAAGATGATGACTCTCCCAAGCAAATCAGAAAAGGTATAGGTCAATGATTGGAGGATTACTTTATCTAACTCAAACCAGACTAGACATCATGAATATAGTTGGACTTGTTGCTAGATTTCAAGCTGATCCAAAAGAATCCCATGTTATGGCAGTCAAAAGAATTTTTAGGTATCTCAAAGGGACAATTGATTATGGATTGTGGTATCCAAAGGACAATGACTTCACTCTTCATGCATATTCAAATGTTGATTGGGCAAGAGATGTTGATGATAGGAAAAGTACTAGTGGTGGTGCATTCTTCTTGGGAAGAAGATTGGTATCTTGGACGAGTAAAAAACAAGAGGCAATTTCTCTGTCCACTGCAGAGGCAGAGTACATAGCAACAACAACTAATTGTTCTCAAGTTCTATGGATGAAGCAAATGATAAAGGATATCAGAGTTGTTTTTGATGAGCCAGTCATAATTTTATGTGACAATTCAAGTGCTATAAGTATCTCAAAGAATCCAGTGTTACATTCAAAGACAAAGCATATATCCATCAAGTTTCATTTCTTGAGAGAGAAGGTAAATGAGAATGAAGTCAAGTTGGAGTTTGTGTCTTCAAAGGATCAGATTGTAGATATTTTCACTAAGCCTCTTCCCAAGGATACTTTTGAGTATCTCAGAGAGAAGTTAGGGGTTATTACCCCTCCTGATCAGAACTAAGATGCACTAAAGTGCATCAGTCCGGTGGAATTCACATTCATATCTTGTGATCCAGATTGATGTCAAGGAGGTACTACTCCAAGGGGGAGTAGTCAGTATGCAGATTTTGGGATTAGTCTGAAGAAAATAGGAGGAAAAATAGCAAATATGTGCCCTTTTCCATTGATGTCAAAGGGGGAGAGAAGTCATGTGAAAAACTAGTTGCTAGTGTAAGGGGGAGCTGTAAAGGAAGAAATTGTAGAAGTCAGAAAGGAAAGGGGGAGAAATTTCTATCTTGATGGTTGAATTCAGTTTTTCACATCATATGTTGCCATCAATGACAGGGGGAGATTGTTGCAAATATGTGCCTAAAGTGGTGTTGTCATTGATGTCAACATATCCTTGTTGCCATTGGTGTCAACTATACCATATACTACTGTCTATAAAGAGGACCAGATTGTTGAGGATATTGAGAAAATTATAGACAATCAATACATGCAGATCATATAGCTGTGTAGAGGATTGTAATAGACTACTCCAATTAAGAATTGAGAGGTCCACACAAAGTTTTGGTGAAGTTATGGACTTATGAGTAGAACAAGCTCGTGCAGTTGTTTAGTGTTGACAAAGTGGCAAGAAGCTGGTTCGGATTGGTCTGGTATTAGCACTCTATGATCTGCAGATCTAGAGGCATGTCTGATATGATGGTGTGTTCCCTCAACTCAAGTGGTTCATGGTTTGGAGGTCCGCAAGCAATTTTTCTAGTTTGACAGTCATGGAAGATAGTGTTCTTGAGGTTTCGGATGAAGGTGTAAGAGATTCTAGTGATATGGAGGAGTGATGTTGTTTCTGTTGAATTCATTGTGCTTGTGGAGGTCTCTGGATTGTGTGGCTACTGTGTTGAAGGTCTGCATTGAAGGTTGAACCTATTGTTGAAGATTTCCCCTTGAGTTTGCTGTTCTTCCATGTTCTTGGCCGACCGGATAGTTCTAGCATGATGCGGGTGATCTAAGGAGTATGTTGTGAAGCATGGTGAGTTAATAGAGGAAGATTCAAGTCTCAGTTATGTTTTAGCTAATAGTGTGAAGATCCACGTTGAGATTAGCTGACCTTGTTGATCATTCCAAGGTTGATGAAGTGTATAAATACTTGTTGAGGAATTGTCGAAATGTATCCTTGAACAAATTAGTTAAATCTGAAGAAAGGATCAAAGGCAGAGCAGAGTAGAAGAGGAGCGAAGGAAGTATAGAGTGAAGAGTCAGTGAAGAAGAATTTGAAGATAGGAGTAGAAGTTTTTGAGCCTTCAAAGGGACTAATTCAGGCATGAATGTAGATGCTATTTCTCAGTTCATTATCTCTGTGTAAATCATAATTTCTTGTAGGCAGTGAGCCTCCTCTTGAGCAGTGAGCTCGAAGGCATGTGCCTTCTATTTTCTTAAGTAATTTTAACAAGGTACACATTTTTGTGGGTTAACACCCACCGTGGTTTTTTCCTTAATCGGGTTTTCCACGTCAAAATTCTAGTGTTATGTGTCCATATTGTTTCTTCTCATGTGTTGATTAATGTTTTAATGTTATCATCATTAATCTAGTTGTAGAGAAGTTTCAAAAAGATAAAATATAGTGACAACTAATTCATCCCCCCTCTCAGTTGTCCAGACTATTTCTAACATGCCTTGTCTAAAAATGTTGATGGGGATCAAGACATTAAGTGGTATATCCCTAACAATCATGGTTAAAAGGGCCAACACGAATGTATTTCTTGCATATTGTTCTAAGTCAAAGTGTAATCGATGATTATAGAGTAAGTGTTTATGCCTTGCATCAAATGATTAAACAAAGACTTGCTTCATTAGTGTCGACTATTATAGTCGAAATTCCCTATGCCTTGTCTCCTTCCAAGTCAAAAGATTCCTTGTAATGTAATAACTAATAACATGCAAAGTGACCGAATATGGTCAAAAGGAGATGTTCTTTATGCCTTACAGATGCAGCCAAAGACAAGAATATATATAAAGACAAAAGAGATTGAAGGTGGCAGGGTTTGACTTTTTGTTTTTTATCATTGCATGATAAAGAATCTAGAAGGTATTTTTTTGCATGAGGATGCATATGGCAAAGTGACTTAGGATTTTGTTTTGCATGGTGAAGATATATGGCAGTAAGGCTATTATGCATTGTGGATGGGGTGATAAGGTAGAGATGGATTTTTATTTCCTCCTTGATACAAATTGGAGTCATAAGGGCTTGTGGTATTATGACTAAGTATTTTTATGCATTTTTGATAATGTATTTGGAGTGATAAGGATATATTTTTACCTATGAGGCATATTGACATGCAAGTGGATATATTTTTTCTCACAAGGAGATTTAAGGGATTGTTATTTTCTCCTAGGTCCTAATTTTGGCTCAAATCATGCAAATTAGGCAATTGTAATGGGAGATATAAGGTGCTATTGTATTGATTTATATATGCATGGAGTATAAATGCAAAGGAGGCATAAAGATTACTATTTTTTCTTTTTCCTTGTATTTACGAAGATGAAATATGGTGCATGGGCTAAATATGCATGACATAACCTGTGTATGCATGGAGAGATAAGAATGTTAGAAGAGAATGCCATATGCATGCATGATGTCCTCATTTGTTTACGCATCAATTTTGAGGCATTATGATATTATATTCATGCAAGGGAGTTGTAAGGGGGTATTTTTATCTTTTCTCTCATTTTTGCATGATTATGCAAATTATAAATGTAAGACAAATAATAAAGTAATACCATCATAAATTACTTTATTATTTTTCCCACATTCCTAAAATCATGCAAAACTAAGAGAAGAATATAATTGAGGCTTTTGGAGGCTTTTTGCATGTTTTTGAGCCATTTTTAGAGGGTTTGGTCAAACACATGGAGAAGACCAAACTGGAGCTATTTTTGCTTGATTTGTGGTAGTTTGAGCCCTTATTTTTAGGGACTTTTAAATTTGCTCATGGATCACCTTGGAGGACTTATTTTTAGAGGCAGTTAGCTGTAGTTCTTTTTTGCATGCCTCTTAGTGAGAGCAAAGCTATATATTGTAAAGAAAAACTTGTTTTTGCTAGTTTTTGCCTTTTTACTCTTTTACACTTTAGAGAGAGAAAAAGGTCTTGTAGCTCATTACTTTTGACAGTTTTATAGAGAGATCATAGTAGGTTACAGGTTCAATTTCTTTGTTCTCATGCAATTTTTCCTTTGTTATTTGAAATCAAGTAGTTGCCTTTCCATTTAATGCAAATTGTATGAAGTGATTTGATAAAATTTTACTGTGTTTAATAATCAAAACCTTCAAAATTATTGTCTCACTATTACTTGAAGCATTAAGAATAGTGTTATTACAGGTCTTAGGTTGTGTTAATGAAAACAATCCTTTTCGTGTTGTGAGAAATCCTTTTCCTTCATAAAAGCCTATTTTCAAGCCTTCCTTAGAAATACTTTTGTGATATTTATGCCAAGATTGGATTGTGTGAGTGAGATTTCTAAGTTCTATTTTGAACTAGATTGCACATTTTCCATCCATATTAGGTGCATCACCAAATTTTTACAGTTTTATCTCCTTATAGTTTCCTTCTTTCCCTTTTCCAAAACAAAAAAATATACATTCTAATAGAATATTTTAAGGCAACCAACCCACAATCTGGAGGTTCAAGCTCACTATAGGTCACCCACAGCCTGAGTTTGTCCCCATGTTTCAAAGGATTGCAGAGTTTCACAGCTTTGCATAAGGGTGCAATCCTCATCGACAACAATAACAAAGGGCATTCTTTCTTCTCTGCTATACACAAGATCATATGGAGATGTTCCAATAGATTGTTTAGGTGTAATTCTATTATTCCATAGAGTTCTTTTCAAATGATTATGCCATTGTCTTTTTTGTTCTGACCCAATTCTTCTGATAATCCTTAACAAATTCTTGTTTGTTGATTCAACAAGCCCATTCCCCTATGGATAGTAATTTGATGATGATTTCAAATATATTCCATATTTTAATGCAAATTGGGTTACACCCATTCCAGTAAATGCCTTAGAATTATTTGTGATAATAGTATCTAGGATGCCGAATCTGGTTATGAGGTTTTCCAAAAAAATTATAACCATAGACTCAAATGCTTCTTTTGATGGGATAGCCTTTGACCATCTAGTGAAGTAATCTTTAGCAGTCAATGTGTACTTATGTCCCTTACTTGATAATGGATATATGACTCCTATAAAGTCCAATCGCCATTGTGCAAAGGGATGCTCAATTATAATGGGCTTTAAAGGAATTGGTGCTTTCCTTTTTCTTCCCACATAGAATTAACAATTTTGACAGTTTCTTGACCATTTGTATGTGTCTGTGAATAATTGTGGCCAATAATATCCTGCTCTTATTATTTTGATAGTTGATGTATGTGCTGAATACATTTGTCCTCCAAAAAAGCCTTCATGAAATTACTTTAGTATTATAGGGAGCTCACTCTCATTCACACATCTTATAATAAGATTCCATTAAAAATTCTTTTGAAAAGAATACCTTCAAATATTCAACATGAGGATGCCTCTAGTCTGAAATCCCTTCTTTTTGTCAAATTCAATTTTTTTTGGAAATGTTCCGATTTGCAGAAAATCAATCTTATTTTACAACCAATTGGTACTTTAATCTTCCTCAATGCTCAAACATGTTTCCTCTTGTTCTAAAAAATTTTTAGCTTGAGAATTTAAGTTGTTTGATATTTCTATATCTTCTGCAAGGTGCTGACACAAACCTCTACCTAATTTTGTTGGTTTTATCTCAACATCATATTCTAGGATTTTTTTTATCCAAGAAACTCTTTTTTCACTATCAAAAATGAATTCTCTTACCCCTGGGTGTACGATCATGGCTTTAATATTATTGTATGAAATCATAGCTCTAAAATTTTAAACCCTTTTAACAATGCACATACTTGTTTTTCTATAAAATTGGCTATAATGATGTTATTTATAAGATCTTTGAAGGCAATATCCATAGCTCTTTAAAAAGTGGCTTCTGCATTTGATAGTTCAAAAGGCATGTTTTTTATAAGCAAAGTTCCTCATTTTGTAGTAAATGTTATTTTATATTGGTCTTCTCCTTTTGCTAATATTTGATTGAAACCTGAGAACCGATCCAACATTGAAAACATATCAGCTCCTGCCACTGTTTGGAGGATTTGATCCATTGAGGGTAATGGATAATGATCTTTAAATGAGGCCTCATTAAGGTCTCTAAAATCCATGTGGACAAGCAGATCTCCCCATTTTTCTTTCTCACTGGGACTAGATTTGAAACCCATGCTGAATATTTGAGTAGGTATATCGAACCTACTTTTATTACTTTATTGAGTTCATATTTCATCATTGGCTCTATTCTTGGGTTTATCAGCCTTTGCTTCTATCTGTGTAGCTTGATTTCTAGCCAAATTTCAATAGTATGCTGCATTATTTTCTCGTCAAAGCCTTTCAATTCCTCATAATTCCATGTCATTATTTTATCATATTTTGCACAAAGCTGAACAAAATTTTCTTCTTCCTTTTTAGTTGATATAGTTGCCAACCTTAGTGTCTTACCTGGAGCTATTTGAATTTCTTTGTAATCTTTCTCATTTGCCTCAATGCTTCTTTTGTTTCTTTTTGCACCATCTGGGCTAAATAGTCCTTCTAATGAAATCACCCCTCTTGGAAACTTATTTCATTTTAGTTACAAAACTTGTTTATCATAAGCTTCTTGAATCTTTAGGGATAATTCTTCTACAAATTCTCCATATTGTTGAATGAATTGCACTATCTGTTCATCACTTTCAAACACCATCCAATGTTCATCATTATCAGAAACAGTTGGCTTGATGATGATTTTGACTACATCTTCATTTTTTAAAATCTTATTTACTAGATCAAACTGGTAGCCTATCAATGCTACTCTATCTGCTTTTGAATTTTCTCTCCTAGGGATTGTTATATTTATTGCATCAAAATATTCCAACAAGTCCCACACTCAGTGTTTATAGGCTTTCATTAAAGAATTTTTTGTAGTACATAAGTATCTTACTTGTTTTTTGATTAATTCTGAATCTCCATATACCTGTAGCATCTTGATTCCTTTATCTTGAGCATATTGTAGGCCACAAATTAGGGCCTCATATTCTTTTATGTTGCTGGTACAATTGAATTGCAACCTATAGGCCTAGAGATATTCACCTTTTTTAGGGGATATCAAGTAGACTCCTACACCAACTCCATTTCTAATGTTGGTGCCATCAAAATATAACTCCCATATTCCATTTAAGTTCTCAGTCCACATAGTTATCTTTGGGATGAGTAATGCTTCTTCATTAATCATATATATTCCTAGCTCAGTTTCCTCAAATAATTGACAATCTTTCAGAACTTGATCTTGGTCAGTCATAGACCATCATGATCTTCATCATTCATTCTTTCAGCAGAGTGAATTTCTTCCTCATTCTCAAGAGAATTTGGTCCACTATCAATTATATAGGATTTGATTATTTGGACTAAAAATTGGTAACTTATTTTCTAGATGATACATTCTCAGAGGTTCAGAAGCAATCTTCATTCTTGTTCCATGCCTAGTTTTTAAAAACATATGGCTGCAATCTAATGACAAATATCCTCCTATTTTAGCAATGAAATCTTTGGAAAGGTAGATTGCAAATGTAGTTGGGAGTTCTATGATATATAATTCTTGTAGAATCTCCATATTTGGGAAATCATGCAAGTATATTGGGATTTTAATTAGTCCTATTGCATTGATGGTGGGACCATCCAATTGGACAACCTTTTTGTCTATAGCTTGATATTCAAGTTCTAGTGCATCAGCAATCCTTCTAGGCATCACATATTTGCTAGAACCTGAATCAACCATACAATTGTGAATCGGTTTATCCTTGAACATTAATGTTAGATAAAATGGTTTTGGTTTGACAATGCTAACCTGTTCTCCTAAAATTTGTAATACAATAGGCTATTTTGGAAGATTTTCATCTTGTTTTGGAAGATTTTCATCTTGACAATGCTTGAATTTGCTGGATTGCTTTTGCCTTTTAAGAGGTTCTTCTAATGATTTCATCTAGTTAGGAATTGAAAGAACCTCCCACAAAGGCATATTGATTGTAGATTTCTTGAGTTTCACCACAATGTTAAAGGAATATGTCGAGTTCATAGGTATTTTAACATTGGGTGGCCATCCCATCTTAAGTTTCTCTATTAATGGATGATAGGCATTAACTTTCCTTAGATTACCAAATTGTTTCATTTCTCCTTGTTCCTTTATCTTTTCTAGTCGCACAAAGGTGACTACTAGAGATGAAGCCATTGGTATCCCCATGATAGGTATTATTTGGTCCTTCTGCTGGTTAGACTCTAGTGGCTTTGGTTACTTCTCTTTACCTTGCTCCTCTATTGCTTTCTTCTTTGACCTAGTCAAATAATTTGACTGAACCCAGTTTGTATTTGTACTTGGTGCTAGTTGGTTGATCATATAAGTGTTAGATTGTTCCCAAGAGACTAAAATTTGTTCCTATAGCAATATTATTGGATCAAATGGACCTTTTGATTGCTTCTCATTAACATTATGTTCCTCATAAGAAGAAAACTTCTGACCCCGCGTCTTAACAGAAGAGACGAAGGTATAAAGCTCTGGTTGCAGAGTGTACCATTGAACTGGTTCCTCTACATAATTATTTTGTACTGCCATCATATCCATAGTAGGATTTTTGAGGAAATTTGTTGAATTGGCATTTCAACTGGTACAATCTAGTTTTGTAGCGAAGAATGTGGATAGATTTTAGACTAATAAAGTATTCTTTACACATAGCCTTGATTATTCTGCAAGGGTTTAGGGGATTGATTTGATTGATAGTAGCCATTTCTTTGATAAACTTGAGATTGTTGATTGTTATCATATGTTGACCTTTGATAATTTTTCTGTCTTTTAAGATTTGTTACATTGTTAGACATATTCCTGAGCAATCCCTTCATTTCATCTATTTCTGAGGCAGGTGGCGGATCAACAAAATTATATTTTGGAATAGTATTTTGAGTTGGTTTTACAATTATAGTGGGTGGTGGAGCTTGTAGGTGCTTTTCATAAGAAAGGGACATCACATTTTGCATATTTACAATTATAGGCATGGGAAATCTAGGTGCCAACCACCCTATTTGTATGAGATCATTTTCTAATGTAGAAACAATTTAATAAGCTCTTGGGAGGGTGTTCCCTCCCCAATTTTTATCATTACTTCAATTTTTGAATTTATAGCCTTTAGATAAAAAATAGAGGCCATACATGGGGTGGGCAGATTTCAGCTAAAACAATTTGCCAACTTTTTTCAAATATGTTGTTGAAGTCGTCCAACATTTTAGTCGGGGCCCTTTTTATAGTCTTTAGTTGTTCCAAAAGTGTTGTTGCATCACCCTTTTCTTTAAATATGTTGAACAATGCATGACCAAGCTGGTCCCAATCCACTATTGAATGTGCAGCTATAGAATGATACCAATCTAGAGCCTTTCCTATGAATGAAGTAGCTAGAAATCTTAAGGTAATATTTTCTTCAATGATATTATGAACTGTACTATGATTTACTATATCATGAAGATGCTTAGTTGGATTAGAAAAATTTTCTCCACTTTATTGAGGTAGTGAACATAACACAACATCAGGAATAGTTCCCCATACATTAGGTTCAATAGGTGGAGATAAATGTCTGCATGTACTCCACATGGGGAATATTCTAGGTTGTGGGAGGGCCATATGAATATTTTACTGACTAATTTGTGATGGGATTTTAGTCACCGAAATATTTTTCCTTGGAATAAATGTAAGAGTCCCTGAGGAACTAGACTATTTAGATTAGCTTTGGTTGTTGATCTAGTATGAACTCCAGAGGACATATTTTAAAAATTTTGGGTTTAAGCAAAGTCACCAAGTAATTTTTAATTCTCAATCTTATGTTATGGAATTAATGGCCCTAACTAGGTGAATCTTTTGAAAGCTTTTGAATTCTAATCAGGTGATTGTGGATTCGAGTCCCATTGGGCATGCCAAAAACTGTTGATGGTCTTTTGATGCTTGAGGGATTGCACCTCACATGTACACTACTCAATACTATCAACAATTGAAAGAAGTGACGAGGGTGACAAACACAACTTGACCTTTTCAATCTCCAGATGAGGGTTGTTTCCCTATCTCTTAGGCTTCCAACAAGATTGTAGGAAAAGAGAAAAGAACATAAGAAGGAAATGATCTAGACACTAAAAAAAGCCATAAGTCAAATGGAATATTCCCTACAATTAGATCATAAGAGTATAAATCATGATAACATAGTCAATAAGGATCCACATATACGACATAAACAAGCAATATTACAGAGACAAAGTATAATGAATCAAGATTACAAAATCCATAGCTTCACTAATCAGGGTCATGATATTACTTATGAATGAAAATGTAGGTTACATGTATGATCTAGAGACACAATCATAAAGGTCACTTATATCTAACTACAAAGGAAAAGGAGAAAACCTTTCTTTCTTCACATCAGGCCCAAGCTTAGCTCAACTATTAAAATAAAAAAAAGTTCTCCTTTACTCTTTACAAAGAAAACTCTTTTATAGCCAGAAAGAAAAATATCGCCCTTCAGGGAGTAGATGACATTAATTAAAGAAGATTAATGGGGAGGCACCCAATATTCAACAAAATCCTTTTTCATTAACTCTCTCACGCGCTTGATGAAGATTCGACACACTTTGATTATTGCCCATTCGTAGAGAGTAATGACCATTACTCTAGTGACAGAGGGAGGTCTTTCTTTTTGTTATCTATTTTGTTTATAAATAAAACCTTCCTTTTATTTGATGGCAATTCTTATTTTTTTATATTACCATCACGGGACATTGGATGAGGAATATGATCTAGAAGATCATGGGGCTCACAGGGCTTTACAACTTAGCTTCTGAAGCTTTCAACTTAAACACTTGTGATAATGCAACGTAGTTGCTACTTTTGCTACTGTTATCGCTTGGGCCTCACCTCATAGAAACCTTTTCCTTGCTGATGACATTAGTCATTCCAATGCTGAGTTCCAAGGGGCAATAGCGCTCTTTCAAAACTTTCTTCACCTTCAGTGAGACGTGAGCGATGCCAACCATGTGATGAACTTTATCCAAGATGATCCAATGGCCATGATAAAATGACTCCTTTTCCACTCATGTGAGGGATGGTCACTTGCACAATCATCCTACCAAGAAAGAAAAGACCGATGGAAAGAAAGGGCAAATATAAGCGAATGAAAAATATGAACCATCATAAGCCTACAATATTTGCTTGAGAAAAAGAAATAAATATTGAAATAATATTTCGGCCGCCTGTAGTGGAAAATACACTACAAGCACCACACCTCATGGGAGTTTTTTCACATGATTTTGTAAACCATAGATGGTTTCCATTTTTCCAGAAGTTTATAAATTTAGAGCTTGAGTAGTTTTTATTGTGAGAGTTTGTAGGTACACAAGTGTTACTATAATTACTCTATGTTTAAATGATGGTGTACTACTCCTATAAAGACTTGCGTTGTAAGTGTATTATAATACTATGTTGATTTGATAATACATTGTGTAATTTTTGGAGTGTGGGCTTTTTCTCCCAAAAGGGTTTTTGTCACATAAATCACTATGTTATGGTTTATTGTTTATTTCTTATTTCTATGTGTTTCTCTATTTTATGTAATAATTTTAGATCATATTTGAAGTTATTTGCATAACACTCCTCTCAAAGATTAGTGTAGGAATCTATTTCTGTATACCTTGCTTCCTTACAAGTGGTAACATAGCCTAGCCAATTTTGGTTCTAGTTGTTGGGTAGAAGATTTTTTGAGCTAATCTAGTTTGACTGGGATCTAATGTAGAAGGAGAACTTTGTGATCTTTATTGTAGGAAGTAAAGATGACAAGCACATTAGGGAGGATTGAGGTGGAAAATTTTTTGGGCACAAATTTTGAGATGTGGACTTGTTGAAGATGGAAAATTTGTTAATATATAGTGATATGTGGGATGCTATTGATGAATTTTTTTAGAGACCTATGGATGCTACTTTGGTTGCTAAGTATTATTTTATGGACCATAAAGCCAAAGTCTAATTAGATTGTGTCTTGTAGATTCTATTCTAATTAATGCCCATGAAGAGCCCACTTCGAAGCAATTATGAAATAAGTTGGGTGAGATATATCAAGCCAAATATTTAGTGAACAATATGTTCTTGAGGAATAAGCTCTATTCCTTAAGGATGGAAGAAGGTGGACAAATTCTAGACCACCTAGAAGCATTTAACATATTGGTGGCTTAGTTGAACTCTATTGGTGTAAAGATGGATGAGGAAGAAAGATGACAAACTTTGTTGTGTTCATTGCCAAACTCATGTGACAACCTTGTCATGGCTATTGGGAGTACTTCTATTGTTTTGAAAGTAGAGGATGTTGTTGGCTCTTTACTTTTTGAAGAAATTATGAGGAAGGTCTCTTTGAATGCAAAAGAGGTACTAAGTGTTCAAAGAAGACCAAAAGAAAGAGGTAAGAAGAGTGATAAGAAACATGATAAATCCAAGTCCAAGGGGAGATCAAAATCTCCTGGTAAGTCCAAGGTTATTTTTTGGAACTATAGTAAGCTTGATCACTTTCATAAGGAGTGCAAAGACGAGAAGAAAAAGAAGAAGAAAATTGATTTTGATTATGAGTCTAAGATGGAAGATGGTGATGCATTAATTGTAGCCTTGGCCACTTGTGTATGTAAGAATGCATGGTTGATTGACTTGGGTGCATATTTTCACATGACCTCTAACAAACATTGGTTCAATAAGTATGAAAATACAAAGGTGGTAAGGTGTACTCGAGTGATAATTCTTATTTAAATATTGTTGGCTGTGGTAGTATTCAGATAAAAATTTGATGGTAGAGTTAGAAGATTTGATGGTACCTTGCATATCCCAAGATTAGCACATAATTCGTAATTTGTGAGAAAACTAAAAGATCAGGGTGTGCATGTTCAATTTTTTGAAGCAAGTGTTAAAATGGTGAGAGGTGCTATGGTGATTGCTAGAGGTAGTATAATGGGAACTTTGCTTTATCTCGATATATGCACTATTGAGTGCAATAGTATTTATATTAAAAATAAGTCTATGACTACTTCTTTGGAAAAAGAGTTGGTTTCCTCTTTAGCGGATGGTTTTGGATTTTGGGTACTTAAGGGCACTATTTATACTAAATCTAGAATTACCTGTAGAGAAGACTATGTTATGGCAGTAGAGATCAAGAAAATAGGAGAGAAGGGTCTAAGGACTTTGAAAAATAAGAACACTATTGAAGGCCCTTCAGATTGTAATCTTGAATTTAATTTCTATGAGCATTTTATTTATGAAAAATAAAAGTGTGTTCAGTTTTACTCAAGTTCTCACAAATCTTTTGGTATTTTGGATCTTATTCATTCTAATGTGTTTGGTCCTATTGATGTTCCTTCCATTGCAAAGTCTATTTATTATGTTTCATTTATTGATGACTATAGAAGAAGGACATGAGTTTATTTTCTAAAGAGTAAATCCAAAGTTTTCAGTCAATTTAAAGAGTTTAAAGCAATGGTTGAGTTGTAGACTAGAAATAAACTAAAATATTTAAGAAATGATAATGGTGCTAAATATCGCTCTAATGATTTTGATAGATTATGTAAAGATTGTGGCATACAGAGACAAAAGATAACTTTGTATTCTCCTCAGCAGAATGGAGTTGTAGAAAAAATGAATATGACATTGATGGAGAAGGCTAGGAGTATGCTTAGTGGTGCTAGTCTAAAAGATTTTTTTTGGGATGAAGCTGTCCTATATCAACTCTTGTGGATAAAATGCCTATAGAGGTGTGGTTAGTTCACAAGCCTTCATTGAGACATCTTAGAGTTTCTGGTTGTGAGGCATATGCACATGTCCCAAGGGAGAAGCAAACAAAGCTAGAGAACAAAGATGCAAAATGTATCTTCATCGGTTACTGTAGAAACCTAAAATTGACCATTACCTTTCAACATTATCTTACATCACCTTGTGACATATTTTCCTCTAGGTCCCTTTCATGACCCCTTCCATCATTCCCATTAGTTAAATAAATTATATTTATTTAACTAATCCCTTTGATCATATATCCTCCTCTTACACCAAATTAAATAAATCTTATTCATTTAATCCTATTTTTCCTCCACCATCTAATTTAAATAAATCAAATATTTATTTAAATGCCACATGTCTCTCATAATTTAAATAATTTTATTATTTAAATAATTTATCCCCACTCACATCCTATTTTTAACCTCCTTAAATGTGCGTCATAAGCACTTCATCTCCAAAAATCAATTATAAAATCCCATTTCCCCCACTCCCATCTTTATTTTAGTTACCTGCCATCCTCATTGAATAAGAGTCATAACCACTAACTTCAACTTTCAATCATATCCATCCACCTCACACCTCACCCTTCTAATCTTGGCCATCCATTTGATTCCTTCTCAAACTATAAATTGAGCTCTCATTTCAATTTCAAGCTCCCGACAATCTTTCATGTGCACGTTCATATTATCATTCTCAATATATTTTACTTCTATTTCATCCAAGTTATGCTGGTTTTGTGAGAAGTCCACATTGTATGATCAACAAGACAAATCCAATGGAGCTTGGGTGCACTCCATTCCATCCTATCAGAAGTCTAAATTTGTGCAAGGGTTAAGGTATTATTATATTGTTTTATCTTTATGTTATTTCCTTGCATGATTTCTAGGTCTTCATTTTTGCATGCCCAGTTTTAACCCCATTTTTTGGCAAGATTTGTAAGTTTTTGTTGCATATTTGAAGGCATTTTGGTTAAGATCTGGGGGGTCACCTGTTACATACGGCCTTCTATGTTGAAATCAACCCCTCCATTCAGTCCAAAGTAGATTGTAGGTGAAAAAAGACATAAAATACTATATATTGGAACTTGTAATTTTTTGACTTTTTTTGAATTTTTGCCCCCTCACAGGGCCGTACCGTATGGATCCATACGACTTGCGTAGGTGGGCTCTGCTATCAAAAGTATTAAAAATAAAATAAAAATTAAAAAATCAAAAAAATATTTCACAAATTTCATTAAGAGTTCTAATAGTTTTAAAAAACTTTTGAAATCCCCTCAGGCCGCTCCTCCGCCTCCCCCTACCTACCTGTTGCGCCACCACCTGCCCACCACTCCGTCTTCTCTTCCCCTCACCTCCTTCAAAACCATGCCTACCCCCACTCCTGCCTTCTCTCCCTCCCTCCCACTGCCTCCCCCTACTTGCCCCCCCACTCTACCTTCCCTCCCTCTGCCCTACTTCCTGTTGTTCCCTCCCTCCACTAACCCTCCACCCCCCGCCCTCTCTTTGCCCCTGCCCCCGCTATCCCTTCTCCCCACCAATCACCTGTTATATGCCTTCTCCCCACCACCATCCCTTCTCCCCTTCCTGACTCACCTGTTATATGCGCTTTAATGTTTCATGTTTATTTTCATATTAACATTATTGTTAGCATTTTAGTGTTCATTGTTTATCTTAACTCACTGTTTAACCTTTGCATGTGAACAAGTACCTATAACTACTAGAGGTTACATAAGCCATCAGGAATTTCACTTAACCACAGTTTAAAAACCCACAGGTGACCAATTTTAAACTTGTTGTTAGTTGTTTACTAACCACTAGGCAGTCCCCCCATCCTTTAAACATGCTAAAATAGGCATTTTTTCAAATTGTCATAACTTTTGCAAAACATGTCAGATTTTCACGAAATTGGAAGCGTTGGAAAGATGGTTCACCCAGATTCATAGAAATATAGGCATCATCAATAGATTCAGCCTAAAAAAATAGGTATAATTTCTTACATTCAACACTGGCTTGTAAACTTTGTTTCATCATTACTTTTGCAAAACTCAATGAAATTTGACAATTTTTTAAAAAAGTGCTTAGAATTTCACATAGAATATACTCATTGGATCTATTTTTTTGTATTAGCTCATTATTTTCATATTTTATCAGATTTATCTTTTTTAGCCAAACGCTTATTTTGTAGCTTTTGCATGGCAAAGATCAAACTATTGAAACCGGTCACAAATTGTTGCAGATTCAGTTGCCAAAGAAGAAACCATTGAAACTACTAACAAGTTACTGTAGATTTTTTAGTCAAAGACATCTTTTTATCACTAATCTAGGCACTTAGTTTAATCTAGGGGGATAGTAATTGAACATTGTTTTCTTTGTCTTTAGATTTTGAAAAGGGTGTATGCTCTCTCCTCACACTTTTTGGTGACCTTGGAGATCAAAAACCCCTTCATTATCCTTGTGTTTATTTGTTCAATCCTAGGGACTTTATCTCACTATGCTCTCTCCTTGCGCTTTGTGCAAGCTTGGGGATCAAAAGTGAATAGTGTTCCTTCCCTTTAGGAGGCTTGCTAGGGGATTTCATCACCCCTAGGGATGACCTCAACCACGTGTTCTGGCAGGGTATATCAAAGGGGGGAGAGTGAAAGCTATACCTCAATCTAGTCACGTAGTCATTGGGACAACCTTGGGGCCCCAAGTGAATCTGAACACAAGGTGACGTGGTTGTTGCTTAACTACTTATGCCACATCCCTTCAACGAGCTAGTGTTCACAAACTTGGGCCTCATTATACCTCATGTCTTTGGAGGACTCCCCTAGAAGCTTGTAAAGCCTAGTTAAGACCCTTTGATCGTCATATCCTAAAGTGCATCGTTGTAGCAGGGGGAGAAGAGCTCACACTATTACCTCCATTGTTTGAGATGGAATAAACTTTGGGCAAGACTTTAGTCTCCAAGGTAAGGGGTGTAAGGTGGTACATGACCTTGCATTCCATATTTATCCAAGAAATGGTAAATGGTATCAAGGGGATGGAAATCACCATTATCTAATAGTGGAGATTGAAGTCGCACCTAAGAGAGTCCATGGGACATGACACTCCTACTTGAATAATTCTAGGTTTGTTCATGTGCTTGGCATATTTTCCTTGTGCAATACCAATAAAAGCCACTTTAGCCACAAAGCAATTCTCACCAATTTCCTTGTTAAGTCAAGTCAACCATTGTGTTTGTTTTTCTTGCCAAAAATCCCAAAAATCCAAAAAAAACCAAAAAATCTCAAAATCCAAAAAAACCAAAAACTCCAAAAAAAATATCTCAAAATCCAAAAAAGCCCAAAAAATCTCAAAATCCAAAAAAGCCCAAAAAATCTCAAAATCCAAAAAACCCAAAAAATATTAGCGTAAAATAGTAACCTCAAACAATCCCATATCATTGATTTTGGACTTGTGAGTACCTATCCATCTCTTGGCCAATCAATCCACCTTTGGACCTCAACTTTGTCAACCTAATTAGCCATCAATTTGCCATACTATCCAATTTGTCAACCAAGTCATCAATCAAATCCAAAACTTACCTAAGCCTAGCCTAGATCCTTTTATCATTCTTTTTATCCTATCTTGCCTTGTCTACTCCAAGTGGAAAGGTCATCATTGTCCCTCTCCTTGATTAGGCATCTATCAACCCTAAGTAGTGAAGATAATCCCATCTTTATCCATAACAGAAGGTCTAAGTGAGTCTTGAGCTCTTTTGGTTTTATCCTATCTTATCATCATATCTTGGTCAACCCACATCATCATTATATCCTTGGTGTCCTCCCTATCATTATCTTGGTTGTCAATCTCATATCCTAGTAATATTCACATCTTTGTCATTATCTTCACATCTTTTGGTCTAAATCTTGTCACTTAAGGCCTTATCAAAGACATAACCAAGTCCATATCTTTCATCTTAAGGTCACCCTATTTATGCCCATTACAAGACCACAAGCTAAAAGAAACATGGAGCAATCCCAACAAGAATCACATCAACAAGACCAATCTCATCAAGAGTCCACTTTCCAAAAGTTCCCATCACACTTGGAACCTAATTTTCGTCTTGCAACCGAAATGCCCACCAACTCATACATACCTGAGGCTTATAGGGACATTGTTAAACCATCATAAAATTCTATATATCAACAAGGATTTGATAATCCTATGCAAGAACCTCACAAGTCCAAACTCAATCCTCATCACACTACAACAAATCCCTATAATTAGATCCTTTTTTGGCTCCATTTTTTGCTTCCACCCACTATTTTAATGTATTTTTCTCCAATTTTTTAAAAAGTCAGCGGTATTTATCAGGATGACACTTTTTTTGGCATTTTTTGTGCCAATCAGAACAAGTAGGCACTAAATTAGGCCCCAAATTGTGCCTAAAATAGAGCTAACTTTAGCGCCGAAATTAGCGCCGACTGTAGCGCTGACTTGAGCACCATTTTTAACGTCTAAATTAGCACCGACTTTAGCGCCGTACCTCTAAGCCTCTATGGATTGTGTTGGATCAAAATTTTAGAATTTAAAAATTTTCCATTCCCACCATAATCCCTAATAAGACGTTGTACTTGAACCCAAAAAAATATCACCATTCCCTTATTAGCCCCAAATTCTATACCTCAACCATAAAATATTTGATGAAAAAATTAGTATAGCTAACATCGACAAGATGATACTCCATCGGGGAGACTCAAAATATAGTCTCTTCGATGACCTGAAGGCACAAGAAGATAAAAGGAAAATCACACAAAAACCCAAAGTAATGAGCAAATCGAAGAGACAGGGGATATCAAAAAGAGTCATTCAGCAGTCTCATCGATATCCTGAAAGTCAAACAGATAAGACACTTCGGTGTGAAACCAAAATGTGCCACAATGATCAAACAAAAATATCGATAACCTTTAAGGGATTTGGGATATTGAAGTGATATGGTTTAGAGTATCACCGATAAAAGGGGTCTCATTGATGAAAAGATAATGTAAAGGGTATTTCGAAGAAACTCTACTATGTCGAAGAGAGGGTTTTTGGGGTCTCTCCGAAAAGGCAACGAAAAGAAATTTGTGCCAACTTGAGCACCATTTTTAATGTCTAAATTAGCACCGACTGTAGCATCGTACCTCTAAGCCTCTATGGATTGTGTTGGATCAAAATTTTAGACTTTAAAATTTTACCATTCCTGCCATAATCCCTAATAAGATGTTGTACTTGAACCCAAAAAATATCACCATTCCCTTATTAGCCCCAAATTCTATACCACAACCGTAAAATATTTGATGAAAAAATCAGTATAGCTAACATTGGCAAGATGATACTCCATCGGGGAGACTCAAAATACAGTCTCTTCGATGAACCGAAGGCACAAGTAGACAAAAGGAAAATCACATGAAAACTCGAAGTAATGAGCAAATCGAAGAGACAGGGGATATCCGCAAGAGTCATTCAGTAGTCTCATCGATACCCTGAAAGTCAAATAGATAAGGCACTTCAACGTGACACCAAAACATGTCATGATGATCAAACAAAAATATCGATAACCTTTAAGGGATTTGGGATATCAAAGTGATATGGTTTTGAGTCTCACCGATAGAAGGGGTCTCGTAGATGAAAAGATAATGTAAAGGGTATTTTGAAGAAACTCTACTGTGTCAAAGAGAGGGTTTTTGG
Organism: Cunninghamia lanceolata; assembly: GCA_027924645.1. Taxonomy (NCBI): domain Eukaryota; kingdom Viridiplantae; phylum Streptophyta; class Pinopsida; order Cupressales; family Cupressaceae; genus Cunninghamia; species Cunninghamia lanceolata. The sequence continues at coordinate 7,073,559 of BSBN01000423.1, read as the reverse complement.
GGTCTCTCTGAAAAGGTAACAAAAAGAAATTAAAATATCAAAAGGGTGATTTCTTGTTCGAGGAGACTCATATTATCGAAGTAACACCAGTTAGGGTCATACCAAAATCTTGAACAATAAATGAGATTGCAAAACACATCACCTTGAAATAAAGTGACAAGACATAAAGGTGGTGATCTAACGCTCTATTTTTGAAAACATTTAAATTCCCTTGATTACACAGATACCATTGATTGCACAGAGTTAAGATTGTTGAATGGGAATTCGAAGGGCGTTGCAAAGAACAAGTGTAGGACATGGATGAATAAGCAATTCAGGACTAGAGCGATTTGTCAAGTAAGTACTGTGAACTTGCTTGTATAGATTAGTCTGCATTTATAAATCATAGAGTTGAAATCCAGACATAGTGATAGAATATGGAAGAAACAATTCAGAATATGGAAGAAACAATTCAGAACCCAAAGAGTAAAAGACAAAAAACTAGGGATAGGCATCTAAATCGGGATTTATTAGACCAATGTCCCAAGTCAAGACATAAATCTATAAGAAATGCCCAACTAAACCCACATGCTGAGAAATTTGAAGATTTATACAAGGATATTAGGGATATATGGACACCAGTAAGAGGGTATGATCTCTATATCTCCCATTACATAAAAATGTACAGGCATAAACCCATTTCAAACCCATGGTGGCTAAACTTGGGTAAATTGGTAGTCCCGAATGTGTTTGTAAATGTCCAGTTGATGAAGTTTTTTGCAGAGAAATTCAACCCTAAGACTTGTTATATTGAATTCAAAGATGGGATTGGTTTCTTCCCCATTACCAAAGACTATATAGCCATAGTGTTTCAGCTAGACACAAGTTTAGACAAGAAATTCAGAATCAAGGATTTGTTGGTTGAATATCGCAATATGAGTAGCAATTATAAGAGATGGAAGTTACCCTTGCACAAGCCTCGCAGTGACAATAACCAAATTAGTATATTTTCAAAGGGTGAAGATCCACCCTACTCAACTGAATTGTTTGAAGATTATTTCAAAAACACATATTACTTTGCCTGCCAGATATTGGGAATAGAGGCCTCCATGTTCATGGAAATTGCACCCATGGTCCTAGCTGCAAACATATAGAGTCATGATGGGTGGTATTTTGATTATGCTGAATACTTGGCATAAATATAAAAAATTATTTAATGTCTATTAAGAATGGAGGAAGTAAATTCAGACATTATTCTTTATTTATGCATATGGTATTATATGAAGGACAATGTATGGGATTATGGGATAGAAATCTCAGGGTAAGAGACCTAGACATCAATGGAGATATAAAACCTGTGCAAATGTGGACTGCTATTTGGGATAGTAGATGTGACAGATCCCATTATTTATACTTTGAAGAGTTTTTTGTGAAACCAATATTCAAATAGTTTGGACATCCTTACAACCACAATTTTTCATTGGAAATACATAAGTTTTTGAGACCAAAAGATAGACATGAAGAGGGAAAGTTCAACCATAATTGGGGCGATTGGTATGTTTTTAGAGATTACACTATGATAAGAGTATTTGAATATGAAGGGCCACCCTTACTGCTACCAAAGACATGCCCAGATCGAGTTGCATACTTAGAAATTGTTAGGCAATTGGCTTCCTCAGACTTCATGCATCTTAAGAATCAGCATAAACAATCATTTATGCCTAGGACTTTATGCTTTGGATATTTCACAGTACTTTTTGACAAAGGTTATCAATTAATTGATAGTAAATTAAAACAATTCAGATTACCTTTTGGAAATGCAAGAGGAAATTTTGATCCGAAACACTTCATAAAAAGTGTAAAAACAAAGCAGAAGTTAAAGGGATATGATCATGTCCTATTTGTTGATGAAGATTTAATCAAAAATTGTGATGAAACTATAGCAGCAGAAAGAAGAAGTTTGTACCATAAAACCATGTTAGCAAAGGCTTGGAGGGTAGCCCAAAACCCCACCTACACGAGAGTTTTCTAGGATATTGATGATCCTATCGAAAGACTATACACTATGATTACACATGCACTTGAACTGATCAAGAATGTTCCCTTTCATGTAATTAACAAAAAAGGAAAATAGCTTAAAGATGCACAGGCTGAGTATGAAGTACCTTTGGGTCACTTGTCACCTCAACCCACACCAGATATAAGTTTCTCTGCAGATAAACATTGCAGAAGGAGAGGGAGAGTTTGAATAAGGGGTACAAAGTTATGACCCAACCATTGAGGAGTATGAACTGCCTGAAGATAGAGAATTTGTCACTGTGGAAGCACCAAATGATCTATTAGAAGACATAAGGCACCTGGCCAACATACTTAAATTCATATCAGATGATGATTTCATCAAAACACATGAGTATAAAGCCTTCTTATATGAATACAAGGGAAAACAAGCTAGGAAGAGAATGAAAGATATCACTCCTAACATACATGATGAGGTGTTGTCTGAGCTTTAGAAGGAGATTGACAATCAATTAGAGATAATGACTCCAGAAAGGGGAAGGACCTTGTTACAAGAAGTAGGAGTGATTTTGATTCCTGGATGGGACATGGCTTCGACCATTATATTTGATTCTTTCAATAGCAATCAAGATAAGAAGTTGAAGCTCAACATAGAGGCAATGGATGATATCAGAAGAGGATCAGGGTATGACCCTGATAAAAGAGCATTGCTTATATGGGCATTGTATCCTCCAAATAAGAGACCACATATCATTGATGATCCTAAGAAAGCTTTTGTTAGCCTATTGATACAAAGGATTAAGGATACATATCCTATGGACATTGCTAATTTAAATGTTAATGTTGCAAGGTTTACTAAAGCACAAATTGAGAAATTAATCAAAGATAATAATATATATATAAGAAATAAAATGCTATGCTGAGACAAGAGATTGATTTGCACAAAGACAGGTTGCCTTCATCCAACAGCTACTCACCATACCTAGAAGGTGATCAAAGGGTAATAGAGGCCTTGGTAGATGTGAATTATTGGAAGTATAAGGTAGAAAAGAATAAAAAGAAAAGTGAGTAGTTAGAAACTAAATTGAAAACTGTCAAATATAGTATGACCTCTAAATTGATTCAAAGAAGGTTTGGCCACATGATGAAAAATAGCGACAAGGTTTGAGATTTGCACAATAGAACACGTCAATTATACAAAGAGCATAAAAGACTACACCTCAAAATGTTGGAAACAAAGGAAGGGTTGAATGCTAAAGCTAGCACTGAGGAACAAGTGCTCAAATGATATAATGAATTGATGAAAGAACATGAGAGATTTAATGGTATATTGATAGCAGATTTGAAAGATTTTGATCAATGTATTGATTTGGCATTTCCCAACTTCTTCAATGATGAGGGTAACCTAAAAGACAAGGACACTTGGAGGAATGAACTGGGTTAGTTACTGCCACCACTACTTGAAAATGTAAATAATGACGAAAGGATGATAGAGAATACTTATACATGTCTGGGAAAGATATTTACTCTGGAATCAATGATGAGTAGTTTACTTGAGACTGATCCATGTGATGATCAAGTGTACATTGACCATATCAATCAAATAAATCTATTTGTGTCCAGAGCACTGTGATGAAGCAAAAGCAGTACAATTTTGCCAAGCAATGTAAGTGTATCAATCTGTATTATGGAGATGAGGACAACCTTGCTAGGCCTTTGAGTCATGGGTCACTCTATGGAGATTAATTGAGCCAGAATCAGATTGCTGCATATCCTTTTATCTTCATTTATGATTGTTAATTATGCATTAGTTACCAAAAGATGTTATTATGAAAAGGTACAATGTTTGGGGCCTAAAGCTTGTTTGCATCCTATAAAATAGTATACCAAGGCTACTATGAAGGAGATCTCCAATCTATTTTAGAGACATATATTTAATTTAAAAGCAGTATTCAAAGAATCCATTTCCATCTATCTATGTTTTCAAACTAGTATGAATTGATAAATTAATAAAAAGAATCAGAGTTAGTTGGTGGATCCAAAATTGATGTTCAATTGTTGTGTTGATGTTAATATTTATGAGTTGCATGATTGTCTCCAAAGTGGTTTGTCAAGTTGTTTAAGTTAATATATCAAGGATATCATTAATTTTTCAGTATACATTTGCTATTACTATATGATTTGTGTGATTGGTTTCTGAGGAAGTTGATTTAAATCTGGTTGAGTAGTTAGTGTTTATTGGTCTCTGCCCAGGGTTAAAATCCTTTGAACAATCTATTCTAGTTGGTGTATCTCCATGATTGTGTTATCATTATGTATTTTTCTTATGTTTACCATACTTATTTCTTCTTATATTTGAATGAATATCAATTATTGAGCCTCAATACCGTGCTTATGTGAATGAATATGCTGATACAGTAAAGCATTTACTGTGGATGTTTTCAATTACATGTTCAAATTATGTTCAACATAAAAATGGAAACTATTTAAAAATAATAAAGTTAACAAAGTTGCTTATTTAAATAATTGTGAGTTACGTGCATTAATATTTTATTAAATTTTGTGTCTTCATGAACATATGTTGATATAAAATGAATGGAAGAAGCATCCAAGTAATCCTAATTTTTTCTGCCAACAATTCATACCAAAGATTGAACAATTTAAAGATATTTCAATAGATAATTTGTATCGACACAAATAATATTACTGAAGAATTACAAAGTTTAGACCATAATAATCATCCTTTTTAAACATGGATTGCAAATAATTCTAAAAATTTAGAAGTCTTGGTCATTAACATTATTGTCTGCTACAATGTCATCAAGTGTATCATTGTTAATGGTCATATGTTCTTTCAAGCATTTAGTATTATCATCATCCTCATCTTGACCTGCATCATCTTCATCATCATTGAAATTTGACTGTAGACCATCTATATTGTTACCAGATGTATTTGGATCATCATTTTCTATACCATCTATATTGTTGTCTTCCATAACATCATCTAACTCTAGATTGTTGTCTTCTTATCCCTGAACATAACCATCTTCAACATCATCATGGATGTCAATTTCTTCAATGTTCTTTAATCCCTCTCTCTAATTTTGTTAGCCATCATTGTTTTGCTCAGTATCTACTAATAAATTGTCAAATACATGCCTTAATCTTGGATCATATTGTATGACAAATATCCATTTTGGGTCCAAAATATCTTCATAGAAAAATACCTGCACATGAATGACATACATATATTATACGTATGGTATAACAATTTTATTGATTAATAAACACATGTATATATTCGCAATAAACTATGAATTAATAGATTAATGATCACTATCGTTTCTTGTTTGAGTTAAAGAAATGTCTGCTCACAATGAATTGGTAGAACATAAGGCTCCTTATCCTCCAGTAGGAAACATGAGGAATCTATAGAAAACAATCCACTATGGGTATCATGTCTTCGTGTCTTCTCAAATGCTTCATACCATCTACACTTAAAAACACAACATTTAAAAGAGCGGAAATCTAACTCAATAATTTCTTGTATTTTCCCAACATATTGTAGATTCCCTTCAATTATATTCTTATCTTTTGAGCTTGATTGACTAGATTGCTTGAAGTCAACCATGATGCCACAATCGAAGGATTGTCTCTTTACATCTACACTTTCTACACGATAATGTCGACCATATGACCACATTGCTGGATATTTCCTTGCCTGTGAAAGACCATTTATTTCAGTGAAAACAAATATAATGATGAATATTAAAATAGTTAATAGTGTCAAAACTGTAAGGAAACAACATTTTGTAAAATTCCAACTGTACCTTTCTTTCACATCCTCTAGACATGTTGATTTCGTCTTCTAGTATGTTTGAATCTATACCTGCATCTTCTATTTGATTTTAAATTTGTTCAGTAACCCATTCTAGTGTGCAATCTTTGCCCCATTCCCTAAGCAGATTAGTGGGAAATGGAGTATTCCTTGGGTTTGATCTCTTAAACTGTCTCCTTGCTTCTAACACTTCTTCTCTCTTTTTATCATACAGATTGATCCATTCGTTCATAAAGTCTGTTGGTTTTTTCCCAGACTAGATGCTTATTCCCAGATTTCCCTACAAGGTAGCCATCAATGATCAATAGGATCTCTGGGCCAGGGGCCAACAGTGTAGGAGATAGACTCTATATTTTATCTCCTCTTCTTCTTCAGGCTCTGCAAAACCTAGGGGGGTATTCCCTACTCAACATCCATGAGGATATACATACAAGGCTGGGATGCTGACAAAAAGCAGATAAGTCCTCCTGTAAGTAGACCAAAACTGTAAGATAAGAGCAAAGGGGCTAGCTTTGGGCCTATTTGCAGTTGTAGACAAAGGACTGAGGATCCTAAAACTAATTCTAATGTCCTAATGGTTGTTTTAGATTTTGATTTTGATTTTAAGTTTGGATGCAAAGCTGGACATGGCTGTAACACAAACACAAAGCAAGATTGGTGCCTATCCAGGGCATGGAGTCAGTAGACATACACCTGTGAATGATATGCATGAACAACTAAAACTGGATTTCAGGGGGATACATATGATACTTGCCTTACAGATATCTCCCAATACAAAGTGTTAAGCTATCTATACTTATGGCATCCCTACTACAGTATACCCTTCTCAATGTTCAATCTGAAAACAGTTTAATCTACCACTTGAGCAGAAGTCAAAAGATCAGACATTCAACATAGGAATTCTATGTTCTAGAGTCTCAACATTCCTTAAATATCCAGACTCAGAAGAAAGATACATGCAATACTGGAGACAGAATTAACAAAACACATGCCAACATAGCATTTCTCATATAAAATTAACCATGAAATCAGTGGATTCATGCAAAAACATACAACAAGAGATACATAGACTCACAAGTTTTTATGGACAGAGCAGCCAAAACCAACTGTATTGTATCATAGAGCCAAAAATTCAACTTTCAACAACAACCAAAAAAATGGTAACACAATCTGCTTATAATAGCCAGATAGTGTACCATAAGCAATTAATTACATGGCAAAAACATCAAAATTTTCCAGATACAGATTCCACCAAGGAATGGCGCTCAGAAGATATTAATGCAGCAGACAAAGAGGGGCCTCGAGCCATGCGCCATCATCTGGGGTCTTCAATCAAAAATCGGGTGACCTGACCATGTGTACCAATGTCCACATCTCTGTATCGTCGCCATTAAGGGCCTCAACCACCTGCAGCCACTTGGAAACTGTCGCTGTGTTTCAAATAGAAGTTCCTGCCAAAAGTGATTCACTCAAAGTTTGGAAATACACAGGGGAATAATCCCACATGCATGGTGAGGAGATCACATCAGTAGTTCATAAACATGGTTGCACACATGATAGGTGTCGAGCATTTTTCCACTCTTGACACACAACCCTTTGCCAAAAACCATCGCTATGACACAAACCATCGGCCTACTCCATAATTCTCCTGCCAACCTTATTAGTCTCACCGATGCAAAACTACATACTCCACCTCCGCAAGCCTCCGTCGGCCAGACCACTACCATCGGAGCATCCAGAAAACCTCTGGCCAACTAACCAAGTCTCACCGATGCCTACTCCACATTTCCCATCATCGGCCGAACCAGAACTATCGGGCTAGCATGAAACTTCCTCACCGATATAACAGCTCCCGCCGATAAACTATGGCCTCATCCCTCCGTCGGCCAGACCTAGACCGTCGGAGCAACAAAAAGCTCTTCCACCAATCACAATAGTCTCGCTGATGGTCAAACAAAACACACCCTCTGTCGGTGAGACCCATGCCGATGACACCTCATCAGCCAAACATTACATATCAGAACAACAGAAAAAACACGGGCCGATACTTCATGTCACATCGATGAAGGGATAAAACATACTCCATTGGGGAGACCCATCGCATCGGTGGAACTGAAAAAACTCCAACCGATAGGCCAAGCTCACGCCGATGAAGAGGAAAACCTAGGGTTTGAAAGAAGAAACCCTCCAAACGCTAGCTCAATCTCCAGGCTAAAATGAGCACTAACACTGGCTTCGAATGGGGACGTGCAGGTGAAAACCTACAGCGAGAACCAGATCTCTGGGCAGACTAGGCAAAAAGCCAAAAAGCACGAACTGTACAAGGCACTTACAATATATACATCTTTTTACACATGTGCATAGCGACAAGTCATCTATGTAAAATAGAACTTAAGGAATTGGCCATGCACAGGCAATTCCAGAAATTCACCATCTAGGGCCTGGAGGAAATAAGAGTCCTCCCCATGAGTGCTGCAAATCTGATATGGGCCCATCCATAAGGGTTTGAATTTACCATGTTTACCCTTTTCTTGACCTTTTGCATTCCAGATGAACACCAGATCATTGACTTAAAACTTCCTTTTTGTAGCTCTCCTATCAAACAGATATTTCACATCTTGTTGTCTCTTGAGATTGATTTGGTGTGCTTTCCTTCTGTTTTCATCCAGTGCAACCAGCTGATTCACTCTTTCTGTCATGGAGTCTTCAATCTCCTCATCATTTTCCTAGATGAATTTGTAAACTGGCAGGAGATTGTTTATAGGCAATCTGGCTGATGCACCATATACTAGCTCAAAGGGTGACATTCCAATAGCCTTTTTTACTGTCACTCTGTCAGCCCATATTGCTAACTTTAATTTTGAGTCCCAAGCTCTCTTGTTCTTGTCTAGTATCCTCTTGATAATTTTCATGATGCTCTTATTGCTTGATTCTGCTTGACCATTTCCTTGTGGGTGGTATGGTGATGCATATGATAGATTGATCCCATACCTGTTGCAAAAATCAACAAATTCACCTGATCTGAAGCACATAGCATTATCAGTGACTATCTTGAGTGGTACTCCAAACCTGATGATAACATTTTCCAGTATGAAATCCATCACCACCTTACTTGTAGCTCTCTTAGCTGGAATGGCCTCAATCCATTTGGTAAAGTAATCAGTTGCCACCAAAATCCAACTGTGTCCCCGACTTGACTTGTCTGCAATTTCCCCTATGAAGTCAATTCCCCATTGCTGAAATGGAGCATCCACAGTTACAGTTCTGAGGGGTAAAGCACCATCATATCTCAATTTTCCTGAGAATCTCTAGCAAGGGTCGCACTTCCTTACTAACCTCTGTGCATCTGAAAAGAGAGTGGGCCACCAATATCCTACTCTGAGAATTTTATGAGCTGTTGTTTGGGCAGTATAATGTCCACCACACAATCCTTTATACATGTCATTCAAAACATTGTTAGCCACATCTTCATCCACACATCTCAGCAGCACACCATCAGGGGTTTTCCAGTATAGCTCACCTTGAACAATAACATACCTGATTGCATGTAACTTTAAAGTCCTCTTTTGACTGTCACTGAAATGGGAAGGACAATTTAGATTTTGCAAGTAGTATATAATATCCTTGTACCATTCAGATCTTGATACATTTACATTTTCATTTTGGACTGCATTAACTTGGCATGCTTCCAAGTTCGACTGTGCCATCATCTTGGCTAATCCTTCTCCTCTTACCAACTTGGTAACTTGTATGTCTATGTTGAACTCTTGCAATTTGTTTATCCATCTGCACCTTCTTCCAGTCACCTCCTGTTGAGTGAATATGTCTTTGACTGCTGCATGGGGTACATATGCAATTATATGTGATCCTACCAGGTATGGTCTGAAACTTTTGATGGCTCTGACTAGTGCATATGCCTGTTTTTCCATAATATCATACTTCAACTCAGAAGCCTGCAAGGACATACTGAAGAAAGCTATGGGCTGCTCAAAACCATCTTCATTTTTCTGTAACAAACATGCAGCAACAGTGTGAAAGGAAGCAAATGAAAACAATTGGAACAGCCTAGAAAAATCAAGAGATTTAAGAACATGGGCCATCTTGATTGCCTCTTTGATACTCTGAAATGATTCAATTGCTTCACTTTCCCAGTTGACAGTTGCATCTTTCTTCATCATCTTAGAAATGTTCCTTGTGGTTTCTGCAAAGTTGGGAACAAATCTCCTAACAAAATTTATCTGTCCAAAGAAGGACTGAACTCCTTTTACAATTTTTGGCATTTGAATTCTGTCAATAGCAGCCACTCTCTCTGGATCTATCCTAACTCCATCCTTGGAAACAATGTGTCCCAGGAGCTTTCCTTCAACTACCCCAAAGGCACACTTCTTTGGATTTAAAGAAATACCATACTCTAGTGCTCTTATGAAAATCTACTCTAGATGCAAACAATGCTGCTCTTCCTTCTTTGAATATGCAGTCAAGTCATCCTGATATACAGCCAGGATTGAATCAATCAACCCTGCAAAAGCAACATCCATTGCTCTTTGAAATGTAGCACCTGCATTTGTTAATCCGAAGGGCATTCTAACATACACATAAGTTCCCCATGGAGTGGTGAAGGCAGTCTTATACTGTTCTGATTCCTTTACCTTCACCTGATTATAACCTGAAAATCCATCCATCATGGATAAGAGTTCACAACCAGTCACTCTCTGCAACATAGCTTCCATATTAGGCAGTGGATAATTATCCTTTAAAGAGGATACATTCAAATTTCTGAAGTCAACACAAAGCCTAATATCACCATTCTTTTTCTTGATTGGGACAAGATTAGACACCCAAGTTGAATGTCTGATTGGCACAATTATTCCAGTTTCCCTAAGCTTTTTAAGTTCTTCTTGCATCTTTGGAGCTAGGGTAGGATTAATAGGTCTTTGCCTTTGTCTAAATGGCTTAGCTCCAGGCTTCAATGGGATCTCATGCTGGAATAAATCTTCCCTATAGGCTTTTAGGTCCTCATATGACCAAGCAAAAACATGTTTATACCTTTTCAGTAATGCAATCAGCATACTCCTGATGTGTGGTTTGAGCTGCTTACCAATATATACCCTCTTAGGGGCCTAAGATGTTCCCAAATTTATCTCTTCTAAATCTTCCTTATTTGTGGGAGATGTCCTTGTGACCAATTTGTCTCTACTGTCAAAAGCTCTTTCCAAAGTTACCAACCCTCTAGGGATTTTATTAGTCTTCAACTGAATTATCTCCTTCCCCATAAGAGTTTCTTTTCCATCTATGGTTTCTACAAAAGCTTGGAAATCAATTTCTTGATTCTCATATTCATCTATGCAGTGCAAAAATTTTAACAAATCCCTATCATCATTAAACACTTGCCAACTGCATATATTTTCTGGTACTACAGGCCTAATTTTAACTTCTACATTTGTAACATCTGACGGAGTGATGTCATATGGCCTTATTGCAACATTAGCTAAGAAATCAGCCATAACATTCTTTGATCTCTCTACCCAACCTATTGAAAATGCATCAAATAGTTCAATGGTATCCCAAACACCATGCTTGTATTGTTTCAATCTTTTGTTTTTTGAAGCATACCTATCTCTAATTTGGGATACAATCAGCTCAGAATCCCCAAATACTCTTAGCAATTTGATTCCATGTTTGAGAGCAATATTTAGGCCTAAAAGCAAAGCCTCATATTCTGCAATGTTGTTTGTGCAAACAAACCTCAGCAAGAAGGAGAATTTGAGGAGCTTACCAGTTGGAGACAAGAAAACAACTCCAGCTCCAGATCCTTCTTTTGCACAAGCTCCATCAAAATACATGGTCCACAGACCCTGCTGGTCAGCTCTTTAATGCAGACATTTTTCTCTTTATCTTCCCTATCATCTGAGACAACCTTGAAATTATCACAGTCAGTGTTTACAAAGCATATCTGTTCCTCTGCTTCTTGGTCTTCCACTGTCTCTGATGATCTCTGTTCTTTGATTAGCTTAACATCCCTGTCATTCATTGGAATCATGGCATATGACAGGTCCAGCTGCATACTTCCACCAATTAGTGCTGCCCATCTTCTTGACAGCAACATACCATACTGTGGCTTGATGTCAACCACCGTTATATTCATTTTATATCTCTTTTCAGGAAATGCTGTTTGAAATCTACATATTTCATGATTCCAATAACTGGTACCTCTTTGGCATCCATAACGTAACATTTTCCACATGCCTTGTCGATTTTCAATCCAACTTGTTGCATGACGGCTAAAGGCATGACATTTGTAGATGCTCCAAAGTCAAGCATACAATTTCTGATTATTTTTCCATTTATAACTAGGGATACATAAAATGGTTCCACTTGTGAAGGACACTTTGTCATAGTCACTCCTAAATAGACTTCAGGAACCTCATCTTCTTCATTATACATGACATGTTTCTCACCCTGGGTCTGAACATTTTGCTTAGCTTGAAGAGGCACCCCTGAAATTAGGGATACTGTTCTATTCTTGATCTCTTCAACCTTCATCAGTTCCATAAGTGGAACAGAGACTTTTACCTAGGAGAGGACTTGAGCTATATCAAATGGAGCATAATTTTGTATAATAGTTGTAGCTTGCTCCACAATCTTGTTTTTATCCTGAACTGATTTAGCTTTTACTTTCATAGTTCCCTAATCATCATTCTTGTCTTGGGAACCTTTACTTTGATCTTTAGCCTGAGGGATTCTGTTTTCTGGTCCTTGGGATTCATGACCTGTTCTATTTCTAAAATTCTGTTTATTATTACCCCACTACCTTTTTTGTGGTTCAATTCCTTTATGACCATGCACTGGCTGATCTGTAGAAACATCTTCTGGTTGACGCAAGCTGCTTATCTGAGCTTTATCTCTTAGATTGTAGTTACTCTTGACTTGGGCAACTGCTGCAGTTGTGAAGGCCCTAATTTCCTCATCAGAAGGTCGTTGTAAGTTACTCAGAAAATTATGCGAGCTCTGAGCATACACATAGCTCTCTTCATTACCTTCATCATAAAAGTCCTGTTGACAGGCCCGAATTCCATCATTTGTATTTTCATCAGCATCATAAATGGGGTATCCATTTTTTGTGGACATCATATTAACATCATCATCTTGCACATAATGTGGCTCATTGCATTCATCACAAGATGTAGTATTATCACACAAGGACTGAGCAATCATACACTATGACTGTGAATGTGGCATCTGACAAATTATACACCATGGAGTATCATCAATAATATTTACAGCTTTTTTTAGAGGATCATGAGTTTCTTTGACATATTGAGCTCTCTGATTTGTGTTGTTATGTGGGAATATAGGCTTACCATTATGCCAATTGGTATTATAAGGCATATCATGCAATGATGGCCTCTTTTCCTGCCTTTGATAGACTTGCCTATCAGGACCTATCCCTTTTTCACTTCTAGCTAGTCTGTAACTTAGGTCCTTAACAACATTTGCCAATTTGTCTATCTTATCTTCAGGGGTAGATGTATTACCTTGAGTGTTCTGAGGCTTGTTTGGATTCTGCAGAATTTTCACATCATCCCTTCTATTAGTCTTGCCTGATGCTTTCCTGTTGTTCTCAATATTTACTGCAATTCTGAAAGCATCCTTGATAGTAGCAGGACTTTTATCTCTTAATCCATATGCAGTTTTTGCATCAAAGGCATTGATATATAATATTATGCACATAGGTTCATTTGGCCTCATGTGATGTGGCAATTTGTTTAACACTTTAGTAAATCTTGCATTAAAATCTGCAACCTGCTCATTTGACCCTTTAGTGATACTGGTAAACTCATTTACGAAAAAGCTAGGGTCAGTTTTGTCGCCATATTGCTCCTTAAATACCCTTTTAAAATCATCCCATGATGAAATACTTCTGTCAGGCAGATTCTTGTACCATTCTCTTGCCTCATCTACTAAAAATTGCATGAATGACTTCATGAAAACATCCTCATGTTCAACCTCAAAGTTATCCATGACATTTTGAAAAGCTTTTAGATGATCTTCTCTTGACACTGTGTTGTTTCCTGAAAATTTAGGCACTTGTAGCCTCAGATGCTTGTCAATGGGGTTAGGATACCCAGGAATACCATCAAATACCAGCTGTCTGAATCTATCTAACTGCATGGGCTGTCCGTCAAATTGATTAATATTAATATTTCTGTTTGCATTCTGGTTTCTTACATTGTTCAGTGGTATCCTAGCATCATTCACATTTTGTCTCTCATCATTATGCTAATGTTGCACTTCATTTCTCTGTTGATGTCTCTGCACATTTGTATTCTCAAGGGTAGGAATTGAATCATTTTGGGTAGTCCTTAAAGCTTGCACTTTCTGCCTCATGTCATCTCTGATTTTCATGGCTTGCAGATACTCTAATTCTGCTCTCAAATTTTTGATTTATTCAGCTAACTGTTCTTCCTTAGACATGGAGGTAGACGGTCTCATACCATTCTAGTCATCATCTTCATCATCCCTCAGAGACTCTGCCTCTTCAAACCTTTCACTAGGGTCGAGAAATGGGCGTTCTTGGAACACCTCTGACCTCATTCTCACGCTACCACCCTGTTGCCTCTCATATGCACCCTGAATATCAGCTTCTGCATTTGAAAAGTAAGGCACATGCTGTCCTGATGGCCTAGGGTTATCTTGCATATCATCATTTTTTCTGGGGGAACCCTCATGACTGACTGAGACAGCTCCCTTTCTTCTATACATCATTCTTCTTATTACTGGTAACTCTTCAAATAAAAGATTTTGTTGGGATCTTCTCCCCTGCATATAAGTTTTACTTTGATCAATTGGGAGATTACTTTGGAGTCGCCAATTATTACTAGGAACTGTTTTCTTTTGAAACTCAGGGTTCTTTCACAAATTCCCTAGCAGAGTCGCCAATTTCTATTGGTGACTCGGATGGGCACACAGATATTTCACCTTTCTCAAATTTCCATTCCCAGCAGAGTCACCAATTTCTATTGGTTTTTTCCTAGACTGGATGCTTATTCCTAGATTTCCCTACAAGGTAGCCATCAATGATCAACAGGATCTCTGGGCTAGGGGCCAACAGTGTAGGAGATAGACTCTATATTTTATCTCCTCTTCTTCTTCAGGCTCTGCAAAACCTAGGGGGTATTCCCTACTCAACATCCATGAGGATATACATACAAGGCTGGGATGCTGACATAAAGTAGATAAGTCCTCCTGTAAGTAGACCAAAACTATAAGATAAGAGCAAAGGGGCTAGCTTTGGGCCTATTTGTAGTTGTAGACAGAGGACTGAGGATCCTAAAACTAATTCTAATGTCCTAATGGTTGTTTTAGATTTTGATTTTGATTTTAAGTTTGGATGCAAAGCTGGACATGGCTGTAACACAAACACAAAGCAAGATTGGTGCCTATCCAGGGCCTAGAGTCAGTAGACATACACCTGTGAATGATATGCATGAACAACTAAAACTAGATTTCAGGGGGATACATATGATACCTGCCTTACAGATATCTCCCAATACAAAGTGTTAAGCTATCTATACTTATGGCATCCCTACTACAGTATACCCTTCTCAATGTTTAATCTGAAAATAGTTTAATCTACCACTTGAGCAGAAGTCAAAAGATCAGACATTCAACACAGGAATTCTATGTTCTAGATTCTCAACATTCCTTAAATATCTAGACTCAGAAGAAAGATACATGCAATACTGGAGACAGAATTAACAAAACACATGCCAACATAGCATTTCTCATATAAAATTAACCGTGAAATCAGTGGATTCATGCAAAAACATACAACAAGAGATACATAGACTCACAAGTTTTTATGGACAGAGCAGCCAAAAATTCAACTTTCAACAACAACCAAAAAAATGGTAACACAATCTGCTTATAACAGCCGGATAGTGTACCATAAGCAATTAATTACATGGCAAAAACATCAAAATTCGCCAGATACAGATCCCACCAAGGAATGGCGCTCAGAAGATATTAATGCAGTAGACAAAGAGGGGCCTCGAGCCATGCACCATCATCTGGGGTCTTCAATCAAAAATTGGGTGACCTAACCATGTGTACCAATGTCCACATCTATGTATCGTCGCCATTAAGGGCCTCAACCACCCGCAGCCACTCAGAAACTGTCGTTGCGTTTCAAACAGAAGTTCCCGCCAAAAGTGATTTGCTCAAAGTTTGGAAATACACAGGGGAATAATCCCACATGCATGGTGAGGAGATCACATCAGTAGTTCATAAACATGGTCACACACATGATAGGTGTTAAGCATTTTGCCACGCTCGACACACAACCCTTCGCCAAAAACCATCACTGTGACACAAACCATCGGCCTACTCCATAATTCTCCTGCTAACCTTATTAGTCTCACCGATGCAAAACTACATACTCCACCTCTGCAAGCCTCCGTCGGCCAGACCACTACCATCGGAGCATCCAGAAAACCTCTGGCCGACTAACCATGTCTCACTAATGCCTACTCCACATTTCCCATCATTAGCCAGACCAGAACTATCAGGCTAGCACGAAACTTCCTCACCGATATAACAACTCTCACCGATAAACTATGGCCTCATCCCTCCGTCGGCCAGACCTAGACCGTCGGAGCAACAAAAAGCTCTTCCGCCGATCACAATAGTCTCGCTGATGGTCAAACAAAACACACCCTCTGTCGATGAGACCCACGCCGATGACACCTCATCGGCCAAACATTACATATCGGAACAACAGAAAAAACACGGGCCGATACTTCATGTCACATCGATGAAGGGATAAAACATACTCCATCGGGGAGACCCACCGCATCGGTGGAACTGAAAAAACTCCAACCGATAGGCCAAGCTCACGCCGATGAAGAGGAAAACCTAGGGTTTGAAAGAAGAAACCCTCCAAACGCTAGCTCAATCTCCAGGCCAAAATGAGCACTAAGAAAGTCCATGTGGTACAGAATAAAATTGTTGAGTATAGCACTTTCGTCTACACCTATTACATGTCAACATGTTTATTTCAAACTCCAAATGTCATGCTATTAATTTGACAAATAAATTAGAGAGTCAATTAATGATTGCAAGAAAAACAACCACACTGATCATGAATTTACTTACTAATTTCTACTTAAACACCATTAGATTGTGGTTTTTCCCCATCAATAATATTTGATGCTCGTTCTTCATCCTAGAAGCGTGGCCCATCTTCAAAATCCTTACCAAGGAATTCACACAGGAAGAAAAATGCTTCATTCAATACATACCCTTTAGCCATGCAACCCTCTGGATGTGCCTTTTGTTTGACATATCGTTTTAGAGTTTTCATATACCTCTTAAAGAAAAACATCCACCTCATTGATACAACACCTGCCAATTCAATGTCATCGACTAGGTGTATAAGTAAATGGACTTGTAGGTCCATGAAACTTGTAGGGAGATCCTTCTCAAATACACATACAATTTCTGTAATTTCCTTCTTCCATTTTGGCATTTCACATTCGTGGATCTCCTTGGAGGTCACCCACCTAATGTAAGAATAGTAAATTAGTATAAACCTTTAGTCAAAAATTAAAATGCAATATAATATCTCTATGTCTCTCACACATGAACATTTCATATAAACACATACCTTGTAAATGCTGACAATCGATTTATGGCATTCCTTAAGTCAACTGTAAGACAGGAATCCCCCCTAATTGCCAATGGCATGATATGCTATCAAACACATTTATGAAAAGGTGATTAGTAATTTTTCCTCACACAACAAAATATCAAAATATATTTAGTACTTAATCAATGTTAGTAGTAAATGTTAAATGATGATATATAATACCTTCATAAAATTATGAAAATCATGTGTTTTAAATCCTGTGATATGTACATCAATTATAAAAGCTTTAGCCAATGACGACCCATAGCCAGTAGGTGTTCTTATTGAATGAATGACATTTTTTAGTTGGTCTAGCTCTTTTTTTTTTTCAAAATCCATGGAGCTTCTACATATGTTTCATTTTTCCTATTTGGCCACAAATGTTTTTTATCAATTTTGGTACGCGAAAGAGAAATATCTCTCCTTGAAGACAAGGTGTCCTTCTCTTTACCTGATATATGTCAAAATATAGAATCTGTGACATTTTTGAAGATGTGCGTAGGATCTAATAGGTGAGATATTAATAGATCCTTCCAGTAAGGGAGCTCATAAAATATGGATTTTCTTTTCATTCCTTCTGGCATATTAACTACAACATGTTCTGGTTCTTCAATTGAATTACCCAATCAAAAAAATCCTCCCAAGCTTTCAATTTAGCATCTTTATACTTCTTAAGCCAATCACCTGGACCTATAATCATGGGAGGGCCTCTATTTTCAACTTTTCCATCAAAATGATTCTTCAGGCGATTTCTAATCTTATGATCTAGTGGTAGAAAAACCCTGTTGCTTGTGTAAATAAATTTATGTAGATCTTTAGAATATCGCCCTTGAAATTGTTTTGCACATCTTGGACATGCAAATATCCCCTTTTTTGAAGCCCTACAACTCAATAAGTAATGTTAATAATATCAAAAAAATAGTATAAAACTAAGTATGAAAGTTGGGATGGAAATAAATTATGAGTGTAAATATGTAAATATTTATCTTACTAGAACAAACACCAAGTCTTGGGAAATCATGAATAGTCCAACATAGCACACCATACAACATGAAGGACCTATTTTATGGGGGACGTGATATGTCATACATTCTTATGCCTTTCCATAGTAGTTGCATTTCATCAATAAAAGGCGTAAGATAAACATCCATGTTTTTAACTTGATGTTTTCCTAGAACAATGAGAGTCAGCATAAGGTTCTCTTGTCTAACACTCACCCATGGGGGAATATTGTATACTATCAATCCAACTAACTAAACACTATAATTTGAGCCTAGGAAAGAGAATGGGCACACTCCATCAATTGCAAGACCAAACCTGATACTACGGGGTTCATCTTTGAATTTTCTTGGCCATTTTTCCTCTCCGTGTTTCATTGCTTTGGAGTCGGCCAAAATTTGCATGAATCCATCTTTACTCCTATTTTTTGCATGCCATTCCATCAATTGTGCAAGTGACTTGCAATGAAATAGTCGTTAAAGTCTAGGTATAATTGGCATGTGACGTAAAACCTTCTTTGGAACTGTAGGATCTTGTACATCTGTACGATATCTCTTCTCTTTGCATATAGGGAATTCTACCTTGTTTTCATATTCATATCTGTATAAAATGCAATCATTTTTACATGAATGAATTTGCTTATATTCAATCCCCAACTCAACCAACAACAGACGCGCCTCTCTGCAAGTTGATGGCAATGCATTCTCTTCAGGGAATATTTTAGTTTTTAGTGCCCTGTAAGATTGCCAAAGATTAAATCAATTGAATGTTTGACTTATGATGAACATGTTTCATATGTCAATCTATACTAGGACTGTTTATATACAATATATGGTTTTAAATTCCCCTTAAAGAAATAAAAATGAAGTTGATGAATGTTTATGAATTATGTACACCAATTGATAATGCAAAGTAAGAAATGGATTTCATCTCACTTTAGTAGGGTAGTGAATCCTTTGTCTGACCAACCAAATAGTGACTTGATTTCTAATAATATTAATGTGCATGCCAATTTTGAAGTTCTACTTGCACCTGATTTGAACACGGTGGTCTTCGCTGCTTGCTTGATGGAGTCTTTCAGGTTGTTATCATCAACATTACATTGGTGGTGATTACCCCTGCTATCATCATTACTATCAACCATATGATCATTATTTTCATCATTGTTTCCATCCCCAAAGAAACCTGTAAGCATTTCATTCAATCCTTCTTTATGTACTGCTTTTTTACTATCATGATCATCATCATTAAGGCTAGTTGGCATGTCATCAGTGTATGCGGATCTCATCAGCAGTTCAATTTCTCAGTTGCTAGTATTCTCTTCAATGTTTCTCTTTTCTGCCTGGTATGGTTTAAAAGATGGTTTGGATCATCCCGTCCAAACCTTAATAACCTAGTTGGATCTTGGGTATTAGTATGGGTTTCATCAATTTTTTCTACCTATCAACAAATGCAAGCATTATTTAATGTTTGGCAACAATTACACTAAATTCAAAATGTATCAATTTCAAAGAAATATAATCAAATATGGCTTAAAAAATAAAAATATAAATTGTATGAACATATATACATCAATTGAATAATGGAACATTATTTTATAGACTACCTCTTTTATACAATTTAAAGAAAACACAATTTTGACAACATAGTTTATAAAACATCAGTCCACACTCATTTATTATTCTTTGGTTTTTTACCCTTAAGAACATCTTTAGGGAGACCTTGTTCTTCCCTTTTCTTTCATGCAGGAGTGCGTTTTAAGAAGGGGTAATCAATCAACAACTCATCCCTAATGGTAAGGTCTATAATAGCCTCAACCATCATCAATTTATCAATCTCTCTTTCCATATCTCCATCTTTATCATTTATAACCTCAACAAATTGACAATTCAGTCTTACATTAGGGTCCCTTCCCTTACTACTATTTATAAATCCTGCAATATTTTTGTGTGTGTATGCACGTCCATCTATATACATAAGATGACCTCTATTCATTTCTTTTCCACTTTCCAATTGGAGACGATGTGTATACATATTCAAATTTAGACCATATGCTGACATGCTAGGCTTATATTCTGCTAGCCTTCTCCATTCACCACTTTAATATGATGGACCATAATATGAAATTAATCTCCTAGTGATTTGTTCTGAATTGTTTCTATGTTTAGATCCCACAAGTACATTTTGGATGACAAAGAGGCCTAGATTCACTCCATGAATATTGGAGGGTCGTATCATGTAGCTGTATCTCCAAAATTGAAACACCTCGTACACTCTAGGTAGTTATTGATCACTAGGCCAAGCACAATATAGTCGACGATCAAATGTCTCTTTGTAAATTGATCTCAAACTCAGGGGCAAGTCATTATCTCCATCACATTCATTCTCATAGGGTATGTAGTCCACCTTCCCCTTGTCTTTAAGCAAATTATGCATCTTTAAACTGGTTCTTGTTCTGTTACTTGTTTTTATCAATTCCTCATCTTTAGAGTTGGTATATTGGCACATATTTTTGTTAGATGTATCATCTAATGAATGATCATTGCCCTCTAGGATGGAAGTCAGTGATCCAGGAAACTTTAAACCACAAACTTTATCCTGCAAGTATCTATTAAGAAAAAAAATTAGTTATTTAAATAATATAAAACAATGTTTAAATGAAGTATACATGTTATTTATATCAAATTGGAAAATTCCTTACCACAATTCCTATTGGATTTGAATTGATTGCAGGAGGCATACTACTGACTGGAAGCTCATCATAAATGTAATGTATTTGTACAATCACTC
Source organism: Cunninghamia lanceolata (assembly GCA_027924645.1). Classification (NCBI taxonomy): domain Eukaryota; kingdom Viridiplantae; phylum Streptophyta; class Pinopsida; order Cupressales; family Cupressaceae; genus Cunninghamia; species Cunninghamia lanceolata. Next base: position 7,052,251 of record BSBN01000423.1, on the reverse strand, counting down.
ATTTGAATTGTTTCTTTCCATGACATATAGAACATCCACAAACAATAATTTTATCAAAGTATTCGTTCCATGTGCTATAGTCCTGACCAACCTCTTGTTTAATGCAATCATTTGTTGTGTCTGTAGGATCCATTGTCATATCCTCTTCCACCCACTGTCATTTATGTGATTTAATAGTTTTAGGTCCACATCCACATACATATCTTTTTCTTTTGCTAGTTAAACGCTCAGGCTCTACATTTGCTCCAATCTCCATCTAAAATAATCAACAACATGCATTAATTTATGTCAAGATTTGATAATACATTATAAATTTCAATAATACTATGAAAAAAGATGAACGTATCACAAAATGCCATCAGATCATTTTTTCCTAAGTTAAGTCAAAATTTGAGTACATGATGTCTCGCTTCATCTGTTGTGTCCTCATTTGATATGACACGATCTGCTGCCATGGCCTCGTCTGGCCCCTATAATACACAACATAGTAAATAATGTTTAGTACACCAATTATATCATTTCAATGAATATGCTATCAAACACAAAACCTCACTTTAGTCATATATGTGACATATTCATATCATGTTTTGGCCATCCTAATTTTCAAACTTTTCCCTTGATCATAGAATCACATTTAATCACCATTCCTGTGCATTTTCAACCAATAAGTTTGACCTCAGAGGCCTCATGGACAAAAAAATAACTTTATCTCCTCTATGTTGTAGCATTTGTGAATTCATAAACACCTTCCTCCTTTGGTTGAGGTTGCTTTCTCTTCTTACCTCTATTGTATCTATAGATTCCATTGTCATATCTATTTCCACCCACTTTCCTCTCTGCAATTTAGTAGTTCTATGCCATCCACGTCCTCTCTCCATGACCTCCTTTGGATCCTGTAATACACAACAATGACAATAGTCACATAACAACTATGCATCAAGAGGTTAAAAGGAACCAATCAAGATAATCACACATGAACAACAAATGTGTCCTGACAGATTATATAAATTTCCTATATGTTTGTATCTATCCTCTAACCTTTCTACATCAGCCCTCAATTGTGCAGACCTCCTAGTTGTTATATGCAAATGATTTGTATCCTTGCATTTCTATTGGCAAAATATAGTGAACTGATTTGAATCCTTGTATAACCAATTTGTAGGTATAGTGAATTGATTTGAGTTTTTGCATTCACAATTAAAAAATCATAGAGAGATGGTTTGAATCCTTGAGTTTTAAGTAAAATGAAATGGGTGAAACCAGTGCCTTGTTGTGTAAATGGAGTCAAATGAAAATCTGAGATAAGTGGCTTATATTTGGTAGTAATTCTAACTGTTTGGCACACTAATATTGGTTAATAACTTGTATAACTATGCAAGGAAATAATTGACAGAATCTTCTTAATAATCCAACTGACACAACTAGGTTACTTGTAATTTATCAAAAGGATCTTTAATCCCTACTTGAAGGAACCAATTGAATAAATCAAACAAGAACATTAGATGGTATCAACTTGGAGACATAATGCCAACCCTAATTATGTGGTTCTTCTTACTGATCCAATTAATACTCCCAAATTACTATGATTTGAAAACAATGTTGGTAAGATTTTTGAGATATCTTTAATGGGGCTCTCAGTATCACTAAAAGTAACATAGGGGAGAGGACCCAATTGATGAGCATGTTCCAATAGCTATGATAGTGTTTGTGGACTTAAGGCTCTATATTTTTAAAACTTTAGCACTAGTAGTTGTAACTTTAGGGTTGTTAGTGTTGACTATAAGTACCTATATTTGAATGAAATGTGCCCTTTAGATTTAAAAACAACTAATTATGTGATGCCACATCAACACACCAACAAAACATGACTTAATGAACAACTATTGGTCCACCTTTGTTTCGGGAACTATTAGACACCTTAACAAAAAGCATGCTGAGAAACTATTGGTCCATCTTTGGTCAATAGCATTGTCCCTAGACCTCACTCTAGTTTTAAAAAGAAAAAAATAAAAAACATTTTGAACTATGCTAGATGGAAAAACAACATTTTTAAAATTTTTTTTGACTTTTTTTCCAATTAAATCCCAAATATTTGAATTACATTTATTCTTCTAGTTTTCTAAGTCAATCTTTATCCTAAGTAATGCTCCTATGGCCCTAGCAGAGATACAAACACATGGCTCCACAAAGAGATAGCAATTTTGGACTAAATGATACAAACTTCTTTCTACCATAATTCATGATTCCATATTATAATTTTTGTTTTTGATGCCATGGATATCATAATTGATAAGTTTTATATTCCTAAAACACTTTGACAATATTTATATATCTAAAAAATGATACAAACATCTTTCTACCATAATTCATGATTCCATATTATAATTTTTGTTTTTGATGCCATGGATATTATAATTGATAAGTTTTATATTCCTAAATCACTTTAACAATATTCATATATCTAAAAATGTTGTTTCTTTTATACTTGATCTTAGTAGCTTCTATTAGATTAGTTTATTGTGTCTTTAAAATTTATTTAATAAAGGATGCATGAAACCAATTTTAAATCCTTAAAAATCTCTATATTTAATTGCCTAGTCTTCACTGAGTTTTGACCGAATTTGAGCACAGAATCTAAGATCAAAAAGAGTCCAAACTAGTTGGATCAAACCATCATCAATTTTTATATGGCAGGTAGTTGTGACAAGAGTCAATACTAGAATCTATAGTAGAGGAGTCACAATGAACCTATAGTAGAGGAAACCATCATAAATTTTTATATGACAAGCAACTGTGATATATCAATTTAAATAATAAGGAAGCACTAAAATGGAGACAACCAAATAATTGAATAACTTTAACAAACAATTAATAACAATATGGCACCACAGAATTAGAGATTTTCCATTAACTTCTTCAAAATTATGCTTGCAACATGGTCTTTGAGTTTGTAAATATTATGGAACTTTTTCTACTATCTACCACTACTAGCTCCTCTCTTCCCCCTATATCTTTTTATCAGGTCTTGGTATCTCTTTTTATAGGAGAGGCAAACAAGCTTCAGACATGTTACAATAGAAAAAAGATAACTGTTCATAATTGTTAAGAAAATACTTTTAAACTTAACAAAATGTTTTTAATTAGAAAAGACCAATCCATTATTCACCAAATAGAAATCCGTGACCATTCAAGGCCTAAGAAAGGCATTCTATTTTTTTGATGTGGTATCTCCTCTTCACATTCAATCCTCTTCAGAACCTAAATATGTTTCCTGCCATTCACTTATTTTTAAATCACTAGGCCACTTAAATTCCTGTGCGGCTGCAAAGCTTGTAAGATAGCTTTTCCATCTATTGTCCAAGAGGTTTCTGATGTCCACCATAAAATTTGTGTATCTATTGTCCAATGCGATAATTTCATCTAGTAGAGTATGGAACTCAGTGAGTTTAATTTCCCCATCATTCTGTACATGTGCCAAACATTTAGGAATCATCTGATCAAACTCTTATCTCCATTCATCTACACCCTTCAATTGGTTATCATCTTTGAGGATTGATGGGATGAAATGACATTTGATGGAGTCAAATGTACTCCTTTTACCTTCCACCTTCCTTTTTGTATCTACCAAATACTGATACTCATCAATTATGATTTTTACCATATCTCATGTAGGCTTGATCTTTGATGGGGCATCTAGATCTCTGTGTGTGGCTTTGCCTAAAGTATTCAGTGTGTGTGATGCCCCGTCATGCAACCCTAGAGTGTTAGATTAACAAGAGACAAAAATACATAATTTTTTTTTGAAGCTAAAATATGCATTACACATTGAAATAACAACATTAAATGCAATGCACAACTAACACCTCTAGGGCACAAAACTGCATCAGTTAGAATAATAACCCTACAAGTGCTATGCAACAACATGCAATATAATAATAATACTTTATACATTTGCATAGATAAAAGATTACAAGATTCCATACAAGGTTACAGGGCCGATTACATCGGTTACAAATGATACAATTGTGAATGATTACATCAACTCAGAAAGTGGAAACAAATCTAGAATTGGAACACTTCTGCACTGGACTCGAGCTGAACCTCCAAAAAGACCAATGGATAGCTCTACCACCCAACCATGTGGAACCCTGAGGTCCACCCCTCCGAGCTAGGAGATAAGATCGAGGCTCCACTAGGCCAAAGTTACAACAATGAATACAACAACAAGATACAGACTCCATGTAGGCAAACATGATAACAAGGCTGCATAGACAAGACAGTACTCGCCAAAACAAGACAATCAAATCATCAAGATAGGATCAACCAATAAGACAAGTCTGCACATAGAGAGTTAGAGAATTGTAGCATAGTAGGGTGCTCGAAGCGAGTAGTACTACACCATCTCTGCTCTTGAACAAGATTATAACCATTGCATTTGAAAACATATATCAACGGATCTAATAAAACATGCAAATATTAATCCATTACTAATCAAGTCCAACACATCATAACTGAAGTAATAATAATGTCATCATAAACTCACAACACGTCTAACTACATCAGTCGAACATAGTCCATCAAGATCAAGGTAAACATAAACCATAACCTACTAATCCCAATGTCTCAGAACTGTATAAATGCAATGAAAGACTAGCAAATATCTTAGAACTGGCAGGGATAAATATTAAACTAAAAACTATCACAAGCCAAAATGCGAGGGGCATTACATCCTCCCCCTAGAATCAGGCTTACTCCTGGAAGCCTGCAAATAAGTAAGGATATAACTCTCTCATCCTGGAAGCATCCTCTCCGGTAGCAGAAGTCTCATCACTAGGGTCCCACTAGACCTTGACCCACTCCACGTCTCTGCCCCTGAGAGTTTACTCCCAATGCAGAAGCTCACACATGATCACCAAAGAAGGCTGCTTGTCCTCTACCTGTGGTCTCCAAAGCTGTCCCCTGATGCTCAATTGCTGTGAACACTCTATGAGACCTCCCTATGTCACCTACGATCAGCTCTGAAGCTGTTAGTCTCTGACCAAAACCTAAAGCATTCCTTTGTGGAAACTGCCTGGCTATATGGCCCTGCTATCCACAAGAGAAACATCCTGAACCTCTACCAAAACCACCATCACCCTGGAAAGCACTAGACTGCTAAAAACTGCCTCTTCTCACTATGGACTGAGTGCTCTGAGTGGATCAATCAACACGATCCTGTCTAGCACGTTGCTAATTCCAATTTTTATTATTTTGAAATTTGTTACCTTGCTGAGGTTGAGTGTTCTTTGGTTGTGATTGAGAACACTGTTGTTGTTGCCGCTTGCCTTCGTTAGGTGCATGATGGTCTCTTGAAGAGTTGGCTACCTAAGACTGACCGCCAACACCTACAGAAGGTGCACTACTAATGTGCACACCTGTATGCCCACCGAGTGCCATAGCCAAATTCTCCTCCACTAATCGAGCTTTCTCCACTGCAACCTCCATAGACTTAGGTTCGAATACACGAACCCCTCCACTAATCTAGACATTCAATCCCCTAATAAAATGCTACACTAACATAGACTCGTCATCTCCGATACCTGCATACTGTTTGAGCTCGTAGAACCTGCGCTCGTACTGCTCAACTGACATGGCCATCTGCCTCAAGTCATGAAACTCATCTACGCGGTGCTGCCTCCAATGATCAGAGAGGAAATGGGCTCTAAATCTCTCTAAAAATAACTCCCAAGAGACAATACTAATGTCCAAATGTAGCTTCTACTCCTCTAACCACCACCAAGTCGAAGCAAACCTTCAGAGATGCAAAATAGCACATCTGGCTTGGTGTTGCTACCATAAGGATGCATGGCAAAACACCTGCCTATATCCAATAACTAAGTCTCCACCTCTAGACCACTACCAACCCCATCAAAGGTGGGAGGGTGTGCCCTCAGTAAATCTCTCATATGGTTGGCTAGTGTGGCCTCCTGCTCAGCTATCAACTCTCTCCACCTAGGAGATCTCTCTATCTCTAGGATTTGGCTGATCTACTTCCTGACCCCCTCTAGGATACTCAACCTCCTATCTAGGGCCTAAATGGGCAAGGGCCTCCTCAAGAAGCTGTCTCAATTGGGCTACCTCAAGATAACCCTGACCCTCCATATTCTGAGCCCCGCCTTCAAGGGCACTCTCATGAGGAGAGCTGGGAGGAGGTGTACCGTCACCACCTCTCCCACGACCCCTACCTCTACCACGACCCCTATCTCTACCACGAACTCGACCTCTACCTCTAGGCATCTACTTAAAACACTCAAAAGATGATTTATTACACAGAAGGAAAACAACAGTTAAACTACAGAGTTTAAACACTAGGTCACATAATGGGCTCAATTGTAACTAGAGTACCCAGTGTTTAAACCTGGCTCTGATACCAAATGTGATGCTCCATCATCTAACCCTAGAGTGTTAGATTAACAAGAGACAAAAATACAAAAATATATATATTTTTTTGAAGCTGAAATATGCATTATACATTAAAATAACAACATTAGTACAACATTAAATGTAATGCACAGCTAACACCTCTAGGGTACAAAACTACATCAGTTAGAATAATAACCCTACAAGTGCTATGCAACAACATGCAATATAAGAATAATACTTTATACATTTGCAGAGATAAAAGATTACAAGATTCCATACAAGGTTACAAGGTTGATTACATCGGTTACAAATGATACAATTATGAATGATTACATCAACTCAGAAAGTGGAAACAAATCTCGAATTGGAATACTTCTGCACTGGACTCGAGCCGAACCTCCAAGAAGACCAATGGATAGCTCTGCCACCCAACCATGTGGAACCCTGAGGTCCACCCCTCTGAGCTAGGAGATAACATCAAGGCTCCACTAGGCCAAAGTTACAGCAATGAATACAACAACAAGATTTAGACTCCATGCAGGCAAACAGGATAACACGGCTACACAGACAAGACGGTACTCACCAAAACAAGACAATCGAATCATCAAGATAGGATCAACCAATAAGACAAGTCTACACAGAGAGAGTTAGAGAATCATGGCATAGTAGGGTGCTTGAAGCGAGTAGTACTACACCATCCCTGCTCTTGAACAAGATTATAACCATTGCATTTGAAAATAGATATCAACGGATCTAATAAAACATGCAAATATTAATCCATTACTAATCAAGTCCAACACATCATAACTGAAGTAATAATAATGTCATCATAAACTCATAACACATGTCTAACTACATCAGTTGAACATAGTCCATCAAGATCAAGGTAAACATAAACCATAACCTACTAATCCCAATGTCTCAGAACTGTATAAATGCAATGAAAGACTAGCAAATGTCTCAGAACTGGCAGAGAGAAATATGAAACTAACAACTATCACAAGCTAAAATGCGAGGGGCATTATAGTGTGTGGAAGGTAGGTTGCCATCTCTTTTGAAGATTTTCAAGAATGGAAGAATTAATGTTTATCTGTTCGAGAGCTTTGATTAGATTGTTGAATTGTTCGTGTACTCCATTTATTTTGTCTTTCAACGTATCAACTCTATGTTTTAATATCCTGTTTAGGACCTCTATGATGTGATTTTTGACATCTTCCTCATTATGCTTTTTCAGCTTATCAATTTTCTCTTTCATTTGTTGGATCTGGGGATCCTCTGTATGGACTGGTGGGTGATAGACAATTAATTCATCTACCTTTACTATGATGGCTTGCTGCAACTGTTGTTTAAACTTTCTATTCTCAATGAACAATTTGTTCACCTCATCATTAGATAGCTTTAACCTTTTCTCATATTCATTAATTTTCTTTTCCATGTTTTGTACCACATCTTTGGTGAACATTGCAGAATGCATAGTTATGGTGGCAACTTCAGTCTCTCATAGTTCTAATCATGGTTGACCCCCTCATTTCTTGTACCACATCAAGGAGCTGAGGCTTCCTTGTGTTCTTCTGCTTTGTCCATAGGGGAAGTGTTTGGGTAGTAGGGTTATACCCTACTCCTGAGAAACCTTCCTCTAAATCAAATTCTGCAACTAACATAGGGTCATCTTGTGCTCTGATTTGATCCAAAAGAAACATTTTGGACAACTCCATCCCTGGTATAATCAACATATTGCTTTTCAACACCATTTCTCTTGCCTCCTAGAGAGTGACATTAATATTATCAATATTAAATTTTGCAAATGTCTGAGCCTGGATCTCAGCCCGTTTTGACTCATCAGCTCCTATAAGATTAATCTTCAACTTTTCATCAAATTCTTTTATTTTCATTTTTATCCAGAAATCTATGAACTCATTGCTGTGTATAAAATTATCATCCTCTATGAATCTCAGAGAGGCCACTACCCTCTCATCCTCTTGAATCTCATCAGTTCCCTCCTCTGACAGCCTGACCTTTGGATCATGAGGCTTTTGACCTTTTTGTTGTTCCGCTGCCTCTTTCAGTTTAGTCAAGGCCAAGATTGCTTCTTGGTCTTTATCATCACTTGAATCATATTCCACTAATGGCTCTATCTTCTATTTTTTAGCCTGTGGGTCATGAGTGGGAGATGGAGGGGATGGATTTGTAGGTGATGGGGGTGATATCTGAGATGTGGATGTTTCATGTGGTGGTTGATGGGGTGTGGGCAATGGAATGAGTCCCTCATCTTGGGCCATTTTATAGAATTCATCAAATTTATTCAAAATCATTTGCATTCCTTTTAGAAGATTGGACTCACCTACAAAAAAGCCTTTGAAGTTTCTATCTTTTTCCTTCTTCTGATTTTCCCACCTCATCATTTTATCCCACCTTTTTCTGGCCTGCATTACATCAGAAAACTGTACCAAATTTCTTATAAAATCCTCCCAGAATCAAATTCATGTGAAATAGCCTTCTTTGTCAATAGGGTTCTTATGATCGTATTGATGTGACCCTCTGGGTCACATACTCTTTATGTTCCAAGTTTAAGGGAGTAATTGACCCTTATAAACCTTTGCACTTCTTCAAGCATATCTAACCCAATGGCCAGCTCTTCAAACATAGTCAAGTTAGACAAAAATGTGCCTTTGCTCTAATTTCTCATCAAGTCATGTTCCATCTAGAGCATCTGCCACATAAACTCTAAGAAACACACTCTTGCATGTAAAAACTTAGGTAAAACATGTGGTGCTTGGTTGAACCCATATACTCTGATAATAGTGTGTTGTGGCATAAGGAACCAATCAGCATAATTATGAGTATAGCCTTGGTTAGGCCCATACTACACAAGCCTCATTACCTTCATCAATGACTCAGGCATTCTTGGTGTTGGGTAACCAAGAGCAGCAATCAATCTAACAGCAAAATCATCTTGAAACACTACAAAATCACCTTTTATACACCTACTATCCCAAATGCAGCACCAATTTTATACAGGGAGTCTGACTCCTCTTTCTTGTGTACACAATTCCATCCTTGTAGTCCACTTTATCTCATTCTGATGCATAATTAAGTGACACAATAAATAATATCTTCTAAAAGTAATAGGGGCCTTGGCTTCCCTAACTTGTAGCAAACCTTCATGTAATTGATCTTCAATCACATATGCAAAATCAAATTCTATATTTGACTCAGAATGTTGAATTATCATAGCCATTCTCATCAACCCTATTTGCATTTGTTTCTCTGCATCTATCCCCAAAAATTGACACAACGCATAATAGGTATTCTTGAAATAAATTTGAAATTCAGAAACATGGAAAGGTTCCATTTTGGAAGAAGGAATAGAGAGCCGTTTGTTACCATCACCCCTCTTCATGTGTAAGGGGACCTCATCACTTCGATATGTTTTCCTCAACCTTTTATATTCTTGCTCAAGTTTCTCTAGGTTCACCTCTGTTATAGCTTGTTTATTGAGGTTGAAACATTTGATAATGACATCTCTATTGATATCCACTAAGCACTTACCATTTGGAAGTCTCACAGTTTTGGTTGGGGCATGGTAATTGTGGGAAAGGGCTTTAATTAGCTCAACATCAACGAAGATGTTGGGAATAATCAATTTAGCCAAATGTAGGGCCCATGGGTTTGATGCTAGTTCCTGGTCATTCCTTTTTTATATAAAAGTACCAGTAGAGGTTCCATCCTGACAATGGTATATAGGGGTCCCTATAGCCTTGAGATAAGTCTCTAAAAACCTTTTTAGAACCTTTATCAATTGAACCAGGCAACAATGAAAGCAGAGGGGATTGCAATGAAGATTTACTAGTTTTGGCTTCATCCTTCTTGGCTTCTACTTTAGTCTTTTTAGGTGCCATTTTATGAAATTCACAAGAAATGATGAGCAGAGCTTACCTGAAAAAACTGCCTTGAAGAATTCTCTTTACTCCCGCATCTTGTGCTCCTGTGTAACTTGTCTTCCGCTACTATGAGTGAGAAATCTTAATTTGTTTCATGTATTTCAAGATGCATTTACTTCTGGTTCATAAATTTGCACGATTCAAATCTTTGTGTTAAGCTTCAATCTTCATATTTTGATGTTGATGTGATTAGTATGCTTTAAATAAACCAACGGCTTGGTTACCGTTCTACCGCGGGCTATGTTTTGGCCCCTTGAGGTATAGTAGTATAGTGTGTAGTGTATAGTATTAACTATTCTCACCATCAAATCTTCGTGTTGAGCTTCAATCTTCATATTTTGATGTTGATGTGATTAGTCTGCTTTAAATAACCCAACGACTTGGTTACCATTCTACTACGGGCTATGTTTTGGCCCCTCGAGATATAGCGGTATAGTGTGTATAGCAGTATAGTGAGTATTAACTATTCTCACCGTCATATTGCGAGTCTTTTGAGAATGTTACGCGGTAAGGAGGTATGACGTAGGTATGATGAAGGCTAGCCAATATGATAGCAGTATCACAGTAAAAGGCAAAGATGACTTTATGAATGGTAATAACATGATTTATTATGGAAAAATAAGAGTAGGAGTCATGGATACATAAATAAAACACTCAGAACTTTTATGAAAATTTTGGTTCCAATAGATCCATTCACCATACATGGTGACTATTTAGACATAGGACTTTAAAGTCCATGCACTAAACAGAGGAAAATACTACATCAGTTTTGAATGCTTGATGACATGTTTAAAGACATCTCTTCCTTCAACAACATTTGAAAAGGGAATATTGCTTTGCAACTTTCCCACTCTGTAACTTTCCCACTCTGACTGGTATTTGAACTTGTTGCGGTCATGGAGATTGTCAGCCCAGGGGGGCCCCCTGCCCCCCCTTTGGGCCCGTAAGAGCTCCCTGCTGATGTCAGTACTACCTTGGGTAGTACTGAAGAGACCTCTCCCCCCGCCTTGGGCTTAGACCCCAAGGCTTGGAAGCAAGCTCTGCTAGGGAAGCCTAGTAGGCCTGAGGAAGATTCAATAGACCAGGAGTCGCCAGAACATCAGGAAGGAACAAATTTCTAGATTCTAGAGAAAATGATGGACAAGATTGTTGATAATTGAGAGGGGGGTTGAATCAGTTATCTTAATTATTTCAGCTTTTTGAACTTTCTTAATGATTAATGTAGCATCAATTCAAATAAGCAAACATAACCATGAAATAGAAATACACATGACACAATATTTTGAAATGGAAACCCTGTTAAGGGAGAAAACCACGGGGTGATTAACCCAAGATTGTACTCTCTGTTAGAAGAATAGAAATACAAAATGGCACTTGCCAATTGGGGCTCACTGCCCAAGCACACTGCTCACAAGAGGCTCACTGCCTACAAGAGACTCACTGTCTACAGGTTGTAAGAAGAATAACAAGATCCTTGAACTGATGAGAAGCATCCACATATGCTGGAGTTCAGTTCCGGTTAGGCTCAATAAACTGATCTGTTGCACTTCATCCTTCCTCTTCTTTTGTGCTGCTGTCCTTTCACATACCAGACCTTCCTTTCTACTTTCACATTGTTCTTCTACTTTTCTTCGCACTTCACATTGCACACCACACACCTTCACATCTAAGTCCATCTTGTATATATATCCGCACAAGTGATTTCAACACTTTTCTAGTTGGCATCCGGAATAGTCAATATTATCTCAAACTTTGGTCTGTCGGTTGAATCCTTGCATACCAAGTAATATGGATCAAAAAGAAACTTCTAGAAGTCATCTAACAAGTCGGCCAATCATGAAAGATACCTTAGGAACCTTTATCACCATCAAAATCTCATCCGAAATAACTTCTGATACTCTGCCTATCAGTTCTTCCTCTGTCTGTTCTACCAAACCGGACCCCAATACTTGAATGCTTATATCTCTTTATTCTTTCATCACCGGAGGCTCAATTCCTGGAATCTATCAGTCAAGGTACTCCTCTTAACTTCCCTAAGTCTACACTTTCCAAAGCTACTTCCTCTGATAGATCCAGACCTAACTGTCGAACCTTTCCACATACTCTGTTCTTGCTTACCAGACCACAACACTCTTCAATCTGACTTCTGGTATAGACACACCATGTCCTGCGGATGTGTGGGATGAACTTTGTTGCCATCAATGACAACAATCATGAAGCTCCAATGTGTCTCTTTCCAACAATCTCCCCCTTTGGCATTGATGGCAACACTTAGTGAAAAATAACTAAATGTTATACTATACTCCCCCTTGGCTGATGCTCTGTCTCTATGTACATTTTCTGGAGCTCCCCCTTACTGGATTTCTCATTTTTCATTGCTCATCACTCCCCCTTTAACATCAATGGAAAAGGGTGGGGTCTGCACACCAAGATTTTCAAAAAATTAATCTATACTTAGTCGCATAAGTATATCATCCAGTTGTACTCTACATATACTTTAGTATGTCTGCAAAAGTTTTTTTCAATTGTACAACTTCGGTTGCCCAACTCAGCTTCATCCTGTCCAAAATTGATATATGACCACTCAACAGGAATGCAAAAGCTTCTGCCTTCTTCAGATCTATCAGATCATTTGTCTTGGTGGTGGTTTGAGCATCACTTTGGGCCTCATGCATGGCCTCCAACTTAGGAATGATTATTCTTCTAAGCTCATTTAACCTGCTGATTCTATTTTTCTTTTCTTTCTCTAGCTTCTTAATTTCATCCAAGACTGAAATAGTCTGACATTCTTTATTTACTATGGATGAGGTAAGTGGATCAAAATTTTGAGAAAGTTTTGTTAGTTTGATCTCCGGTTCTTTCATTTTCTTCTCAATCTCCATTGTTGCTTTGGACCATGAGAGACAAAATTTATATATTTCTCTGCCATCTGTAAGAGCATTTTCTAAGCTCTTTATCCCTATATCTATATTTCTTCTATCATTTGATATTAGACTTAGTACTTCAGAGAATCTTTTATTTAAAAACTCTTTCCAGACCTTTTCCTCAGTTGATTTCTCTAAGGACTCAAAATGAGTGCTGACTGAACTAACAAGAGACTTAAGATTACCTGATGAGGAAGCCGATGAATCCTTCAGAAAGGATGGCATGATCTTTTCAAGCACACCGGATGCAACTTCTATTAGCTCACAGTCTTCCATGTGAGACTTCAGGAGTTTTTCTTTTGCCTTTGCATTAGCAAATGAAGCTATCTTCATTGTTTGAACCGGGGAGAGGGAATCAAAGTTAAATGGCCTTGAAGTAACTCCGGTTCATCAATCTCCATCATTTCTTTTGTCAAGAAGTCCTTGACAGTTTCTGTAGTGTCTCTTGCCGGAGACAGAGATTTCTTCCCTTCTGCACTGTCACTTATGTTCTTCTCAGCTTGACTTTCTTCTCTTCCTTTTGCTTCTTCTTCTTTCCCCTCTATTCTTTCTTCTCCTTTAGATTCGGAGACTGCAGGGGACACCAGAGGAGAGATATTTGTTTGTTCATGGGCCACCTCTTCCAGAGTAGAGGATTCCAAGTCCTTACCTTTATCTTCCCTTGTCTCCTTAACCTCTTCTGCTACTGTCTCAGTAGCTTCTTCTTCAATATCTGTAGCCGAGGGATCATCACCTATGTCCTCTATAATAAGAATGTTGAATTTTTGGTATGCATTCTAGAGGATCTCTTCTATCTCTTTTGCTACTTCATCAATTTTTCTGAGCATAAGCTGATTCATTCTAGATTTTCTCTGGAATTCATCCTTACAATCTTTTAAGATCATACTCTTCTGCTTAGGAGTGATGGAGGGATAAAGCTGAATAGCTATCTGTTCCTAGATCTCCATATCCTTCTCTTTGGCATTATTCTTCCTCAATTCAAGTTCCTTCTCAAGGCTTTTAGGAATTAAAGATACAATCTCAATGAAAGCCTTGTTGTAAATGTTTAGATACTTAACTGTGGTATCCTGCAGAATCTTCTGATTAGCTTCACTGCATTCATCATAGAATTCTATTAATAGCTTCAGATTTCCATCCACAGTGATTGCCTTAACTATATCATCTAAGAACAGGATGGTCCTTTCAACAAACTCTTCTACTTCTGCCTCCTTGGTTTCACTGGATACTTTCTTCTTCGTCTTTACTTCCTCATCTGATTCTATCTCCTCTTCATCCTTTTGGCTTGTGTAAGACCTTGTTGCCTTTAACTTGGCTCTCTTCTCTCCTTTTCCAGATGATTTTGCTTCCGGTTTTGATGCCTTTGAGCTCCTTGCAGTGGTGGGTGTAGAGGTCTTGGAGGATCTGGTCCAGGAGGGGACTTCCACCGGAGTACCTTCTTTTTCTGCTTTTTCTATTTCTTTCTCTGCCCTTTCTGTCTTCTCTCTACTTGCATCAAGTGCTTCTTTTGAAATTCCATGCCTTTTGGCAAGCTCTTCTACTTCCTTTCTCACTTTTCTTTTTATTTTCGGTTGTCTTAACTCCACATGGATCTTCACACTTAATTCTTCAAAGGTTCCAAACCTTTCTACCTTGGGATCCTTGGGCTGACTTAGCATGTGTTGAACATGCAACTCCACAATTTTCTCATCCACTTCATACCCCATTGACATGATCCATACTGTTCTTGGCTCCACAGCCTCCATGAGGCACTGATCAATTTCTACCATAAAGCACATTGTATCTTTGTACTTCTCAACCAGAGATTGGGGGATTCTTTCTCTAGCTTGCATCATACTTTGAAAGTTCTTGAAATATCCCCACGAAGCTATATTTCTTGCCTTAGAATCCCCAAGCCCATGCAGGTAGTCTCTGATTTGGATTGCAACAGGTCTGTCATTCTGCCAAATCCAACCACTGGATCCGGGAAGCTCATTCATGAAGTAGAAGAATAAACATAGTATCAGCCCACCATACTTGAATGAGTTTTTCTTATCCTTTTGATCTTTTGTAGGTTCTCCAACAGTTGGCTTAGAAGAAGTTCACAAAGATCATAGTCAACATTTTCTCTTAGCATCTGATAAGCTATATAAACTACAGTTCCTGGTATTGAATTTTCCCTACTGGAGTGATAAATCTTGTAACCAATTATCATGGATGCAAATTTGATATCCGGATCAGTGATATCTTCAATTGTCATAGCTCTCTTGTCAAATTTTGTTCCGGTTGCTTCACTCACTGTCTGATTCTTGACAGATTTGAGAACAGGTATCACACTGGATGAGTACAGACCAGTTACTACCCTAATTGCCTCCTTGGTGATCTTAAATGGTCTATTCAACCATAGGAAGTTATCATGCACTCTTCTCAACACATACCGGACCCATTCATCTTCTTCAAAACAGAGGAAATGAATGTACTGTGCAAAATGCTTATCCTGAATGTCCTTGAACTGAGGTTTGAGCTCAAAAGAATCATCTATTAACTGATTGTGATAGATATTAGCCAGCTTAGATTCCCCAAATTATTCAATATTCGCATGAATATATGCCCTAACATCTTCTACATGCAAAATTCCATGCAGAGTGCTTGAAAAGGCACCTAGGGGATCAACTTCTAGGGATTTATATGGATGTTTCTTGAATTTAGGGCGTGGCCTCTCAGTGATCTTTACAATATTTGGTGTATCCATCTTCAAAAAGATTTACAAAGAAATATTCAATAACAGAAAATACCTTTTGCACATCTAGGGTTCGTGAAGAGATCTAGTTGATTCGCTAGATGAATCGTCTTCTGCAGATGACCTTTGATGGGATTCAGGAGATTTGTTGTAGAGCTCTTTTTCACTTCTTCTCAAATGCAGAATGAACAAGTGTTTGGTAGGAAAACCCCTATATTATTTTGCAAACCCTAATACCAAGTTGCAATAAATGCTCAACTTAAGTCATTTCAGTTTTCCTCATTTTCCTTATTTGAATGACTTGATGAACCTGATCAATCTTGTTGTAAACATCTTGCGGATCTTCCATATTTTAACCATAGTTTATTTAGATGTTTCTCTTATGAACCCTTTGATCTACAACTCTCCTTGTGCCAGTTCTGGCACCAATTAACTGGCTGGGGGAAAAGGTTTTCCTTGTGTCTCCCCCTGAGCCAGAGCTCACTTTTTAATTTTCGGAAGGAATATCAGCACCAGATTTTGGTGCAGATCCATCCCCAACATTTTTTGTACTTCTCTTCACCCAAATCTTGTTCATCTCACTTTTAACTTCATTCGCATTCACTTTTCCTTTTCCCTTGTCTTGATTTTGATTATGATGTACCACACCTCTTTTGTCCTAATTCTTGCTTCTACAGAATTTGGCCAAATGACCGAATCTATTGCAATTGTGGCAAACAATATTTCTTGGCATATTTGATTGATGTCCTCTTGATCTACATTGATTAGCCACATGACCCATTCTATTGCATGCAAAGCATCTACTATTGAATGAATTGTTCATTTGCATATTTCTGCATTCATGAGATTTGTGACCATACCTTTTGCAGTTAAAACACTGTCCGGATGTATTAGTCTGATTCATTCTCCTTCTGCATTGATTAGCTTTGTGACCAAAGTTATTGCAGTTGTGGCAGTATCCATTGAAGGATGGATATCTTTGAGCATCAGGTTGCCTTACTGGAGGTCTTCTAGGCCTATTCCTTGAATTTTCTGATCTGAACTTCTTCCTACCAGATCCGGAGCTTTCACCTTTTTCATATCCCAGGCCACACTTGTCATCTACCCTCTTTTGGCTTTCAAGGAGAACTTCAAGTTGAGCAGAGCTTATCTTGAATTTCTCTTTGTATTCATTTGCTGTTTGAAGATCCCTTTTAAGAGAGACAATTTGATCCTCAAGTTTTTCTTCATTATCTTTAGCATCTTCAAGATCAGATTCAAGATGTTTGATTATTCTATCCATCTTGTGGCAGTCTTCTAATTTTTCTTTGAGAGATTGTCTTAGGTCATCTTCAGATTTTCTTCTCTCTTCAATTTCTTGGGTAAAATTCATAACTCTTGATTCCATTTCATGTCTTATCATGATGATTTCTTTTGATAACTTTTCACATAACTTGGTTTTCTCTTTCAGATCTCCACTTGTATCATTTGCTTCACCTTGACTTGCCAATTGCTAGAGTAGCTCCTTTCTCTTTTTCATAGAGAGACTCAGTTTCTCTTTTAGTTATTTTATGAAATCATTAGCCTGTTTGAGTCTTTCCTTTAATTCATTGACTTCAGAATTTGACTGCTCAAGATCATCAAGGGCAGACTTACGTTGCTCCCTCATACCATACATATCCATTTGAATTCCCAGATCTTCCTCAAGCTGTTAGGCTCTGTTGGGAGGAACTTGGCTCTGATACCAATTGTTGATAACTGATAGGGGGGTGAATCAGTTATCTTAATTATTTCAGCTTTCTGAACTTTCTTAATGATTAATGCAACATCAATTCAAATAAGCAAACATAACCATGAAATGGAAATACACATGACACAATATTTTGACATGGAAACCCTATTAAGGGAGAAAACCGCAGGGTGATTAACCTAAGATTGTACTCTTTGTTAGAAGAATAGAAATACAAAATGGCACTTGCCAATTAGGGCTCACTGCCTGAGCACACTGCTCACAAGAGGCTCACTGCCTACAAGAGACTCACTATCTATAGGTTGTAAGAAGAACAACAAGATCCTTGAACTGATGAGAAGCATCCACATATGCTGGAGTTCAGTTCCAGTTAGGCTCAATAAACTAATCTGTTGCACTTCATCCTTCCTCTTCTTTTGTGCTGCTGTCCTTTCACATACCGGACCTTCCTTTCTGCTTTCACACTGTTCTTTTGCTTTTCTTCACACTTCACATTGCAAAGCACACACCTTCACATCTAAGTCCATCTTGTATATATATCCGCACAAGTGATTTCAACACTTTTCTAGTCAGCATCCGGAATAGTCAATATTATCTCAAACTCTGGTCTGTTGGCTGAATCCTTGCATACCAAGTAATGCAGATCAAAAAGAAACTTCTAGAAGTCATCTAACAAGTCAGCCAATCATGAAAGATACCTTAGGAACCTTTATCACCATTAACATCTCATCCAGAATAATTTCTGATGCTCTGCCTATCAGTTCTTCCTCTGTCTGTTCTACCAAACTGGACCCCAATACTTGAATGCTTATATCTCTTTATTCTTTCATCACCAGAGGCTCAATTCCTGGAATCTATCAGTCAAGGTACTCCTCTTGACTTCCCCAAGTCTGCACTTTCCAAAGATACTTCCTCTGATAGATCCAGACCTGACTGTCAAACCTTTCCACATACTCTATTCTTACTTACCAGACCACAACACTCTTCAATCTGACTTCTGGTATAGACACACCATGTCCTGTGGATGTGTGGGATGAACTTTGTTTCCATCAATGACAACAATCATGAAGCTCCAATGTGTCTCTTGCCAACAAAGATAACCTCCTCCTTGGAACTATCCCTAGTTGGTAAGTTCCAAGCACTCCGACCTAATATCGACATGGTTAGACAGGTTACTGCTAGGTGGCACCTCAAAAAAAGTGTGTCGATAAGTGCTATGTTAGGCGGCCTCTTTCTGTTCATGTTCATGGCTAGGGAGGATCTAGTTTCAGTCTTGGCAGGAGGTCCTTGGTTGTATGGGAAGCATAGCCTCAGTTTAGGCCAGTGGAAGCTAGGCTTTGACGCTACAATGGAGCTTAGCAAGTCAGCCCCAGTGTGGGTCAGACTGCCTGGTCTTCCTCTAGAGTACTGGGATGAGGAAATTTTCACATGGATTGGTAACTCCTTTGGCCGCTTCATTACCACGGACAGTACCACCAAAAATAAAACTAGGTTGGTTTTTGCTCATTTTTGTGTTAATGTTGACATTCATAAGACTCTTCCTAATTCTGTCAAGTTAAAGTCAAAACATGGTAGCTAGGAATAGCAAATCCTATATGAGAATTCCACTGTCTATTGCCAAAAATTTAGAAAAAAGGGGCACCTAATCAGTGAGTGCAAAAAAATAGAAAACACTATTGAAAAATAGAGCCTAGAAGTAGAAAATATAGCAGATGAGTACCCATTTAAAGAAGATCTACTAAATCTAATGCGGTCCCTTATCAAAGCTCTAGGTCTGGAGAATGACCAAGAATAGAATCTTCAATCTGTAGAGAGTTTGGCTCCCTCCCCATCTTCCCTAGAAGAACTAAAGCTAGAATTGGTTAGTGGTGGTCAAGAGCAATCCTTGATGCTCCTTCTGGACTTGGATGCTACGGAAGAAGGGGAAATCCCAGCTCCCTCAGTGAGCTCCCCCATCCAGGAGTTAGGAGTTTAGGTTACTGGTGACCAAAGGGTTTTAAGTGAGTGGATGGAAGTTCTGAGGTCCTCGTTGGAGTCAGGCCCGCTTGCTATAGACAAGGAAGCCAAGAGAAGGACTTGACCTCTCTTGTTAAAGTTCTATCCCCAAGGGCTAGTACTAGTCACCAAGGTGGATTGATCACCCTAAGAGGAAAGGGAAAGGTCATAACAAGAAGACGGTCGATGTGGGTACTGAGGAAAGGGTGGGGAGGCCTTCATAGAGAGAAACTAGATCTAGGGAAGCAACCAAGGAGATTGCATATGGGAGACAAAGCACACTGGAGGCCCTCCCAGAAAACCTTGCAAATGAAGATTATCACTTGGAATGTGAGAGGGCTCAACAACCCACAAAAATAGCTCATGGTTAAGAGTTGTATTTACGACAATAAAATAGATTTCATCCTTCTTCAAGAAGTTAAAATGACTGAAGAAAACTTTAGAAAAATAGCTAACAACATCTAGCCTATGGTAGATTTCATTATTAGCCCCTTGATGGGGGCCTCTGGGGGTCTGGTCACTATTTGAAATAGGCAAAATGCCTTAGGAAGTTATAGCTCTCACTGCAAAAATACTCTGGAAATCATCTGTAAAATGAACAAAAAATCCTGGAAAATGCTCAACATATATGCCCCCAATACTAAAAGAGATAGAAAAGATCTATGGGATGGGCTGAGATCCAAATTAAATGAGGACACCAGAACTTAGTGGATAGTGGGGGGAGACTTCAACACCCCCCTCTACCCTTCAGAGAAATCTAGGGGTAATGAGGATTTTTCTGACAACATGGTGGATCTTACTGATTTCCTAGGCCAAACTAGTCTTATGGACCTAGAATTAATTAACCAAAGGTTCTCTTGGACCAACAAAAGGATGGGGGATTAGTTGATTCAGGTTAAACTTGATAGACTGTTGGTTTCTCTGAACTGGGAAAGAATACAATACGCCTCCTTGTCTGCTCTTCTGCATACCATCTTTGATCATAATGCCCTATTTATGCACTGGACAGAGAAATATAACAAGGGCCCTTTCCTGTTTAGATATGAAATAATGTGGGCCTCCCACCTAGACTTCAAAAATTGTATTGCTGAGTGGTGGAAAGTTCAAGTTCATGGATCGCCTATGTACAGGCTAACTCAAAAACTAGTACACATCAAAAACAAAGTCAAAGGTTGGAATAAGTATTGCTTTGGTAGTGTGATGAAGTCCAAGAAGCATCACTCAGAGAGACTACTAGAGGTTCAAGGAAAAATGGCCAAGGGGGATGGGAGCGAAAGCTTATACCATACTGAAGAAGAGATGGTCAAAAAATTGAAGGACATTACCAGTAAGGAAGAAATCTTCTGGAAGTAGAAATCTAGGGTCCAATGGTTAAAGGAGGGAGATAGAAACACGACCTTCTTTCACCATTTGACCATGAAACATAGGAGGAGGAATAGTATTACCAAACTCCTAAATGAGCAGAATGTCAAGGTGACGGATGATGGGGACCTTGGAAGACTGGCCTCTAATTATTTTAGAAACTTCTTGGCTGAACATAATAACAATGTTGATAGTGATAAAGAAAACCTCCTTCTGGAGAGTATCCCACAAACTCTTACCAAGGACAATAATGTGGACCTGTTGAAGCCTATCACAGACGAGGAGGTCAGAGCCGTGGTTTTCTCAATGGGGGCCTTCAAAGCCCCTCGGCAAGATGGGTTCCCTCTGGCTTTTTTTCAGGAATTCTGGGAGGTAGTGGGATATGATGTTATGAGTACTGTCAGAGACTTTCTCAGAATGGGGAAGTTCCTTAAACATATCAATTCTATGTTCATAGCACTGATCCCTAAGAAAACCATCATGGAAGTGTTGGCGGACTTCCATCCCATAAGCCTGTGTAACACTATTTACAAAATCATCACAAAAGTGCTCATCCTTAGAATCCAGTTGTTGCTGGATAAACTCATCTCTGTCAGCTAGAAAGGTTTCATCCCAGGGAGATAGATTCTAGATGCGGCCATCTCGACCCATGAGATCATTCACTCCATGGATAAAAATAATAGTCCAAGCATGGCCCTTAAGTTGGACATATCTAAGGCTTATGATAGAGTGTCTTGGAAATTCCTGTTCAAGGTCCTCAACAGGATGGGTTTCAATGACAGAGTCCTCAATCTAATGAAGGAGTGTGTCACCATGGTTAAGTACTCTGTGTTGGTTAATGGCTCGCCAAGGGGGTTTTTCGAGGCTTGAAGGGGATTAAAGCAGGGGGACCCTTTGTCCCCCTGCCTGTTTATAATGCTGGCTGAGGTATTGGGAAGAAATATCCTAGCCCATTTGGACAGATGATCCCTTTTGAGGGTTAAAGCGGCCTCCACCCTTGGCCCGTCGACTGTCCAATAGTTCATGGATGACACTATTCTATTCGGGGCGGCTTCGGTGGTGGAGGCCAAGAGATGGAAAAATCTTCTCAACACGTATGCTGAGGTTTCAGGACAATGTATTAACTATGAAAAAAATAACTTGTTTTTCTTTAAGACTAAAGAGGAACTGCAAACCAAGGTTAAAAACACACTCCAATGCAATCAGGCTTCCCTCCCGGCTACTTACCTTGGCCTGCCTCTCACGGTCAAAGATGTGACCCATGCCTACTGGAACATGGTCTTGGAACATATCAACAAGAAAATGGAAGGCTAGAAAAGAAAGCTTCTTAGTCAAGTAGAAAACATCAACTGTTGAAAGCCTCCCTTCAAGGAATCCTGACCTATTTTCTCTCTATATTCAAAATTCCAAGGTATATGGCAGAGAAATTAGAAAAATCCAAAGAACCTTCCTCTGGACTGGGGTGGAGGAAAAGAAAAGGATCTCGCTTGTTGGTTGGGATACTGTCTGTCAGTTGAAGGCTAACGGGGGTCTGGGGATAAGAAAATTTAAAGTATGAACAAAGCCTTGCTGACCAAAATTGGGTGGATCTTCCTTAAAGAAGATAAGGACTGGGTCCATATCATGAAAGCTAAATACCTACAAGGGGACTCCAATTATAAGATTGTGAGGAGGGACTCCCTCCCCAAAGGATCTATCATCTAGAATAAAGTGTAAAAAACTAGGAACTCTCTCTCACAAGGCATCAAATGGAACCTGGGTAAAGGAGATCAAATAAGGTTTTGGGAGGACAACTGGCTGAGGAAGGATCCCTTGGGGAAAGGAAGTAATCCTATGAAGGAGAGAGTAGTGAGATTTTTTAGTACCAAGGTGAGTAACTATTTGACCAGCCATCCCCATAGATAGAGAACATGGAAGAACTTATTGGATTACTATATCAACCATAATGAGCTGTAGGATTTTTGATCTCTTCAGTAGGAGATTAAAAAATTTAGGATTCTGGTATTTCAAAGAGAGGATGAGATGTTGTGGGGACAAGACCAAAAAGGTAAATTCACCATCAAGTCAGCTTACCATATGCTATCTAACAGGGGTCAACCGAACCTGCACTGGAAAAAAGTCTAGAACAGTAAGTTATTACCCAAAGTTAACTTCTTCTGGTGGGCAGTGTCACACAACATAATCCTAACCATTGATAACATTAATAAAAGGGGATTCTATTTGGTTAATAGATGTGTGCTTTGTTGTCAAGAACAAGAATCCTTATAGCATTTGTTCCTCCACTGTGAGTTCTTTAAACAAATATGGGGAAAAATGCTGCAAAAGCTCAATCTAGAGTGGATCTTCCAGGACAATTTGGAGGGCTTTGCTAAAAGTTGGTCCTCTCCTTTCTCCCATCCCAGAATTAAAGAGCTATGGAGGTAGATTCCCTCACCCTTGGGTTGGTGTGTGTGGAAATAAAGGAACAACCGTATATTTAGAGAAAGTGCCAGTAATTCTGATGAGGTTTTCTTGGCCTTTTGTAGGGAGGTCATGGAAAACAATTCCTCCTACTTAGTTCATGTGGCTGACCATCCCCCTACTTCTATTGAAATTCAAATAGCCATGGACTAGTGGCTGAAGGAGGATATGAGCAAAGTGGACACCTCTTACAAGATGGCCAGGTTTAACACTCATTAGAGACCGCCCCCTAGAGGATGGACCAAACTTAATTTTGATGGTGCATAAAAAAAGATATCTAGGTCTGACAGTGGTGGTGGCTTATGCTAGGAGCATTGGGCAGTAGTCTAACAACATGGCTAAGGGCATGGCCCTGCTTAAAGGTCTCAAGATCACCCACACTTTGGGCATAGACAACAATCAAGTGGAAGGAGATTCCACGTTAATTATTGATGCGACTAAGAGAAGATCTAACAGTGGCTGGAAGTTGAAGAGCTTAGTTGAAGACATCATCAGCTTACTATTTGGCTTTAATCAAATGTCCATTGGTCACGTGTATCAGGAGGGAAACAAAGTGGCTGATGTGATGGCGAACCTAGGGCAAGGTATGGACATGTGGCGCTGTTGGAGAAATGCTAAGGTTCTCCTGCGCCTGATTCAAAACCTCATTAAGGAGGAGTTAAGCCTGGCTCTCAATGACCTAAAGTCAAAGAGAAAGGGTGGGACTGACAGGGTTCTAAGTGCTTAGGTCAGCTAGACAGTGGGCACGAGAAGGAGGATGCTATGATGATTATGTGCCAACTCGACATGGCAGGTCCTTGTCTTTTCAATAACAACGGAGCTGATAACAAGGTGAGTTGGTGTATTGAGGAGGCCTTTCACATGGCTAGCCATGTGAAAACCCGACGTCATAGATTGGGCAAGCTCAACTTAAGATTTTGTGTTGATCTTATAAGGCTTACTAATGATGATTTGAAAGGCATTAATTGTGCCTAACAAAAAATTATTAGTAAGTATGCCACCTTAGGCGTGGGAAAAGATGGTATCATTTTAACCCTCAAATTAATTGCCATTCTCTCATTAGGCATTAATAACAAGCCTATTAAGAAAATCACCAAGAAGGTCTCTGCACAGTGCTTGCTATGGATATTGACTGCATTGCTTGTTTGCTCGATAGTATCATGGGGGGAGATAGGTCTCAGACTGAACCGGAGACATGCAAAGAATTCAGAAACAATGAAAAGATTTGGTATATTTGTCAGGAGGGCGGGGTCACCTCCTACTTGGAATGCCTTCAGGGCTATGGTGAAAGTCTCTTGGCTCAATTTCTGCAATCCTATAATGGTAGAAGGGTGAAGGTTGGCAATGTGGAGTTTGAGGTCTTTGAAGAAGTGATTGGGATGGCTACTGGCCTGCCTACGAATAAGATGAAGAATCCTAGTATGAGTAAGGTTTCTGACCCTTAAGGCATGAAGCTTTTTCTAAACAAACATGAGGTCCTGAATAGTTTGCAAGGGGGATCTGACCGCCAGCTTCTGCCTCCGCCGTGGGATGAAGTATACTTTATGATTATGAAGTATTTTACTCTGGAAGGGAGGTTTAGGAGGTTCTTTCACTATCATTTTGTACTGCTTAATCACTTTAGGAGGAGTAAACATATCAGTTTCCCCTTCTATCTTCTCTCTTCCTTAGAGTCCTCCATCATTGCTGCCAAAGAACAACATGCACTTGACCCCAATAAACCTGAACTCCTGCTGCACCAAGGTCTCATCATGAGACTGTACAAGTTTCACTTGGTGTTGTGCCCACCAAAAGCTTCCACACCTATAAGGATTAAACCCCATAACCCTCCCTTGGTGAGGGATAGCCTGGTCATCATAACGGAAGTTACCCCTGATTCTTATGCTAAGTCTCTTAAATCTGGTAAGAAAAAGCCCACTATGACTAATAGTCTTGAACACACCAATGATGACCTCACCCCCACTTCTCCTGCTACCACCCTGGCTAAAAGAAAAATCAGCTATGTTAACCCTCCCCTGCATAGTAAGAAAAAAAGGGGAGTTGTGGAAGAAGGTCGTGAAATTAGGGCTTTGAATACTACCCCTATGGTGGAAGAAGTCAGCGCTAAGGAAGATAATGAGGACTTTGTCAACGTGGAAGAGGAGGCCTATACCCCAACCAAAAGAAAAATGCACTATCTGACTACTAGAAGGTCCTCCAGGCTAGTTGCGAGGCTAACTTCAGTTGCCAAGGGGAAAGTGGATGTGTCTGAGGAGGAGGAGGAGGTGGTTATGCGGGATGAGGTTCAGCGGGAAGGGAAGTTTTCTAAGGATGAGGAAGAAGCACATGGTGAAGACAACTATGAAGAAGACACAAAAAAGGACTCATCAGAGTTCCAGGGGTCGGAGTCAGGTGCTAACATCAAAATGGACACTGTGGTTGAGGATACTGAGCTCATGGGTGGCAACATCTCTGTGAATAAAGGCAATAGGATTATGGGGTTGGATGCTGGTGAAGAAGGTCCTAGCAACTTCTTGGAGTTGAATGTGCAAAGCTTGAATTTTGATAGCACAAAGGATAAGGTTAAGGTGACTAGTAAGAAGAAAAAAGGTACCAAAAACAAGGGAAAAGCTAAAGAGTCTCTAGAGGATAAGATGGCCCGTTTGGAGGAAAATTTTAACACCTTGGCCAATTTTGCTGTCAAGGTCATTCACAGGTCTGCCACGACTTTGGTGGCTCTTTAGGGGAAGGTTCTGAAAGATCAAGAGGAAGAGAAGAAGAAGATTAAGGAATATGATGACGTGCTCCAGCTCCTTGTCGATGACTGGGAAAAGATGTTCAAATAGCCATAGGTGGCTTGGGGATGGCCTACTATCTGTTTACAGTTGGTTTGCTTTCTCTATGGTGTCCTATTTCTCTTATTCTTTAGTTAGTGGTTATGGTGTCTTAAACTTTGTTGCTTAACTTTTATGGTTCATTCTGAACTATTCAAGTTTTGGTGTGCCCTTGGTGGCTGTTTTGTAATGGGATCGGCACCCTTTTATGCCGCTTATCTTATCAAAAAAATTTAAAAAGGGAAGAAGCAGGTGACCTAATTTGTGAAAGAATGGTGATCACTTTCACTAGTAAGCTCATTATTCTTGCATTGGTAGAATTTGATAGATTTCTTCTCATTTAATTTGTAAAATTATACGCAAAAGGTTTTCATTATAGTATGAGCAAATTGCAAGCACCCACATCATCCAAATTACAATCATCATCATCATCATCAAATCATTTGTATCTTTTTTCAATCACTTTGGAGATAGTACAGCAGCATATAAACATGAAAATTAACACAATAGTTTAACATTGAAAAAAGGTTACCATTTAATTACAGTCTTCTCCATAATGCTACTTCATAATATATATATTAATTGCAAAGTTTTTGGAACATGAAAGTGGATGAGTGGGATGGGTGCAATCTATCTTCTTACTAAGTCCCCTAAAATGCTTCAGAAAGAACTGCTACCCTCCTTTTTTCTCTCGGGTCTTGGTCTCTCTTATATGCGAGAGACAACAAGCTATAGACTCGTTACAAAAAGACACGACTTTTGATAACTAATTATAACATGGAAGGAAAATGGATTAGGTAGATACTATACCTTAAACCCTAATCCCTCGACCCTCAACCCTCAACCATAATCCCTCAATCCTCAACCCTAATCCCTCATCCCTAAACCCTAAACGCTATCCCTATTCCTAAACCCTAAACCCTCAACACTATACCTTAAACCCTAATCCCTTATCCATAAACCCTCAACCCTATCCCTCAACCCTCAACCCTTAAACCTTAAACCCTAAAACCTCAACCCTCGACACTATATCTTAAACCCTAATCCCTTAACCCTCAACCCTAAAGCGTTAACCCTCAATCCTTAAACCTTCAACACTAAACACTATCCCTCATCCCTAAACCCTAATCACTATCCCTATTCCTAAACCCTCAACCCTCAACACTATACCTTAAATCCTAATCCCTTATCCCTAAACCCTCAACCCTTAAAACTTAAACCCTAAAACCTCAACCCTCGACACTATATCTTAAACCCTAATCCCTTAACCCTTAGCCCTAAAGCCTCAACCCTCAATCCTTAAACCTTCAACCCTAAACCCTATCCCTAATCCCTATACCCTCAATACTCTACTTTAACCCTAATCCCTACCCCCTCAACCCTCAACCCTCAACCCTCAACGTCAAACCCTAATCCATCAACCCTAAACCCTAACCCCTCAACCCTAAACCCTATCCCTAAACCCTCAACACTATACCTTAAACCCTAATCCCTATACCCTTGACACTCTACTTTAACCCTAATCCCTCGACCCTTAAGCCTATCCCTAAAACCTCAACCCTCAACCCTCAACCCTCAATGTCAAACCCTAATCCATCAACCTTAAACCCTAATCTCTCAACCCTAAACACTATCTATAAATGCTCAACACTATACCTTAAACCCTAATCCCTTGACCCTAAACCATAAACCATATCCCTAAACCCTAATCCCTCATCCCTAAACCCTAAACACTATCCCTATTCCTAAACCCTCAACCCTATTCTGTCAACCCTAAACCCTAATACCTCAACACTAAACCCTCAACCCTCAACACTACACCTTATACGCGAATCCCTAAACCCTAAACCTTAATCCCTCAACCCTAAACCCATTAGAGAATGATGTCCTCGCGCATGGATCATGTCGAGTGCCCTCATCGATGTTGGTAAGGGATACATTGAAGGTAAATGGATTAGGTAGATAGCAGATTATGACGTGGATTCAAGAGGGGAGAAAAGTGGATTATGATGTGGATTATGTCAGACTTATGCCAAAGCATGGACCATAAGGATGGTATGTGGAGGGTATGTAGGATAGTGGATGAATGATGGTAGATTTATTGTAGAATGGAATGGAACCATAACCAATGGTTGCACACATCCCCATAAATGTTGAATCTTGTGATGCGGATGTGGTGTAGGGTGCAATGGAGATGTTTTCTTAGGAGATGGATAATGAAGGGCTTTAGGAACCCACATTGACTTATGCATTTTATTACTTTTGTTTTGCTTGTGGGATGGAATGTTTTAACACTTTTGAGTGGAATGGGAATTTGAGATGGGAGTAGATGGTTGGGATTTTTTAGAGGTAGATGCCTCATTTAACTTGATTTCTTGTTGCTTAGGTACCCATACCATTTTCATTTTAGACTTTGCTTGTGGAGGTATGGGCTTGGATAACTTTTTGGATTGATTTTTCTTTGACTCTTTGTTTTTATGTCCTAAGGCATGAGGACCCTTAGGATGTTTGGCTTTATCAGTAGAGGCATCTAATTTTGTATTTCTGGATCCCTTGGGAATGGTGAAATGAGTGGAAGTTTTAAGTTTAGCTTTAAGATTAGGGATTAGGGTTTAAGGTATAGTGTTGAGGGTTGAGGGTTGAGGGTTAAGGGTTTAGGGATTAGGGTTTAGAGTTGAGGGATTAGGTTTTAAGGCATAGTATTGTTTAGGGTTGAGGGTTTAGGATTTAATGTTCAAGTGTTGAGGGTTGAGGCTTTAGGGATAGGGTTTAAGGTTTAGCAATAAGGGATTAGGGTTTAGGGTTGAGGGATTAGGGTTTAGTGTTGAGGGATTAGAGTTTAAGGTATAGTGTTTAGGGTTGAGGGTTTAGGGTTTAGTATGGAGGGATTAGAGTTTAAGGTATAGTGTTTAGGGTTGAGGGTTTAGGGATAGGGTTTAAGGTTTAAGATTTAAGGGTTGAGGCTTTAGGCTTTAGGGATAGCGTTTATGGTTGAGGGATTAGGGTTTAGGGTGGAGGGATTAGGTTTTAAGGTATAGTGTTTAGGGTTGAGGATTGAGGGTTGCGTTATGCTGCACTGAAAGGTTATAGTCCCATTAGAGAATGATGTCCTCGCGCATGGACCATGTCGAGTGCCCTCATCAATGTTGGTAAGGGATACATGGAAGGCAAATGGATTAGGTAGATAGTGGATTATGACGTGGATTCTAGAGGGGAGAAAAGTGGATTATGATGTGGATTATGTAGGGAAAATAGTGGATTATGTCAGACTTATGCCAAAGCATGGACCATAGGGATGGTATGTGAAGGGTATGTAGGATAGTGGATAAATGATAGTAGATTTTTTGCAGAATGGAAGGGAACCATAACCAATGGTTGCACACATCCCCATAAATGTTGAAGCTTGTGATGCGAAGGTGGTGTAGGGTGCAATGGAGATGTTTTCTTAGGAGATGGATGATGAAGGGCATTAGGAACCCACATAGACTTAGGTGTTTTATTACTTTTGTTTTGCTTGTGGGATGGAATGTTTTGACACTTTTGAGTAGAATGGGAATTTGAGATGGGAGTAGATGGTTGGGATTTTTTAGAGGTAGATGCCTCATTTAACTTGATTTCTTGTTGCTTATGTAACCATACCATTTTGGTTTTGGACTTTGCTTGTGGAGGTATGGGCTTGTATAACATTTTGGATTGATTTTTCTTTGACTCTTTGTTTTTATGTCCTAAGGCATGAGGAACCTTAGGATGTTTGTCTTTATTAGTAGAGGCATCTAATTTTGTATTTCTGGATCCCTTGGGGATGGTGGGATGAGTGGAAGCTTTAAGTTTAGCTTTAAGATTAGGGTTGAGGGTTGAGGGTTGAGGGTTTAGGGTTTAGGGTTGAGGGTTTAGGTTTTAGGGATTAGGGTTTAGAGTTGAGGGATTAGGGTTTAAGGCATAGTACTATTTAGGGTTGAGGGTTTAAGGATAGGGTTTAGGATTTAAGGTTCAAGGGTTGAGGGTTGAGGCTTTAGGGATAGGGTTTAAGGTTTAGCGATAAGGGATTCGGGTTTAGGGTTTAGTGTTGATGGATTAGAGTTTAAGGTATAGTGTTTAGGGTTGAAGGTTTAGGGTTTAGTGTTGAGGGATTAGAGTTTAAGGTATAGTGTTTAGGGTTGAGAGTTTAGGGATAGGGTTTAGGGTTTAAGGTTTAAGGGTTGAGGCTTCACGCTTCAGGGATAGCATTTATGGTTGAGGGATTAGGGTTTACGGTGGAGGGATTAGGATTTAAGGTATAGTGTTTAGGGTTGAGGGTTGAAGGTTGCATTACACTACACTGAAAGGTTATAGTCCCATTAGAGAATGATGTCCTCGCGCATGGACCATGTTGAGTGCCCTCATCAATGTTGGTAAGGGATACATGGAAGGTAAATGGATTAGGCAGACAGTAGATTATGATGTAGATTCTAGAGGGGAGAAAAGTGGATTATGATGTGGATTATGTAGGGAAAATAGTGGATTATGATGTGGATTATGTTAGACTTATGCCAAAGCATGGACCATAGGGATGGTATGTGGAGGGTATGTAGGATAGTGGATGAATGATGGTAGATTTATTTCGCAATGGAAGGGAACCATAACCAATGGTTGTACACATCCCCATAAACATTAAAGCTTGTGATGTAGAGGTGGTGTAGGGTGAAATGGAGATGTTTTCTTAGGAGATGGATGGTGAAGGACTTTAAGAACCCACATAGACTTAGGTGTTTTATTACTTTTGTTTTGCTTGTGCGATGGAATGTTTTGACACTTTTTAGTGGAATGGGAATTTGAGATAGGAGTAGATGGTTGGGATTTTTTAGAGGTAGATGCCTCATTTAACTTGATTTCTTGTTGCTTAGGTACCCATACCATTTTGGTTTTGGACTTTGCATGTGGAGGTATGGGCTTGGATAATTTTTTGGATTGATTTTTATTTGACTCTTTGTTTTTATGTCCTAAGGCATGAGGACCCTTAGGATGTATGGCTTTATCAGTAGAGGCATCTAATTTTGCATTTATGGATCCCTTGGGGATGGTGGAATGAGTGGAATCTTTAAGTTTAGCTTTAAGATTAGGGTTGAGGGTTGAGGGATTAGGGTTTAAGGTATAGTGTTGAGGGTTGAGGGTTTACGGATTAGGTAGTACTATTTAGGGTTGAGGGTTTAGGGATAGGGTTTAGGATTTAAAGTTCAAGTGTTGAGGGTTGAGGCTCTAGCGATAGGGTTTAAGGTTTAGAGATAAGGAATTAGGGTTTAGGGTTGATCGATTAGGGTTTAGTGTTGAGGGACTAGAGTTTAAGGTATAGTGTTTATTGTTGAGGGTTTAGGGTTTAGTGTTGAGGGATTAGAGTTTAAGGTATAGTGTTTAGGGTTGAGGGTTTAGGGATATGGTTTAGGGTTTAAGGTTTAAGGGTTGAGGCTTCAGGATTTAGTGATAGTGTTTACGGTTGAGGGATTAAGGTTTAGGGTAGAGGGATTAGGGTTTAAGGTATAGTGTTTAGGGTTGAGGGTTGAAGGTTGCGTTACGTTGTAATGAAAGGTTATAGTCCCATTAGAGAATGATATCCTCATGCATGGACCATGTCGAGTGCCCTCATCAATGTTGGTAAGGGATACATGGAAGGCAAATGGATTAGGTAGATAGTGAATTATGACGTGGATTCTAGAGGGGAGAAAAGTGGATTATGTAGGGAAAATAGTGGATTATATCAAACTTATGCCAAAGCATGGACCATAGGGATTGCATGTGGAGGGTATGTAGGATAGTGGATGAATGATAGTAGATCTATTGCAAAATGGAAGGGAACCATAACCAATGGTTGTACACATCCCCATAAACATTGAAGCTTGTGATGTAGAGGTGGTGTAGGGTGCAATGGATATGTTTGCTTAGGAGATGGATGATGATGGCACTAAATTAGGCACACTTCATGCCGGTTTTAGCCTCCCAAAGAGATTACATTTAGGGTTGAAAGTTGGGACAAAAGTGAGTGTTAGAGACACCGACAGTAGCGTCGACTAATGAATCCAAAAAAAAATTTAAAATTTGTGCCAGCGTTAAAACATACCATACAAAAAAAAATACAAATAAGTTAATACATTTAAGCCCACAACACAGTGTACTTTGCCTCTATTTTAGGTTTCCTGCTAAGAGTTGTAGGCTACAAAGCGATGACTTTATTAGGTCGAAAATGAAAGTTACTGAAAAGTTTCTACAATGGATCCGTGAATTTGTATTTTATTTATTTTTGGTTCTAGACATCCAGAAGATAAAAAATTGCTTTAGCTAGCTACTAAATTTGGGGTTTCTAGCTACCTCAGCTATTCAATCAAGCTTGTTTGTCTGGCTTTTAGCAAGTAAGTTCCAATTGCTGAGCAATTAACTCTTGACCTGGGTTTTTATTGATTTTGATATTATTTTGAGCTCAAAGAAAGTTTTTCTAAGATGTTGTACTCACACTTTAGGGTAAATTTGAGTAGTAATGTTGTTAATTATCCTTGCTTGCAGTATAACTTGCATTTACCATTTTTGGAAGGCCTATCGAATAAGGTCTCTTTGTACATCATCCCCAAAATACAAGTTGTTAAGATTTGTTTTTGGCTACGATTGGTCAAGCACATTGTTAATTCATACCTGGCTACAATTGCCTCCACAGACTGGATGAAAATAATTTGTCCTAGGTCACCTCAAAATGTCAAGCAATAGAGGGAAGGGAGAAAACCCTGGCCACAATCAGGTAATTCACTGTCAATTTATAGATTTGTAAATGTTTCCATTGTTTCTTTGATTTTTAGTATTTAGTTTTCTATTTCTAAATTTAAAAGAAGAAATTTATTTTATATATATATAGGGACATGAGACTGACAAAGATAAAGAGGCATTGGCTTCCATATTGGGGGCAGAGGCAGTGAACAAATTGGAGGTGTTGACTTGACAATGCTTGCCAGATACATAGAAAAATGATCTAGTAAAGCCCTTGAAACGTTGTAACCAAATCAATAGTGTCAAAGTGAATCAATTGATTCCCCAACTAGTCATGGATTAGGCAAAAGATCTAGGAGGAAATCAATAATAGTAACCTTTAAGAATGTGGAATAGGGAGTAGAGGCTTCCAATGTCCCAGCCACTCTTGGGACACAGACTTCTTCGACCACCACAACATGTTTTGCATCTTGCATTGGTAGCTACAATACCAAGATAGAATATGATGTGGTTTTAGGGGAAGTCCGAATGACAGATGCTAGAAAAATGTTTGTGAATAGGTTGAAGGAATCACGCCTTCAATGGTTCAAAGACCATCTACATTTGCCATTCTCAAAGATACCCATGCACCTACAAAAAGCAGTTATCTAAGACATGGAGATTGAATTTGGCACAGGTTGGTCTGTAAAGAAAATAAAGCTACGAATGTCTCAAAACTACAAGAGATTTTGGTGCAACCAAACAAAAAAGATAAAAACAAATCCCTCCCAAGCAAAGGCTCAATAAAAGGCCAATTGATGTAAGTCTCAAAGTATGGAAAGAGCTTGTAAAAGCATATGAGAAGTCTGATGCACGGAGGAAGTCCAGTGAGGAGAGTATGCAGGTATTTGAATTTGATCATAAGATTATATCAAATTTATTAAATGATTTTTAAATTTTATTTGTGCATAATTAAATTGAATTAGTATATGTTTCAGGAATAGGCCTCCAAGGCTAGGCTGGATAAACTTCGTGCCACTCATCACAGTGGCCAGAAAGGTTTTCAGGCCTTGATCTGTACATTTGTAAGTATACTTAATATGTTAAATGATATTTTTTTTATTACCTAGGAAAAAGTAAATGATTGCATATTAATTAGTTTAACTAGTCCATGTGCCATGTTTTGACAGGAGAAGAAATATGTCTGGCAACCAACACAATTTGAAAAGGAAATGTTACAAAGTAAAAAGTAGACCAATTTTGTAATCTGAATGGAGAACGAGGTATCAATAGTTGATTTTCAATAACTTAGTTGGATATTGTTGTGTTAATATGTCAATTTGTATTTTTTGTGTTGAGTTTCAATAATCTTTGAAGACGTTATAGAGTGATACTTGAGACAAATAGTTATAGTTGTACTCCATTTGTTATGTTTCGTTTCTATTGGTCTTCTTGTCTTTTTCACTCAAGTGGATTGTTATTCATAGGTCACTTGTCATTCTTGTTGATCATGTGGATGTAGTTATCATTGAGTTTTTAGGTGGTCTCCTAAGTGAACAGACCAAAGGGTTTATCTCAAGTCTTTGTTTCCTAACCTTTTTATTATAAGACTTAAAGGGGGCATGCATTACAGTTACGTTGTTGGTTATATTTCAAACCTTTGAAATATAATAATGGAAATTTAAATTTTAATATGCACATTTTTTTTGTTGAGGAGGAGCCAATTTTAGCAGTAGGCATTAACTCTCCTCTGCCATAACAACTTTGGGAAGTACTAGTCTTTAATGTGTTTGGTTTTGGGGTATGTGGGAGAAAAGGAAGGAGTGGGGAACCATTTTGGGGGGGAATTCTTCTTTTTGCCTTGGGATCAAGGAAGGAAGGTTGATGGTTGGACTATAAGTGATTTAGAGGAAGGGAGACTTTGGGTGTGCTCATCATGTTGGCAAAGTGTCTTCTTGTTTGGGTTGGAGACTAAGATTCAAATCGCCAACTAGTCTTCTTCAACTAAGCTAACCTTTCTTTGACGTAAAGCTCCTTGTTATCCATTCTTGTAAAATTACACTGACCATTTTGGTGAAACATTTCCTTTAACTTGTGTAACTATATGTGGTCTTGTGAAAGTCTATGCTAAATGGTTTAGATGAGGAAAATATTGTTAACTGTGAAAGTTTAGACTTAAGATCATGGGACTTACAAACTGTAGCAAATTGTTGGTTATTGTGTTTTGGATTTCTATCATGAAGGAAGCTACATTAATTTGGTCACAGTTTGAGGTGGAGTTTCAAACCCTGGATAGAATTGCTAGAATGCTATCATTGCAACATACCATGAGTCTTGAGGAAACCTGGCCTGGTTCATGGTTATCTTTTTTGACATGGTTGTAAACCCTAATGGTGTTCATATTTCACCTATAAATGTCCACTCTCTCAATTGTGGATGCGAGGTCTTCTTGGGATTAATAATGCCACTCCTAGGTGGGCTTTTGGGATGGTTTTGGATCCTTGGTTTAGGTCAACTTGCCCCCTGTATACACCTAAAAATGACATGACTTTGTCTAAATAAATATTCTTAATATTTATTTCATTCTACTTCTTCTATCAATAAATAAATAAACAAATTTATTTATTTGATTCATATTCCTCTAAATTAATTAAATATCGAAATATTTAATTACCTCTTCTAAAGTCAAAATTTAATAAAATCCTTTATTTAATCAAGTTCTTCCAAATGATTAAATAATTCTTAATTATTTTATTAAGTCAAAATCATTCTTCCAAATTTGAATAAATCAAATCAAATTTTTTAAAATCCTCTCAATCTCTAAAAATAAAATACAATCAAATATTTTATTTATTCTTCTATCATGCA
Source organism: Cunninghamia lanceolata (assembly GCA_027924645.1). Lineage (NCBI taxonomy): Eukaryota > Viridiplantae > Streptophyta > Pinopsida > Cupressales > Cupressaceae > Cunninghamia > Cunninghamia lanceolata. The sequence goes on along the minus strand of BSBN01000423.1, from coordinate 7,016,336 downwards.
CAAACAATTAAATAAATCTATTTATTTAAATTGCCTTTTTATCTTCTAATTCTTTAAATATTCTTCCAAATCTTCTAAAAATAAGTCTTCCTCTCCATGCACACAAAATTAAATAATTTATTATTTAATTCCTCTCAAATCATGCAAAAGCTAATCTCAAGTTGAGTTAGTTGACTCAATCAACCTTGTTTTTATCAATATCTCTTAAATTAGAAAAAAACTTTCTAATTTATGAAAAGAAAGTAGTTAACTCAAATAAAACAACTTTTGGGTGACACTTATCTTCTTCTTATTTGCGCACATTCCTCAATTGTTCTTAACCATTAATCTTCTCATTCTTTCTATATCGTTGATCTTCTTTCTCCCAAGTCTATAAAAAGTAACCCTATTCTTCCATTTCATTCATCCAAGCTTTAAGTAAACTTACTCTGTAGGAATTACAGCGCACCTTTGGCACAAATTCCTTCATTTCTTGTGATCACACTCATTACCATACTACTATCATTGTTGTGAAGCTCATCTTCATGGTGAAACTATCATAGCCGTTCCCATTTGAACATCTTGGAATCATAGCAAGGAACTGCACCTTCTGAGGGCCATATTCATAGACAAGATCATTTGTGATAGGTGATCAATGGAAGCTGAGAATTAAAGGAGGTTTGCTTTGTATTGTTCATTGCTTGATTGATCTCTTTTGTTCATTATTTCATTGAGTTTTGGGTATCATTGATATTTATTATATTGATTATTCATTTAGATCCAATTTTCCCTTAACATTTTTAGCACCCACAGTGGGGCCTACCCCCAATTTAACCCAAAAACTAAGTTTTTGTGTTTTAGAAAGCCGTATATAGGAGGAAACTACACATCTGACACATCCTAACACGCATCTGCTATCTGTTCTAGTGCATATAGTCTCTGTTCTGGTGCATGTACAGTCTCTATTCTGGCACATATACCCTCTGATACGGTGCACCTACTAGTTTAACGCATATATACTATTTTCCTACACTTTTGACCTTTGTCTTAGCGCATATGTACTGCTGCGCTTATGCTCTCTGTTCCTGCGCATTCAATCTCTGAAGCTGCGCATATGGTCTAGCCAATGATTTTTAGGATTTCCTTGAAGTTTTCGCTAACACTAACGTCTTTTTGTAGGAACACTCTTGATCTATTTGCAGGCTAGGTACTGGTTTAGAATCATATAGTTGCACTTGTTAACTCACACTTTGATTTCTAATAGGAAAGTAAATGGATGCTCATGCAAATCTCACGTAGTCTTAACTAGGAAGATAGTAATTGAATCATTGCTATCTTGCATATCATTGAATCATTGCTATATTGCTATCCTTCAAAGTTAACAAACTCATAGCTATCTTGGTAAAATTGAACCATTGCTATCTTGTTATCACTTCAAAGTTAACAAATCACTGCTATCTAGGTAAAATTGAACACATCATTGCTATCTAGGTAAAATTGAACCATTGCTATCTTGTTATCACTTCAAAGTTAACAAAATTCTGTTCTTGCCCAAGTAGATAGGTCATCTAGTTTTTCTCATTTTTAACTAGGAAAAAAAAGAACCACCATCTTTTGTAATTTGGGAATGATACCAGGCCTATGCTCTCCCCTATCTTGGGTGACCAAAATGCTAGACATATCATTTTTGCACGTGTTTTTCCTTTAGAGGGGCCTACTCTTGGATACTGTTCATCCAAGTAGGAATGACCCTAAGTGGTAATAGGCTAAATGCCAAGCCCTACCAATCCATTATAAATAAATTGTGTTTGGAGTGAAAGCTTCAAACAATGAGTGCAGTTGTGTTATATCGATAGTCAACCTCCCCCAAAACCCTCCAAGGTGCAACCCTTGCAGGCATGGAGACTCCATAATGGAGAGTAGTGCTACCGCATGTATAACCACTCGAACGGTTGCCTTCATTAAACATCTTTATTTTAGTGGCCAAAAACCCCTATAAGTCAGTGCAGGGAAGGGCGATTATCACCTCCCAAAGATGCCTCACCTAGAAATAGGGAGAATTCAGTTTTATATTGTCCTTTGAAACCTAGGATTGTACTTGCTTTCGTTTAGTCCAAAAAGAGTCAAAAAATCACAAAAAAAGAAAAAACCATAAAAACATTCTTTGTGTTTGTTGTGTCTTCTTGCCATAATTAAAGAAAATTAGATCAAAAGAGATCTTTTTTTGCAACCAAAAGATACCAAAAATTTGTAAAAACACTAAAAAAAAATAGAGTGGCACTTTTATCACTTTTTGTGGCACATCTGTATCGACTTGCTGTGCATATATACTGACTTACTACACTTTTACCACCTATTGCTGCGCATATGAAAATTACCAGTATTGCGCATCTGTGTCAACTTTATACGCATTTGTCAGTTTATGCTGCACATCCGTTCAGGCGCATGCATAACAATGAGTACTTCCACAATCTTTGAGAAGAAAATTTTGTCATTTTTGGGTACCCATCTCAGTCTTGTTTAGGATTCTAAGATCAGATTTCACCTTGCAGTCACTCTTTCCATCCACTCCTTAGCATACCCTCTCTTTTTATCGGTCGTCTCATCCACCTTCCACCAGGTCTTCCTAAACAAAGTCAAAGTATCCCATATCATATTAGCATAGGCCCCTTTTTCAGGTCATTTTGGATTCAAGTAAACCTAGTAAGTCACAAAACTTCACTAGTGGTCTTGGTGCACGACTAGTCCCTACAGTAAGATAGGTATCGATTACTCTTACTAGTGGCTATCATCTTGTATCGGCCATCTTACTTGGAATCATTGATCAGGAGAGTCCTTTGTCCAAATCTTGTCATAAGTATCCTATCCATAGTAGTCTACACTGACATCTTGCCAAAATCTCTAGTTTCATCCCAGCACATCCCACGTCACCTTGCATGGTTCTTACTAGATCTCAATACCAAAAGCAACTTGAAATGGCCGAGTCATCTAACTGTATTGTCACCCCTCATGATAGTGATGAGAAAATCTCCCACGAAGATTATCAAGGACACCTCCAAGATCAAAAATTCCAATGCTTGTAAACCTTGGACTTAAGCTACCCAATGATTTCAATCTCAACAAACTCAAAGAGACCGTAGAAGATGATCATGAACACCACATCGGTGAGGACAAAGGAAAGAAAGTCATGGACCCAAACACACCTATGGAAGAAATGAGGAAACAAATCAAGGGTCTAATGCAACAAATGATGGATCTCAAGACAGGTACAAACACTAAAACATATTCCTTGGAAGATATTGCACCGTACCCCTTTGATAAGAGTTTGAACATGGTACCATTCCCCTTTCAATTCAAAGTTCCCAAGTTTGACAAGTACAAAGGGAAAGGGGACCCTAGAGATCACATCAGGGAATTCAATGCCACATGCATGGAAGTAGCTCACAATGAGACTATTCCCTAGATCTCTAGGTAGTGAAGCCATGGAGTGGTTCTCATGGCTTCCACTGAGCATCAAAATTTTTGATGAGTTAGTTAACAAATTCATCACGTACTTCTCATACAATATTGAGCAAGAAATCTCCATGCTTGACCTATGCAATACCAAGCAAAAGTGTGGCGAATCATTTGCCTCCTTCCTACAAAGGTGGAGACAACTAGCAAGCAAATGCTCATATGATGTACTTGAGAAGCAATTAATGGAGATATTTGTCCACAACCTCAACTCCGATCTAAGCTACCAAATCCAAATCCAATGCCCTACTTCATTTTGGAAGGTCATTGAAATGGGACTGTTCATTGAGAAAGCTATGATTGCCAAGGGGCAAATCAAGTTATACAAGGACACACCAACCTCCAACTGCACGATTGAAAAATCAAATTTTTGGACTAAGAATAAAAATGTCGTCAACGATGGAGTAGCTGATGCCAAGGTGGTAGCTCCCAAACAACAACCCATATTCACGCTCAAAGGAGAGGCAAGCAATTCTACACCTAATAAAACATTCTCTCGAAAGCCAATACCATGGTACAACTCAAATCCAAGGTGAAAGTTCACACCGCTAGGTGACTCCCAAGAATCTGCATTAAGGAAGCTATTGGCCAACAATGAAATCACTCTACCGCCAACAAGTGATTATGAACCTCAAATTAAACCTCACTATTGGAAAGACACCAACTTTTGTGAGTATCATAGGGGAAGAGGACATACAACCAACAATTGCATCCACCTCAAACATGTTGTTCAAGAATACTTGATCAAAATCAAGGAGGTGCTCAACAACATACTTCTAATGAGACGCATGTGGCTTACAAAGACCCACTTCTCAATCATGATAGGCTGTACAACAACAACAACCACAACAACAACAACAACAACAACAACAACAACGACAACAATGGCCACAACAACAACAACAACAACAACAAGCAAAATTAGAATAATGGGAATAGTAATGCCAATTACGCAAGTGTGCTTTTCCATTATACCATCAATTGCATATCAGAGCATGTCCCACAAATCAATGTGGTTACATCTACCCTATAATCAGAACCCAACAAAACTAATTGCGGCATCATCACCTATAGTGGTAGGGTCATGCTAAATACCCTCCCTCCAAGGTCATCACCTTCTCAGTCCAACCCCCATCAGTATAGTGTCATAGACCAACTACGGAAGACTCCAGCCCACATTTCTATCTTAGAGTTGTTGGTCTATCTCCTTCCCACAAGGAGATTCTTGATAAAGCCTTGGTGGAAATGACAGTACCCATGAACTTGGCCCAAGAGAAGTTTCAAGCCATGGTAGGAAATCTCACTTCCTCTAGTACCATATCATTTACCGAACAAGATGACCTCTCAATGTCTCAACCTCATAACACCCCCTTGCATATTGTCGCCTTCATCCATAAGCACTGCATCAAGAGGGTTCTCATTGATGGGGGTGCTGATTTAAATATTTGCACGGTCAAGCTATTCCTTGCGTTGGGGTTCTTTAAAAATGTAGTTGATCCAAGGAAGAAGATTACTATCAAAGCCTATGATGAAGAGGAGAGAACTACCAAAGGAATAGTGGTTTTACCCATACAGATTGGACTAGTTATTAAGGATGTTGTTTGCCAAGTCCTTGACAGAGAGCTAGCCTACAATATCCTTCTAAGAAGACCATGGATTCATGCCATGAAAGCTATTCCCTCTACTTATCACCAATGCATAAAATTTTCCCATAACGGAAAATAGATCACCATTTAAGGTGACCCTTATCCCTTCCAACATTGCAATACTATCCGCTCCAAGCCTGATTGCATCATCCCTAACAAAAGAGCCTATACATCCCCTATCCCATAGCATGACTATACCTCTGAAGCTTCCACATCGAAGCCCAAAGAGTAGAAGATCATTATCAAAGAATCAGGAGTAGGGGAATACTCCATGGAGCACAACCTCAATCTAGCCAAAATGCCTTTATCTCCATGATCTCTTGGCTGACCCAAGCATTTTCCAAATCCATCTGCTCCTCCTGCACCTCCCACAACTCCCTTTGTAAAATGGGGGACCTTATCCGATGAAACTGAGGAAAGAGATGTCTTATCCTGGCTCTACACAGAAGAATTAGACACACCGTAGGAACCACCTAGACTCCCAACTGATCTCTATGGGCGAGGTGAGTCTATCTTGCATAGAATGGGTTACAAAGGACAAGGCCCTATCAGTCTAAGAAAAGAAGGCATAGTGGAACCCATCCAACCCTCTTCATCCTCATTAAAAAGAAATACAAGAGGACTAGGCTTTCAAGACAAAGGCAAGGCTAAAACAAATGCTTGTTTTGTAGAACATATTCATGCACTCCAAGATGACAGTGATACAGATTCTAATGAATATGAGTGGGAGGAACTCACATAGCACTCTTATGAGGACAAGGGAGTTGATGCCATTCAAACCTATAGCCTCTATCGTGAGGGACAAACGCTGACGCAAAGACCATTAGAGTGTGATTCACAAATTCCTAAGAGTACAACCTTCGAGGAAGGTTCGAGTTCTATCGCGATAAATAATTTGGAGGAAAGTACCATCCCAGATTCTATCCCTACCAATACTCCTCACGTATCCATTCAACATATCAATGAATCAGATCTATCCTCTGACCCCCTCCCCCTTATGCATCCCAAACTTATTGACTGGGATCTACAAGGCACCCCGCAATTAGACATGTTTCAAAATGATGATGCCTCTATTGACTACATGGAACTTAGGGACCACATACCCCAAGGAGATCATAAAGCTGGCTTCGCCATTGAACTAAATACCGTGGCTTACTTCGGAGAGGGTGCCAAGCCTTCCAGTCACAAAATATCAAAATCAAAACTGGATCTGATGGTGAAAACCACTTTGTGATAGTATTAGATCTGAAAATAGTAAAAAGAAAGGATGCATCCGAAGGTGAAAACCCAACTGTGGCACCTGACGATGGAACGCTTGACACTCTCCCCAATGACATGTACTAGGAGAAGTCTTAGATTGTCGTGGAACCTACAGAGCTAGTCAACATTGGAACAGAGGAACAACCTAAGATTATTCACTTTGCAAAGTCTCTAACTCCACCAGGAAAGACCAAGTTTGTACCATTCTTCAAGAAAAAGCGAGGCAACGTTTCTTGGTCATACGTAGATATGCCCGGTCTTGACCCAAATTTAATCTGGCATCATCTTCCACTAGATCCATGCGTGAAGCCAGTCAAACAAAAGCTTAGAAAGATGCATCCACATGTAGCATTACTAGTCAAAGAACTCAAAAAGCTGTTGGATGTGGGGTTTATTAGAGCAATCGACTATCTAGAGTGGATATCCAACATTGTACCAGTGTCCAAATCAGATGGTAGAGTTTGATTATGCAATGATTTTAGAGATCTAAACAAAGCTTGCCACAAGGATGACTTTTCGTTGGCCAACATAGATATCATCGTTGACTTAACAGAAGGGCATACCATGTTGTCTCTCATGGATGGTGGTGCAGGAGCACCTAGAAAATCATGTTTTCTTTTGTAATAAGGTCTATTGACCAATGTATTTTCATTTCAGTTTATGTCTAGGTTTATTTTGTAAGTCCTAAGTGACATTTGACTATTGTAATCGCCTAATGCTAAAAATAGCAATAATGCCAAAAATAGGTAGTAGTGTTTCCCAGCCACTTGGGATCAGCGTCCTAGCCGCTTGGAATGGATTTGGTACTACTCTGGATGAATCTATAAAAAACTAGAGAAATGAATCGAATGCATATAGAGATTAGGGATTGAGATTGTAATCCGTCATATGATATTGTGATTGTAATCAAGTATTGTGAAAGAGGAATCAATCTTTTTTGTGTTGTCAATTTTGTTTTCCATTCTCTGTAAATACGAATTGCATAGTCATAGCTTTCCTTTCCTTTCTATTTTCCCATTGTTGCAAAATGTCGATTTGAAGCATTCCATTGATAAGATTTCTGTCGAAATCAGTGGAATGGCTTCATTGTATATATATTTGTTTTCGTTTCCTATTTGTTTCATTGTTTTGATGATGCAGATGTTCCAGTTCACGGGTCGCGCACAATAGTTCACTTAGCATTTTGTATGTGCTAGGGTTCGGTGAAGGCAGACTATGCAAAGGTGTATAGGAGTAGTAGCATAGGAAACCCTAGTGTTCGCTGATGATTGAAACATGGCCGACGAATGTTTTGAATGTGATTTCGGCGTGAACAGTGAAACAACGATCCCATGGTAAATCTGACCGATAATCCAAGTTGTGCCAACAGTAGAAACCCATTGGCGTAAGTTTCAAATATACAGGGCGAATGTACATCACAAGGGCATGTAGGAGAATGCATGCTACAAATGCATATGAGGTATACATGTTGGGAATGTATCTTTCAGCAGATACAAGCAGTGACTGGTCATAACGGTGAATCGGGGTATAGTAGCCGGCTATAGCAAGTCATGTTATGCATGTACCACAGTTGGTAGTTTATTGTTAAGTCTTGCCTACTTCCATTGTACGCTCTGCATCATTTTGGTATCAGAGCTGGCGAAAGGTCTGCATCAAGTGTTGGCATTGTCTGTGAATGTTTATGTTAGACATAGAAAGTGGAGGGGCTAGCGAGATGCCTCCAAAGGGAATGACCACCAAAGTGGTCAAGAAATTCAAGGAGATAGAGGAGATGATCAAGACTGGAGTTAAGGAAGCACTCCAAGCTAAGTTGAAGACCTTAGGAAAAGGTAGGAAATCATACAAGGATCTGATGAAGAAGAAGAAGATGGGGAAAAGGAAACAACCCTAGGATAGACATATATATATATATCTGCAGATCAGAAATAATTTCTGGAGGCCATAAAATCACTTGGTAAGGAGTTGTCTGAATCAAGAATGGAGATTCTGATGTTCAGCGGAAAGATGGATGCATAAGAAGTCATCTAATGGATCGAGGCTTTGAATAATTACTTCGAGTACAAAGAGGTACCGGAGAATAGAAGAGTCAAGTTTGCAAAAACAATATTGAAAGGTGCTACACTCATGTAGTGGAACTACACCCAGGGAGAAAGGGTGAAGAGTGGCAAGAGCATGATCTCATCCTGGAGTCGGATGGTAGAGAGGATCAAGGCTCAGTTCCTACTAGCAGATTATGAAGTGCAGATATACAAGAAAATGTAGAACCTCAGGCAGAAGGATATGGATGTATCCACCTATACAGAGGAATTTCATAAATTATCCCTAAGGTGTGGACAGGATGAAGATGAGAAAGGAAGGGTTGCCCAGTATATTAATGGCTTGAAGTATAGTATACAAGATGAGATTACCATCTTGACACCAGAAACAGTGGACAAATGTTTCCAAGTGGCACTGAGAGTAGAAGAGAAGCAAAAAAGAAAAGGAGAATAGTAGAACAGAGGCAGAGGTGGAAAGAATTTCAGGGCCAGAAACAACTTTGGTGGAAAAAATTAGTTCTAGAAGAATCAAGGGGAGTCCAGTCAGCAAGAACACAGTGGAGAATCTAGTTCCAGAGAGGGTTTCAGAGGAAGGAGACCTAATGGGAGAGGCAGATTTGGTGGACCAGGTAGAGGTCCTAACATATTCATAGGAAGATGTTATAATTGTAACCAAATTGGGCACACAGTAGGTAGGTGTCCAGAGAAAGCCTCAAGCTCTCATGGAGGAGAGAGAAGGAGCTAGCTGATTCAAGAAGAATATTGTTAGAGTGTGAACTCACCTATGGGAAGTGCAGCTCCAACACAAGATGGAGAAAGTCTCATGATGAGAAGAACGATGCTGAAGGTACCACAAAACAAAGAACCACCGCGGAGGAAAACACTATTCAGAACTCTATGTAAAGTTTTGGGCAAGAGGTGTAAGGTAATTGTTGATTCTGGCTCCACTGAAAATTTAGTTTCAGTACAAATGGTAGAGAAACTGAATTTGAGAAGATTACCACACGTGAGTCCATACAAAGTGTCATGGTTGAACAAAGGGCATCAAGTCTTGGTTGATGAACAAGCTTGGGTAGAATTTCAAATAGGGGAATATGGAGATAAACTTTTGTGTGATATAATTCCCATGGATGCATGCCATTTACTATTAGGAAGACCTTGGCAGTATGATGTACAAGCCCAGCATGATGGTAAATCCAATTCCTTTGTGATCACTAAGAATAGTAGACAGTATAAGATGGATCCTTTACCAGAAGAAGGTGTAGACAAGAATGTAGGATCAAGTATCATGTTAATGAGTGGGAAAGAGTTTCTCCATACTTTGAAAGAAGAGGGAACCCAGGGATATGCTTTGATTTTGAAACCTAAAGACAATTCTGATTCATCTAAAAACAACAAGGAAAAGGTCCCTAAGGAAGTGTAGGAATTGTTAGACAAGTATAAGGGTATCATGGTGGAGGATATGCCCAATGTACTACCCCCTGTGAGGGACATAAGTCATCAGATTGACTTCATTCTAGGATCCATATTGCCGAATAAACCAGCTTATAAAATGACCCCTAATCAGAATGAGGAGATTGCTAAACAAGTACAAGAACTGTTGGATAAGGGTTTGGTGAGGAAAAGTCTTAGTCCATGTGCTGTACCCATAGTATTAGCTCCCAAGAAGGATGGAAAATGGAGATTGTGTACTGATTTGAGAGCCATAAATAAGATCACCATCAGATATAGGTTTCCTATGCTCAGAATAGAAGACCTAATGGATTGTTTGGGAGGAGATCGGTACTTTTCTAAAATTGATCTCAAGAGTGGATACCATCAGATCAGGATTAGACAAGGGGATGAATGGAAGACAACATTTAAGACTAATGAAGGTCTTTATGAGTGGCTAGTGATGCCATTTGGTTTGTCCAATGCTCCCAGTACTTTCATGCATCGAATAAATGAGGTATTGAAAGATTTTATTGGCAAATTTGTTGTTCTCTATGTTGACAATATTCAGGTTTTCAGCAGGACAAAAGAAGAACAGTTGCAACATTTGGAACAGGTGTTGAAGAAGCTGCATGAGGAGAAATTGATGATTAATACGAAGAAGAGTATCTTCATGAAGGAAGAACTCACGTACCTTGGATTTGTTATATCCCAGGGTAGTTTGAAAATGGATCCAGAGAAGGTAAATGCTATTCTATCTTGGCCAGTGCCTAGAACAATGAGTGATGTAAGGAGTTTTCATGGGTTAGCAACATTTTATAGGAAATTCATAAGAGGATTTAGTCATGTGTGTGTACCCATTCTGGATACCATAAAAGGAGGACATAAATGTAAGTTTGTTTGGAATAGAGCAGCAGATGAATCTTTTGAGATTCTCAAACAGAAGATAGCAGAGAAACCCATTTTGGTTTTGCTTGTTTTTAATAAGTTGTTTACTATGGAATGTGATGCCAGTAACCTGGCCATTGGTGCTGTCTTGAGTTAGGAAGGCAGACCTATTGCTTTCTTTAGTGAAAGATGAATGATGCTAAATGAAAGTATTCCACATATGATCTAGAATTGTATGCAATGGTTCAAGCATTGAAAAAATGGAGACATTATCTCTTACCCAAGGAATTCATTGTTTATACTGACAACCATGCTTTGAGTTTTCAGAATTCGTAGGAGAAGATAAATCACAGGCATATGAAGTGGGTTGAACAACTCCAGGTGTATACTTTTTCCATCAAACATAAGAAGGGACAAGCCAACAAAGTGGCAGATGCTTTGAGCAGACAAGTGTGCACTATACAGGAAATCCAGTTGCAAAGTGTGGGAGTGGATTCTCTCAAGAATATGTACCAAGATGATGAGGACTTCAAGGAGATATATGCAGTTTGTTCACAATTTTCAGATTCCTATCATTCTAATTTTTTTGAATATTTGTTACAGCAAGGGCTACTATTCAAAGGCAACCAACTGTGTGTGCCTAGGTGTGCCATGAGGGAGAACATCATAAAAGAGAAACATTGCGGTAGTCTTGGAGGTCATTTTGGATTAGATAAGACGTTGGAACAAGTGAGAAGGCTTTACTGCTGGCCTAAGATGCAAACTGATGTTAGGAAATTTGTGGAAACTTGTAGCATTTGTCAAAGGGTAAAAGGAACTTCATCTAATGCAGATCTCTATCAACCACTTCCAATTCCGCAAAGGCCATGGGAGTGCATCAGTATGGATTTTGTTTTGGGTCTTCCTTGGACTCAAAGAGGATTTGACAGTGTGTTTGTGGTTGTTGACAGGTTTAGTAAAATGGCTCATTTCGTGCCATGTAAATGTACTAACGATGCTTCACATATTGATGGTCTTTTCTTCAAGGAGATAGTAAGAATTCATGGTTTACCATTGAACATAGTTATTAACAGAGATCCCAAGTTTGTGGGACATTTTTGGCGCACATTGTGGAAGAAATTGGGCACTCAATTATCTTTCACGTCAGCATATCACCCTTAGACGGATGGACAAATTGAGGTGGTGAATAGATCACTGGGTAATCTTTTGAGCTATTTGACTAAACATCATGGAGAAGCATGGGATATGATCATCCCACAAGCAGAATTTGCATATAACGATTTTGTCAATAAGAGCACAGGAAAGAGCCCTTTTGAAGTTGTATATGGGATTCATCCTAGGGGAATTTTGGAGCTCAGGGATCTCCAGAACATGCAGAAAAGGAGTGCACAAGTAGAAGATTTTGCAGTCAGTATGAAGGATACTCATGATGTTGTAAGGGAAACTATCCAGAAGAACACAGGGAAATACAAAGAGAGAGCTGATCAGAAGAAAAGGGATGCCCAATATAAAGTTGGGGATTTGGTAATGGCATATCTGAAGAAGGAAAGACTTCCGAAGGGGCAACCAACAAAACTTCTCATGAAGAAGATAGGTCTATGCAAGGTCGTACACAAATTTGGGCCTAATGCATACGAAATTGAACTTTCTCTAGGTTTAGCAATATCACCCATTTTCAATGTGTCAGATTTGTTTAAAGCCAATACAGTAGAGACAGGAGCATAAGATGCATAATGGATTTCTGATCTTCCACCGAGTCAGCCAATTAAGTTGGATTGTATTTTGGACACAAAGGTTCAGAAGATGACCAGACACAAAACTTACAAGCAGTATTTGGTCAAGTGGCATGGTTTACCTGATGAGGATGCAACTTGGACGAGTGAGGAAGACATCATCAAGCATGGGGTTCATATTTCAGACTTGGTTCCATAAGGGACTTGAGTTTTGTTAACCCCGGGAGGATGGTGCAGGAGCACCTAGAAAATCATGTTTTCTTTTGTAATAAGGTCTATTGACCAATGCATTTTCATTTCAGTTTATGTCTAGGTTTATTTTGTAAGTCCTAAGTGACATTTGACTATTGTAATCACCTAATGCTAAAAATAGCAATAATGCCAAAAATAGGCAGTAGTGTTTCCCAACCACTTGGGATCAGCCTCCCAGCCGCTTGGAATGGATTTGGTACTACTTTGGATGAATCTATAAAAACCCAGAGAAATGAATCGAATGCATATAGAGATTAGGGATTGAGATTGTAATCCGTCATATGATATTGTGATTGTAATCAAGTATTGTGAAGGAGGAATCAATCTTTTCTGTGTTGTCAATTTTGTTTTCCATTCTCTGTAAATACGAATTGCATAGTCCTAGCTTTCCTTTCTTTTCTATTTTCCCATTGTTACAAAATGTCAATTTGAAGCATTCCATTGATAAGATTTCTATTGAAATCAGTGGAATGACTTCATTGTATATATATTTGTTTTCGTTTCCTATTTGTTTCATTGTTTCAACGGCGCAGATGTTCCAGTTTGCGGGTCATGCACAGTAGTTCGCCTAGCATTTTGTATGTGCTAGGGTTTAGTGAAGGTAGACTATGCAAAGGTGTATAGGAGTAGTAGCGTAGGAAACCCTAGTGTTCACTGATGATTGAAACATAGCTGACGAATGTGTTTGAATGTGATTTCGACGTGAACGGTGAAATGACCCTGTGGTAAATCTGATTGATAATCCAAGTCATGCCAATAGTAGAAACCCATTGGCATAAGTTTCAAATGTACAGGGAGAATGTACATCACAAGGGTACACAGGAGAATGTATGCTATGAATGCATATGAGGTATACATGTTGGGAATGTATCTTTCAGCAGATACAAGCAGTGACCGGTCATAACGGTGAATTAGTGTATAGTAGCTGTCTATAGCAAGTCATGTTATGCATGTACCACAGTTGGTAGTTTATTGTTAAGTCTTGCCTGCTTCCATTGTGCACTCTGCATCAGATGGCTTCTCTATATACAATCAGATTAAGATAGCACTAGAAGACCAACACAAGACAGCTTTCACTTGTCCATGGGGCACTTTTTGCTGGAATGCCATGCCATTTGGGCTAAAGAATGCTGGGGCAACATAGCAACAAGCCATGACCACCATCTTCCATGATATGATGAATGTCACAATGGAGGACTATGTGGATGATATCCTTGTAAAATTGCTCACAAGAGAATCACACCTGGATATACTAGAGAAGGTCTTTCAGAGACAAGTAATTCAAGGTCAGATTGAACCCAAAGAAGTGTGTGTTTGGAGTCACCTCAGGAAAACTCCTAGGTTTCATCATCTCAGCTAATGGCATAGAGGTAGACCTTGCTAAGGTCAAGGCTATTATGGAAATGCTGCCACCTAAAAATATCACTCAATTGAGATCCCTACAAGGCAAGCTACAGTCTATCAGGTGGTTCATATCACAACTAGCAGACAAGTGCCAACCTTTTAGCCATCTCTTACATAAGAACATTCCATTTTGATGGGATGAGAAGTGTGAAGAAGCATTTGGTAAACTGAAGGAGTGCCTTGTAAATCTACCTATTCTCATGCCGCCTATCCAAGGTAAGCCTCTATTACTCTACATATCTGCTATGCCAACAGCTCTTGGAGCCTTACTAGCACAACATGATTATGAAGGCAAGGAAAGGGCCATATACTATATTAGTCGCACATTGGTGGATTATGAACTACAATACTCCCAGATAGAAAGATCATGTCATGCTGTTGTTTTTGCTTCCCAAAAACTATGACATTACATGCTAGCACATTTAGTTAAGATTATAGCAAAGATAGATCCGCTCAAGTACCTATTAAGCAAAGCAGCTCTTACAAGTCACTTAGCCAAGTGGGTAATGCTATTAAGTGAGTATGACATTGAGTATGTAGAAAGAAAATCTATCAAAGGTCAAATAATTACAGATCAACTAGTAGAGGCACCATTGCAGGACAACACATCGATGATATTCAAGTTCCCAGATGAATCCATTTTTAATGTAGAAGCATACTCATGGAAACTCTACTTTGATGACTCCTACACAAATCATGGATTGGGGGTAGGAATCTTTTTGGTCACTCCTCATGGTGACACCATACCAAAGTCTTATCATCTGCTATTCCCATGCACAAATAACATAGAAGAATATGAAGCCTTGGTCATTGGCCTCAAACTAGTAGCAGAATGGAATATAAAAGAGCTACATGTCTATGGTGATTCCCAACTAGTGATCAACCAAGTCAACAATGATTATCAAACCAAAGATGAGAAGCTTATCCCATACAAGCGGATGGTCAATGACTTTAAGGAGTACTTTGTGATCATATCCTTTGAGCAGATACCTCACATTGAGAACAAGGTAGCAGATGCCATGGCAGCCATCGCCTCGCTCCTCGAGGTCCTCAAGAATGAGTCACGGTATGAGTTCTTGGTGGAGCCAATTTGATAGCCACTTATGATCTTCCAGAAACCCATTCCATATGCCTACTAGTCAGATTTGATTCACCTTGGTATGGTAAGATTTACACTTACCTCAAGGATAACACCCTCCCACCTGACTTATCTTCAAACCAACGTCAAACCTTCATTCACCAAACCTCTCGATATACCATCATTGCCGATACCCTATACTGTTGAGGCCTGGATGGTACTTTACTCTATTGTTTAGAATGAGAAGAATCTCAAACTACCTTGCATGACGTACACGAAGGGATTTGCAGAACACACTCTAGCGATCCTTCTTTAGCTAAGAAACTCATGTGTTTGGGATACTATTGACCCATCATGGAAACTGATTCATATCAGTTCATGAAGAAGTGCAAGCAGTGCCAAATACATGGGAACCTAATACATGCACCAGCTCAAGAGCTACGACCTCTAATGACATTGGCCCTTTTGTCAATGGGGACTTGACCTTGTGGGAAAAATTCACCCACCTTCATCCAACGGCCACAAATTCATAATAACTGCCACAGAGTACTTTACCAAGTGGATTGAAGCCGTTCCCCTCACCACCATCATAGGTAAACAAATCTCCTCATTCATCCTCAATTACCTCATCTGTAGATATGGAATTCCCTCATCAATTATCACAGATAACGGAAGACCTTTCAAAAACCAGGATGTACAAGAACTTTGTGATAAATTCTAAATTCAACACCATTTTTCTACTCCCTACTATCCACAAGGCAATGGCCAAGCAGAAGCATCCAACAAAACCATTCTAAAAATCCTCAAGAAAACAGTCAATGATGCTAGTCATGATTGGCACATTCAATTGAATCCCGCTCTGTGGGCCTATGGAACTAGTATATGCACTCCCATAGGTGCTACCCCTTATGCCCTTGTCTATGGATCAGAATCTATTTTGCCCATCGAGGTCGAGTTGCCATCCCTAAGGGTGTCGTTAAAAGGTCTTATCATAGATGAAGACTACAGAGTTTCTAGACTTCAAGAACTAGAGCTATTAGAAGAAAAGAGACAGAATGCCTTCAACCATCTCAAAGCATATCAATAGAGAATGTCTTGAAGCTACAATCATAAGGTCCGTCTAAGGATATTCAATGTTGGTGATCTAGTCCTCAAAGAAAATCTTTGCAATCAGTAGGAGCGAGAAAAGAAAGGCAAGTTTGAGTCCAATTGGCTTGGTCCCTATGTCATCATTGCAGCCTATGGGTTAGGAGCATATCAGTTAGCAACATCCGAGGGTGAGCTATTCGATGACCCAATCAACAGCATGCATCTTCACCAATTTTATACCTAAGAGAACCCCAATGCAAGGAGGGCAATATATCAAAAAAGAAAAAAAATAAAAAAATCAGAAAAAAGCAAAGAAAATAAAAAATAAAAATATAATAGAAAAACAACAAAAAATCATCCTTCAGTGAAAACCTGGCAAACATGCACCTTGGATAGGTTCCATGATGAAAACATGGCAATTAGGCGTCATGAGTACTTTCTAGCTTCCGTGCAAATAAAAGAAAGTGGTGAAAACTTGGTAAACAGGTGTTACTTGTGATAAACCACTTCCTCCATCTTTGGGAAACTAATCACCTTGTATCCTTCTTCCTTGAAATTGTGTCCCATTCGATTCATATCTATTCCATAATAAAAACCTAATGATAACCTATCATGGCTTGATACTCTATCTCTTTTGTCGCCTTGTCAACCAAGGTCTTTTTCCATATCCTATCCTTAGTGTCAGCCTAGCATAGCGTTTGTTGTCAGTATCATAGGATCAACCATGAACTACATTGCCTCTATGTCATCATGTAGGCAAGGCCATTATTCAAAAGTACCCTCGAGGTTCCACTTTCCCATCCATCCCATATCTTGTCATCTTTCTTCTAGTCCATCCATGGTCTAAGTCCCAAACTACGTTGCCTCTGTGTCGTCACATAGGCAAGGCCATTTAGCAATGAGCCCCCTGAGGCACTAGGTCAGTCCCGTAGGATTCGTCTTACCAACCAGGATTGTGAAATCTTTCACCAAGCAAGCAGGCACAAGATGCAACCCACTTTTAAGCAGAAATTTTTGATGCAAGACTTCAACCTATCCAAGGCAAAACAAACAAATACCTAAAGAACTCTAAATGATTTTATCTAAATTATGGCAAGAAACAAACACATCTAAATGCAAAAATGTTTTGTAGTTGGGATCAGGTTAGGTTACAACGTCTTGATTTCTATTATCATGCCTTCCTATGCTACTCGAGGATGCCAAAAGCTAGAGATGCTATGATGGGGGCATGACTCTTTTCTTTGTTTGCTACTTGTGGGTTTATCTTTAGTAATGTGAAGCCTTGTCTCAAGACATGATCAACTCAATGATCAACGAGGACATCAAAGGTCTAACATGAACGGGGGCAATCCTTGTCTATTGATACGTAAGAAATACTCAGGTCATCTCGGTTCAATTATACCTAGATGCTTGTATTAACTTGCTAAATCAAAATCCATGTAAGCAATGCTTAGGTAATCTTAGTTCAGTTATACCTAGATGCTTGCATTTTCTTACAACATTTCAAAAACACACAAAAACAAAAAAGCCCAATGATGAAATAAGACTTCAATATACTTGCACTATCAAGATGGAAAAACCATTTGCATCCACTCACATCCATTCACATCCACAAAGCATCCATATCCCATGCAAATAAAGATCTAAACCATAGAGTTTACAAATAAAAGCTTGTGATTCCTTCTGTAGAGTCATTCTTCTATCAGTCCACTTTCTATCTATCATTGTCTCTAGTCAACATCTCTAGCTGTCAGTCCGAGCAATGATCCAAATGCAAGTCCATACTTAATCCATACCAGTCAAGTCAATCTTGTCAAATGATCCAATCACAATTAGTGGTCTTGATCCTTGTCTAGTCGTAAACCAACTCGATCATTTATAATCAATCAATTGTCTTATATAGGATGTAACATTATCAAAATTAGACCAACACATGCATCTTACATCACATGCTTCATTTCCTAAAACCATACACTATCCTTCATTTTTTCTCCAGGGATCTATCGTTCCCCACCATGACAACACGCCTGCCGTGTTGGTCTAGGGATATATCGTTCCCTGCCATGACAACACTGTCATATATCGTTATCATTATATCGTTGGTTTATCGCTTGGTAGGGGCAATGCCTTGTTTGTTCTTGTATCAGTTATGCATACTTGCTTACTTGCTTGTGTGTGTTATCATTTTATCTTGCATCACATATCATTCATCTTTTTCTTCATCCTAACCTATTTATTACCTTCCTCTTCGTGAGATTGTCCGTCTCACACCTTCTGCCTTCTTCCCATCCAATCTCCTGAGGGGGCATCCTATCATTGTTAAACCTGTACCAGGGGCAAACTGGGGCATGCATCATTATCAAAAAAAAATATTCTTTGAAACAACATGATAAAACACATTGCATCAAAGAGGGGCAAAATGTATACATCTAAAAATGACACGACTTTGTCTAAATAATAATTCTTAATATTTATTTCATTATAATTCTTCTATCAATAAATAAATAAACAAATTTATTTATTTGATTCATATTCCTCTAAATTAATTAAATATCAAAATATTTAATTACCTCTTCTAAAGTCAAAATTAAATAAAATCCTTTATTTAATCAAGTTCTTCCAAACAATTAAATAATTCTTAATTATTTAATTAAGTCAAAATCATTCTTCCAAATTTGAATAAATCAAATCAAATTTATTTAAATCCTCTCAATCTCTAAAAATAAAATACAATCAAATATTTTATTTATTCTTCTATCATGCACAAACAATTAAATAAATCTATTTATTTAAATTCCCTTTTTATCTTCTAATTCTTCAAATATTCTTCCAAATCTTCTAAAAATAAGTCTTCCTCTCCATGCACAGAAAATTGAATAATTTATTATTTAATTTCTCTCAAATCATGCAAAAGAAAATCTCAAGTTGAGTTAACTGACTCAATCAACCTTGTTTTTATCAATATCTCTTAAATTAGAAAAAGCTTTCTAATTTATGAAAATCATGTCTTATCTTTATAAAAGAAAGTAGTTAACTCAAATAAAACAACTTTTGGGTGACACTTGTCTTCTTCTTATTCACGCACATTCCTCAACTATTCTTAACTATTGATCTTTTTTCTCCCAAGTCTATAAAAAACAACCCTATTCTTCCATTTCAATCATCCAAGCTTTAAGTAAACTTACTTTGCAGGAATTACAGCGCGCCTTTGGCACAAATTACTTCATTGCTTGTGATCACACTCATTACCATACTACTATCATTGTTGTGAAGCTCATATTCATGGAGAAACTATCATAGCCGTTCCCATTTGAACATCTTGGAATCCTAGCAAGGAAGTGCACCTTCTAAGAGCCATATTCATAGACAAGATCATTTGTGTTAGGCGATCAATGGAAGTTGAGAATTAAAGGAGGTTTGCTTTGTATTGTTCATTGCTTGATTGATCTCTTTTGTTCATTATTTCATTGAGTTTTGGGTATCATTGATAATTATTATATTAATTATTCATTTAGATCCAATTTTTCCTTAACACCCCCCAACACTCCCTCCAAGGTTATGAGGTTTGCATTATTGAAGCCACAATGGAATACAATGTTGAAACAACACTACATGATTTTATTTGATTACTAGTTGAGTCTTGGAAAGAATGGGCTTTGTCAATTGCATATAGTTGTGTAACATTGCAATAATTGTATTGTACTTGTAACTAGAACAATCTATTGTGAAGTCATTTGTTTGATGAGAATGACCTTTGAGTTCATTGTAATGACTTGCACTAACTTAGAAATGTGATTTCAAACTAGTATTTATTAAATTAGAGACTGTTTGTGAACAAATTTATCTTAGTATGGACTTCCCTGTGTTTGAATGTCTGAGCACTACGCATGGAATAGTAGATATTATGTACTTGTGATCATTGCATCATTTGGATAGAGGACTCATAAATGGAATATAGGACCTTCTATTTCATTGTCCATAAAATCCTAAGGGTTGATTAAGTTATTGTACATGGATGTAAATGGAAACTTTAAGCTCTCTGAAGGCTTGCTTATTGTTTACAAAATAGCATTAATTTCTTATTTTAATTATGGAAACATCTTGTGGACACGAGTATGGTGTTGACTAAGGAATTATCTTGTAAACATTAGAAAGGTCTATGCATGTTAATCATAGACTATAACCCTACATTTGGAAGGAAATTGTTATTGTAGATGTGATATATATTGTACAGTGGTATTTGGTCTATGGCATGACATCTTTAGTAGGAGGTACCTTCAGATTTTTGTAGCATCATGTCTAGGCTAAGGAACCGTAAAGTTAAGTGTGCATTGTATGGTGTTATTGTATTGGAGGTTGCTGTATGCAAATCTACAGTGATATAAGGAGACTCGACTCTCATCATTTCATTGCACAAAGTGAGTGACAAAATAACTACCTAGTTTAAAATTGGCCCTTCTTTAAGCAACATATGTAGCAATGAGACTTAAGATTCTTGAAAATGAGAAGCATCCTTCTCCCCATACAACCTGCTAACCGGGGCCTCTCTATTTACGTGCATGGATGACCTCCTTGCCGTTGTTGACTATCTTGAAGACACCCTAAACTTTATCATTGAGATACCTATTAAATCTGTGTTGGTTGTATGCATGTGTTTTCTTGGTGCCTGTAGATCACATATGAATATAGGCTTAGGAGTATTTACAACAACACTGCTTTTTGATTTGGATCCTAAAAATGCTGCACAACTTATGTTCTTCTCTCAAACATCTGTCCACAAGTGGGCAGATGTGGTGAGGTAAGGACATTGATGAAAGATGGAGGAATTAAAAAATGCCCAGATGCAATTGGATTGAAGGGCATAAAATGGTACATGCTTTTTTGTGTAGGAGATAGATCACATCCATAGACAAAGGAGACCTATGCAAAGTTGGAGAAATTAGCTTGGAAGATGAAGGTGGCAAGGTATTTTCCAGATTCAAGAATTTACTTAATGTTGTGGAAGGATGGGAAAAAGAATTATTTCTCTGACACCATGGTGAAAAGTTGGCAATTGCAGTTGGTTTTTTAAACATGCCCCATGGAACAACTATTAGACCTTTATCTTAAGGTTACTCATGAACCTTAAGATAAATAATTATTGAAAAAAATTGTGCATTCATTAATGACATGTAAGAGAATTTAATCAACTACTACTTAAAAACTCTTTAATGTTTTTTTCTAATGCATGTTATTAGATTAATAGTGAAAAAGAACATACATTGACCACACAATTTGTGGCACTTAAGGTTATGCAAAAGAATTTATAGTTGATAGTTAAATTGTATATCAAATTTTTTTATGATCTTTAGTAACGTTTATCATAATTGTTGCATGTTTTACATCATTGGAATGACATATTAGCTGTAACTTTTTTGAAATTTTATTATGGTATGTGCACTTTGATATGATGTAATATGATTATGGTTTCATTTCTTATGTTGGAATATTAGATATATAACAGAAAAATAAATTATTACATGAAATAAATAATAACTTTTCATTTTAAATGTTTTTTTTGCAAAACACGGGTCTTCCAGAAGATGAAGATGATCCCGATGATATAGATCCATATTATATTGGTTTTGGTACAGATCACATGGCAGAGGATTATGATGATGTAGATACATAAGACAATGAGCCCAATGACAATGATGATGACGACGATGATGATCATGATGATGATGATCATGATGGTGATGATGATGATCAGGTAGTTGCTGGTAGTAGCCAATGACATTCATGATCATATAGACTGCATCATGGATCATTGTTGAAATATTGTTATGATGCCTCTTTTCATGGTTACTATCATATGTATCATTTTCATAGCCTGCAGTACCATATTATTGAGTTGTATCATTTTCACATGTATCAATTTGACTTATATCATTTGGACATGTATCATCTTGACTTGTATCATTTTGAGTTACATAATTTATCATTTTTACTTATATTATTTGTACATGTATTATTTTGACTTACGTCGACTGTTGGACATGTATCATTTTGACATGTTATTGATCTACTGGCATATTTGACTTTCACTTGTTTTAGTTATATATGATGATGATCTTATCAGTATTGACTTGTCAGTTTATATATATTGAAAGTGGTCGATGATTTTTGGATGGATATTTATTACGTATGATGATTTTAATTTACTGCAGGATGGATGTTGTGAAATTCAATTAAATTATAGATATTTGACTCAGTTGTTTTAATTATAGATGATGATCATGTTATAATAATTATCTTGTTATTTTATAATAATTATCTCATTTTCTTATATAATTATCTTGTTAAATTGGAAGCAAAACCCAAAGCAACAAAGGAGGTCATAATGGAAGCAAAACTTGGCATCAATTAGGAAGCCAAAAAAGAAGCTATTTTAGATGCCATATAAGAAGCAAAATACGAAGCACGACTGAGAGAAAAACTAGAAGAAAAAATGGGAGCAGACATGGAAGAAAAATTGGAAGCTAAATTAGGTGCCAAATCCGACGTTAAATTGGAAGCAAACTTGGAAGCAAAAATGGAAGCAAATATAGAAGCAAAACTTGAAGCAAACATGGAAGCAAAATCATAAGCAACATTGGAAGCAAACCTGGAAGCCAAACCGAAAGCAAAAATGGAAGCAAAACTAGAAGCAACACAAGAAGCCAAACCAGAAGAAAAATTAGAAGCCAAAGTGGAAGCCAAATCCGGTGCTAAAATAGAAGCAAATCTAGAAGGAAAATGGGAAGCAAAACTAGAAGCAATAATTGAAGCAAAGCCAGAAGCAAAACTGGAAGCAAACTTGGAAGAAACACAAGAACCAAAATCAAAAGCCAAACTAGAAGCCAAATTGGGTGCCAAATCCGGTGCTAAATTGGAAGCAACTCTGAAAGCAAAATGGAAAGCGAAATTGGAAGAAAAACTAGAAGCAAACCTGGAAGCAAAACCCGAAAGCAAAACTGGAAGCAAACTTGGAAGCAACACAAGAAGAAAAACCAGAAGCAAAATTGGAAGCTAGATTGGAAGCCAAATTGGGTGCCAAATCCAGCGTTAAATTGGAAGTAGATCTGGAAGCAAAATCAGAAGCAACACTGGAAGCAAAAATGGAAGCAAAACAAGAAGCAAACTTGGAAGCCAAACCAGAAGCAAACTTGGAAGCCAAATTGGGTGTCAAATCCAACGCCAAATTTGGCGATTTGCTTTCTGATGCTAAAGTTGGCACCAAATTCGTTGCTAAATCTAGCGCAAAAGTCGGTGCTAAATCCGGCGTAGAAGTAAGCATGCAAACTTGCGCCGAGTTTGGCACTGGACAAAGTGTCCAATTTCTAAGCTCAATTGCACTAAAATTCGGTGCTATTTTAGGTGCTAATGGCTTGTTCTGTTGTAGTGTCATCACATAATCCAAACCCTACCCTCTCACAAATCCAACAACTCATCCAACAATCTCAAACACAACAACCACAACCTCAAACACCACAACATCAACAACAATTGTCATCTAACCCATCTACCACATCACCTAATGTGGTAATTGATGTGCAAATACTCATGAAACCAATGTTTGATGACATGCAAAAAGGGAAACAAAAGAAGAAATACACCTTTGAAGAAATTTGTGCATACCCATATGACAAATCTATAGTCACGACCCTTTTCCTCCAAACTTTGAATTACCAAAATTTGATAAGTACAAAGGAAAGGGCGATCCTAGAGACCATCTAAGAGAATTATTTATAGCATGCATGGAAGTTTCATATGATCACACTTAGTTGATGAGAATTTTCCCTCATAGCCTAGGAGGACAAGCCATTGAGTGGTTTGCCCATCTTCCTCATGGCATTAAAATTTTTGAAGAGCTCGCCGACAAATTCGTAACACACTTTTTGTATAACATTGAACATGAGATATCTATGATTGACCTTTACAATACCAAACAATGAAATGGAGAATCACTTACCACTTTCCTACAATGTTGGAGAAATCTTTCTAGTAAGGTTCCAATCACCATTATTGAGAAACAACTCGTTAATCTCTTCATTCAAAACTTAAACCAAGAAATGGCCTTTCACTTACAAGTCCAATGTGCCTAATATTTTGAGGAAATCACTAATAAAGATACAATTATAGAAAAATCCCTAATAGAAAAATGACTTGTTAAAATATTCAAAGAAAATAAGGACTCCAATAACAATCAATCCAATGAAAAACCACGATTTTGGGCTAAGAATAAAAACATTGTCAATGATGGTGTCATAGATTCTAAGCTTGTTCAAAATATTCAAAACCCTCTATTATCCCTTCAATCATCATCATCAAATAAAAATGTTACTCTTCCCAAGAATAATCCTATACAAGGATTAAGACCTAGATGTAAATGCACAAACTTGGGAGAACTTACAGAATCAATCTTTCAAAAACTCTTCAACCATGGCCTTATTAAAATTCTTGAGATTAAACCTTAGGATGAGAATTCCATTAAACCCCATTGGTACAATGACAATGAATATTGTGAATTTCATAGATTTAAGGGCCATTTAATAAATGATTGCATGAGGCTTAAGAACTACATCCAAGATCTTATAGATCAAGGAGATGTCACCATATATGAACCTACTCCAAAGTTGTCTAATGAGAAATTGAGAGCATATCAAGATCCATTCCCACAACATGGTCAAGGTAGTTTCTCTTCTAACAAAAACCATACCAATAAGGTCAATTCCCCCCCTTCATATGATTACATTGTGGATTGTATTGAAGCCTGCTCTTCATAAGTAGCTACCATCACCATAAGGGCTCATAGCCTTGATTGTGTTGTTACTACCCGTCATGGCCGTATCACTATTTGAGGAGCCCCATCCTCATCCATGCCATCATCATCCATAACTCCTCCTAAGTATCACATCCTTGACCATCTAGGAAAGACTTCCACACAAATCTCAATATTTGAGCTTCTTCGTACATCTCCCATGCATATAGAGATATTAGATAAATCCTTGAAAGAATCTCATGTCCCTAATGATATTAATGTGGAACAATCTCAAGCCATGGTAGGGCACCTCAAATCCACTCATCACCCAATTTTCACTGAAAAAGACATGCCTACCGTCGATTCATTTCATAATGAACCTCTTCATCTAGAAGTACTCATCCACAAACACAAGGTCAAAAGGGTCCTAGTAGATAGTGGATTGGCTTTAAATTTGTGTAATAAGACAATTGGGATACTCCATCGAGGTTAATGATCAAAAACATTCTATCACAATCAAGGCCTATGATGAAGCGGAGAGACAATGAGAAGGGATAGTTAAGTTACCTATTCAACTAGGTCCTGTACTGATGGAAATTACTTGTCAAGTCTTTGACCTTGATCTCCCATATAAAATTCTCTTAGGATTCCCATGGATTCACTCCATGAAGGTCATTCCTTCCACATACCACCAATTCATCAAATTTCCCTACAATAATCAAGAAGTTACCATATACATTGATCCACATCCCTTTGAGTATTGTTCCCTATTGGAAGGCCCATACAACAAAGCCAATTATTGCCCAACCAATGATGTTGTTAAACCATCTTCATCATATATTGATTCCTCCACACTTGCCTCTTCATCCACTACCCGCCCTGAGATCAAGGCTAAGATTATTGACAAAGGATTAGGACAATACACTCTACAAGGAGCCTTTTGTGTGGGGTATCTCCCACTTTCTCTTAAGAGCTTTGGACGACCTCATCCTGAGGGACCTATTTTAACTATCACAATCAATTATAAGCCAATTTAGTTTTCTCGATGGGGTGTACTAGACAAAGAAAACATTGATGTAGATATTTCAAAATGGCTTTATAAGGAAGAGGATGAACAAGATAACCCCCCTCTTGAGAAATATCCTAAAGGTTTTCACATGGCACAAATATGGTTACCAAGGAGAAGGTGGTCTTGGCTTACACAAATAAGGAACTATTGAACCCATTATAGCTACTCGTAGACCTAAACACTTGGGACTAGGGTTTGGAACACAAGAGCCAACATCACCAAATCTCAAATTTATCTTAGATGAGGTAGATAAAGTATTTCCTATAGTTGAGAGATCTAATGAGCATACCTACTATTGTACCCAACCAAAATTTTTGCTTCATTAAGGCATTTTGAACAAGTCTAGAAATTTTTTCGTCAAAAAGTCAAAAAAACAAAATTTCTAAAAATAGAAATTTCTATTTTTAAAAATTTCTAAAAATAGATGTCAGATTAGGTTTTCTGGGTTTCTTGAGATATGGATGCTAGCAAAACTTTCTAAAAATAGAAAGTTTCTAAAAATAGAATCTCCAACTCAGGTGTCGCGCTTGATTCTCATTGGTCAATTTTGCTTCACGATCGGCGCGATTCAAACATAATCTTCAAACGACCAAGTTTTCTCTACTGGGTCATTTCTACTTTTTTAGAAGGTGAAGCATGAGCTCGGAGGTCATCAACAGAGAAAGTTCATCTGCCAGAGCTTGTCGACAAGTTTTCAACGTTGTTCCAACGATGCAGAACCGACAAATAGTTGTCGACTCGATGATGCACATAAAACAATGCAAGATGGATCCAAGGTGGAATGAGAGGTTGGAAAATTATAAATTTGACTAAGTGACTTGGGGCGCCCAACCTTTCAAGTGTTAGATTTTTTTCATGTTTTTTAGAAACGTCAAAAATGCTTTCGTCAACTTATTTCCGGTTGGTCAAACTTGGTTAAAAGTTAGTCAAAGCCAAGATTTCATCACAGATATGTTCAGACTACTCAGATCACCCTCCATCCCACCTCGACAGTCGTCAGAATGACCGAAATCAAAGATCGAACAGGGGTTGTGGGCACAGAAAATGAGAAAAGGTACAAAAAGTGAGTTTTTCAGAATTTTTTCTAAGGCATTAACTCCTAGGTGCCCTAGGTGAATTGGGGTGCCCAAACTCATCAGAGTTAGATTATTTTTGAAGTTTTTCTTGAAAAATGTGAATCTCCTTTCGTTAGCCCGGTCCAGTTCAGAGTTGATCAGTTTGGCATGTTTTTCGAGGCAGACAGAGAGTACAATCAGCTTAGTTTTCATCAGGCCTACCTATTTGCCAGATCATCAGACTCAATTTTATCCCAATTGACAGAAATCGACAGCCACGCAAGGGTCCTCCGCCACCGGAATGCGCACGCAAGTCAAGAAATTGAAGAAGTTGCAATTTTCAGAAAAATGGCTAAGTTTGGTGAAACCAAGCACCCCAGGTGACTTGGGGTGCCCAACTTGAGCAGAGATAGAATTTTTCTTGGTTTATAGTGTTTTCCGACATGCTTTGTTACCAATCTTCATCCATTGGTAGTTTTCGGGAGGTCAAACTTGGTCAAATGATGTCAGATCGTTAGTCAAAGGCAGGGGATGGAATCTCAGTTGATAGGTCTCTAAAATGTTAGGATCAGTCAGCTTTTTCAGTTAATGGTGACAATTTTCCACCTTGTTGAAGTCAGAGACAGACCATATTTAAGTCAAAACGAGTGTTGAAGTGTCGAAAATGAAGGAAAATTTGCTAGCACTTCTTTCAACTCGTGTGTTCGATGACATCATCAAAAGAAGATATTTTTTGTCATCTTACACATGAAGCCATAGGCAGCTACAAAATAGGGATTCTTCCTATTCGAAGACATCCACTTGGATTTGTGCTTTAAAAGTTGCTTTCTTCATGGATGAGGTCCAAGTTTTATTCTCACACAAATAAAGCTGCTTTTTCGCCCTAAAGATTTATAAAGACAAGCATTTGGCTTCTTTCTTTCATTATCTTTTCTAGGTTGCATCTAGAGGAAGATTTTTATTTTTCTTACAATGAAGATTCAAAGACCCAAACCAAATGCTTTTTTAGTATTCTTCATAGTTTTGAGTTGAGGAAACAGAGAGGCTCGCTTTTTCAGGGTCCTCATTCCAAGGGGATCATTTTTCTAAAATTCGACCAGAGCTTTTTCAGTTTTCGTCAAGATGGGTCCATCCAGATTATTATCCTCTTGAAGATTGGAGTTTTGCTTTTTTTTTAGGAATTTGCTTTTTTCCTTCTTTTTCAAGAAAATCTCCGCTTTTTTAAAATCTGACAATCTGGGTTGCTTCGAAACAGAATTGCCTACAAAACCCATGTGCCAGCTTTTTTGGCTCACACTCTGCTTTTTCTAAAAATCAGCAAATAATTTTCAGCCATTTTTCCAAGATGTTTCCAACATAGGCGTGTTCACAGTCAATTTTCAAATCTTCCAATATGCAGTACTCTCCAACACAAATCAAGCACAAAATGATGTTGATTCACGATTACCTGAGAACTTGTGAAATAGACTTGCATAAAGTTCTTCTAGTAATTAATTTACACTCTTTGGAGGATGTAGGAAATAATGCAATCAGGAATCTAGGACACTCTGGTTTGCTTGCAGTGGCACCCTTTCCTATCACAGTGCAAAGTATCGAGTTTGTAATTGCCTGCATGACACATTACAATTCGGTTACAAGAGAAATCCATTCAAGAGATGAACATGTGCTCTACAGCCTGAGGCCAAACGACATTGAGAAGTGTTTTACAATACCTTTTTTGAGAGAAAACTTAACTGTTTCACTTAAAGAATGCAAAAGGGTTTGGAATAATGATAAAGAAAAATATTGGAAAAAGATTGGTCAAAGGTGGTTAAAAGAGAAGCAGAATGTCATGCCAAAGAATGTTGGACATGGAGAGTTCAAGGAGGAACATGCAATAATGATTACTCTGCTAAGTCGGATCATGGGTCAAGTAGATCCAAACAAGTTCCAGCCTTGGATGTTTTACATCATGTCCCAGATTGTTGATGAAACCAAATTCTATGACTAGTCGACACTCATCAGTGATAGTCTCCACCAACAAATAATTGATTTTCAAAGGGCTCATGAATTCCACATGATATCATACCTTGTGTATTTGATGGCTTTTTAGGGTCAATTCAGAGGTTTGAATGTTGTTGGAACTCTGGGTATTCAGCATGTGTATCATCATTTCTCACAGTTAGAAATTTCCCAAGCTGAACGACATTACAGGCGGGTGAATGATGTATTCTTGATGCATGTAGTGTGAGATATGGACAATGAGTTGCATATACAGTTTTCAGCAAATACTAGAATAGCAATGGCAGAATGGGCTAATTGGTTTATCCAATTTTCTACTTTTTCCTACATTAAAGTATATGGCTTCTTAGGAGAGCCAGCCATGTTGCCAAGATATCCTATAGATGAAATTGCATTTATAGAATTTTTGAGGCAAGCCTATGAGGTTCATACACTTTTGCGTAGCAGATGCAAGACAACTTTCAATTTTTCACTTGGGATGAGTATTTACAGATGCAGATCTGGAGCAGATGCCAAGGCAATTGGTAATGAATCATCCAGATATGGTCTTAAGTTTTTCAACAGAAGGTCTTCATATGATCCTCGTGGTGTTTTTGCATCACATCTTGGTCAGAATTGTATGCACAAGTTCGCAATTGAAGATTTCTGGGCTAATTGTGCTGATGAGTTTGAAGTGCGAGAACGTAGTTACAGTAGGTTCACTCTTTAGCAGATGTTTGATATCCTATTAGAAGACATAGAGGGTTTGATAGAGAGTGGTGAAGTTCTACTTCCCACATATTTCAGAGACCAAATTGAGCAACAACTACTGACACTAGTTAATTGGTCAATTAAAGAGAGCACTTCCATTGAAGAAAGAACAAGTCGAGTGGTTAAAAATGGTTTGATATTCTTGAAGACTAAGCGGAAGGATGGTATTCCATTAGCAGAGCCACCAGTTATGCAACCATCGAGCCTTCCACTTCCAAGCCAAAATGAAGGATAAAAGCTACGAGTGTTCTTCCAGAAGGAACGAAAATGGCTAAGTTAAAGAGGAAAAAGGATGAGTCTCTAGATCATGTCTAGCAGGAACAACCACCAGTTGAACCAGAAGTTCCTGTTGAAACAACGCCGCATGTTGAAGTGTTACCTTTAGCTCATGTTTCTCCTCCTTCTTTACCGAGCACTTCTCCTATCCACATAGATTCAGAGCTAGTTTCGCTGGTTCGTAACTTTGATGCAAACATTGGTTCATCAGCAGCTGATGAGGTTAGAACTAAGTTTCCAAGAGAGGATGATTCATCTTGGCTTGAAAATAGTCTGGGAAGGAAGAGGAGAAAGCCCTCATATCGGCTAGATTTAACAGAGCTTAAAAGCGTCTACTAAGACACACCAGACAAGAAGCTGAAGAAGCAGGTTCACATTGAGAAGAATGCAGATGGAGAAATAATCCTTGAAACTGCAACACTGCCAGAAAATAGAAGTACTGATGATGTCAAGGTTGATGACTTCACAGTTGTCAAAGCTAACCTTGGCAGAAGTACCCGCCATACAGATGTCGATCTCTTTGAGGTTACAGTAGATAACTTGAAGGAAAGGGTGTTGAAAGATGGAGAAGACAAGGCAGCTCTCAAAGCTAAAGTTCGACAGCTACGGTAGTACATTTCCAACCTTTTCCATGGCACTTCACAGGCTGATTTACTTCTTCCACCAAATCTTGAATCACTAGTCGATCAACGGCATTTTAGTCAGTTGGTTCTTTATGGGAGGCACATGAATAGTTGGGTGGAAGAATTTGTGACCAAAGGGAGAGTTGTGCTTTCAGAGCTTTATCAATTGAAGTGCAACGCTCATGATTTATGCTAAGGCATACAGGGGTTGCAGTAGACCATGGCAGAAATCAGACCGGTGTTCGAGATTATTATCTCTGACTTGAAGATTGCACTTGATACTGTTGATTCAACTGAAGATAAGAAGACTGTTTCTACTTGGAAAGCACAATATATTTTCACAATAAAAACTTATGACAATATGATTTTAGAGTTGACAGAATGGAAAGAAAAGGTAGTCAACATCCTTAAGTTCGTTAGATCTTTTGTCTCTTAGATCTCGTGTTCGTGTGAAAGAGAAGATGGTACCCTGTATGATCTTAGGGAAGTACAAGCAGAGTTTCAGACTCTCGTCCGCAGCAATTTTAATGATGATATCAATGCCGACAAGATGAGTCATTTTGCCGCAATGACAGTGAAAATCAACAAGGCTGCGGGTGAAGTTCACGAATTTCTTCAGATGGTTTCCAATGGTGAAGAAATGTTAGAGAATTAGAATATCATTCTAGAGAGTATCAGTGTTCCTGGTAGAGATGCAGTCACTCACTTTTTAGAAGATATTATTTCCCAGAATATCAATGGATGACATCACCAAAAAGCATGAATGTTCATGAGGATGCATTTCAAAATAAAGCAGCTTTAAAATAGATACTTTTTGTTTTAAAGCATTTGCTTTCATCTTAAGCTCATCCATTCTTTATTTAGAAAGAAATCACTTTGTGATAGTTGGAATCTTCTTTGCTTTAAAGCAGATTGCTTTAAAGCATTTGTTAATTATATCTTTGTCTTAGAATAGTAATAAAACTTGTGAGTTGGCAAGTTAGGGTTAATCAAGGAGATTTTAGGGTTCCCTACTCCTTTGATTTTAGTATAAATAAGGGCATCCTTGCCCATTGTATGTAATGGTAATTGTGATAGCAAATTTGTTGTGCCTATTTCTAGCTTGCAAATCTTGATATTCCAAGTGTCTGTTCACTTTGTGTAATCTGTTCTCCGGTGTTTGATCACTTACTGTATGCCTGCCTTTTGCTACAGTATTGCTATGTTGGAGTTGTGCCAACTTTGTGATATTGAATAGAAGTCTCATGCCTATTTTCCTCCGATATTGTATCTCGATTCATCAAGTTTTTATCGTCAGAAGTGTGGCTTTGGTAGCTTTCATTTTAGTTTTTATCATTAAAGTACTTTTAGTCTTGTGATGTTAATCTAGAAGAAAATTGCTTAAGTTTTTGTGTTAACAATCATTCCTTGTTCACTTTTAATTTCCTTTGCTTTGAATTTACTCAAGAGATTAAAAGCGTAATTAGTCTATGCTTAGTTGTAGTAGAAGTTTTAAAAAAGGAAAAAACCTCTTCTGCAGCATTTAGAGTTTTATAACCTTGTGCTTGCAACTGAGAATCAAAAAGAAGATAGGAAAAGTTTCATTTAATTTATCTTTTCAGCAAACATCAGCAAAAAGGGAACTCCCCCTTCCAATAGGAGAGTAGTTTATCTGTGCATAGCTGTCCGTTTCCAACTCGCATTCCAGAGGTGCGAATTGAAATGCTAACACCTACAATAACTCCCTTGAGTGTATCATTGAGCTATACAATTCATCCATCCTCACCCTTACTATGTCATTGCCTTCATCATAATCACATAATCTCCAACTCATTTACCCCGAACTCATTAATTGGGACCAACAAGGGCCTCCTATTCTAGACATCGTCCAAAGTGATGAGGCTATCGTTGAATTCTTGGGATTAAGATCAAGAATACCACTTGGAGATCACAAGATTGGATACACTATAGAGCTCAACACTAATGCCTACTTTGGAGGTATGGTCAAATTCCTTGGTCACAAAAGTGAATATATAAAATCACGTCCCCTAGTGAAAACCACTTTGTGGTACTTTCAGACAACAAAAAGTAAAAATAAAGGACGTATCCAAAGGTGGAAACCTCCCTGAGGTGCCTACGGATGAGGAATTTGACCTCCTTGAAAGTAAGGCATATAAAGAGAGATCTCCTCTTCTTATTGAACAAACACAAGAGATGAATTTGGGAACAATTGAAGAGCCAAAGATAATATTTGCAGCCAAATCCCTGACATAACTTGAATTACAAGAGTTCATCACCTTTTTTAAAGAAAGATCAAAGAATTTTGCATGGTCTTATGTGGATATGCCTAGTTTATATCCTTCCTTGATGGTACTGTTGACCTATTTTCCTCTGTCCAGAGTTAAATAGTTCACCTTGTATATTCCTTGAATATCCTTTAGAAAATAACCCTACAAGGCTTAAATCCTTCAATTATCCATGCTCTACCTTGCCAAAAATCCCAAAAGCTTTCCTAGAGAATTCTTACCAAAAACCCAGAAAAACCCAGAAATCTTTTGTCTTCAAGTGCCTTCCATCATAGAGATTTCTCAATTTTATACTTAGCCATTTTTCATGTATATGATGATGACGTCATCCTTGTTTTGGGGTTTTCTGTAATTTGGTCGAATTGTATCTTAGCTACATTTTTCCTTGTATCTTGGTCATGTACAAAAGTGACATACACTGGGTTCATTGAAGGTTATGTTGTATGCATCTCTGTTTGTATATTGTATATACAATACAATATACAAGAGCTTATGCAAAATATGAGGTCCGCTTTTGTATGTCAGGTGATTGTATCTCATAGACAATCACATATACAATGGTATATGCAAAGGGAATATACAAGGCAGGATACAAAAGTGAATCGGGTTATCTTTGTATATGCAATTCAATAGACAAGCACATATACAAGGTGACATGCAAGGGAAATACAAAGGTTGGGGTTCACCTATTGTATGTATATGCGATTGTATCTTTACACATACAATCTTATATACAGTGGCATATACAATCCTGAGATACAAAACCCAGACCCGAAAGAATATGCAATTTGGTTTACAAAGGTCAGATGCAATGTTTGTAGGTACAAGTGATTGTATGCAGTTTTGTTTGTATATTTCACATTGTATATGTGATATACAAAGGTTAGATGCAAAGGGAATATACAATACGGACCTGACTGGGAAATTAAATTTGGCAAACTCAGCAGTGGGGTCCGTAGTTGTATGTTAATGTGCATGTATATGTCGATATGCAAAAAGGCTGGGATACAAGGTCGGAACTATTTCAAAGTTCCATATGGTTAATAATCCTTTGAGTTCCGCAAATGTATGTACATGCGATTGTATCTCATACACAATCGCATATACAAGGTCAATATACAAAGGGGAGATGCAAATGTTCAGCGATGGGTCCCAGGTTCAGCTCAGCAGCAAATCAGATGATGACACGTGTCATGGCCGATCCAAAGGCCGATTCAAAGGTAGGAGCAAAAAGTGATACAAATGAAAAGACCCATTTTTGTATGTTAGCCATTGCATTGTATATACAATTGCACATACAAAAGCATCTACAAGTGCAGATGCAAAGCGATATACAGATATAAGATGCAATTGACCGCAACTTTGACCATGGATATGTCCCTCATTCTGGTGAATTTCAATATGCTTCAAAAGGCAAAAGTGATTTTTTTGTCTCCTCTTTCATCTGGTAGGATTTTGAGGGGAATTTTTTTGCTTTCAAAATATGATCTGGATTTGCATGCTCGGCCGATAGAACATCTCAGCGACTGTTTTGGCATGTGCAGGGGCTGATATTTTTACAGTAACTCCGGTTGGTGAGCTTTGTAGGTGGATCCATGGCAGATGGATTCACTCTTCAATGTGGATGGGTTCTGTGTCTTGCTAGCAGATCTTCATGTATTTGGTGACAAGGCATCTTGGCAGCCAAATTAAGTTTTGCAGAGAGCCCAATTGTGCAGATGATTTTAGCGAGTGGAGATGTAAAATTTCAAATGAACATGAATTTAAAGTGTTGTAAAAGCTTTGTCAAGGGGTGATATGTCCCATCCGCCATCAATATAGATCCAATCTCTCAACTGCCATGCTTCAGATATTTTATGTATTCATTGTTGAAGATAGATGTGGAGCTTCTCACATTCAAGGCCCAAAATATCTTCCACCTGCCTAGGTTCCAGATTTTTTTTATTCCATAACTTCTTACAGAAGGGCGTCCCTTTTGGCGCAGATATTTTCTGATAGAGCCCATGGGGCGAACTGATTGTAACCGACCTAGGTCAAAATGCAAAATGCTATATATGCATAAACATGAGATGTAAAAAGGGTTAGAGGTTGGAAGATTTAGTAATCTATGCTTCTGATTCCAAACAGAGCATTCCTCTACTGTAACCTTGCCTTTTGATTAAATATATGCTGGTTATTTTACCTTTTCATGCTATTTTGACTCTGTGTGATCGAAGAATGATGTGTTTGTAAATGTTTAATTCCTTCTAATCATCTCTTGCTCCTTGTCTTTGTTAAAATCAGCTTGATCTGTGTATGTTTATTGGTTGTATCTAATCATTTTGTGCATTCTCCCAGTTCTGTGAGGGCTCTTTTTTTCAACCTGGTGAATCACCCTTATTTTTTAAGTTTTCCAGTTTTATCTTTCATTTTTAAAAAGCATTTTCTTCTCCCTTTTCCGCTACAAATCCAGTAGATTTTAGGTGATAACTAGCTAGAAAGCCGGCCTTCTCCAGAGGTCTAATCTCAGTTTGCAAGGTCCCACACTTCGAGATCATTCCCATTGTGTCATTAGAATGCTTGGACTCTCTCCAAGCAGGGTGCAATTCTAAGTCATAATAGTTACATCATTTGACAGTATATCTTGGAGCAAAACCGGTCAAACAAAAGTTGAGAAAGATGCATCCCAAAATTGCTCTTTTGGTCAAAGCATAATTAGAAAAACTACTTGTAGTCGGATTCAACAAATCTCTAGATTATCTAGAATGGGTGTCAAACATTGTTCTAGTTTCTAAGGATACTGGAGGCATCTGTGTTTGTCTATATTTCCAAGACTTGAACAAAACATGTCCTAAAGATGATTTTTCATTGCCAAACATTGACATCATAATTGACCCAACAATAGGACATGAGATGTTAACCTTAATGGATGGGTTTTCTGGATATAACCAAATCAAGATTCCTAAAGAGATCAACATAATACTACATTCATATGTGCTTGGGGAGTTTATTGTTGGAAAGTAATGCCTTTTGGTCTTAAGAATGCTGGTGTAATGTATCAAAGAGAAATGACTACAATCTTTCATGCTATTCTTCATAAGACAATGGAAGACTATGTGGATGATATCTTGGGTAAATCACACACAAGAGAGGGTCATTTGTATGTCCTTGCAAACATCTTTGACTGCTTAGAGCAATATAAGGTTTGACTTAATCCAAAAAAGTGTGTCTTTGGTGTGAAATCTAGCAAACTCTTAGGAAACATTGTCTCCCAGAGAGGTATCGAAGTGGATCTTGCTAAAGTCAAAGCTATAGTTGAGATAAAATCACCATAGAATTTCAAGCAATTGCATCACCTTCAAGGAAAACTTCAATCTATCAGGAGATTCATAGCATAGCTTGCAAATAAATGTCAACCCTTTGTACATCTATTGAGAAAAAAGGTATAATTTCAATGGGATGAGAAGTGTCAATAGACATTTGATAAATTGAAAGAATATCTTGCAAAACCACCAGTTTTGGTACCTCCTGTTCAAGGAAAACTGCTCCTATATACATATCAGCCACATTAGCAGCATTAGGAGCCTTATTAGCACAAAATGATGACATTGGAAAGGAAAGAGCTATATATTATATTATCTGAACTCTTGTAGGCTATGAGCTAAATTACACACCTATTGAAAAGACATGTCTTGTAGTTGTCTTTGCTTCACATAAACTTAGACATTATATGCTCAATCATCAAACTAAGCTCATCTCAAAGGTTGACCCACTAAAGTATCTTCTATCCAAAGCTACATTGACAAGATGCATGGTAAAATGGATTATGATGCTGAGTGAATTTGACATTAAATATGTTGATAGAAAATCTATAAAAGGACAAGTCATTGTTGACCAATTGGAAGATGCACCTATTGAAGTTGATCATCCACTTATTTTAGAATTTCTAGATGAATCAATCTTTGTCATTGACTCCCCTACAAATTGGAAATTATACTTTGATGGATCTTTTATACATCATGGTTTAGGACTAGGGATCCTTTTTGTCACACCACAAGGAGATTGTATACCAAAAGCTTATAGTATCTTGTTCCCTTGCATAAATAACACTACAAAATATGAATCACTTATCAAAGGTCTAAGAATAGCTATCCAATGGAATATCAAAGTACTTTCTCTAAGGTCTATGGTGATTCCCAACTTGTTGTTGGAAACTTGGTAGTTTTGTCATTGATGTCAATTCCTAGCAGATGGTTCACTTGGTTTCTAAGTGCTTTTGAGAAAAATTTGATAAAAGGTGTGTTGTGTGACACATGTACCCTCAGTTCTATGCTCCATATTTCTTCCTAATTGAAGATATGCTTGTGCAGTTTGGAAGTATTGATCAGAGGTGTTCAAAGGTATTGTATCTAGAGTTTCAGGTTCTGTATTGTACAGAAGTAAAAAATATGTTTGACATAATATTTGACTATGAAGGAGGGAGTCTAGGAGAAATGAGAATGCTCCACATTTCTCCACATTGAGCTTTCCTATCTTGCAGATCTAGGAGAGTGATTACATTATCTGTATCCACCTTCCTTTGAAGTTTTTAGTGTTGGGATGCTCCACAAGTTTAGTTCTTGCATTGGTGATCAGTAACAGTGTGTCCTAATGTGTATAATGAAGACATTCTTTGATTCAGATGGCTGTGGAAGTCTTGTAGAAGTTTATGATGATGATGAGTATTCTGGGAAGGTGTGTGAATGCTTTGGAGTGTCTCTCTCTAGTCCACGTGATGTTCTTGGACTTGGAGAAGCGTGAATATGACCATTAGCTTAGGTTTGGCCAACCTAGCTTACTAGTGCTATTTGTGGAGGTACCTCATGGATTTTTGATGTAATAAACAACTCGATGATACAATATTGAGTCCTAGTTATCCCTTGACATGGTCCACTTTCACTTCTTTCCATCGTAGAAGTGTTTAGTGCCGACCTAAGTAATGTTGCATGTGTGTAATGCATACGCTTCATTAAGACCGACCTAATTGAGATAGGTCTTGGTTATAGATGGTTTAAATGCAAGATGAAGTTGAATGGAGCATGGTAGAGAAGATGATGTGAATGTGAATCAAGGGCAGTAAATTGTGTGTGAGCTTAAAATCCCATGACTCCTAAATGCAGTGAGCTGAAGGTGTCTACATTTTAGTGTGCCAGAAGTTGCTGGAGGCAATGACCCAAAGGTTACAGATGGCAAAGGGTGTTAGTGATGGATTTCTCCTATTGCTTTGAGATAGTGAATCTCTCTATAACATACTTCTTCTTTCTTCTCTCTTCTCGAAATGAGCCTTTCTCTGGCAGTGAGCCTTTCTTCTGGGCAGTGAGCCTATTGATTTTTGGTGTTATTCATATATATTTTAAGCTAACCCTCACCATGGTTTTCCCTTATTGGGGTTTCCATGTAAATCTAGTGTTATAAGTGGTTGATATTTTGAGGGTTTAAAGTTTTAACATACAATTGATTCACCCCCCTCTCAGTTGTTCTGTGCATTCCAATAATTGGTATTAGAGCCAAGTTCCCTAAATAAGTTTAACCACTTGGGGTAGATCCAGATGGTGCACATGAAAGGTATGGAAGTCTTAGTGTTTGATGGAACAAATTATGCTATTTTGAAAACAAAGATGGAAAGTTTTCTTGTCTCACTAGGATATGGCATATGGAAGATAGTTGACAAAAAGTATACTATACCTAAAGATGGTCCAAACGATGAAGATGAGATTAATGAATATGAGAATAATGGAAAGGCAAGGATTGCTCTTCTAAACAGCCTCTCTGATTTTGAATTAGTGAAGGTGATGAGTTACAAAACTGCTC
Organism: Cunninghamia lanceolata; assembly: GCA_027924645.1. NCBI lineage: Eukaryota > Viridiplantae > Streptophyta > Pinopsida > Cupressales > Cupressaceae > Cunninghamia > Cunninghamia lanceolata. The sequence continues at coordinate 6,977,357 of BSBN01000423.1, read as the reverse complement.
ATGAGATATGGAAGAAGCTAGAAAGCATCTATGAAGGAGATGACAAGGTCAAGAAAGCAAAGTTACAGATTCTAAAGTCCAAGTTTGAAGCCCTAAGGATGTCAGAGGATGAAAATATTGCAAGTTACATGTAGGGAGTGGATGAAATTGTCAATTCCATCAATGGTCTTGGTGGAGAGCTAGAGGAAAAAGAAGTGGTAAAGAGGGTACTAAGAACTCTTCCTAAATCTTATAGTGCTAAAGTTTCTGCTATTGAAGAGACTCAAGATTTGGATAATTATGCTAGGGATAAATTTTTTAGTACTTTAACTACTTTTGAGATAAGAGAATTTGGTCAAGATGATGCAAGCAAAGAAACTACTTTTAAGGCTAGCAAGACAAAAAATAATGTTGAATCAGATTCATATGACTTTGATGAAGTGGAAGCAAATTTCGTAAGCAGGTTGAAAAAGGATTCAGGAAAATACAGAGGTAAGTTACCCTTCAAGTGTTTTAACGGTGGAAAGATAGGTCATTATGCGTCTAAATGTCCAATCAAAATTTCTAATGACAAATACAAGGAGAACAAAGATAAATCATTCAAGAAAAGTTATTATGTTAAAGAAGATGACAACATATTTGATGATGAGTCTGACTATCAAGATGATGATGGTAATGAATGCTTGTTCATGACTTTGAATGTTGGAACTAATTCCACTAATCCCAGAAGATATATAAAGGATATTGCTTCGAAAATAAGGCACCACATTGAAGGAGCATTGGTTACTATTTTTAATGCAAGAGAGGAGGAAGATCTCTAGTTAATTGATAGTGGGTGTTCAAATCATATGACAGGTGATAAGAATAAGTTTGTGAATCTTGAGAAGTTTGATGGAGGGTTTGTTAAGTTTGGAGATGATGGATCTACTAAGATCTATGGAAGAGGTTCAATTAGTTTTGATGACAAGAACAATACAGATGATGTACTTTATGTCAAGGGCCTCTAACACAATCTTCTTAGTGTAGGACAAATGTGTAGTAGAGGATATAATCATGTGTTTCAAGATGGTGGTTGTGAAATCAAAAAAGAAGACTCTGGAACTCTGATTGCTACAAGAATAAGGACAAAAGGAAATATATATCAAATTTAAGGTGCTGAAGGTGTGTGCCTTATGACTCAAATTAATGAAATTTGGCTATGGCATAGAAGAATGTGTCACCTTAATTTTGACATTTTGGTAAAGATCAACTCTACTCAAGCTGTGAAGGATTTTCCAAGGATTACAAAGCCTATCAATGCAACTTGTAAGGAATGCCAGGTTGGCAAGCAAACAAGGAAGAATTTCAAGATCAAAGAATATTCTACCACTGGACCTCTGGAGTTAGTGCATACAGATCTATGCAGACCTACAAGATTAGGAAGCTTTCAAGGTGACAAGTATTTCATGTTGTTGATTGATGATTTCTCTAGAATGACTTGGGTAATTTTCTCAAAGAAAAATTAGAAGCTCTAGATAATTTTAAAGATTTTAAGGCTATGGTTGAAAATGAAAATGATCTAAAAGTCAAGTGTTTGAGGTCTGATAGAGGTGGTGAGTTCACCTCCAATGAGTTTAATTACTTTTGTCAAGATCATGAAATAAAAATGTATTTGTCAACACTTATGACTCCTTCGCAGAATGGACTTGTGGAAAGGAAGAATATGACAATTTAGGAAGCAGCAAGGACAATGATGAAAGAAGGAAATCTACCAGATATCTATTGGAGAGAAGCCATCCACACTGCAGTTTACATACAAAACAAAGTGCAAACCAAGGTCAACAATTCAAAGACTCCATATGAACTATGGTATGGAAGAACTCCTACTGTAAAATACTTTAGAGTGTTTGGAAGTAAATGATACATAAGGAGAGATGAAGAGAACTGGGGAAAGTCTGATACAAGATCGGATGAAGGAATCTTCCTTGCATATTCTATAAAGAGCAAGGCTTACAGGTGCTACAATAAGAGATTGAAGAGATTAGTGAAAAGTGCAAATGTCAAAGTGGATGAAGAACCATACCAAAGTTCAGTGCTATTATAAGGATATGAATCAGATGATAACCATTGCAGAGAAGTAGAAAGAGAGGAAGAAAAGGAAAAGGAGAAGCAAGTAGATGAAGAAGATGCTCCAGAAATTCCCAAGACTCCCAAGTATGTGTAGAAGAACCATTCTAAAGATCAAATCATTGGAGATAAGAACAAAGGTGTTTTAACAAGGAGAAGTATTTCTATGATAGATGAACATGTAAATTTATGCTTATTGTCTCAAATAGAACCCAATAGTGACTAAAGCATGCAAAAATGAGCACTAGATCAAGGGTATGAAAGATGAATTGATACAGATTCAGAAGAATCAAACTTGGGAAGTTGTTTGAAGACCAGTAGACAAGAATGTGATAGGAACCAAATGGGTCTTCCAGAACAAATTGAATGAGAATGGAGAAGTAGTCAAAAATAAGGTTAGACTGGTGTGTAAAGGCTACTCACAAGTGGAAGGAATAGATTATGAGGAAACATTTACTCTAGTGGAAAGATTGGATGCCACCAATTTGTTCTTGGACTTTGTAACTCATAAGGACTTCAAAGTTTATCAAATGGATGTGAAGTCTACATTCCCGAATGGAGAGTTGGAAGAGGAAGTATATATTGAGAAACCAAAAGGATTTCAGTTATCAGATGATTCAAATATGGTCTGTAGATTGAAGAAGGCATTATATGGACTCAAATAGGCTCCTAGAGCTTGATATGCAAGGTTGGATAGGCACCTTCTACAACAAGGATTCAAAAAGGGCACTACAAATAGCAATTTGTACTTCAAAGTTGAAGAAGATCAAATCCTAATTTTAGAAGTGTATGTAGATGATATAATCTTTGGAGGAAATGAAGGTATGTGCAAGAGATTTTTAGAAGAAATGTAGAAGAAATTTGAAATGTCAATGTGTGGGGAAATGAACTACTTCCTTGGGTTACAAATCAGTCAATAAAAAAAGGGCATTTTTATTTCACAATCAAAGTATGCTAGGGAAATATTGAAGAAGTTTGGAATGGAAGACTCCAAACTGATATGCACTCCCATGACTACTGGTTGTAAGTTAAGAAAAGATGATGAATCTCCTAAGGCTGATTAGAGCAAGTATAGATCAATGATTGGTGGATTATTATTCCTGACTGCTACTAGACCAAATATCATGCTTGCAATCTATCTTGTGGCTAGCTTCCAAGCTGATCCCAGTCAGTCACATATTGGAGTAGTAAAGAGGATATCTAGATAACTGAAAGGTACTCTAGAGTTCATCCTATGGTATCCCAAGGATACTGATTTCTCTTTGAGTTCATATATAAATGCAGATTGGGCAGGATGTACAGATGACAAAAGGAGTACAAGTGGCAACACTTTCTTTCTAGGAAGTAGGCTTTTCTCATGGTTAAATAAGAAGTACGACTCATTGTCATTATCTATTGCAGAGGTAGAATATATTGCAGCAACATCTTGTTGCACATAGGTGTTATGGATGAAGCAGACATTGAAGGATATCAAAGTGTCATATGACGAACCTATTCCTATCCTATGTGACTATTACTAATTTTGTTCACACTTAAAATTAGTTTGACCTAAGTGTAGTTGTTCAAAAAGAATAAAAGAAATTTTTTGAAGCTATGCATTTAATGAACGATTGATATCTTAACAAAGCAGAAATAGACTTCAGATGACAAGATAACCCATCAGTCTAATCAACATTGATGAGTCATCATGACAAGAGAATCAGATGGTCAAGGTATCAATCATTCAAGAAATATAGTTGTTCTTACATGGTTTTATCTTTTAGGAGTTATAAGTTAGATTGATTATTCAGTTAATCAGTTTTGAAATAAAGAAAGAAATATATTTGTTTTGAACTGTTATTTCATGTCATGTTTTGAAAACACATTCAATATCTGTTACTTCATCCTATGCATTGATTGAAAAATAAATACACATTTATCAAGTGCATATGATAAATTAACTGATTATGTTTAAAAGAAGTGTTCAAATGTGTCCCACACAAGCCGTGGGAGTAACTAGATTGAGCAATTGTAGACATGCAAGCTATGCATCTGGATGATAAAAGAAAAGAAATAAACACATGATAAAATGAAACATCCATCATTGCCTGAGAAAGAAGGTTGTTTTGTTGATGTCATTCTTTAGTCTTCAGTCTTCATCTTCAGTTCCTATCATTAGTCGAACCTGCAAAAAATTTGGGGATGGCCCTATTAGCGCTCTGGATGTTTAAAGTTATCATATGCTTTTATCAGTCAGATATATCAACTTATCACATCATGCATTTCATATGAAGATCAGATCAAACATGTGCTACAAGACAGAGATCATGAAGAGGATCAATCAATACCATCAGGTATATTTTTTATGCTAACATGTGTGTTCCATGTGCAGATACAGATAAACATTCATTTTCAAGTTCTTTTCATAACATGTGGAGGAAATGTGGCTCCCACGAGGGTTGAGCCCAACATGCTTAGGCACTGTTATTAGTGACAGTTTCTGACTAAGAAGCATGTTCTTTTAGCCAAAATGAATGACCAAGTCATATGGAACAATGATGAAGAACATATCATGCTATAATAGAGGTATTGCTCCCGTCCTTTATCATGAAAACAACAATTTAGAATCAAATGATAAAGCCATGTATATTGCTATAGACAGATGAACAACCCTATGCCATCAAATTAATTACAAAGTACAATCAAGGCATATGAGGTAGCAATAACAAATGATTAGATTATATGATTGCATCATGAGGATGCCCATGTGTTTTGTATATTTCATACATTGCAAACTTCATGTTCAAAGAACACATCTATCACAGAGGTGCAACAAGTTTATTGTGTGCCTTATGCATTAAAGCAACTAGATCAGTACAATTATGATCACATATAGAACAACCATTAGCAAATGCATAGGACAATCATAGTTGTAATAGACATTCATCATGCATAGAGGAGTAGTCATGTGTTTGTAATCAAAGGATAGCTGTCTCAAACAAGTACATTATCTAGACAGCTACAAGATGACCAATATCATGAAACAACAGAGGGAGTAGCTACAACCATCATTATCATTTGTATGCTAAAAGAAGGGAAAGATGTACCAAAAGGATATTAGAGTTATGAATGTTCAGAGTAGTCACTGAAGATGTCAAAGTTTTGCATCATATGATGTTACAGTGGAAAACAGATGATTTATGCATCATTGACTATGACAGTCATGAATAGAAGATAATACATCAAGTAAAGAAGACAAGTGCAGATGTAGGTATGACCAAAGAAATGTACAAATATATTTTAGATTCTATTCATTATCATGATATATAAATGATTACAACTTATTTCACTGCATCAATTGGCCAACAAATGCCAAATCTAAAGCCACTAATATGCTAAAATTAGCCTTCAAATAGTATAGATCTGATAAGAATAATATGATGTTATTGCCAAAATAATAAGAGGCTCTTCCTAGCTTTCATGCAAAGACAAATGAGAGTTTTCTATAGTTATATAGTGAGAGAAAAGTGAGAAAAGTCTTGATGTAGTCAAAATGAAAAGAACAAAGTCATCATGAAAGAAAATTTCACTATTGTCATGCAATGAATAGCTTCACAGATAGTCACGGTGACAGAAGCAAATTACAAATGATTATGCTTAAATATCATCCACTTCAACAGCCAAAATTTTGGCTTAACAAATAAAAATATGACAAATATTTACCACTTTTTGTTGTGAATGAAGTGTAAAGTTGCTATTGAATGTTAATTGTTCAATCAAAGAGGATCAGATACTTAGAGCAGAACAAAGAGCAACATTTATTATGACTATCCCAATAGCAAATGAACACAAAATATTCCATTTAGATAGCCAACAGAAGAGGGAGAGCTTTTACCAACAATCATATGTTGCTACAGCCATACCATAATGGAGCAAGTGCATCATATAAGGTATATAATGCATTTATAAGACATACAGAGGAGTCTTTTGTTGCAGACCCCTATTCTCTTTATTCAAAGTCCTTCAAAGTAAAGTAAAAAAGACACAACTTCAGCTTTTATAAGATCATATGAGTGTTACGGTCAAAAAACATCATGGAACAACCACATAGAATAGGCAACATCTAGATCCAAGAAAGTTGCCAAAGCATGGAGGACAATATGGAAGGAAGATCTTGAATGAGGGGAAAAGTTACCATCATACAAAGACAACCTTGACAGTTTCAGCATTTGCTTGAGGGACATTTGAAAGCATTGTCATGATGTTTAAGATAGATCAACCCACTATCAGCAAAAAGTCTGTCATCAAGCAAGTGGAATCATGATATCATGGAAATACACAAATACTACATCAAATAATAATCATTTGAGACTAGATGCTTGCCACAGTCACCAAATAAGCAAAATCTAGTGATACTGTCCTCACCAAATAGTTAAGTGAAGGCAACATGCAAGGAACAATGTAGTTTCTCTTCAACAAACTAGGGTGCAGAGTATGCATAGGGATATGGACCAACCATGGTAAACCAATGAAGCACCAAAAGATGTAGCTCCAACAAAATACAACCAGAAAGGAGTTCTCATGATTCTATCAAGTAAGGAAACAATATGCAAAATGATACTGAACAACATATTTGATAGTCTTGAGAAATAGAAACATCACAGTTTTTTGGAAGAGATCCCCAAAGTAGCAGTCATATGAAGGGATAAGGATAGTCAAAGAAAAAATGAGGACAGTCCTAAAAGAATATAGTAGTGAACATGCCTGCACCAAGGATGACAGTCATAACAACATTGTGAAGGAATAAACATGAAGCATAAGTTACCATGGTGTTCCTCAAGGAACACAACAAAATGCCTCACAGTTAAAGAATACCCAAAGCAAGAGGAGGATAGGGTTCTGCACCAAACAGTCTAGAAGGAGTGATAGTTGAAGATGACAATACTATGTCAAGAAAAGCATTAGATAGTATTACAAGCCCAAAAAGATAGTAGTATAGGCCCAACATATTCAGGCCATACAACCTCATACCTCCTTTTTGTGAGGATTCTGTAGTTACAGTCATGCTTATATCATGCATAGTTACAGAAGCCACAGCCTTATGGACTATATCACAACATGCTATAGTGAAGAGTAAGTACAAAAAAGAGGGTTTTGAACCCTAATATCATTCTTGTTTCCTTTACATCTATAGTGACCTTTCAGCCTATACATACAGAAGTATGCTACAAATCACAACATGTTACATATAGCAACAAAAAGTTGAAAACACTCAGTCGTAACCTAAGTTTGTTGGAAGTGAAGAAAAAATGATATAGAATCTTTCCAGTGAGAGCTCAAAGACATACTCACCCTTCTTCTTGGCACTCAAATACATGAAGAATGCACCAGATGGAGGGCAAAAGCTAGAGAGGAAGACTTTTCCATCAAACCCTAGCAGAATGATCAGTGGCCAGCATGAAGAAGCAACAAAGAATGATAAGAATGAGAAGTGTTTAGGGTTAGTCTTCCTTTTCTTGATCGATGAGATATTTTCACCTTCACTTTTTGACTTCAAAACAAAAATTCTTAAATCATTACCTTATCTGCCCATGGTCAAGACCTTGTCTCGAGAGTTTCCTAGTAATCACGACTTGGAGGGGCCGACAACAACATTTTATTTCGCATTTTTGATTAAGACAAAAGTCGACATCATGAGGAGAAAAGGCTTTATGCCTTATAAACTTTCTAAATGTTTATTTCTATATGGTCGACTAATGACATAGTAAAAAATGCCTTGTCATTTTGCAACATAGTCATAAGTCAAAGATTCCTCTCATTATCATGCCTGGTCTTACATGCCTTATACATTTGTAATGCATTTAAAAGTCAAAATAGCATGGAGACTATATTGTTTGCAATATGAAGAGCTAGCATGGACTAGACAAGGATGAGGTGGAAGACTTGTGGATAAGGTGGCAGGAAGAATGAAGACAAGTATTTTTTGCAAGATAAATGAAGACAAAAGGCAGGGTGTATTCTTTTATGCCTTAAAATGCCTTGGTGTTTTGTAATGATATATTTTTTTTCCCTTGGCAAATGAATGGAGTAATAAGGGTATTTTTTGCCTTAATGCATGGTGAGGATGAAGTCAAAGGGAGACATAAGGTTTTGACTTATGCTATGAATAACAAATGTATTATAGTTTATTTAAGATATTATTAAGGTAGTTACACTAATTGTTACTAATAATAGCTTAAATAAACTATTTTAAATATAAGTCATATATATAGTACACAAGTGGACTGGATAGAATATTCAATTATTGAATATTATTTAGCCATTGCATTGCATTGAGTGATATGAGGAACTAAGTCATTAGTTCGATCTTTCAGTTTGAGGAGCAGATTGAGGAGTTATATGAGCAGTTCACCTTGAGTCGAGTACTTCATTTCATTGGTGCATGGATCAGAGATAGTTTTAACACCTTTTATCTATTTTTCCATCAGTTTGGAGGTGTTTTTGCATGATTTCAAGGCTTGCACTAGAATCAATTATCATTTATACATGTGCTTTTTGAGATAATTGAGGTTCAGATTCTAGTTGTCTATAGGTCAATCATTGGGACCTATCTTTTCTATATATTGTAAAACTTCATTCATTATGGAGTTAGTTCTTGATTCCCATTTTGATTCAGATAGATTAGAGAATTTTTGTATCTCATTTTTATAGTTTTTATTGAGAGATCAGTAGGTTACAGGTTGTATTTTTGTCTTCTTTGCAATATTTCCTTTGTTCCTTTGAGATCAAATAGCTACCTTTCCATTTAGTGCTAATTATTTGAAGTGATTTGATAAAATTTTGTTGTGTTTAACCATTAAACCTTTAAAATTATTGTCTCACTTTCTTGCTTGTAGCATTAAGCATATAATCATCACAGGTCTTAGGTTGTGTTAACCAGAAATAATCTTTTTGTGTTGTGAAAAACCATTTCCTTCATAGAAAGCCTATTTTTTTAGCCTGCCTTAGAATCACTTTTGTGATATTTATGCCAAGATTGGATTGTGTGAAAGTCAGATTTCTGAGTTATATTGTGGAACAAATTGCATATTATTATCCAAATTAGGTGCATCACCAATTTTTACAACTTTCATTTCATATAGTTCTTTCTACGCCTTTTCCAAAACAGAGAAAACATACATTCCAATAGAACATTTAAAGGGAACCAACCCACAATCTAGAGGTCTAATTTCATATAGGGCACCCATAACCTGAAATTAGTCCCATGTTACATGGAATTGCAAAGCTTTACTAGCCTTGCATACGAGTGTAATTCCCAGTGATAACAGTGACAATACAAGTGCTATCAACATTTCAAAAAATCTAGTGATGCATTTAAGGACAAAGCATATTTCAATCTAGTATCATTTCTTAAGAGAAAAGGTTGCAGAGAATGAGGTAAAGTTAGAGTATGTGCCTACCAAGGATCAACTTGTAGACATCTTCACAAAGACCCTCCCTAAGGATACTTTTGAGTATCTTTGATAGAAGTTAGGGGTTATTGCCCCTCCTCTTAACTAGATGAATAAATGTATGCATCTGTCCAGGAAGCATTTCAAGATACACTTTTGGCCCTGTAGTGGTGTTGAAGGCTACCTCTCAGGGGGAGTAGGTAGTGATACTATTGGTTGGTTTAGTCAGAAGGAGTATATCCTATGATCTTAAAGGGGGAGAGTGTAGAAAAAGAGAGAGCTATGGAGATAGAGAAAATGCTTGCTGGTGTTAGATTTATTACCCTTTTCCATTGATGTCAAAGGGGGAGAGAGTTGAAGTGATTGAAAAACCATTGTGCAGAGAGGTGTGTGAAGAATAAAAGTTGTTTCTATCAGGGGGAGAATTACTAGTTGCTGAGCTGCCGATTGATTACCTTAGGTCTTGATGGTTTTTCAAAGATTTGGTGTTGCCATCAATGACAAAGGGGGAGATTGTTGGAAACTTGCTGGTGTTGTCATTGGTGTCAACTCCCAATAGATGGTTCACTTGGTTTCTAAGTGCTTTTGAGAAAATTTGATAAAAAGGTGTGTTGTGTGACACCGGTACCCTTAATGTTATGCTCCACATTTCTTCCTAATTGAAGATATGCTTGTGTGGTTTGGAAGTATTGATCATAGGTGTTCAAAGTTATTATATCCAGAGTTTTAGGTTCTAGATCATGTGGAAGTAAAAGATATGTTTGACAGAATATTTGATTGTGAAGAAGGGAGTCTGGGAGAAATGAGAATGCTTTGCATTTTTCTACATTGAGATTTCTTATCTTGCAAATCTGGGAGAGTGTTTATATTATCTATATCCACCTTCCTTTGAAGTTTCTAGTTTTGGGATGCTCCACAAGTTTATTTCTTGCGTTGGTGATTAATAACATTGTGTCCTGATGTGCATAATGAAGGCATTCTTTGATTTAGACCGTTGTGGCAATGTTGTAGGAGATTATGATGATGATGAGTATTCTGGGAAGGTGTGTGAATGCTTTGGAGTGTCTCTCTCTAGTCCACATGATGTTTTTGGACTTGGTGAAGTGTGAATATGGCTATTAGCTCAAGTTTGGCCGACATGGCTTACTAGCACCATTTGCGGAGGTACCTCATGGATTGTGGATGTAATAAGCAGCCTGATGATACAAATCTGAGTCCTAGTTATCCCTTGACATGGTCCAATTTCACTTATATCCACTACGGAAGTGTTTAGTGCCGACCTAAGTAATGTTGCATGTGTGTAATGCACATGCTTCATTAGGACCGACCTAATTGAGATAGGTCTTGGTTATAGATGGTATAAATGCAAGATGAAGTTGAATGGAGCATGGTAGAGAAGATGATGCTAATGTGAATCAAGGGCAGAGAATTATGTGCAAGCTTAAAAGCCTATGACTCCTAAATGCAGTGAGCAGAAAGTGTCTACATTTAAGTGTGCCAGAAATTGCTGAAGGTAGTGAGCCAAAGGTTGCAGATGGAAAAGGGTGTCAGTGGTGGATTTCTCCTATTTCTTTCAGATAGTGAATCTCTCTATAATATACTTCTTCTTTCTTCCCTCTTTTGGGCAGTGAGCCCTTGGTAGTGAACCTTTCTCTAGCAGTGAGTCTATTAATTTTTGGTGTTGTTATTCATATATATATTGAGCTAATCCTCATCGTGGTTTTTCCCTTATTGGGTTTTCCATGTAAATATAGTGTTCTTATGTGTTTGGATGTGTTTACATTGATGCTTCATATGTTTACATTCTTCTAATACATTATAAGTGGTTGATGTTTTGAGGGTTTAAAGTTTTAAAATACAATTGATTCACCCCCTCTCAATTGTCCCATGCCTTCCAACACTTGTCTTACATCAATTCAATGATGAATATCAAACAAAAGATGACAAGCTAATCCCATATAAGAAATTGGTCAACACATTTAAGCAATCATTTTCATGGATCCAGTTTGAACAAATTCCAAGGATTAAAAATAAATCTACTGATGCTATGGTAACTATAAGTTCATCGATTGATATTCCATTTGATATTCCACATTCATGATTCTTGATTGAGCAACTTTATGTTCTTGCATTTGATGTCCCAGAAGCTGAACTTGTATGTGAACTTGTTGGTCCTAATATACCTTTGTAGAATGAGATCTATACCTACCTTTATGATAACACCTTACCACTAACCTTTCAAATTCCCAATGCTGAACCTTCATCCGTCGTTCATCCCATTATACCATTCTTAGCAATACACTTTATCAAAGGCCACTCAATGGAATTCTCCTTAGATGTCTTAACTCAGAAGATGCCCAAGCCTCTTTACACAAGATACATGAGGGTATATGTGGTGCACACTCTACTGGTCCTACATTTGTCAAAATATTGTTTTGGACTAGGTACTATTAGCTAACTATGGAGCAAGATGCACATCATTTTGTTAAGAAATGTCTTCCTTGTCAGCAACATAGTGATTTGATTCATGCACCTGCACAAGAGTTACAAACAATTACTACACCATGGCATTTTTCACAGTGGGGGCTTTATCTCATTAGTAAAATTCATTCACCTTCATCTAATGGCCATTCATTCATTATCACCACCACTGAGTATTTTATAAAGTGGATTGAATATATTCCTCTTACCTATATAACTAGCAAACAAATTTCCAAGTTCATCCTTTATTATATCATTTGCCAGTATGGTATACCCCAAGCAATTGTTACTGAAAATAGAAAGCCATTCAAAAATCAAGAAGTCCACTATCTTTTCCATCAATTCCATATTCAACACCACTTTTCCACTCCATACTATCCCCAAAGCAATGGTCAAGCTGAAGCTTCAAACAAAACTATCCTTAAAATATTAAAGAAAATAGTCAATGAAGCTGGTTAGGATTGGCACTTGCAACTCAATCCTGCTTTGTGGGCATATCGCACTAGCATCCGCACACCTACTAGAGTGACACCATATTCCCTTGTCTTTGGATCCAAAACTATCCTACCAATTGAGGTTGAGCTCCCCTCCTTAAGGGTGTCATTACAACATCTTATCGATGAGGAAGACTATAGAGTTGCTTGCTTGCAAGCATTGGAAACACTAGACAAAATACGTCTCAATGCTCTTAACCATCTCAAGGCCTATCAAAATCATCTTTGTCATAACTAAAACAAGAGACTCAAAGAGCACAAATTTGAAGTTGGTGATCTTGTTCTCAAGGAAAATCAAAGGAACCTTCAAGATCGGGACAAAAAAGGAAAATTTGAGCCTAATTGGTTGGGGCCCTTCATCATTACTAGCCACTATTGGTCTGGTACATATCAGATTTCTACACTTGAGGGCCATCCCCTCGATGAACCTATCAACATAATTCACCTCAAAAGGTTCTATGTCTAACCCATGGGGTATCCTAAGTATTCAAAAAATACAAAAAAAAGAGAAAAAAAGAATAAAAAATCAAAATAGTAAAGAGAAATAATTCATCCTATGGTGAAAACCACTTCAGTGTCACCTTGGATAAGTACCATGGTGAAAACCTATTTACAAGCGCCTGTGTAGTAGCCGTGCATTCACCATCTATTAGTTATCCATTTGCACTTCCACTCTCTCTAATCTAGCTTGCATATTATCATCCATCTGCCATTTCATTATCCTATCATGGCTTCAAAATATTCACTTAGTGTCATTTCTTGTCATCCCAAACCATGCCCATCCATGTCATAAATAAAACCTTACTGTCACCTAGTTAGGGTTTGGATTGTTCTCCTAGTTTCCATAAGACCTTTGGAAGGTAAGTCTCTAAGTCTCATGCATTTCCTTTCAAATATTCCAAAAAAAAAAAACATCAAATATGCCAAAAAATTCAAAAAACATCAAATATCCCAAAAATTTCAAAAAAATTAAAACATTTCCCTAAATCCAAATATTTCCAAAAATTCAAATTTTTTTTTTCAAAATTCCAAAAAAAATCAAATATTCCAAAACGTCCAAGCAATAAACTTTCCTTCATCCATTCCACATTCCATAATAAAATTTTCCATTTGATCATAATAAACATTCCACTCTCATCTCATCAATAAATACTTGACATTCAAGCAAAAATACTTATACAACGCACTGTACCTTAACCAAACTCGCATGCTTTAGTCTATATAATAATCCAATATCCAATCACTTTATCAATTGCCACATCATTTGATCTCATCCAACCTCATCTAGGGATATATCATTCCTATCATTAGGAACCTCTCCAAACATCATTTAAACTCTTTGGCAAGAGATACAATGGCTGTGTGACTTGTGTCATCATTTGGTCTTTTGTTTTTTAATTTTATCTTTTCTATCTCCTTTTGCTTTATCAAAGCCACCTAGATCCATTTATATCTTGGTGTGTTACGATTAGTAGAGAATGGGGCATAGCATTTTGCATGTCTATTAGATATTCTTATCACTACAACTAATATTCATATCTTGTGTCTAGACAAGGTTGTATTACATTGTGTATAACGATACTCCTTTTGTTTGCAATGTAAAGTCCATGCAAAGGATACAAAGTCGCCCCAGTTCTTTATACCTTGGTGCATAATAGCCTCTTGCTATATCAAATAAAGACTGTTCTACATACTATACCAGCATAACCATCTTCTCTCTATCCATTATATCCATTATGACTATAACTTATCCATTTCTAATCTATCTTTCTCCACTATCTATTTCACCTATCTCTTTCAAACAATTCAACCTAACTATCCATTCCTAACCTTTAACCTTATCCATTTTTTCTCTTGCATTCATTTCCTTATCCAACCCCTTTTCATCCATTTCGAGAGCATACCTGTGTTGTACTAACCCGCCTATCCTCTCAAAGGGGCATCCCATCCTTAAATTATTCCTCCTTGTCACTCCTTAAAGTGGTTGGGGCATCCTTTTCTTTCATCCATACCTTTTCTTCTTTGAAATGATGTTACTTCTCTTAGTCACAACATCATCTCCAAGAGGGGCAAAATGTAGACAACTAAAATTGACCATTACCTTTTGACATTATCTTACGTCACCTTGCAGCACCTTGGGACATATTTTCCTCTAGGTCCCTTTCATGACCCCTTCTATCATTCCTATTAGTTAAATAAATTATATTTATTTAACTAATCCCTTTTATCCATTTATCCTCCTCTTACACCAAATTAAATAAATCTTATTCATTTAATCTCATTTTTCCTCTATCATCCAATTTAAATAAATTAAATATTTATTTCAATGCCACATGTCTCTCATGATTTAAATAATTTTATTATTTAAATTATTTATCCCCACTCAAATCCCTATTTTTAACCTCCTTAAATGTGCGTCATAAGCACTTCCTCTCCAAAAATTAATTAAAAATCTCATTTCCCCCTCTCCAATCCTTATTTTAGTCACATGTCATCCTCATTGAATGAGAGTCATAACCACTAACTTCAACTTTCAATCCTATCTGTCCACCTCACACCTCACCCTTCTAATCTTGGCAATCCATTTTATTCCTTCTCAAACTATAAATTGAGCTCTCATTTCAATTTCAAGCCCCCAACAATCTTTCACGTGCACGTTTATATTATCATTCTCAATATATTTTGCTTCCATTTTATCCAAGTTATGTTGGTTTTGTGAGCAGTGCACGTTGCATGATCAACAAGACAAATCCAATGGAGCTTGGGTGCACTCTATTCCATCCTATCAGAAGTCCAGATTTATGCAAGGGTTACGATATTGTTTTATTGTTTTATCTTAATGTTATTTCCTTGCATAATTTCTAGGTCTTAAGTTACAATTATGGTGTGAAAGGATACAAGCTTTGGGATTCTGTTGCACACAAGGTAATATACAATAGAAGTGTGATTTCTAGAGAAACTAAGTCTTCTTCCATTGTACTGCAACTAGAGAAAATTAAATAAAAGAAATATGTGATTCATATTCCTTCTACACTTGAGAAAGTTGAATTGAGGCCCCAAGATAGACAAGAAGTTAAGGAGAGCTCATTGAGCTCTAAATATTTAGAAGAGGAAGAGGAGAAAGAACCTCCATCCCAGATTGTTCAAAGGTCTACATGACATACTCAACTACCAGAAAGGTATGGGTATTCTCTTGATCAACCATAAGATGTGTAAGAGCATTTGTAAGAGCCTAATTTTAGATAGGAATCTTGCCTATCTTGGGCACCACACCTCATGGGAGGTTTTGCACATGGTTTTGTAAACCATGGATGGTTTCTAGTTTGAAAAAAAGTTTATAAATTGAGAGCTCTTGAGGAGTAGTTTGTATTATGAGAGTTTGTAGGCACATAGGTGTTGCTGGAATGTTGTCAGAATTATTCCATATTTGAATACAGGTATATTACTCCTATAAACACTTGCATTGCAAGTGTATTATAATCCTCTATTGATTTGATAATACATTGTGTAGGTTTTGGAGTGTGGGTATTTTTCTCCTGAAAGGGTTTTCCCCATGTGAATCACTATGTCATGGTTTATTGTTTATTCTTGATTTCTATGTGTTTCTCTATTTTATGTAATAAGTTTATATCAAATTTAAAGTTATTTACATAACACTCCTCTAAAAGTTAGTGTAGAAAGCTATTTATGCATATCTTGCTTCCTAACAAAAAAAATGATTGAGTGAATGAAAAAGAGTCAAGATTTTGATGTATAGAGGTGTCCTCCATAATTACATGAGTACATTCATAACAAATATAACTTATTTCTATTAATGAAACAACGTTCATGCCTATATCCGAACATATCTAATTCATTATAACATGATTATAGTCATAATTCAACTCTGTATCCTTTGTTTATGCATCTAAGCATTAACAAGTATCATCGATCATTTGGATCTCACTCCTATCTATTGTCCCTTGCACACATGCCCCATCCTCTGCACATGCAAAATGGGGGCCCCCTCTTTTGATTTGAACTTTTGATCATGTTTCCAATCCCTTTTCATTTTTTAGCTTCACTCGATTGCATGGGTCCTAGTTGGCATGTTGATTTGATTTTCCTAAGTCTTGGTTGATTCATATGCTTTGGATGTACTTGTTTGATATGAAATGTCATACTTGGTTCAATTTCATGCCTGTGTGTTCATTGGATATGGTTTAAGCATGTTTTGGTTTCAAGATTTCTTATTTGGATATGTACTGCATTACTTCACTTGATTTCATAATTTGTATGGAGGAGCTTGATGATGTGTCCTATGTTATCCATCTTATATGATCATCTTGCAAAGAGTTTTTGAGCCCATTTTATGACAACTTGATGATTGCAGACATGGAGTCTTACATACTTTGGAGAATCCTTCAATTTTAGGCCATTCACTTACTTGACATGATCACTGATGCTTGGGTTAGAGGTTTGAATTCATGAGATTGCCTTTGTATGCCTTATTACATGCAATTTGATGTTCTATAATGAGTATATTTATCCTTAAGTGAGGTTAGTTTTGGGTATGTATTCCATTTGGAGGCATTCTTAATGCTTGAATTGGGTCTTTATCTTTAATGGTCTATTCAATCTTTTAATCATTAATAAAATCTCCAAAACAATTCTAATACCCTTCCATTAAGCCTTCAAAACCCTTGACAAAGCTTTAAAATCCTTTTTGACATTTTGGCACCCAAATTTTATTTTCAAAAGGAATGAAAAGGCATTTAAATCCTATTTTGATGTTATCTTTCAGCTTAAACTTGATGGTTTGCAAATAAATAAAAACCCTTATATGGATGTTAGAACGCTCCA
The DNA here is from genome assembly GCA_027924645.1 of Cunninghamia lanceolata. NCBI lineage: Eukaryota > Viridiplantae > Streptophyta > Pinopsida > Cupressales > Cupressaceae > Cunninghamia > Cunninghamia lanceolata. Next base: position 6,960,025 of record BSBN01000423.1, on the reverse strand, counting down.
ATGGATGTTTTTAAGCATTTTTCAAGGATTTAAACTTGTACAAGGATAACTTAATGTTATTCCATGATTAATAAATCCCCATGCATGTCATTGTATGGGTATGAGGTCCTAATTAGTTTAAATAGTGTTAAAGTACATTTATTTTGATATTAGGATTGTCATATCCCTTTATGAACAACTACCCTCTTTGACTTTCACCTCTTTTAATAGATAGAAGAAAGCAAGATTAGAACTTGATAACTTTAACATTACCCCACACATGTGGTGATATGGCCACCAAGGTTTAATAAGGGTTTCAAAGAAAAAATATAATTTTCTTAAAGGGTTTTAAAAGAGATTTGCTATTGTTCATGTCATGATTGGGCTATCATTATGTCATAGGACGTCTATTATTCATGAAATCACTATGAAAGGAAGGACTAGGGCTTGTCTTATGACATTTACAAGATGATACAAAGGGAGTTATAAGGAGATCTACATTAAAAATGAGATTTTCATGAGTCTAGGATTGTCAAAAGTCCACATGATAGTCCACTATCATAGTTTTGATAGTCATGAAGATTTATCATTTATTTTGTAAAGTTTACCAAGGACATTATGTTTCTACAAGATTAAGGGGGGAAGATGAGAAATATTTAAGTGTCTTGAATAGTCATAGGCAAGTATATGATACACTACATAGTACCACAACAATAAAAACACTACCCCTAAGCCTCTAGAATAATCATGAGGACACTTACCGACAATCTAGGGTTTTAAATGGATTAAAGGAAAAACATTGAAAGTATATCTAGCCATGTACCATACCTGAAATGACTATTCTTAAAAGGTAAAGTTACACAAAAAAGTTGCCACCCTCCTATCCTAAAGGATTGCTACTCTACCTAGGACAACCAACAATCCATTCTTCCATGATAAGGGTAAAAGTTGTCATTTCATGTTCATGGTGTTTGAATTGGATGATAATTGCCATCAAGGATTCTTTTTCCCTTGTATAAATACATTACATCAACCACCATTAACATTGCCAAAGAACACATAAAAGTTACAAGATCATGATAGTATTGTTATGACAACAGTGTTGGGTGATAAAGGATGGCCCTATTTTGAAAAAAAACCATTAGACAATCATTCACCTTCAAGTATCATCATCATGCATTATTTTTTCTAAATATTTGTGGACTTGCTTATCTAAAACCCTAAGAACATGATCAAGCCCAAATGAGATGAAGAGAGAGTTTGAAACAAGGCAAGGGTTTTAAGATATGTTGATAGCTACAACAATCATAATGAGAATGTTATTATGCCATTTGAGAGTCGATTACTCATGAAATTGTCATGAAATGGATATCAGGGGTTTTATAAGACTGTGTGAAAAGTTTTCAAGGGGTTAAGAGGAGACCAAACATCAAAATGAAGGATTGTACTACTATCTTAGAAAGTTGTAAAAACTATCCTTATGACTATCCTAAAAATGACATATATATACAATCATAAAAGCCTTAAAATATTGAGAATAACCTTGTCATTTTCTAAAGAAGTTAAAGGAGAAAGTTCACTATGTATCCTAAATGCAAAATTCAATCATTGTTTTACCTAAAATGGTCAAAAATAGTCCTAGAACTGCCCTTAAATAGTCATGGACTGCCATGAGCATTTTTTAATTTCTAATTACATTTGACTCATAAGGACAACCTAATGGTCATGGAAACTTGATATGATGAAGTTGATGCTGAGAAATGATAATAAAATGAAGCAAATCCAAGAAGGAAGAAGAATAAATGACAACAAATTTGTAAAGTTGCCAATGACAACAAGTTTGACAATTTGACAACTTTGACATTTTTTGCATTTTTCATTGAAATCATGTTTTATGATTGGAAATGATATATTTTTGAGGAATTTGATGCTTTGTATTGTTTTTTATAGGTTCAAGAGGCTGGAAACATGTGGAGACAAGATAAAAGCATCATGGGAACATGAAGATTTGGAGATATACTATTGTCCCAGCCATGAAACAACTTGATTTTTAGACCCATATCACTATTGTACCTACAAAATTGAACCAAGATGATGTCAACAAGCATGAAGATAAACTCTAGAAGCTGGAACAACACAAAATCAGACCTATATTACTACTATACATGCAAGATTAGAACCAAAAATGATGAAAAATGAAGGAAACAAAGCCTTATAGCCGAGTGAAGATGAAAGGTATGACCTTATATCTGATTTGCAACCAAGTACATGACTATTTTAGCCTTCCAAGAGGTCTCAAATTTCTGTTCGAGATCTAAGATGAAGATTTATGGTTGAAAATAATGAAAAAGTGAAGAAATTAACATTGGAAATAAACTTTTGATGAAGAAATCAGTCACCTACAACTGCATTATTTTGTTTGCATGTGGAAAATGAAGACCTACAGTTGCATATGGAGGAGAAAAGGATTTTCCTACAGATGCACATGTATTTTTTATTGAGAATTGTCATATTAAACTAATAAGTTGGAGTTGTAGTTGCAAAAAAGTAACTAAGTTGGAGTTGTAGTTGCAAATATTAAATGCTTTTAACTTGAAAAAGTTACTTTATTCTAAAAATAGAAAACTCACTACCAAAAAGTAAATGTGGAGATAAGAAAATTTTCTTTGTGCTACTAAGGGAAGCTTGTTGAGGAAGCTACAATGAGATGAGGAGAAATATCTTGTAAATTATACTTGCCACCAATATTGACTTTGTGTTTGAGCATCAAATTTGACCCATTAGATCAAATTGATCATAGTCATTGGATGTAAATGTGAAAACTTAGTATTATAAAGTTGGTTTGTATAAGTATATAGTTGAAACTCATTGAAAAGGTTGGGAAAAATCATTGGAGACATATTGGAAACACATTTGTACTTTTTAATATTTGAGAGCAAATGCATAGTATTTTTTGAATTTTCATTATATTCTCATGGTTTTCTCCACACCAAGTTTGGGAATTGTTGATATTTGTCAAGATTTTGAGCTTAATACATGTTTAATTCAAGGTTTCAAATCAAGTTAGTGGATTAGAATCTATTGATATTTGTTGAACTGTCATCATACAAAGTTTGCTTCATGGTTTCTAAACAACAAATTGAGTTTTTCTTACATTCAACAACTAGTTTGATGGATGTTTGATGAGTTTATGAAGTGTTCATATCTAGTGATTTTTTGATTGTAGATTGCTTTGTGTGGTTAGCCTGAACACCTATTTCTTTCATATTATGAAGAATCTTCTTGAACTACACTAGTAATTAGGTGTTTGATGAAGATTGCTTCATGATTTAGAAAAACCCTTTTGAAGATTACATCTTCTTGAAGCTTGTCTATTGGTTTCTCATGGTCAAATCAAGAATGGTTAATGTTTGTAGACTTTTCTATCTATTGTTGAGACTGAAATGTTGGTAAAAGACTAAATGTTAGTTAGTTTTCCCTCTAACCTTTCTCTATCTTACCTTTATTTTACATTTTTTTATCAGATCTGGTCAGTTTAGGATTATAATAGGACTTTTAAACTTGCATAGTGATGTAATATAGAGCTTATATTTCATGAGTTCAAGTTGATATATTGTTGGTTATAAGCTAAAATGATACATTTTATGACAATATATGTCTAGATCAATTTGTTTATACATTACTAAATCTGAAAACTAATTGGTTTATAGTTGATTTAACCTTGTGTATTGAAAATTCATCTAGATTTGTGCCAGGTCCCTTGTTAGAACAACAAAGAGCATCAAACAACTAAGTTATCTCATAAGGCCAAGACCTAGTTGGTAAATACCTCGGGGTAGTAATTTTCTATCTTTAGGGATTTGATTCCTTTTAGGAGAGATAAGATACTTAGTATTTTATCTAAGTTGTAGCATGCTAAAACACACATCAATAGATTGATTGTAGAAGGAGGGCATGCATGGTAATGTTGCTATGATCTTTTCAATTTCATTAGTTTATTGCACATGTTGTTTTGAGATGAATTAGTTATTCTGGAGATTTAGTTCCAATGGGTAGCCTTTCATATATACCTCATGATCTTCTCCTTGAGCTTCCTAGTCATGTAAACATATCACTTTTAAAAGAGGCATTAAATGTGAACATAGAAAAATAGTTGCCTCCACTAACATTGTTTCATATAGCTTCATCAAGAGAATGCAGGGTACATGCTATAAATGAATATGTTGAGATTGATTGTCAAACCTTCATCACAAGGTTGGATTTGGCTCTACATGGAAAATTTCCCAACTCAAAGACATATAAATTTGAAAATAAAATATGGTTTGAGGATATTGAGGGAAAATTAATTGAACTAGCTTATGAAGAAAAGAAAGGATATGTTCCACCTCAGTTAAATTCTTCATCAATCAATGCCAACAAGATGATATACACATGGGTAAGAATGAGGTTTCTCAAGTTGTTTGTCAAAATAAACATGAAAATGGGTGCATGATGAATAAGTCACATGATGACTGTCCAAAGTGGTTGAATTCTAATTTTTAGTCATTGGACATTGAAAGAGGCATTGGTAATGATGACATTTTGATTTCTAGTGATGAGAACAAGTTTCTTGACGAGTTCGGCAAGTTGGGTAGTCAAAAGGAAGATGTAAATCAACAAGAAAATGCTTCACAAATGAAGAATTTTAGGATTGATTTTGACGGTAAAGTTGAAAATGATTTATTTCAGTTTGTTAATGATTCTAAGTCTGAAATTAAGTGTGAACAATAGCTAGATTAGTCCAATTTTATGGAAAAACAAGAGGATATCAACCTATCAATTGAAGAAAATGTACGGATAACAAAGACAAAAATTATTCCAATTGATACACAAGAGGTACAATATAATTTTTTAGAGGTAAACAATCAAATTCATGACTATCCCATATTGTTACATCATCATAATCAACCATATTAGACCTGGACAAGTGTTTTACATGAGTTTCAAGTTGATCCAAATGAAGAAAATCAAGGTAAAACATTGTTACAAGATGACATCAACAACTTAGATCAAGTTACAAAAAAGGAAGAAGGTTTAAAATGTCTTATTGCTATTGTACATAATGATTCATCACTCCAACATGAGAAACAAGCTAAAATAGGGAAGTTATTGTGTGATTTAGATGATATTTCTTCATTGCATTTGACTGATTTTAGTAGAGCAAATTCATGTATACTATGTTTTGATCATTCTAATCTTGATAATGCTTCCCAAGATGAAGATTCTCACTTTATTAAAGCTAGTATGCAAGTTAGGAACGAGGACAACAACTTTCTCTATGAAGATGGATGTCAAGGAACAATGTAAAGTGATCACCTAGATGGCTTGCCAAGTCCTTCACTTGAGAAAACCAATAATATGATCGATCTAGTGTATAAATTAAGTGAAGACATGTCACTTCATGGGTATTTAATGCACATATTAGAACTTTATTTTCTTGATTCATATAAGATTCGTCATGTTGATCCACATCCTAATGTAATTTGTCCTAGTTTCTTGCTTTCTTGGGAGGTTGCTTTGGAAGGTAAGGCTGATCATAAGTGTGTTTCTCTTGCCTTTGAGCATTAAAGTGTGTTAAATGATGATTCTATTGAATCATGTATATTGGAGGATGAGTTTATAGTTGATTTTGATAGTTCTTTAGATGATACACATGCTAATTTTTCATATCAACCACATGATGAGTTGAGATTTAAGATGAAATGTTTCATATTTTAGAGTCTAAAAGTGTCAAATATTGCATTGATATTATTGATTACGTACTTCTAAATGCTAAAATGGTTCACTAATTTGTGGATTTGATGGTGATTTACATGTACTTGATGCACAAGAGATGATCCATTAGGAGTTGAAACCTCCAGAAAGTGAGAGAGTATTGGATATGACGCAACAAGATGGTGAGCATATACTTTTAGCCAATGGTACTTCAAACTAGGTTTTATCTTCCACTTTTTCTTTGATTTATGATGCTTATTAGTTTGAGTATGATGATTAGGGTAATAAAACATGTGTTTGGATAGACCATGGATATGATGAGTTGCCTCAATTGTTGATCTTACATGACTTGTATCCTAAATATAAGCCTAGTTTTCCCATTCCATACTTTTTAGAGTACAAAGATGAGTTTTCTAGACTTAGGAACTTGATAGGTGCCTTATTACTCTCACATATATTAAGACATAAATCAAGAGAGAGTGTTGATCTACCCACTATCCTAAGCCTTGTTACATAGCATTATTTAATTGTCTAGTTTGCTTAGTTTTGTTTTGAGTTTGGTTAATTAGTTATTTTCCTTTTTCTTTCTTTTGTTTGTTTTTTGGTTAGTTCTTAATTTGTATTTTTCTATTTTATCTTTATTTTCAGTTTGTTTGGATCTTTTTCTTGGTTAGTTTTCAATGTGTTGCTATTTTTCTCACTTATTTTGGGTTTTAGGGTCCTCCTTTACTAATCAAGTGCTTATTTCTTGATGATTAGAGGGTTAGTATTCCTTTAAGAAATGTTAGTTATAACCTAAGGATTTCTTGTGGAATCCATGGTTAGTACATTAGATGGCATGATGCTTGATCTTGGGAGATGAGTCGATTGTTTGGTATTTCCTAAAGTTCTTTGAGATATTATACATCACACATCTTAAGGATCCTAAAGTAATTAAGTGAATATTTTTTATCTAACATTAAGTGAAAATATTAAGGTCTCACATTTACCACCACTATGATCCCCATCCTAGCAACAAGATTCATCACTTGTGATTTAAAAAAAAGAGTGTAAAGAAAAAAGATGAAAAAGAAAAGAAAATGAATTGAAGGCCATACCTCCTAGTACTCCAACTAGAAAAATCAACTAGCTGGAAGATTCAAGTATCTATACCGAGGCTATAGATGCCTGGCTGATAGTAGAGCTATGCTTTGAGTGGAATGACAGAGATAACCTTGTCAAGGCTATAGACACTTGACTGCCAGTGGGTCAATGCCCATGTAGTTTTCAAAGGTGAGAATCATCTATGTAGCTTAATGTTAGAGAGATTAGATGACTTTAGTTGCTAAGGGAGGAAAAAGAATACATTTTCACACACTTGTGTCTTCAAAATATGGAAGGTTGTGCTAGATTTTGGTTTTGTTTTCTTGATTATGTGTTCATGTTTATTTAGTCTAATATGTGGATGTGCACAAATATTATAGGTTCTTAACTTTCATTTATCATTGAAATGCTCAAGAGCATAATTCCTAGTAGAGTCCCCATTTGTTGTGCCTTGAACACATGCCCCATCCTTTACACATGCAAAATGGTTACCCCCTCTTTTTATTTGAAATTTTTAGCATGTTTCCAACCACTTTTAGTTTTTTAGCTTCATTGGATTGCATGGGTCCTAGTTGGAAAGTTGATTTGATTCTCCTAAGTCTTGGTTGATTCATATGCTTTGGATGTACTTGTTTGATGTGATTTGTTTCACTTGGGTTAACTTCATGCTTGTGTGTTCATTGGATATGGTTTAAGCATGTTTTAGGTTTCGAGACTTCTTGTTTGGATATGTAGTTCATTGTTTCACCTGATTTCTTGGTTTGTATGGAGGACCTTGATGATGTGTCCTATGTTATCTCACTTATATGATCATCTTGACAAAACATTTTGAGCCCATTTTATGACAACTTGATGATTGGAGACATGGAGTCTTACATACTTTGGAGAATCCTTCAATTTAGGCCATTCACTTACTTGACATGATGATCATCAATGCTTGGGTTGGAAGTTTGAATTAATGAGATTGTCTAATTACATGCATTTTGAAGTTCTATAATGAGTATATTTATCCTTAAGTGAGGTTGGTTTTGGGTATGTATTCCATTTGGAGGCATTCTTAATGCTTGAATTGGGTCTTTATCTTTAATGGATTGTTCAATCTTTTAATCATTGCTAAAATTTCCAAAATAGTTCTAATACCCTTCCATTAAGCCTTCAAAACCCTTGAGAAATATTTAAAATCCTTTTTTACATCTTGGCACCCAAACTTTAGTTTCAAAAGGAAGGAAAAGACATTTAAATCCTATTTTGATGTTATCTTTCATCTTAAACTTGATGGTTTTCTAATAAAGAAAAACCCTTATATGGCTGTCATAACCCTCCTATGACTATTTCTAAGAATTTTTCAAGGATTTAAACTTACAAAAGGATAAATTAGTAAATCCCCCATTCATGTCATTGTATGGGTAAGAGGTCTAATTAGTTTAAAAAGTGTTAAAAGTGCACTTATTTTGATATTAGGACTGTCATAACCCTTTATGAACAATTGTCTTCTTTGACTTTCATCTCTTTCAATAGCCGTAAGAAGGAAAAATTGGCACTTGATACCTTGTAGCATGACCCTACACGTGTGTTGGTATGGCCACCAAGGTTTAATAAGGGTTTACAAAAAAAAATGTAATTTTCTTAAAGTGTTTTAAAAAAGATTTGTTATTGTGTTAGTCATGATTGGGCTGTCATTATGTCATAGGAGGTATGTTATTCATGAAATCACTATGAAAGGAAGGACTAGGGCTTGTCTAAGGACTTTTACAATATGATAGAAAGGGATTTATAAGGAGATCTCCACTAAAAAATAAGCTTTTCATGAGTCTAGGACTGTCACAAGTCCACATGATAGTCCACTGTCATAGTTTTGATAGTCATGCAAATTGTTTCCTTGCATAAACCACTTTACCTTGAGCCTTTATCATTTATTTTGTAAAGATTACCAAGGATATTATGTTTCTATGAGAGTAAGGAGTGTAGATGAGAATGATTTAGTTGTATTGAACAATCATGGGCAAGTCTAGGAGAGACTACACAATACTGCAATAGTAAAAAAATTGCCCCTAAGCCTCTAGAATAGCCATGAGGACACTTATGAGCAATCTAGGGTTTCAAATGGATTAAAGGATGGACATTGCAATTATATCTATCTATGTACCTTACCTAAAACCCTAATGTGTTAAATGAATATAGGTAAAGTTACACACAAAAGTTTCCACCCTATTGTCCTCAAGGATTGCTACCCCGCCTAGGAAAACCAACAGTTCATTCTTCCATGATAACGGTAAAAGTTGTCATTTCATGTTCATGGTGTTTGGATTAGATGATAATTTCCTTAAAGGATTCTTTTTTTTCACTTGTGTAAATACATTACATCAACCACCATTAACATTGCCAAAGAACACATAAAAGTTGCAAGATCGTGATAATATTGTTATGACATGGTTGGGTGATAAAGGATGGCCCTATTTTGACAAAACCATTAGAAAATCATTCAACTTCAAATATCACCACAATGCATGAATTTTGTCTAAATATTTGTACACTTCCTTATCTAAAACCCTAAGAACATGATCAAGCTCAAATGAGATGAAGGGAGAGTTTAAAACAAGGCAAGGGTTTTAAGAGATGTTGACTACTAGAACAATCATAATGGGTTTGTTATTATGCCATTTGAGAGCCTATTACTTAGGAAATTGTCATGAAATGGATGTCGGGTGTTTTATGAGAGTGTGTGAAAAGTTTTCAAGGGGTTAAGAGGAGACCAAACATCAAAAAGAAGGATTGTACCATTGTTCCAAAAAGTTGTCAAAGTTGCCCTTATGACTGTCCTAAAAGCAATAATATATAGTCCTAAAAGCAATAATATATAGTCATAAAAGCCCTAAAATCTTGAGAATAACCTTATCATTGGCTAAATAATTTAAAGGAGGATATTTTCTAAGTATCTTAAATGTAAAATTCAATCATTGTTTCACCTAAAATGATTAAAAAATGGTCCTATAACTGCTCTTAAATAGTCATAGACAACCATGAGTAGTTTTTTATTTCTAATTACATTTGACTCATAAGGACAACCTAATGGTCATGAAAAATTAATAATATAAATGTAATGATGATAAATGATAAGAAAATGAAAAATATTCAAGAATGAAGAAGAATAAATGACAACAAATTTTTGAAGTTGCCAATGGCAACAAATTTGACAATTTGACAACTTTGACAATTTTTACATTTTTTATTGAAATGACATTTCTAATGATATTTTATGATTAAAAATGATATATTTTTAGAGGAATTTGATTCTTGGTATTGTTTTGTGCAGGTCTAGGAGGCTAGAAACATGTGGAGGTAAGCTGGAAGCATCATGGAGACATGAATATTTAGAGATATACTGTTGTCTCGACCATGAAACAACTTGATTTTCAGACCCATATCAATGTTTGCCCTGTAAATTAGAACCAAGATGATGTAAAAAATCATGAATACAAACTCAGGGGAGACCTATGGTGTCAAGATGGGGCTTATTACCTATAGATCCATCAACCAAGGTTCAAACCTCGTAAGGTTACCCTCTATCGCGTCAACAATTGAGGAGCCCCAGGATCTTGTATCCTGCTTTACCCACGACATGTGGAGTGGGGAATTTACATGCCATCCAGGGGGTAAAATCCCTGGTCTAAATTTTTTGCCATTCATGGTACGATGTGATGGTTAAAGCATGGAGTTGTTATCCATGCCACCAAGGTTCAAACTCTCACTGAGACAACGAGCTTTCGGGCCTTGAGCCTCACTAGGCCAATGATCTCACGAGCCTTGCATCCTCAGAGGGCCCCTTCTAAGCCAATTAGCTTGTGGCTTAAATCCCTTGCCGATCCAATAAGATTGCGGGTTTGAACCACCAACATTAATGTAGGCATTCATGCTAGGGAATGAGGTTCCTCGTGTTGTGGTCTCACCGATTCATAGTTCCGGTCAAAAGTGTTCACCGATAAAAAAGTATGAAGAAAAACTATAGAAGCTGGAACAACATAAAATCAAACCTATACTACTATTGTACATGTAAGATTAGATTAAAAATGATGAAAAATGAAAGAAACAAAGCCTTGTAGTTGAGTGAAGATGGAATGTATGACCTTATATTTGATTTGTAGCCAAGTACATGACTGTTGTAGCCTTCCAAGAGGTCTAATCTTGTTGTTCTAGATCTAAGATGAATATTTATGGTTGAAAATGATGAAAAGGTGAAGAAAAGAGGGTTGGAAATAAACTTTTGATGGCGAAATCAATCACCTACAACTACATTATCATGTTTGCACATGGAAAATGAAGACCTACAACTATATATGGAGGAGAAAAGGATTTTCTACAACATCACATGTCGTTATTATTAATATTTTTTATACTGCAACAATGAGTTGCAGTTGCAGTTGTAAATATTAAATGTTTTCGACTTGAAAATTTTACTTTTTTCTAACAATAGAAAACTCACTACCAAAAAGTAAACGTGGAGATAAGAAAAAAAATACTTTTTGCTACTAAGAGATGCTTGTTGAGGAAGCTATAAGGACATGAGGAGAAATATCTAGGAAATTGTACTTGCCACCAATATTGACTTTGTGTTTGAGCATCAAATTTGAGCTATTGGATCAAAATGTTCATAGCCATTGGATGTAAAAGTGAAAACTTAGTAGTATAAAGTTGATTTGTATAAGCATACAACTAAAACTCATTGTAAGGTTGGGAAAATCATTGGAGACATATTGGAAACACATTTGTACTTTAGATTTGAGAGCAAACACGTAGTATTTTCTAAATTTTCATTATATTCTCATGGTTTTCTCCACACCAATTTTACAAATTGTTGATATTGTCAAGATTTTGAGCTTAATACAAGTTTACTTCATGGTTTCTAATCAATTTAGTGGATTATAAGTTGTTGATATTTGTTGAACTTGTCATCATACAAAGTTTGCTTCTTGGTTTCTAAACACCAAGTTGAGTTTTTATTACATTTTCAACAACTAGTTTGATGGATATTTGATGAGTTTGTGAAGTGTGAATAGAATGGTAATTTGTTGATTGTAGATTGCTTTGTGTGGTTAGTTTGAACACCCATTTATTTCATATTGTGAAGAATCTTGTTGAACTGCCCTAGAAATTAGGTGTTTGATGAAGATTGCACCTTCTTGAAGCTTGATTATTGGTTTCTCATAGTCAAATCAAGAATGGTTAATGTTTGTAGACTTGTCTATCCATTATTGAGGCTAAAATGTTGGTAAAATCTTGAATGATAGTTAGTTTCCTCTCTAACTTTCTCTATCTTGCCTTTCTTTTACACTTTTTTATCAGATCTGGTAAGTTTAGGATTAGAATAGGGCTTTCAAACTTGCATAGTGCTATTATAGATTTTATATTTCATGAATACAAGTTTATATATTATTGTTTATAGGTTCAAATGATACATTTTATGGCAATATATGTTTGGATAAGTTTATTTATACATTGCTAAATCTAAAAATTGATAAGTTTATGTGTGATTTAACCTTGTGTGTTGAAAGTTTGTCTAGATTTGTGTAAGACCCCTTGTTAGAACAACAAAGAACATTAAACAATTGAGTTATCTTGTAAGGAAAAAACCTGGTTGGTAAAGACCTTGTGGTAGTCATTTTCTAATTTGTCACAATGTGATTCCTTTTAGAAGAGATAAGATATTTAGTATTTTTATCTAATTTGTAGCATGCTAGAACATATGTCAACATTATCCTGTTAGAGACATTTGAGCAAAGAAAATTTAACATAAGGAGAGTTATTAAGATTACACTCTATCAAAGATGATGGAATTATTGAGGTAGGATCTCAATAAGAATTTTTACATTGTCAATTCTAAATAATTCAAGTTATAATAGATTATAAATGTTGATTGTGTAGTACCAAAGATAGATCAATAACTCATCATTGAGGAGGACCAACACTTGTTTGTCAGTAATGTAATAACTAGTATAGTTATGTTCATTTAGTCTATTCCTAAAGAGCAACTTGATTAAATCTAATTTTAAAAAGGGAAGGTATGGATCATGTTTAGGATTTGATGGATGGTAATACTTTCTTGTCGTATGAAAATTTCATGATGGTTTGGTGATTTAACTTGCTTTTCAATGATGTTTTAAGAAAAATATAGATCATGAAAAAACTTCAAAAGATTAAAAAAAGTGAAGAATTTTATATTAAATATTTTATTTTAGATTTTTTAAAGAATATTAATAATATTTTATGTGTCACACCCCAAATTTTGACTATGTTTTACTTTTTTACTTGTACGTAATTAGTAGTTGATTACACATGAATTAATGATTTGACATTATGTGAAAATGTTAGGATAAATCAATGATATAATGAGTTTATGTTTATATGATTAGAATTTAGACAAGTGATTATATGATGTCATGATTATTTATTCATAAGTTTTATGAATTGACTAATGATGCACTAATCCCAGTTTGGTGATTGCAAGTTGTATCTAGGAAACATGTTTTCCACCCTCTAAGAAAGAGAGGGAGAGCATCTTCGGAGAGAAGAGAATAGACATATGGATAAGAAAAGATTGTTGCCATCTAAGTCTCGTGCTTTCATAGTTTAGTGAACCTTCATCAAGTTGGTAAGTTGAGTTTGACCAATTGGTTTGAGTTTGGTTTTGACTTGACAAATCATCGATTGTCAATTAGATCCATTAAGCTGAGGTTGTTGTCAAAAACTAAGTCAGGATAGTATGACCGTCAACAAGAAATGGTCGATGGTAGATAAATTATTTTATTATCAAAGTTTCTCGATTGGAATTCTATCTTGTTAGTTTGTCTATTTTGGCATCTATGCAATTTTTGAGATGGGGAGAATACCTCAACCCCATTCTCATATCTTGTCGAGTGTTGGAAACAACATAAGTGTACATTGTATAAACTTACATTATGTTGTTATATTTAATATGATTTATAAGTTAAACCTATTTCTTTGTGGTCGATAAGCTTCTTGAGGGAACGTGGTAAAGATTTCAATTTTATGCAAACCATTTTTATGTTAGTTATGGATGCTCAACTCCTTTACTTCACAAATTTTTGGAGAGTAAGGAGGATCATAATGATTGGTTTGGGAGTGGTCTTAATGACTAGTTACCCCACAATCTTTTGCATGTCTTTTGAGAGTGGTAAAAGGCATAAATTCAGAAAAGATCTTCATTGGTATGGGGAGAGTAAAGCCTTGAAAAAGGCTATATTATCAAAGCATTTGGTATTCGTTGAGGATGGCTGGTTTGGGTGAGAAAGCCATTCCAAGTGCAGAGGAGTCTACGTTAAAACAAATCTGGATGCCATAAAGAATCTGCAAGGGATATTCATCATAGCTAAAAGGGAAAGGAGCAAAGAGAGAGGACTGTGTGAAACACAAAACTCTATCATCTTCCACAGCAAAAGACTCAATGAAGGCATAGAGCTAGATTGAGTAGTAGTGGGAAAACCATCAACTTTTGAGGTAAGTTTATCTCATATAGACAATTATATCATTTTTAAATTGTGATAATTCTTTTCGGTATAAGCATACATTGATCCTATGATCACAGCAACTACGTAAATTTAGAGTTATATGAAATAAAGATTTTATAATCACAACATCTACGTAAACATAGGTACATAGGAAATAAAGTAATACTATCATGGCAAGCTTTGAAATTGCATGTAGAGTGCATAAGACATTAGAGTGTATGATAGATTTAATGTCTTTAAATGATAGTTTGAAACTGTAGTGTATAAACATTAAGCATTAAACATTAAAATGTTATTGTTAACATCAAAAATACTATGAAGATATCTTTTTTATTCTTTTGTGTTGTATCATCAAATCCATAAGAAGATTGATTTGCTTGATAAGATATAGGCAGTATGGTAAATGTTATGTTTAACATTGTTTTTTCAGAGACTTCGGTTTGTAGCAAACTTGTCTTCAATCTTGTTTACTCAAGCTAATATAGTTTTCTATTAGCTGTCAAGACATTATTATGAGTAGATAGCTACCATATAAATGCAGAGAAAAGACTATTTTTATGTTTTTCACTTTTAAACACAAGGTATTGTGGACATATTCTATTAAAGTCACAGTATTATAACTAGTTTTTAAGTTATATCTAGTAGTACTCATATTCAAACTTTGTGAGAACCTTGATATAAACTTAGGAGTCGAGAGGAGTAAGATTGTAGAAAGTTTAGACTGAGATAGATATACTTTACAATGATTTATATGTGTAAGTTTTATTGTTTACAATCAAAATATTTTGTGATAGATATTCACTTATTTTAGTATATATAAAAATGATATGGATATCATTGAGAACACCTAGTAAAGTGATATATTATCATATATGCATTCTACAACAATGATAAGTATTATCATTATAAACATAGGATGTTAAACATGAGTTCACAACCTATCCTATATCGAGAGTCAGTGGACTTAAGAAATAAAGAGGTCGATATATCATATTATTATTGTAAACTCAAACCTATCTAGGTTGAAAGATTGAATTAGTCAAAAGGTTAGTTATGATAATGATAGTCATCATTAAAATCTTATATGAATGAGGCTATACCGCATGTTCTATGTATATTCATATTAGGAGAAATGTGAATTAAATGAATACCCAAGTGGTCAAGAGAAGACTAGAGGTTTCTCTTTCCATATTATAGTATTACAAATTTTTACTTTTGAGAAAACAAGAGTATTTGATATTGCAATGTATTGGGTTAGAGAAGTTAAAAACCCTAGAATCAACCCAGAAGGGTTTAGTAAACTCAAAAACTCTTAAGTCGGTTATGACATTATTTTAATCTATTGTATATTAAGGTCGACAGTGAATGGTTGAGAAACCATAGATCGAGACAGTATAATTTAGGAAGAGTTTGAGAGGCCCTAATGATAAAATAAATATTTTCTTGTTAGAGTCAGAAAATTGATATATAACACTAGAGTGCTTAATCTTTGAGTCGTTGAGTAAAATGATAGGAAGTCATAGATCTTGGTATTTGCAAGTATGCAATGAGGGACTCTCTAAAAGGGTTACAATTGCCTAAACCTACGTATGGAATATATCCTAAATTAAGGATTAATTTTGTCAGATTGACTAAGATTTGATTTTAGTCAAGACAATTTATGTCTAGAATTACTAGTCAAGCAAGTCAAATTGTAGGATGAGGTAATTTCTAAGTCAAGTGAGAGGTGTGTGAACACATGACTACACTTATTGCAAATGTCTATTTATTTAGAAACTTTGGCCAAAGTGATGCCTTTATATTTGCATGTATTAGTCAGTTCATCGTGTCTAGATTGTGTGACCTGTAAGAATGATCATACTTAGCTAGAAGATTGTCTAGAGTTGTATGTCGATTGAGTTACGTAAGACACAACACTAGGACTCAGATGGTAACCTATTGGTTCCTTATGTCTATACTCTTAATGAAGGGTAGGGTGACCACTTCCAGATGGAATATGAGAGGGGGATTGCCGATTTGTGGTTGGAGGTAAAGCACTCAGATGATGCTCTCCCTCTATAGTAGATTACTCACCAATACTTGTGAGATAGAAACCAAGATTCTAGATGTAGTATACTTCATGTTATGACATAATTTTTAAATTTATGTAATTATTCATATTGCCAAGTGCAAATTATTTGTAAATGTAAAGTGAAATGTTTTCACTGTGATTTTATCTTTGGATATATTGTAATTTCAAGGTTGAAAAATATTCAGAACAGATATGCATTTATTTCTTGAGATTATGCAAATGTTAAACAAAAAATTTCATTCACCTTTAAACATGTTCATTCATTTACTTTCTTAGTAAATTTTGTGAGTAATTCCAACTTGTATGAGATGGTATGTTACATTAGGTATTTGTTAAGAATAAAATAGAAATTATAAGATGTGATTTAAAGGTTTTAAACTCGATTTATTATAATACAATAAATAAAAATATATTTGTGGGAATTTTGAGTAGAAATACAAATATAAAAATATGAAAATCTCTAAAAATATAAGTATTGAATAATGTTATCATCTTATGATGTTTTATTAAGATTCAATTACATAGTTTTTGAGTCAAACTCATTGACCCATATTTATTGAGTAGAGTTCACATGAACCTAACTCTTATTGGAATGAAGGCTATCATCTTTTTAGAAAAATAGAAAGACCTTAATGACTATCATCTTTTTGGAAAATAATCTACATTAAAATTTTAAGTTTAATCCCCCCAACAAATATGATTATCATTTAGGCTTTAATCCTTTTATGCAAAGATTTAAAGAAACAAGTAACACAAAGCCTTTATTTGATTTTAACAGTAATTACATCAAAAAATTTAACATTAAGTATTCACGTTACCTCTATTTATTGACAAAACATTTTAGAAAATAGTTAAACAAAAGAACCAATGGAAAATAAATATTATAAAAAATTTAGACACTTTTTTATTTAGCTTAGTAAAAAAATTATATTCTAAAAATTAATAAAAAAATAATTACAAAACATTTAAGTTTTAAAACAAATAAAAAACAAAGATAAAGAAGATGAGAAATAAAATTATGAAGAATGAAAAATAATGTTTGGCTTTAAATCTTGCACACAAAGTGAATTTGCTAAATTCATTGTTTAGTTAAAGAAAAGTTTTGAAATTGATATTAAAAAAAAAACATTTAAGAGAATTTTATATTTTAAGAGTTAAAAATATTCTAAATTCATATATTTATTTTTACAAGGGAAAAAACAAATGCATTAAAGCATACAACCAATTCCTCAAAAAAATCATAGTCCAAAGTCATACGGACAGGCTAATATAAAAATATACATGTGGCGAATGTGAGAAGTAGAAAGAGTGCTTTTCAAACATTTAATGGAGGGAAAAACTTGCAAGAGGGAGAAAGTGAAGATGAGGACGAAGATGAGTGGAGATCTTTAGAGAAGGAGAGGCTCATATATATATATTTGAGAGGAATTTATTTTATGCATAAGTCCCCTAAGAAAGTAGTTCCTTTAGTGTCTACTAGAAAATTTGATTCTGTGAATGGAGGTTTTCCTAACCAGGGGTTAAGGTGTGGATTTTTTCTATCTACGACTAGGGATTTTATCCCTAAAAAGGTGTTATCAAATGATGTAGGAGTGACTCTCTCACCTAATCTTGAGTCATCATATGCTCATATTTTAGACTCCCCTTTCCATATCACTTCTCTATTGTGTTTGATGGTGGTGATTAGGAATCTAGTAGGGTTCTTGCGATGGCCTCTCTAGAGGCTACTACCAGTCCTGCTACTTTGGCCTTGGACATAGTTGGGCTTGGTCTGGCGTCTGTGATTGTTGGTGTTAGTGGGGCTAAAGCATGTGGTATGAATATTAGGCCAAAGATATTAGAGGCTTGGTCATCTCTACTCCTGCTCAACCTTTGGCTTCTTTTGAGGATAGTAAGGGATCTATGCTCAATATCCTTAACTCTATTGTTGAATAGGATATTGCCAAGATTGATTTGAGTTGTTGCTAAATTTATGGGAGCTAGACCTAATATCGATGTGTTTAGGAGATGGGATCAATAAAAATGGAACCCTAGGGTTCATTTGGAGATTGTTTCCTTATTAAAGGGATACTTCTTGATTTTCTTTTCAAACCACAATTATTATTCTCAAATCCTCTTGGATAGTCCATTATTTCTCAAAATGACTCCTTTATTTCTTAAAAAGTGGACTCTAAGTTTTGATCCTAAGAGAGATTGTGTCAACGTGCTCCCTATTTGGGCTAGGCTTCTAGAGTCACCCCTAGAATGCTAGGATGATATCTAAGCGGATATTGCTAACTCTTTTAGTCAGCTCTTGGGGGTGGATTCTGTCACCAAATTTAGGAAGCATTTCTTGTTCACAAAATTTTGTGTTTTGGTGGATGTGGACAAGGTGTTCCCTTCTAAGGTCACCTTATTGTCTAAACTAGGCATTTGGGAGTAACAAATTATCTTTGAAGAAATTACCAGGTGATTTGTCTTGGTTGCCACAAAGTTGGTCATGCAACAACGGCATGCTTGAACAAAAGATTTTTTCAAACAATCTAGTGGAAAGAAGATTGTGTTGAACCCTCTCAATGTTGTGGTGAGATGAGTATCCCGTCTTTGACGAGCGATAATGAGGTTTGCAAGTCCCCACTAAAGAGATGCCAAAGGAGGATAACATGTGTAACACCTAATCTAAATAATTCAACTATACCATAATCAAGAGATATTTACTCTAAATGAGCAAGCAATTAAACAATTAAATTACAATATTTTAAGGTGAAAATAAATATATTTCCATTATTTAAGCATAATGTTTATCCAATACATAGAGAGTCATAAGTAGACTATATTAAGAAAAACAATTACAACTAAGGATCAAGTCCTTATCAATCATTGAAGTTTTGAAGTTTACAATTATAAAAGTGTTAGTCAAATCTCACCAACATAGGTTTTACACCCAATGCTATAATTCCTCAATTGTTAGAGGAGAGAGAGAGCATCACGAAGGTGTTCTTCTATCCAACTCATGAAGCACTAAGCTTCCTTGTGCTTACTCCAATATTGGAGAAGTCTGACCCTTCAATGAAGGAATTAGAGGTTTGAAGCTGGCTCGAGAGAGAGAATCTATGTAGCATGTTCCACTAACACTCTAACATTCATACTAATGCAAATACACTTAGAAATCATGATATGGAAGAGAATATCAAAATTAAATAAAGATTTCACTTATATTCAGTTTCAAAGGATTTGGCCAAAGAAATTTTTCATGTAGTAATATACTGATATGCTAAACTGTAAGCTCATTATCTCGCTTACTATTCCCTAGTATTCCATATTCGGCATCGTCTCTAGTACAACCGTATCTTAGTCTATGAAAAAGGAAGTTCATTTAACCAGTTTAGAGAATTCAATGTATTCATTCATAAAATTATAAGTCTTTTCTAACTTTTAACTTTTAACTCTTGATTCATGAAAAAAAAGTATCTTGTCATAACATCTAATTTTGCATGTAACGTCCCTACAAAGCAATTTTTAGTTACATGTCCCTCATAATGGTTAAGTAAGTCGGAAGGGATTAAAGACACGTAGTCACCAGTTTCCCTATATTCTATTGTTCTTAGCTATAAGTCAAATATAAGCATTTCAAGAACAATGAATAAACATTGAAAGAAGAATTATAAACACATAATCTCACACGGTTTAACTGTAACTTCTAACAACCAAACCAATAAATGGACTATAGTTTTATATTATGTGATATGCCCTCCAATATTGCACGCAGATGTCAATCTAGCAACAGTGTGTCTGGTTATGTAGGTTCGCATGGATAGATAGCTCCAAGTTCAATTTTTCCTCTATTCTTGAAATGCTAATTTATTTAATTTTCAATTTGTTGTCAAAGATTTGACCCAATAACATATAAAACATCAAAAAATGTACTGTGATAAAAATTACGAATTCCTCTCACGTTTGATTCTTCTGCACAGTCTATACTCCCACAAAGATTGTTCTCGGGCCTTTCTATTGCTTAGAGAAGCTGTTGGCTAGAGGGTAGAGACTGTAATCAATGTTTTTTTTTTAATTCTAAGAAAATAAGGTGACAAATTTCCTTGGTTGGTTGTGATTAGAGTGTTTCCCTATTTTGAATTTTGTATGCTTTTTAGCTTTCAATTTGATTTCGAGTTGCAGGATCAGGGTATCTTTTTGGAGATTAATCTGTAGGAACAGAGGTTCACCTACATCAGTAATTAGTCTTGCCTTTAAAATAATTACAGTTTTAGGCTTTTGGAAGTGAAATGTGATATGTTTAGCACTAAATCACGAAAATTCCAAGAAAGGTGGCTAGTAGCCTGTTAAATGCTTCAACGTATCATATGTACTAGCCTATTACTGTGAATACATTCATATAAGGGACACATCATTGCATAAGGTGAACTGATCACTCATGCAATGAAAACAAATGCAATCACATTCGATTAATGATAAAATCTATCAGGTCAGTCAAAGCTTAGTGACTTTCAAGTACTCTTTGTAATCGAGATCACTTGTGGAACAAAATAAAAAATTACTTCGGGGGCTTCACATCTTGAAAATTGTATATTCACCTTGGGTTTAAAGTTTGTTACATTTGATATATTCATGTCTTCCTATTGTCTTTATGGTTCATTAAATTTTAGCAAAGCTCCAACGAGTAAATTGAATTTATGATTAGAAGTTTAATTTAAGTATGTCTAATTGTTCAACTTGTCTTAAAGTTTCAGAGACATCTATTAGTTTTTTATGTTACTAGTTCAATTTGGGTTTGGATTGGGTGGTTCGCTGATTTTTTTGTCCAAGGTCTTGTTGTAGAAAAACAGGCTTCTTGGCATGGGAATTTACAATCTAAATATTTGCATATATCTCCACAGGATAAAATCCAAAGGGCTCAATGTCAAAAAGATAGAATATTCTCGTAAAAACTTAAGAGTTGAAATGGAAGCAACAATTCTACATTTTAATTAATGACTTTTTGGAAAACTTTGTACAAGTATTTTGATGCCACAATTTTTCTGAAAAACCTTATAACAATGTTATAGAATGTAGAAGCCTTAGCTCTTTATTTCTATTTTATTTTAAAATCTATGATCTACCACATCTGCAGTAAAACAAAAATTTTAAAAATCTTAATGAAACACCAACATATACCAAAATGTTGGCATTTCACATGGGAAATCTCATGACATTATTGCTGAATACATGCATATGCTATATTTATTGGCTGATTTTGCTCTGGTGACATTATTAACGAATACATGTATATGCTATATTTATTTATGAGACTAGAGGGTAGAGTTGACAATATTTTGGGCATCTAAAGTTTCAAATAACCTCGCCATTTCCTTTTTATTATCTTAAATCTAATAATATGTCTATAATTAAGACAAACCAAGATTGAAACTGTGAATCAACATATAATAGTGAAAATTTTGTAAACGAATAGGGTCTAAGGTATGGCACCAATGGGGTGGGGTGCCTATTCAATTGATTTCTTCTGCAGAAGAGTTTGTCCCATCAACAAGTGTAGGAAACTTTTGGAGTGATTGTCACTAAAACTCTCTCGTGCAACATCTGAAATGAAACACTATCTATAGTTTTCTAGATTTTCCCTTCGAGGCTCTTGGTATCAATTTTCTTAGAAAGACTATAGCATATGATGACATATTTAAGCTCCTCAACTTGGCTCATTGCATAGCCAATGCCCTTAGCCTGATTTTAAGAATCAATCAAATTAGTTAGTTAAACATTGTCATTAAATAAACACATTAAAAATACATGAATGTATGTAGAACATCTACAATCTTTGTGTGTAAATCCAATTCAAAGAACCCACTAGCTATGTGATAGATCATTTGACATATTTTGCATTATTGATTTTGCATATTTTAGGAATAAGAAGTTAGGACTAACATTAAATATCAATCTATTCTCAAATATCATAGGCAACAATATCTGCCTTATATTAAAGATTGCATAGTAATTGGGGGTGAATGCAAAGAGATGGGGGACCAAAAAGTCACCACCATGGGACTCTTTGGTCCAAAAGTAAAACAAAACATAAGCGCGTTATAATGCACTGGCATTTTGGTTTACTTAAAAGCAAAAAAAACCATTTCTCCTCATACAACTGCAACCATTGAGAGAAACAATAGCAAAAACCTTAGTTCAAAGCATGATCACATTGAAGGGAAGCCTCTCCAAGTGAGTGTAAGAGAGAACAACAAATTCACGATGCCACCTCACTGCCAAAGACATCGTTGAACAAATTTGGAGGATCTAGCACAGGAAGAAGGTAGGGTTTGACTGATTTTTGTTAGTTTGAGAATAATTTTTGAGTTTTGCAATGTTTGATTTATTTTTATATTGCATTTATAGTTATTGGGGCAAGAGAAAACCCAAATCTAGCTAAGGAGGGTGAAAACAACCCCCAAAACCCTCCAAACCCTCAAAACCCACCTTCACATCCTCATAATGTAAGGGATAGTTAAGAAAACTACCTACAGATAATAGAAGAAAACAAGAAACATCTTCAAACTGTTATTCAAACACTAAATAATTCAAGTGGAACCACCAATCATAGGAGGATGCTTGCAAAGTCATTAGAGGAGATTGTTTCCCACACCAATTCAGTGACAAAACAAATCACTGAATTCCAAGACTATAGGGAGAGGTATCAGTTATATTATGTCGACAAGTTGTCATATGAACAAGTCAAGAATGAAAAAATTACAAAATATCAATTATGTGCACACTTTATTAATCCCCAAACCGGCCAAAGATTAGAAGAAAGTTGCAAATGGTTTCCTATTCATTGGTGTAGGAATGAAGAAATATCCCAAAATTTTTGGGATAGATGGTACATGGTCTTTGATGAGAGCCCATGCAACAATGATGAGGTACCACAATATTTCTTGAGGAAACTCCATTGCGAGTTCATCCTCAATAAGATTCCCAATTATTTTGACATTCGTGAGTTCTAGGGTAGAGGTGGTGGCTCTACCCAAGATAGACCTAGGGCTCAGTGAGATGAAAACTGTGCCTGTACCCCTGTTGAGGCCAGAACGTAGGTCACTTGCTTTGACTTTGAAGGAGAGTCTTTAGGTGGAGACATTACATTTATTGACTACTCTCACCCAAACTCTATCACAGCATGCCGATGATCTTACCCAGGTCGATGAGGGTGAGAGTAGTAGGCGTCATGTGTCCCCACATTTGTGTAGTTCATGTGGTAACATGTGTGATTATGGGATGCAGGACGCACGTCAGGACTCTCAACAGGATGCTGAGATGTAGGATGCATGGCAGGACTCTCTACAAGATGCTGCGATGCAAGAGCAACATCCAATGATGGAAACATCCATATTGGATCAGATTGTTCTCACTGATGATCTCTTATAGACTACATTTGGTATTGACTCTTAGGTAATTTGTTACAAGTTTCATCTTGATCTAATATGTTGTTATTTGAAATTTGTAATTAATTTTATATGATCATCTATGGGTAAGTGCAGGAAGATGGGGGGCCAAAAAGGGGTCTTAAGTGGCCACTTTTTTTCTGAAATCAGGAAATACTGGCCTTGGATGAGAAATTGAGCATAGTTACACTCAAAATTTGGAGATGCAACCAAAACAATGTTCGTAGTGCTTCGAGTCTACTTTCTAAACTACTATTTTGTTTTGAAAATGGCATAGATTAAGGGGTTCAAAAGAGGGAGCCACAGAAATTGGTGTTGTTTCTATCAAAAAAACATTAAATAGCATGTTTTGTGGCTCCCTCAAAAGGTCAACTTTTTTTTGGTATTTTTAAAATCGCTTCAGTGAGAAATTAGCTAATAGCATGTAGTTTATGCCTGATTTTTTTGATAATTTTTTGATGAATATTTGATTTTTTACTAATTTTCAAAGTGGACACATCCTAAAAAATAGAATTTGGCTGTGCTACCCCTATAAATTTTGAAAACTAATTAAAAATTATTTTTTTATTTTTTTAATATTTGTAGAATGGAGTCTAGTTTCTAAATATGTAATTTTTTTGAAATTTGAATGAATAGTTAATTTACAATGAAAAAAAGACCAAACAATGGTTTTTGCCTAAAAACGGACACACAACCAAAAGAAATTAAAGATGAAAGGCTTAACATTGTTAAAATGTGAAAAAAATCACATCGTCAAATGGCTAAGAGAAAGCTTAACATTACCCAAGTGTTCAATTTGTTCGACCTTGAAACATGTGCAAATTTGAGGGTTAGCACGAGTGAAATTATGTGAAATTTTGAAGAATATGGAAAAACACGTCTGTGACTGTTCATAAGGCACTCCAAGCCTTTGGTTGGAAATCCAAAGCAAATCCCAAGCCCAAGGCTTGGGATTCCCAAAGCAAGACATAACGCGAGCGCATTATAATGCGCTCGCGTTATGTTTTGCTTTGCATTTTTCCTTTCCCACAAGTCTGTTGTTTGTCATGTTTGACATAACGCGAGCGTGTTATAACATGCTCGCGTTATGTTCCCCTTAAATTATTTTATGTTCAAGCCTATTAATCATGAGGGTTAAGGGATAAGGGATAGGGTTGGAGGGTTTAGGGATAAGAGATTAGTGTTTAAGGTATAGTATCGAGCCCGTTGAGGGTCTAGGAATAGGGATAGCATTTAGGGTTTAGGGATGAGGGATTAGAGTTGAGGGATGATAGATTAGGGTTGAGGGTTCAGGGTTTAGGGTTTAGGGATAGGGTTGAGGGTCGAGGGATCAAAGTTAAGGGTTGAGGGATTAGGGTTTGACATTGAGGGTTGAGGGTTGAGGTTCAAGGGTCAAGGGTTTAGGGATAGGGTTTAGGGTCGAGGGATTAGGGTTAAAGTAGAGTGTGGAGGGTGTAAGGATTAGGGATAGGGTTGGAGGGTTTAGGGATAAGGGATTAGGGTTTATGGTATAGTATCGAGTCTGTTGAGGGTTTAGGAATAGGGATAGTATTTAGGGTTTAGGGATGAGGGATTAGAGTTGAGGGATGATGGATTAGGGTTGAGGGTTGAGGGATTAGGGTTTAGGGATAAGGTTTAGGGTTGAGGGTTGAGGGATTAGGGTTTAAGGTATAGTGTTGAGGGTTGAGGGTTTAGGGTTGACGGATTAGCATTTAATGTCGAGGTTAGGGTTAGAGTGTCAAGGGTAGAGGGATTAGGGATAGGGTTTAGGGTTGAAGGTTTAAGGATTGAGGGTTGAGGCTTTAGGGATGAGGGTTTAAGGCTTAAGATATAGTGTCAAGTGTTGAGGGTGTAGGGATAGGGTTTAAGTTTTAAGGGTTGAGGGTTGAGGGATAGGGATTAGGGTTTAAGGTATAGTGTTGAGGGTTGATGGTTTAGGGATAGGGTTTAGGTTTGAGGGATTAGGGTTTAGGGTTGATGAATTAGGGTTTAATGTTGAGAGTTGAGGGTTGAGGGTTGAGGGTTGAGGGATAGGGTTAATGGTCAAGGGATTAGGGTTAAATAAGAGTGTCGAGGGTAGAGGGATTAGGGTTTAAGGTATAGTATTGAGCTTGTTGAGGGTCTAGGAATAGGGATAGCGTTTAGGGTTTAGGGATGAGGGATTAGAGTTGAGGGATGACGGATGACGGATTAGGGTTGAGGGATTAGGGTTTAGGGACAAGGTTTAGGGTTAGGGTTGAGGGATTAGGGTTTAAGGTATAGTGTTGAGAGTTTAGGGATAGGGTTTAGGGTTGAGGGATTAGAGTGAAGGGTTAAGGGTTTAGGGATAGGGTTGAGGGTCGAGGGATCAGAGTTAAGGGTTGAGGGATTAGGGTTTGACGTTGAGGGTTGAGGGTTGAGGTTCGAGGGTCAAGGGTTTAGGGATAGGGTTGAGGGTCGAGGAATTAGGGTTAAAGTAGAGTGTGGAGGGTGTATATCAAAAAATTTGGATTTATAAATGGAAATGATTCAAACAATGAAATGCAATAACCTAAACCCAAATAATTCAATACCTCGAAGATGCAAGATGAGCTCGATTGATTGATCACTTTGTTGTGTTGGTTGCTTGATTTCGTAGCATAATGTTGATAAGAAGATAGATGATGGATAATGGTTTGAGATGAAAATTCAGCAGAGTGAGGTTGCATGAAGAAGAATCCTCCCTTCCTCCATTCTCTTCTCTAATCTCTTCTCTAAAAATGTCTTCTCTAATGTCTTCTCTAATGTCCCAAATGGCTCAAAAGAGGCTTGCTTTATAGGATTGGCTTGGTTCCAATGGATAGCTAGGATCAATTAGGGCTTTAGATGAAATGGATGGATAGGATTAAGTTAGGTTTCCTTGCACATCAAGAAATTGTAGTCATGTGACATGTGGCAAGGGAAGATAAGGCTTAGGTGTGCTTGTGTAGATAAATACTAAAATTAGGTCCCAATAGTTGTGCATGTGAAAGATAAAAGTTGTAACACATGATTGACTGGACAAGTGTTGGAATGTGATGAAAGATGAGGACTTAATTCAAATAAAATATTTGAATTAGTTGTGATATGAGTTGGATATTAATTAAATAAATAAAATTTATCTAATTAATTAGGTAGATGAATAGGATGTGATGTAGAAATTAATTAAATAAATTTTATTTATTTAATTAATTGGGATGAGGATAAGATAAATGGGATTATGCATGTGAAATTAATTAAATAAATAAAATTTATTTAATTAATTGGCTAAGTAGGATGAAGATGGGATTGAATGGGATTTTAATTAATTTTTAACAAGATGTTGCAAGACATGGACAAAGTTGGGACAAATTTGGGTGTCTACATTTTGCCCCTCTTTGAGATGATGTTCGAGATGATAAGCTTTGTGTTGAGTAACATCATTTCAAAGAAGTTAAGGTATGGATAATTGATAGGGATGCTGATAATGATGATGATGATGATGATGATAGAAAGGATAGGTTGGTGATGCCCCCTCGAGAGGATAGGTGGGTTGGACAAACACGGGTATGCTCTCAAAAAGAAATGGCTTGGCTACAAAAGAAAGATAAGAATGGATAGAAGAAATGGATGATGTGTTATGCTGCAATGGAAGGTGAGCAACCATGATGTTTGATATAGCACTAGACGTTATGCACCAAGGTATAAGGACCAGGGTAACAATGTGTTTTGTGCCCCAACGTAATACAACCTTGTCTAACGTATGAGGAAGTAAACTTAGAGCATTAAAGTCCTAATGCATAAAAGGTATGATATGACCTTAGATGCAAAGGATAGTGCAAAAAGCTATTCCAACATACACAAGATATGAATATTAGCTGGAATGATACTGATTTGATACAAATGCAAGATAAAATGATAACACACACAAGCAAGCAAGCAAGCATGCACAAATGATTCAAAAACAAACAAGGTATTGCCCCTGTCAAGCTGTAAACCAATGATTAATTGTTTGATTGATGATAGTTGAGAGTGTTGTCATTGCAGGGAAAGCTATATCCCTAGATCAACACAAGGTTGTTTGCTGAGTTGGCTAATTGGCTAAGTGATTTGGCTTACAACAAGGCTAGGATCAAGACCATGGATTGTGATTGGATAACTTGGCGTGATTGATTAACTTGATTGGTATGGATTAAGGAGGGGCTTGCATTTAGATTATTGTTTGGAATGATTGGAAGATGATGAAATGCTGATTAGATTGATTTGATGAAGGATGGATGATTTGTGGTGGATTGAGTTGCTTTTAATTTGCTGAAGTGATTGGATTTGTTTTGATGGCTAGCTTGATGTGCTTTGGTGTTGATGTTGATGATTGATAGGATTTGTTTTGATGGTTGGCTTGATGTGCTTTGGTTTTGATGTTTGCTATTGCTAGGGTGATTGTTTTGATGATTGGATTGTTTTGAATGATGATAGTAATGGTGTGATGATTAGAGTGTCCACTCAATCTAAGCATAAGCAAGTGTTCTCAGTGTGCTTAAAGGATGTAAAACAAACAAGGTATTGCCCTTGTCAAGTCATAAACCAATAATTGATTGTTTGATTGATGATGATAATAGTGTTGTCATTGTGGGGAAAGCTATATCCCTAGATCAACACAAGGATGTGGGAACACTATATCCCATTGATGATGATTGAGTGGGCTCATGACAAGATTAGGATCAAAAACTTGTTGATTTGATTGGATAATGTTCCTTGATTGATTAGCTTGCTTGATATGGATTAGTGTGACTTGGATTTAAGATCATTACTTAGATTGATTTGATTGATATGATTGGAAGAAGTGATTGATTGAAATGGATGATTAAATGTTATTGATAAGAAGAATTGACGATGATGATTTTGATTGAATGTTGATGGAGTTGATTGTTTTGGATGATGTGATTGGTTTTATTGCTTGGATTTTGTTGGCTTTTTTTTGACATATTTTGATTTTTTTTGGATTTTTTTGGATTTTTTGATTTTTTTTGGATTTTTGAATGTTTTAGAACATCAAGGGATATACAATTTGGGTAGCCTTTGCGCTTGATACCAATGACAATGGAAGACCAAGTCTAGATGAAAGGATGGATGAAAGGGATGGGCTCATAGTAAATGGGATGGAAGGCTCATGAGAGTTGGATGGATAGATAAGAGGATAGGCC
The DNA here is from genome assembly GCA_027924645.1 of Cunninghamia lanceolata. Taxonomy (NCBI): domain Eukaryota; kingdom Viridiplantae; phylum Streptophyta; class Pinopsida; order Cupressales; family Cupressaceae; genus Cunninghamia; species Cunninghamia lanceolata. The sequence goes on along the minus strand of BSBN01000423.1, from coordinate 6,931,017 downwards.
ATATAAGGGATGGATGCATGCCTCATGATAAATGGATAGGTAGGCTATAGTGGAAATCTCATGATAAATAGATGGGGATAAGCTGTAAGATGGAAAGCTCATGATAAGGATATGCTATAGTGGATGGATCGTAAGGGAGCTATGATGTGATCTCCAAAGGCTATGTTGCATAGGAAGAACTTGCCCCATTCTAGGTGGTAATGCTTAAGATTTTGTATGATAAAATTCATGACCAAGGGATGACATGATGGATTGGATTTGGATGACAAGGCTTATGATAGGTGGATAATGATAGGATTGTTTGGAAAGAAGGTATGTCAAGAAATATCAAAGCATGTTTCAACATTTTGCCCTTATGTCTTCATCAAAATCAAAAGGTAGAAGGATGGATAAAAGGGTTCAATAGGATAGGCATGTTTATGTAATGGCTAAGGATGGTAGGATGGTATGGTAATGGTAGGACAAGATAGGATGGAAAATGATATAATGGGATAGATAGTTTGGAAATGGATAGGTTGGATGAGACAATGTGCCCCCAAGTGTAAGTGACATAGAAGATCAACCTACACATGACGCCTGTTTGCCAGGTTTTCATCATGGTACTTATCCAAGGTGCCTGTTTACCAAGTTTTCACCATTGGATGAAGGGATTTCTCTTTACTTTTTTTGATTTTTTTTTTTTTTTTGCTTTTTTTTTTTTTTTTTGCTTTTAGATGGGTTGACAATTACACATGGCGCTTGTTTGCCAGGTTTTCACCATGGTAATGGATAGGAGGGACTCAAGTGGCTAGTGTTATGAGAGATGATATTGTCCCTTTAGAGATGGATGATGTCTTTGCATGGACCATGTCATTATGCTCATCGATGTTGATAAGGGATTGCGTGGATGGGAGATGGATTAGGTAGATAGTGGATGATAAAATGGATTATGAAAGGTTCATGCAAGGATAGATGGATGGGGATAGTGGATTTATATAGGCTTATGGAATGAAGATGGATAAAAAGTTTATGCCAAAGCATGGGCCATAGGGATAGCATGGGGGAGATATGTAGGATAATGGATGGAAGATGGAGAGATGTAGTTATGTGGAGGTGCTGCGGAGTGGAAGGGAATCATGACCAATGGTTGCACACACCATGATAAACATTGAAGCTTTTGGTGAGATGGTGGTGTAGGAAGCAATGGAGATGTTTGCTTAGGAGATGGTTGATGAAGTGCTTTAGGAACCCACATAGATTTAGTATTTTTAGTGCTTTTGCTTTGCTTGTGGGATTTTTGAAGGGAATGGAAGTTTTGGATGGAAGTAGGCTTTTGGATGGATATAGGTGGTTGGGATTCTTGAGAGGTGGATGAGGATGCCTCATTTGACTTGCTAGCTATTTGCTTAGGAACCCAGACCATTTTGCTTTTGAGCTTTGCATTTGGAGGTAAGGGTTCAGATGGCTTCTTAGATGAACTTTTCTTTGAGTTTGATTCTTTAAGTCCTAAGGTATGAAGGCCTTTAGGATTTTTGGTAGGATTGTTAGCTTTATAGGTAGAGGCATTAAAATTTTTGCTTTTGAATCCCATGGGGTGGGTGGAGGGGATGGAATGATTGGAAGCTTTATGCTTAAACGATGTGTGCTTTTGTTGGCCATGATTGGGGATGTAAGGATACTTATGAATGATATGTATGTTAGGTGTTGGAAGCAATGGTGGCAAGGTGGGTGGAGGGATATTTGGAGTTGGTAAAAGTGGAGGCAAAGTGGATGGTGGAAGATGTACGGTCACATGCTTTTGACATTTATAGGATGATGGAGTTGGAATGGCTACATATGTTTTGGGTAGAAGATGTGGTTTGTGATGGAAAGTGGTAGGTTTAGAATGCATGAAGGGATTACCAACATCTTGGCCTTGTTTACCTTGGGGTGTGTATCCAAGGCCATATGAGCATGGAGGGATTTTGACATGAATTGGCTCCAAAATACCTTGTTTATAAAGGCCTAGACTTTTGCCTTGGTAGTTCATGTTTTGGAGTATGCGATGGACAATGGGACTAGGTGTGGTTTGAACACTAGACTTGAGCTCTTTATTGGATGTAGAAGGTGAAGTGGATAAAGGTTGTTGTTGTCCTAAGGAAGAACACTCATGTATAAGGGTGGTAAGAGCAATAGGACATGATGGTGGACTTGAAGTGGAATTGATGGTGGATGGGGAAGGAGGATCATTATGATCTTGATTAGCATTGTGTTCACTACGATCCAAGTTATTTGTTTGATCTTTTATGCTTACTTGGGGGACAAGTGTCTCATCATGACAATTGGATGTTTGCTCATTATGGATAGGGCTAGATGGCGGATGACTAGGAGCAATTTGGATATCTTGCTCATGGATGGATATAAGATTATGGATAGGATCAAGGTGCTCATGGATAGCTTCTTCATAGGTATCATCTTGATCATAAAGAAGGTAAATGTTATGGATGGGTTGCATTAAAGTGTTTTGATCTTGAGTTGGACTAGGGCTTAATGTTTCCACATGCTTAAGATTAAACCCTTGACATACCTCTTGGGTTGCTTGAATGGAAGTAGATGACTCTTGGATAGGCTCGTGGTCAACAACATGAGAACATGATGACTCTTGACTTAGGCTTGTGGTTGGAGACTCTTGAATAGACCTATTGGCTTGTAAGTCACATGATGGGCTCAAAGGCCTAGGTATGTTAATGGAAGGCTCTTGAATAGGCTCAAGGATATGTGAACCATATGATGAGATTATGACCTTTGGAAGTTCTTTGGTAGGCTCATGAATTAGTGTTTGACATGGGGGTGGTTTATTCCTAGCTAGTAGCCAATGAATCACATCCTTTGCAAGGGTATGGGTGGATGGGCAATATAATGGATGGATGATAATAGTAGATGGTGTTGTAGGCTTATGATTAGGATTAGGTTGAGGGCTAATTGGATTGGATGGATTAGGATTTGAACTAGATGGGGGTGACACATGGGATTGGGATGATGTAGCATGATTTCTTATTGTAGGTAGGTACACCTTGTAAACAATTGAGACAAATATTGGGCATTTATTTATATTATGGCCTTTTGTCCTATGGTATGCACAATAATCATGTTCATCATATGGACTTTCTTCACATGGGTTGATGGGGGGAAGTTCAATGAGTTTTGCTTCAAGCATTCTTTGTAAAACTATCTCAGCCGCATCCTTTGGTGAAGGATTAGAATGACATGGTGATGAAGGTGATGGAGGGCTTGGTGGTTTGGAAGATGGAGGGATCAATGGGCTATGATTGGGATCACATGGTGGTGTTGGGATAGGACTTGTTGGCTCATATGTTGGCATGTGATTGGGTGGTGGAGGCCACTCTAGATTGGTATCTCCCTTGTCAAAGGTAATTAAGTCTTGTTGCATTAGGCTCGCATGGTTTATGTACAAAGGACCACTTAGACTTGCATGTGCTTCTTGTTGCAAAGGTAGACTTAGGCTCACTTGTGCTTGTTGTGGAGGCCATTGATAGTCTTGGTGGTTAGGTGAAATGGTGGGATATGTAGACAAAAGATCTTGGGGTTGATATGAAGTTGAGGGCATTTGATCTTGTTGCCAAGGTGGATTTGGGCTTACATGTTCTTGTTGTGATGACACTTGGTTGCCTTGTGGATGGGCTTGGTGGTATGTTGGAATGTTAGAATGAGAAATTGGATAATGTTGGGGTGAAGGTTGATTTGTTGATGTGGCATTGACATGATAGGTGGATGAATTAGGTTGGTGTGAAGTTGAAGATGATATGTAAGGTTGATGCGGAATTTGTTGAGGTTGGGATGGTGTTTGGACTTCTTGTTGTGATATGATTTATTGTTGATGTTGGTAAATGTGTTGATGTAATGATGATGGAGGGGTTGCATAGGATAATGATTGTTGTGATATGGATTGATATGGATATGGGTTGTGATAGGTTGATAAAGGGTTGATATGACATGTGGATGAATTTGGTTGATATGAAGTGGATGGAGATTTTGGACTTGTCTCATCCTCATAAGTAAAGAGATGGCCTCCTCTAAGTATAAACTTGGTCTTAATAGGAGAGGCTCCTTTGATTGTGATCTTTGGTCTTGGTTCATTATCATGATTTGAATTAGGAGGATAGCCACCTTTAATTGTGACTGGTTTCTTCTCATGCTTTGGATTAGGAAGATAACCACCTTTAATTGTGATTGGTTTCTTCTCATGATTTGGATTAGGAAGAGGGGCTCCTCTAATTGTGATCTTGGGCTTTGGTTCATTCTCATGGTTTGGATTAGGAAGATAGCCACCTTTAATTGTGATTGGTTTCTTCTCATGATTTGGATTAGGAAGATAGCCACCTTTAATTGTGATTGGTTTCTTCTCATGATTTGGATTAGGAAGATAACCACCTTTAATTGTGATTGGTTTCTTCTCATGATTTGGATTAGGATGAGGGGCTCCTCTAATTGTGACCTTAGGCTTTGGTTTTATTTTATTGTTTGAATTAGAGGGGTAGCCTCCTTGAATTGTGATTATAGGCTTAGGTCTTGTCTCATGATTATAAGGATAACCCCCTTGAATTGTCACTTTAGGCTTGGGATTTGTCTCATGACTAGAGGGATAGCCCCCTTGAATGATTACGACCATCTTGACAAGTGTTGACTAAGACTAGGTTGATGATGTGGAGATGATTTGGAATGAGTATGGATGTGACTAGGATATGTTCAGAATAAAATTGATTTGGGTATGATTAGGATATGATGTGGAATGATAAAATAGGGTGATGTGGATGAAATGTAGGATGAATTGTTTATGTGTTTGGTGTCTATAGCTTGATTTAGCAATGTTCAAACAAATGATTATGCATATACACACATGAATCACTCACGCAAGACACATAAGCAATTTTTTTTATTTTGAAAATGAAGAATGTGATGATTAAGCAAACAAACATGGAAGACACATCAACAAGCCTAATGTCTAGTCAAGTGGGTATGGCCAATTAGGTTTTGGGCTAGATTGCACAAGGTTGACTAGGAATTGAAAGCGAAATCTTGCCACACAGCCAGGAGAAAGGGCTAACCCACCCTTCACCTTCACTTCCCAAAGGTATAAAGTTCTTTGGGGCTTAGCCAAGAGTGACAAGATTTACAACTCCCAGTGAGGGTGTCTTTCGATTCAGCCTCGATTGAGGTCGTCCCTTGGAGTGGTGTGTCTCCAAGTAGGCCTCCTAAAAAGGGTATGACAAAAGCAAACCAAGTGAGCTATCACTTGATTCACACTCGCACTTGGTAATTGACCCTTAGAAAATGAAATGTGTAGAAGACAATTCAACCACTTGTTTGTTTTAAAGCCCAAATCCAAATGTAATGAAAGACAATGGTTTGTTTTAGCCCAATTTTTTGATGTGAATTTGCAAACAATTGTTCATTTTAAGCCCAAAATCTAAATGTGTGATTCAAACAATGATTAAGATGAAAGATTAGAATGAGTGCACCTGATTATTTTCACTTTCCAAGTTGCTATTATGATTGATCCAAATGTTTCTCCAGCTCCTTTGATTCACCACTTGCAAAAAATAGAATGTGATTTGGTTAGCTAGATTGGAAGATATGATTTTTTTTCTAAAAGTCGCGCGTCAAAAATTTATGAAAAATTAGAATCGCAGGGTCAACTTTAAATCGTCATAACTCTTTGGATACTGAGCCAAATCTTTAATGTAACCACTTTTCAGAAAGCTCTCGAAGTCCTCTTTGCAATGAATCTAAGATCTCCTTTTTGCAGGACCTGTGTAAAACAAAAAAACCCTCTGCAACAGATCTAGTCCTAAATAAAAAAAATCAGCAATATAAAATATCTTCAACCTACAAATCAAAGTGCATAAACCTGCAAAAAGTGGGTGAGTCCCACCGGGCGTGCCAGAATGTATATCAAAAAATTTGGATTTATAAATGGAAATGATTCAAACAATGAAATGCAATAACCTAAACCCAAATAATTCAATACCTCAAAGATGCAAGATGAGCTCGATTGATTGATCACTTTGTTGTGTTGGTTGCTCGATTCCGCAGCATAACATTGATAAGGATGCAAGTTAGATGGATTGAAGATGATGGATAATGGCTTGAGATGAAAATTCAGCAGAGTGAGGTAGCATGAAGAAGAATCATGAAATTGCCCAATTCTCCTCTCTAATGTCCCAAATGGCTCAAGAGAGGCTTTCTTTATAGGAAAGGCTTGATTCAAATGGATGGCTAGGATTAGCGATAGGGTTGGAGGGTTTAGGGATAAGGGATTAGGGTTTAAGGTATAGTATCAAGTCTGTTGAGGGTGTAGGAATAGGGATAGCATTTAGGGTTTAGGGATGAGGGATTAGAGTTGAGGGATGACGGATTAGGGTTGAGGGTTGAGGGATTAGGGTTTAGGGATAAGGTTTAGGGTTGAGGGTTGAGGGATTAGGGTTTAAGGTATAGTGTTGAGGGTTGAGGGATAGGGTTTAGGGTTGAGGGATTAGAGTGAAGGGTTGAAGGATTAGGATTTGACTTTGAGGGTTTAGGGTTTAGGGTTAGGGTTGAGAGATGAGGGATCAGAGTTAAGGGTTGAGGGATTAGGGTTTGATGTCGAGGGTTGAGGGTTGAGGTTCAAGGGTCAAGGGTTTAGGGATAGGGTTGAGGTTCAAGGGATTAGGGTTAAAGTAGAGTGTGGAGGGTGTAAGGATTAGGGATAGGGTTGGAGGGTTTAGGGATAAGGGATTCGAGTTTAAGGTATAGTATCGAGTCTATTGAGGGTTTAGGAATAGGGATAGCATTTAGGGTTTAGGGATGAGGGATTAGAATTGAGGGATGATGGATTAGGGTTGAGGGTTGAGGGATTAGGGTTTAGGGATAAGGTTTAGGGTTGAGGGTTGAGGGATTAGGGTTTAAGGTATAGTGTTGAGGGTTGAGGGTTTAGGATTAGGGTTTAGGGTTGACGGATTAGCATTTAATGTTGAGGTTAGGGTTAGAGTGTTGAGGGATTAGGGATAGGGTTTAGGGTTGAAGGTTTAAGGATTGAGGGTTGAGGCTTTAGGGATGAGGGTTTAAGGCTTAAGATATAGTGTCAAGTGTTGAGGGTGTAGGGATAGGGTTTAAGTTTTAAGGGTTGAGGGTTGAGGGATAGGGATTAGGGTTTAAGGTATAGTGTTGAGGGTTGATGGTTTAGGGATAGGGTTTAGGTTTGAGGGATTAGGGTTTAGGGTTGATGAATTAGGGTTTAATGTTGAGAGTTGAGGGTTGAGGTTGAGGGATAGGGTTAATGGTCAAGGGATTAGGGTTTAAGGTATAGTATCGAGCCTGTTGGGGGTCTAGGAATAGGGATAGCATTTAGGGTTTAGGGATGAGGGATTAGAGTTGAGGGATGACGAACGACGAATTAGGGTTGAGGGTTTAGGGATAGGGTTTAGGGTTGAGGGATTAGAGTGAAGGGTTGAGGGATTAGAATTTGACGTTGAGGGTTGAGGGTTTAGGGATAGGGTTGAGGGTCGAGGGATCAGAGTTAAGGGTTGAGGGATTAGGGTTTGACGTTGAGGGTTGAGGGTTGAGGTTTGAGGGTCAAGGGTTTAGGGATAGGGTTGAGGGTTGAGGAATTATGGTTAAAGTAGAGTGTGGAGGGTATAAGGATTAGGGATAGGGTTGGAGGGTTTAGGGATAAGGGATCAAGGTTTAAGGTATAGTATCGAGTCTGTTGAGGGTGTAGGAATAGGGATAGCATTTAGGGTTTAGGGATGAGGGATTAGAGTTGAGGGATGACGGATTAGGATTGAGGGATTAGGGTTTAGGGTTGAGGGTTGAGGGATTAGGGTTTAAGGTATAGTGTTGAGGATTAGGGATAGGGTTTAGGGTTGAGGGATTATGATTTAACATTGAGGGTTGAGGGTTTAGGGTTTAGGGTTTAAGGTATAGTATCGAGCCTGTTGAGGGTCTAGGAATAGGGATAGCATTTAGGGTTTAGGGATGAGGGATTAGAGTTGAGGGATGACGGATGATGGATTAAGGTTGAGGGTTGAGGGATTAGGGTTTAGGGACAAGGTTTAGGGTTAGGGTTGAAGGTATAGTGTTGAGGGTTTAGGGTTGAGGGATTAGAGTGAAGGGTTGAGGGATGAGAATTTGACGTTGAGGGTTGAGGGTTTAGGGATAGGGTTGAGGGTCGAGGGATCAGAGTTAAGGGTTGAGGGATTAGGGTTTGACGTTGAGGGTTGAGGGTTGAGGTTCAAGGGTCAAGGGTTTAGGGATAGGGTTGAGGGTCGAGGAATTAGGGTTAAAGTAGAGTGTGGAGGGTATAAGGATTAGGGATAGGGTTGGAGGGTTTAGGGATAAGGGATTAGGGTTTAAGGTATAGTATCGAGTCTATTGAGGGTGTAGGAATAGGGATAGCATTTAGGGTTTCAGGATGAGGGATTAGAGTTGAGGGATGACGGATTAGGGTTGAGGGTTGAGGGATTAGGGTTGAGGGATAAGGTTTAGGGTTGAGGGCTCAGGGATTAGGGTTTAAGGTATAGTGTTGAGGGTTTAGGGATAGGGTTTAGGGTTGAGGGATTAGAGTGAAGGGTTGAGGGATTAGGATTTGACGTTGAGGGTTGAGGGTTGAGGGTTGAGGGTTTAGGGTTTAATGTATAGTATCAAGCCTGTTGAGGGTCTAGGAATAGGGATAGCATTTAGGGTTTAGGGATGAGGGATTAGAGTTGAGGGATGACGGATGATGGATTAGGGTTGAGGGTTGAGGGATTAGGGTTTAGGGACAAGGTTTAGGGTTGGGGTTGAGGGATTAGGGTTTAAAGTATAGTGTTGAGGGTTTAGGGATAGGGTTTAGAGTTGAGGGATTAGAGTGAAGGGTTGAGGGATTAGGATTTGACGTTGAGGGTTGAGGGTTTAGGGATAGGGTTGAGGGTCGAGGGATCAGAGTTAAGGGTTGAGGGATTAGGGTTTGATGTTGAAGGTTGAGGGAATTTTCTATCAAGAACTTGATTATGAGGGCTTGCCCCTTCATTGTTATGCCTATCATATGGCGGAGCATCTGGCAAGCTCTTGCAGGAAAGAGATGTGATCAATGCAAAGGATGTGATGAATCTATAGCAGGACAAAATGCAAGTGCGTTATAGTGCGAGTGCGTTATAACGCGCTCGCATTTTTTCTTTCTATTGAAACGGTAAAAAAGTGGTTACCCCCATGATCCAGGCCCACATGCTCTGTTTTCTTACTGATTCTACGCGTGCTCTGACAAAAAAGAAGTGCTTTCATGCTGTTGGGAAGTTCACATGCACATTTGACACATTGTACCACCTTTGCATGATCTTTCCACCATCTTTTCTTCTTTGCCAACTTGAGAAGGAGGAAATAACATAGTTTTAACACCGAGTTTGATATATATCTATTCAAGTTCCAATTTTTGTGGTGTTGCAATGTTAATTGTGATTCAATTTTAGGAATTTAACATTATAGATTGGTTAATAGTATTGTTGTTAGTAATGATATTTGAGTGTTATTCAATTTAACATTGAAAAGGAAGCAAGTGGTGAAAAACTCAAATTGTTGAGGAGTTTGATGCAAGAAGATAAAAACATTACATAATTGGGTACTCTCTCCATTCAAATCTTCATTTTTTAGGTATGTCAAGTCTTTACATGCATGTTCTTTACATTTTCCTTATTTCGAATTGAATTACTTTATCATGCTTTATCATACATGTTTAAAATAGACACATTCCCAATCAAGAAAGCAGCCTACAATCTCACATGATGCCATGTATATTTTCTACACTTGGGCTCTTTAATAATTATGTGTAATAAACAAACCTTAACATACCATGATGTCAAACTATACAAGAATAAATCCTTACAACATAAAAAAAATACAATCCCACTATTATCTTGTATTCATTTCTTAGGAACTAATATTGGTCTCTTTATCATGCTACAGACAAATTCTCCGTCATGCCAAGGAAACGATCAAGAATTAAACCAACACAGGGAGAGATAGAAGCTAAGAATGCAAAGAAAGTAGTGGCTATGAGGGAACTTTGTGAGAAGAGGAAATTGGACACGATAAATGAAGACATACCAATTGAAGAGGAACCACAACCATCACAAAGAGATATGGTATTGGCGGCACAAAGAGAACGAATGCAAAAACTTCGTGGTATGAGAGATTTGAATACCATAGTTGGAGACACGTCCTCTACCGCAAGTCAACATGTAGGGACACCATCTACCACATCTCAAGTTGAGAGTACATCATCACTCACATGTGATGAAGGAGGTACGCCATCGCTCCCACCTCAATCTCAAGGTATGTCATCTATTCCATCTTCGATCAAAGGTATGCCATCTAACCCATCTCATTTAAATATTGATGAAATTCCTAATGTTGAGATGAATATACCTAACTTGACACCACCTAGAATTTTGCATAGAAAGCCAAAGTATTTGATTGATATTGATTAGAATATTTTACAGCCAATGGAAGGTAAGATTCCAAAATGCACTTGCAGAAGATATGCTAATAAGATTTGGAGATTGTTCTTTGAAAAGTTAAATGAGATTGCAAGATGTCAACTATTCGTTGAAATGATGCGAAGTATAAAGTATAGGTCTATCATGAAGATTCTTGGGTTGAGAACATTAGAGGCTTCAAGTGAAAAATCTATTGTCAAGAATCTAATGAGTGCGTATGAGAGTGTGGGTAACACCTCACGCACAAAAGATAGTAATGCAACACGGCATGTGATTACATCGACTATAGTAAGTAGTCAAACAAGGAAAGCTCGTCTTATTAGAAAGACAAGTCAAGAATTGAGAATTAATAGGAAAAAATTATCAAGAGCCATTGGAAGACGCCAAAGAATTGAGGACACTAATGCCAATGAATTATGGGCATTCTCTGGGAGACTACTACGAAAAGATAAACCAATTGTTGAAGCATTGATATCACTAATTGAAGACTTTTGGAAGAATTACACAAGGGTATCTCTAAATCAAAGGGATGTGGTAAGAAGGAGAATCGGTAGTCAGAACCGCGAGCCACATCCAAAGCATTTTTTGGATGAGACTCAAACACAATTTTATGGTAAATTTCTAGAGAAGTATCCTCAAATTAAAATTTGTCAAAGATGTTTTGAATTGCTAAAACCTTTCTATGTTAAGATAAATCACACACGCACTACTTGTTATTGTAGATTACATATTGAATTTTCTAACCATTTTGATGCTTATAGGTCTATATGTATAGATATGCATACTAATAATGATTTGCAGGGTTGTGCCATATGTGCCCCACCAACATCTTCAAGAGACTTCATATCAAGAATTTTATGTGAAAGAGAGGAAGATCAAATATTCTACAAGAAATTATGCTTGGATGGCACATGTCATCGTTGAGGTGGCTTGCAACATTTGCCAATATGTGAACATATGGAAATAACACATGCAGTTGGAAATGAACTAGTAGAGTTTGGCAAGTATAAAACAGTGGCATACAATACAAAAGATGGTAAAGAAGCAAAGAGGTGTGAATTAGTTATTGAAAAGATTCTAGTGTATCAGTTTATGCCTATATTTCATGACAACATAGTGTATGAGTATGCAAGACATGCCCATAGAGCTCGATGGTTGGACTTGCAATTCAAGTTATGCAAGGACACATTTTCGGTTGGTAGCATTGTTTCAGTTGTCAACTTTGCAAAGAACTACAGTCTACAGCCATAGCATGAGGTGCAATCATAATATTACAACTCCACATAGGTTTCTATATTTGTGCATATCGCATTCATTCATGCGAATGATAGTACAGAGGATGACAGAAAGATCATAAGGGAGTATAATTTCTATATTAGTGATGATTGCACACATTCTACGGAGTTTGTGCAAGGTTGCTTTCAGGTGTTCTACAATGATTTGGCTAGAAGGGGCATATCGTTCAGTCAACATATCATATGGTCAGATAACTGTGTGTCACAATTCAAGAACTCACGAAATTTCTATTGGCTAAGTAGGAGGCATAATTTTATAGGTATTCAACATATGTGGAACTTTTGTGAGGCCGGGCATGGACAGGGGGAGCATGATGGTGCAGGAGCATGTATCAAAAGAGCCATAGCACGAGAATAGTTAAAGTATAAAGACAATGCAAAGTTGACAGATACAAAATCGATTGTCAAGTGGTGTAATGCTTCCATGGGTCCAGGTAATGAAGGTAAGTCTTTAGTTCATAGATTTTTTTGGTTGATAGATGATACTAACATTGCACCATATGAGGATTGTTGCACACTGACAGGATCAAATGAGATGCACTCTTTTAGAAGCTCAATTGTTGGTTCATGGAGTATCCATACACGAAAGATGTCATGCTTTTGTTCTTCCTATACAATTCAAGTCTAGGATGAGTGCAAGTCAAAGGAGTGGGTTGACGAATGGCAGTTAAGTTATCTTAGCCCACTTGACATGTATCGGCCCCCAATGCACTGGAACTAACACAGATGGAATCGTCAGTTGACTTTGACCACATATCAGATTTAGTTCAACCAGGTAATAGAGGGCACGTATATGCATCTAATTTCATCTAGTTCAACCAGGTAATGTCATCTTACTTTGTAGTGTTTTTGTAATGTTGACTAATTTCATCTAATTTGCTACACATATCAATGTAGGGCACGTATATGCAGTTATTGCAGATGAAGATAATGAAGAGGGAACAGATTATTACTTATGTCGTTGTGTTGAGGCCAAAAAGAAATTAGAGGCCCCTATTACAGATGGAGAAAATATCAAATACCCTACAGGCTTAGTGGTTATTACTGGAACATGGCTTAGAAGGTACTCACATAAGAGTGTTAATATTTGGCTATTTCAGGACTTTGACACGCTTCAGAAGATTCTTCATTACTCGAACCTTGTCGTGGCATCCAATGTTCATTTGATAATGTATCGGGGTAGACCTTTGAACAAAATATTGTGGAAGGTGCGTGAGTTTGACCATGAAGCAATACTTGACACAATAAAGAGTAGAGTAGACCCGGATGGTTCATTGGATTAATTTGTAAGTATTCACATTGATTTTGTAAAGTCATGTTACATTGAGTTGTAAGTATGCACATTAATTTGTAAGGTTTGTCTTTTTTTTATTTCCTCCTGCATTTTTACACATATGTACACATTTTTACATCATCATGTTATGCATTTTTGGTGTCCTGCTCCTAATGTGACCAAACTCATAACTCACCCTACTTCCTCTAGACACGATTTGATGATCTCTCCAACACTCTGGATCTAGGGCGCCCAATCATGATGATGACCTATATACCATTCTCCCAAGGCGCTCATAATGAATGAAAAGAAGACCAAGGGCGCCCAAGCTTAATAGACTTATTTCTTTCAATTTTGATGATCCAAACTCTTACAATATGACATCCACTTTCATGCCTTTAGATCTTCCTTCACATACAGGGTGCCAAATCAAGTTGAAAAATCTACATAAGGGTGCCAAACTAGATGAAAGGAGACATGAAATGCGCCTTAGGACTCCATGCTAAGGTTTGAGCCATTAAAGTCTCTTGATATTAGGCGCTCATGATGATGAAACTTAGAGCTTTTTCCTTTCCTATGCGCTCATCTAAGATGTTTGAATGATAAGGAGTGCCTTGACCTCTATAATGTACATTGGGCACCAAAATCAAGGTGATTTTAAGTCACTTTGAGTCATTTGGGGTCAGTTTGAGTCTTTGAGTCATGTTGCAAAAAAGTGTCAATGTTGTCAAGTTGCACAAAGCAACTTTTGCATTTTTGGTGTCCTGCTCGTGATGCGACCAAACTGATTGCTCCAATGCATTCGGATGGGTACATTTATGCTAGGCATTATCTTTTTTTTCACCCAAACATGTCGAAACAGTCCGAGCTACATTGTACCCACGATATCCCTAAAGAGTCCAAAGTGCAAAAAGGTAGCAATCTTTGATGAGATGTTACTCAAAAACTGTGTCACTTAGAAACATTCTGTCTTAGGAAACACAATCATGTAGAGTGCCTCTACAATAACCTCTCTCGGTTTTTTATATCTCTGAGGCATTTGCCCGTGGTGAAAGGTTTTCTGCTGCCCCAAAAATCATGAGAAGGAGGCAGTGTAAAGTTGCAAAGGGGTGTAACTTTCGTCCTACTCCTAATGCGACCAAATTGACTATTCCAACGTGTCAGAATGGGTACATTTACACTAGGCATGGTCTTTTTTTTTCACCCAAACATGTCGAAACAGTCTAAGCTACATTGTACCGATGATATCCCTGAAGAGTCCAAAGTGCAAAAAGGTAGCAATCTTTGACGAGATGTTACTCAAAAACTGTGTCACTTACAAACATTCTGTCTAAGGCAACACAATCATGTAAAGTGCCTCTACAATAACCTCTCTCAGTTTTTTATATTTCTGAGGCATTTTCCCGTGGTGAAAGGTTTTCTGCTGCCCCAAAAATCGTCAGAAGGAAGCAGTGTAAAGTTGCAAAGGGGTGTAACTTTTGTCCTGCTTCTGATGCGACCGAATTGACTGTTCCAATGCATCTGGATGGGTACATTTATGCTAAGCATTGTCTTCTTTTTAACCCAAACATGTCGAAACAGTCCAAGCTACATTGTACCCACAATATCCCTAAAGAGTCCAAAGGGCAAAAAGGCAGCAATCTTTGACAAGATGTTACTCAAAAATTGTGTCACTTAGAAACATTCTATCTAAGGCAACATGATCACATAGAGTGCCTCTACAATAACCTCTCTTAGTTTTTGATATCTCTGTGGCATTTGCCCGTGGTGAAAGGTTTTCTGCTGCCCAAAAAATTGTCAGAAGGAGGCAGTGTAAAGTTGCAAAGGGGTGTAACTTTTGTCCTACTCCTGATGTGACCAAACTGATTATTCCAACGCATCTAAATGGGTACATTTATGCTAGGTATGGTCCTGTTTTTCACCCAAACATGTCGAAATAGTCTGAGCTACATTGTACCGACAATATCCCTGAAGAGTCCAAAGTGCAAAAAGGCAGCAATCTTTGACGAGATGTTACTCAAAAACCATGTCACTTACAAACATTCTATCTAAGGCAATGCGATCACATAAAGTGCTTCTACAATAACCTCTCTCAGTTTTTTATATCTCTAAGGCATTTTCCCGTGGTGAAAGGTTTTCTGCTGCCCCAAAAATCGTCAAGAGGTAGTGTAAAGTTGCAAAGGGGTGTAACTTTTGTCCTGCTCCTAATGCAACCAAACTGACTATTCTAACACATCCGGATGGGTACATTTACATTAGGCATTATTCTTTTTTAAACCCAAACATGTCGAAACAGTCTGATCTACATTGTACCCACGATATCCCTAAAGAGTCTAAAGGGTAAAAAGGCAGCAATCTTTGACGAGATGTTACTCGAAAACCATGTCACTTAGAAACATTTTGTCTAAGGCAACATGATCATGTAGAGTGCCTCTACAATAACCTCTCTCAGTTTTTTATATCTCTAAGGCATTTGCCCATGGTGAAAGGTTTTCTGCTGCCCCAAAAATCATTAGAAGGAGGCAGTGTAAAGTTGCAAAGGGGTGTAACTTTCGTCCTGCTCCTGATGCGACCAAACTAACTATTCCAACGCATCTAAATGGGTACATTTACGCTAGGCATGGTCCTATTTTTCACCCAAACATGTCGAAACAGTCTGAGCTACATTGTACCAACAATATCCTTGAAGAGTCCAAAGTGCAAAAAGGTAGCAATCTTTGACGAGATGTTACTCAAAAACTGTCACTTACAAATATTTTGTCTGAGGCAACGCGATCACGTAGAGTACCTCTACAATAACCTCTCTCAGTTTTTTATATCTCTGAGACATTTGCCCGTGGTGAAAGGTTTTTTGCTGCCCCAAAAATCGTTAGAAGGAGGTAGTGTATTAAGTCAGGATGAAAGCCTATTCACTCTAGGCCCCTGTTGTGACCAAATCACACATTTCCCCATTGCAAATGGGGACCCCCTACTTTTTTTGAACTCCAATGTGTTTGACTAAGCTTAGATGATGTCTTGGGGTTATTGCATGATGAGGTCAGTGGTGTTTGAGTTTTAGAGCTCCTTGATGACTTGATCCTAATAGTGGGCGTGTAGAGGAAGGAATGATTAAGGCGCACTTTGATAATCATTTCACCCTAGGTGAGTGCCTAGGTAGAATTTGGAGTGGAAGCCTCAAATAATACCTTGGATTTTTAGATGCTTATTTTAGCTCAAATCATCATTATCTTCTGCCTAGAGTTGGAGTGTAACTGCCTAGGGAGTCAAGGAGCATTTCATCATCTAGAGAATCCCAAACATGTGCCTTGAACAAGTGATGCTACAAGTGGTGAACAAAATGGTTGCCTTGAAGAATTGAGCCCTCCAAGACATCTTGCAATTGCCTAAAAGTCCAAAATTTACATAAGTGAGTTAAGGCGCCATTTTCCATCTCCAGAGCCTCCTTTGAGTGCCTTAACATGGAGTGAATGTTTTAGTCTATGAAAGATTGCACCTAAAGAATATAACAACCCCTTGAGTCACTAGGATGAACTAAGTTAACAAAATGAACTTCATTGAGGGAGGTGCACTTGTGCATCTAGACAACTCTAGTTTAGTGCTTGAGAAAAAGCATGTTTAGAGACACCCCTCGAATGAACCCTCTAGAACCAATAACCATAGCTCAAGATCCATAACCATGAGAAGATAAAGCATTATAAAAATTCATCTAAAGGATGGGAAATACCTCTTAGATGATAGTCTGCTGAGTAGACCAAGAGTGGGGAATGAGAATGCTCCTCGAAGATACACCAACTACAAACATGGTCAAGTCTTGCCAATGCTCAAATGTACCTACATATCCATGACACCATAATTATCATCATTGCTATACCTATGCTCAATCCCACTGAAACAAGACTCCTAGTCTCACCATGTATCAACCATGTCCTCAAACCAGAATATTGCTGAGCCCATGGAGATTGATACACCCACTTCAATAGAATAGGCAATTAATGTACCTGATGTGTCTTCATTTCATAAACTAGTAAACATCATTTGCATCCATACTTAAACCAATCTTATTGTTGTGTTTGATGTGTCCTCTTTCAAACAACCATTTAACAAAATTTGAGTCTAAACAATAAACATTTACAACCATAAACATCTCAAAGTCCAAAATCCAAACATTCTATCATCCTTAATCATTTCCATCATGGACCCTTGGTTTGAAAAAATCATTATGCAAGATAAAAACCCTATGCCTATTACCTTGTGCGAGGCTCATGCAAAACCCAAAATCACAATCAAAATAGGTCCTCAAACCATGCATCCTTTAAATGAGCTCTTTTATCCAAATCAATCAAAAAATCCCTTTGACAATGATGATGATGATAGTCTTGTAGATCAAGATGATATCAAGATGACAATAGCATTAACTATGAGATCATTACATGCAAACTTTCCATAAACCTTCATCTCCCACTCATGAACATGCAAGAATATTTCAAACAAGAAATGACTAGCACTAGCTATGATGCCAATCCTAAATACACATCTAATGGTCATCCTTATGGTACCTTTGGTAAGGGAAGAACCACTTTAGACCAAGGTCCTCATATTCAATTCATATCTCCAATCCCAACCGCATGTGAGAACTGTTTATCCTATGTATCCTATTCAAATCCTCCATCTCATAATCCTTACATTCCAACTTATCCCATCAATCCAAACCCACTACATCCAAATCATCCTTTTTAGATTTCCTCCAAGGACTTCTAGTGGAGGAAAAATCTCAAACAAGAAATCACAAATTCAATTAGTGTACCTCTTCGAAGCCTATCCAAAAGTCACATAGTACCATGCCTATCCATCAAACACTACTATGTAATCAAAATCCTAACAACATGCCCATGATCCAAGATCAAGTGCAATCATGCAAGGATATTATCAATCACAAGCCTATTAAGAATGAACTAGAGTCTTCTAGTACCGTACTTTTCCATCAAACACCATCATGTATCATATAGGCTTACAAGAATTAACCTATCAATCTAGAATGTTAATCAAGGCTTACAAGAATGTCATATAGGCATACAATGTCAACTATGTACAATACAAAATATATGTCCACAAATGCCATATAGGCATACAACAAAGGAACACAATAAAAAGTCATTCCCCTCTGGCTAGTGAAGAGAATAAATCATGAGCAGCCTTTGATCTTCTAGGGGATGGAGACGCGCATGTGGGTGCTCTACTACGAACTCGAGGGCTACTCCTCCTATTTAGCTCTTCCTGCATCTTTACCTGTTACAATAAAAAGTATAGACATTAATATATAGAAATTACATGTTATAAAAAATGAAACATTTAACAAAATAATCACTTACCGATAACATATAATCTGTCTCCTCGCTTGCCTCAGTAGCATGAATAGGCCCTAGTGATGTCATATCCTATAGAAACCATCCAGATAGAAATTAAACTTCAAATCAATAATCTTTTGATTTTTCAAAAATAGACAACTATAACAATGAATGTAAATTGAAATTTACTAATCTGCCTCATAACCCTGTCAATGCCATGGAGCTATGAATCACAGAGGCCACACCCTACTCCATTGCCCTATGAACATGGGGAGGAGTCTCCGTAGCCTGCATCATCTAGAAATAAAACAACATTATTCAATTACGAAAACTATAATAGTGATGCAAAACATGGCTCCTAACATACACACACGTTCATCTAAACATGGAAGTACACACAATAAGGCACACAAATCACATACAAAAATTTAGTAGGTACAATTCATTCATTAAACTATTTATTTTATTACCTCCGTAAAGCTTTGATGTCCACCACCGCTGGCAAGTGTTGCCGTGAAATCTATAGTATTAACCTATTCAACATCCAAAATCAGATATTAGAATACCATTCATATAACAATGCTATTCACATGTAATATTTATAATTGTTTACTAGTTACATACCTCGATAGTAGATGATCTAGTGAAAAATGCAGGTGGAGAACCACTGAAAACTACATCGACGCTATGACCCTAAAATTTCATTAAAATCATCAATTTAAATTAGTTAATCTTGTATTTCAAAAATAAAATTTAATAAATTAAATTCAATAAACTTGCTAATATTTACCTAAGTATCAAGGCCGAAAGTCTCACTCAGGAGGGTATCTGTCATCACCATCTGCTCAGCTGCAGATGTAGCCTATGCACATGCGTCCTAACTATCCATGGGGTCATAACCATAGGCTGACCCGCAAGCCTGACAAGTATGGGGTGGGACCCTACTCCTCGTACTATCTCCCAACCCACTCTGTGTTGTAGGACCGGCATGCTCTATGATGCTTTGGGTCAAGGCACTAATCGACTGAAGTGTATCAACCTCAACACTCTCCTTCACAATGGAAGGGATAGAAACATGCTCATGGGCTGGTCTACTGATTACTCATCTCACTACCTACTGTGGGTCAAGACGTACCCCTGGTCTATCTTGTGCTGACCCCTCACCTCTACCCTCGAAGTCCCGCATATCAAAATAGTTTGGCACTTTATTGAGGACAAACTCACAGTAGAGTTTCCTCAAAAAGTATTACGGGACCTCATTATTATTGCATGGAGGATGGTCAAAAACCATCCACCACCTCTGCCCAAAATTGTCCCTTATCGCTTGGTTGTTGCACCAATGGATAGGGAACCTCTTGCATGTAATGGGTGGAGGTTGATTTGTTTGTGGGTTTGTGAAAATTGAACACAAGTCTAATTTTGTAATTTGTAATTTTTTCACATCTTGGTATGACAACTTGTCTGCATAGTAATCTCTAAACTCTCTCTTCTTATCCGTCCAACTAGTTATTTGCTTGCTAATTGAATCTACATTTGATAACATAGACTCAAGAGATTCGGCAAGCGTGGACCTATGCAAGGTTGAAGTGGAAGGATCTTTCAACCTTGCAATTATATCTTCAATTTCTTTTTTGTTGTTTTCAATTTGCCCCATTATATTTTCTTGTGTTCCAGGGGCATGTCAAGGAATGAATGGAGGAGGTTGTTGTTCTACAGGTATTTCCTCCTCAGGATTTTGTGGATTTTGAGGAGGAGGAGGAGGAGGAGGTGCATTAACATTTCCTGACAATTAACGAAATATACATCAAAAATCAACAAAAACCTACCTATTTAGAAACAAATTCAAACAAAAAAACAAATATAACTCACCCCTTTGGCGTCGTGGCGGCATTTTGGCGATGAATCAATAAGCTTTTTGTGTTGAATGGTGTTTTGCAAAATGTGAGCGCGCTTTCTAGGGTTTGCAAGCCGTGGGTAGAGAGGATAAAATAGAAAGAAATGAAATTGGATAATAAGTCATAACGCGAGCGCGTTATAACGCACTCGCGTTATGACTTAATTTTTTTTTAAATTAATTTGGCCACTTTTTGGCCCCCCATCTTCTTGCACTTACCCCTATATTATAAGTCAAAAATAACATGTATGTAATTGTCTGCACAATGAAATTCTAGGGTCAGAGTCTTCATCCTGCCTCTGTTAGCCATTCATTTGCAGGTTATGAGAGGAGGTCAAGTCAATAGGTATGTAATTTATCACATGATCATAATTATTGTACATATGTCAATGGTAATATTATTTTGTGACAATTTGATGATTTCAATAGTCACCGACACCTCCATGGTTTCGTTGGTCCCCTGGACACAAATCCACCACTTTTACAGAGGAAAATTTAACCATTTCTAATCATTATGCATTTTTAAAATAATGTTATGTATTTATTTTGGTCAAATAATCTTGAACTTGATTTTCAGATGCTGAATGTGGAAACTCCTCATCTTCATGAGTCAGTGTAGATAGACATTGCTGCAGCCATGATGTCTTCAAATCCTTTGATCGAGGTATGAGCCAATAACATGAAAATGTCATAATTTTGTATTTCTTGTTTTATCTCATATCATTTGATGTACATAAATGATATTTATGTTTAGTCAATTTTGTTTCTTGATGCTTTTCACAGGAGGTCACAACTCTAGTCCATCCAACTACGGACAAAGAAGCTAGAGACAAGATGATGGAGAGTGACCATCAGATGGCGGTAAGTGATCGATTACATATGTGATGTTATATATTTTAAGTACATTTTCTATAGTAATATGCATATTGTTAGATTGTATTAACAGGTGGAGTTGCATGAACTTGAACTGTTGAAGAGGTCTACTCAACAATAGAGAGAGGATGAGTCACCAATTGGCTCTCCATCTTCATGGTCAAGAAAGGGTTGCCGATTATTTCATAAAAGTCCATAGGAAACTAGTTTTTGGGACATTTTTTGTATGCCTAGATGGCTTTGTATGTACATACTTTTGTATGTTACAGATGTATATTTTTGTACATATGCCTATATGGTTTTGTATGTAAACTAGATGTTATGTTCATGACATTATGTATATGACAGTTTATATTAAATATTTAATATGATGATCAATTATTGTTACAAGAATTTGGTTTTACATGTGCCAATTGCATTTTCTTGAAAGTAACTTATAAATCATTTTCAAATAATCCTTTTTGTGCATATCTTGCAATCATTGCATTCTATGGGACTGTGCATTTCTTTGAGGCATCATTTCAAATAGTTTATGCGCCTTGTCTATGCTTCCACACTTTCGATACATGTCTACAAGGACAGTTGCAAATACAATACATGTGACAAAATTCCTACATCATTTATGCTTTGATGGTTGTCCATACCATGTTCCCTAGATCCCATTCTGGCATAGGCAAGGAGGAAGTTGGATAAGGTTGTGCAATTTGGTTTTAGATGTGCCAAAATTTGTGTTTGGTTGAAATTTAATTTTGTGCATTTGCTTGAGAGTTTTTAAAGCATTATGAAAACTCCATTTTATGCATATCTTGCAATCATTGCATTCCATGAGACAATAATTCTTTGAGGCATCACGTCAAATAGTTCATGTTCGTTGTATATGCTTTCACACTTTGCATACATGTCTTGCAGGGTACTTACAACTACAACATGTTTGACAAAATTCCTATATCCTTTATGCTTTGATGGATGTCTATACCATGTTACAAATATACCACTTCTAAGGTTTTTGGAATTTGGCTTTACGTGCTTGCCAATTGCATTTTCTTCAAACTTTCTAAAGGCTTATAAAAAAATCCATTAAATGTTCATATCTTGCAATCATTGCATTCCATGAGGCGACATTTCTTTGAGGCATCATGCCAATCAGTTCATGTGCCTTGTTTATGCTTCCACACTTTGCATACATGTCTCTGAGGGCAGTTGCAACTACAACATCTAACAAAATTCCCATATGTTTTATCCTTTGATGGATGTCCATTTTGGCATAGGTAAGGAGGATACTGGCTAAGGTTGTGGAATTTTTCTTTACACCCGCCAATCGCATTTTCTTGAAAGTTTCTAAAGCCTTATCAAAAAATCCATTTTGTTCATATCTTGCAATCATTGCATTCAATGAGGCGACATTTCTTTGGGGCATCATGCCAAACAGTTCACATGCCTTGTCTATGCTTCCACACTTTGCATACATGTCTACAAGGGTAGCTGCAAAATTACAACATGTGACAAATTTCCTAAATCCTTTATGCTTTGATGGTTGTCCATACACTGTTCCAAACAATATATTTTTTTGGATGTCCATACCCTATTCCAGAGATCCCATTTTGGCATTTACACGTGTCAATTGCTTTTTCTTGTATGTTTCTAAAGCCTTATCAAAAAATCCATTTTATGCATATCCTGCAATTATGGCATTCCATGAGACCACATTTGTTTGAGGCATCATGTCAAACAATTCACTTGTCTTATATATGCTTCGACATTTTACATATATGTCTTCTAAGGTAGTTGCAACTACAACATCTATCAAAATTCCCATATCCTTTATGCTTTGATGAATGTCCATGTACCATGTTCCAAAGATCTTAGTTTGGCATAGGCAGAGAGGATGCAGTCAAAGGTTGTGGAATTTGGATATACACCTGCCTATTGCTTTTGCTTGAGAGTTTCTAAAGCCATATCAACAAATCCATTTTGTACATATCCTACAACAATGGCATGTTCCATGAGACTGCATTTCTTTGAGTCATCATTCCATGCAAGTACAATATTTGATAAAATTCACATGTGCTTCCACCCACTGATTTATTTTTCTTGAAAGTTTCTAAAGCCTTATCAACAAAACCATTTTGTGCATATCCTACAATCATGGCATTCCATGAGATTCCATTTCTTTAAGGCATCATGTCAAACAATCCACTTGCCTTTTTCTATGCTTCCACATTTTGCATACATGTCTCCTACGACAGTTGCAACTACAACATCTTACAAAATTCCATATCCTTTACGATTTGATGGATGTCCATGTACTGTGTTCCAAAGATCTTAGTTTGGCACTAGCAAAGAGGATATAGTCAAAGGTTATGGATTTTAACTTTACACCCACCAATTGGTTTTGCTTGAAAGTTTCTAAAGCCTTATCGACAAATCCATTATTTGCATATCTTGCAACCATACCATTCCATGAGACCACATTTCTTTGAGGCATCATGTCAAATAGTTCACTCACCTTCTCTATGCTTCTGCATTTTGTATACATGTCTTCTAGGGCAGTTGCAACTACAACATTTTTCAAAATTCCAATAGACCATAATTTTTTGAGGCATCATTCAATGCAACTACAACATTTGATAAAATTCCCATATGCATTTTGTAAGAATACATGAGATACTATATATTTCTATATGATTACCCTAATTAGTAAGAATTAATAAGAAAGAAGCATAATGGCAATAATTGTCATTCAACGATTTCTAATGAAGACCTAGGGTTTGGGTGCCAATGGCAACTCACCAAACCCTTGGATCAATCTTTATAAATGAAGAGAATTTATGATTTAGACTAATACAGATGCTTGGGTATCTCATGATCATATTGAGATCTAATCATTACTGTGTTTCTTGTAGGGTTTGTTTCCATGCTTCTAATCATAATAATCAAGGTTATGGGACAATAAGATTATGGAATAGCTCTTCTCATGTCATATGAGGAGATCATGGTAACAATACCATTAAGATGTTGTGAATTTCAACAACACATTTCCATCTTTCCAAACCCTACCATCGTACACAATCAAGAAGGAAAAAAATAATCAAAAGCATGGACAGTCAAGGGACTATCATGAAATCATAAGGGTGTTATCCATAGGGGGATTGAATTGAAAGATGTATGACCATGCTAAATTTCCCCTTATCAAGCCCATGTGATGTGTCAAAAAGGTGAAGTTACTGGGTGAATGTGAGAAGTCAATTTCAAAGAAGGTTTTAAAAGAGTATCTACTGCTGTCACAGTCATGAAAGACTATCATTATGCCATCCTAGAGACCCTATGACTCAAGAAATTGCCATGAAAATGAGGTTGAGGAGTTTTCTTAGGGTGTGAGGGGTAATCAAAGGGATTTCAAGGAAGATCAAACATTAAAAGAAGGGATTTTTCTATGATCTTTTTTAGGACTGTTACAATCATGAACAACCATCAAGGTCCTAAGAGTATTTACTAATCATCACACCATTATTCACATTTTAACACTGTCAACAAAGTTTCTAAAGTCTTTTCAACAAATCCATTTTTTGCATATATTGCAATCATTACATCCCATGAGAGGACATCTCTTTGTAGTGTTGTATGATCAAATAGTCCACGTGCCTTGTCTATGCTTCCACATTTTGCATACATGTCTACAAGGGCAACAACAATTACAACATCTAGCAAAATTCATATATCCTTTATGCTTTGATGGTTGTCCATACCATGTTCCAAAGATCCTAATTTGGAGGATGCTGGCAAAGGTTGTGGAATTTGGCTTTACACATGCTAATTGCATTTGCTCAAAAGTTTCTAAAGCCTTTTCAACAAATCCATTTTTTTGCATATCTTGCAATCATTGCATTCCATGACAGAAGACCTCTTTGAGGTGTTAGGTCAAACAATTGACATGCCTTGGGTGCAAAATAGGATCATGCCTAGCCTAAACATACCCATCCAGATGCGTTGGAACTGTTATTTTGGTCACATTAGGAGTAGGATGAAAGTTACACCCCTTTGCAACTTTACCTCCTTCTGATGATTTTGGGGGCAGTAGAAAACCTTTTACCATAGTCAAAAGCCTCAGAGATATCAGAAACCAAGAGAGGTTATTGTAGAGAGGTACTATGTGATCGCAATGCCTTAGACAAAATATTTCTAAGTGTCACAATTTCTAAGTAACAGCTCGTCAAAGATTGCTACCTTTTTGCACTTTGGACTCTTCAGGGATATAGCTGATACAATGTAGCTCAAACTATTTCAGCATGTTTGGGTACAAAATAGAACCATGCCTAGCCTAAATGTACCCATCCAGATGTGTTGGAACTATGAGTTTGGTCGCATCAAGAGGAGGATGAAAGTTACACCCCTTTGCAACATTACACTACCTCTTTTGATGATTTTGGGGGTAGTAGAAAACCTTTCACCATGGTCGAACACCTCATAGATATCAAAAATCAAGAGAGGTTATTGTATAGGGGTTCTATGTGATCACTTTGCCTTAGACAAAATGTTTCTAAGTATCATAGTTTCTAATTAATAGCTCGTCAAAGATTGCTGCCTTTTTGCACTTTGGACTCTTCAGGGATATTGTCGGTACAATGTAGCTTGAATTGTTTCGGCATGTTGGTGCAAACCAAGACCATGCCTAGCCTAAACGTACCCATCTAGACACATTGGAACTGTCAGTTTGGTTGCATCAGGAGTAGGACGAAAGTTACACCCCTTTGCAACTTTACACTACCTCCTTCTGACGATTTTGGGGGCAGTAGAAAACCTTTCACCATGGGCAAACACCTCAGAGACATAAAAAATTAAGAGAGAGGGGAGTTCTACATGATTGCATTGCCTCAGATGGAATGTTTCTAAACGTCACGATTTCCAAGTAACAACTCATCAAAGATTGCTGCCTTTTTACACTTTAGACTCTTCAGGGATATCGATGGTACAATGTAGCTCGAACTGTTTGGCATATTTGGGTGCAAAAAAGGACCATGCCTAGTCTAAATGTACCCATCTAGATGCATTGGAATTGTCAGTTTGGTTGCATCAGGAGCAGGACGAAAGTTACACCCCTTTGCAACTTTACACTACCTCCTTCTGACGATTTTGGGGGTTGCAAAAAACCTTTCACCACATTCTAACACCTCAAACGTATAAAAAATGAGAGAGGTTATTGTAGAGGGGTTCTACGTGATCACGTTACCTTAGACGAAATATTTCTAAGTGTCACAATTTTTGAGTAATAGCTAGTCAAAGATTGCTGCCTTTTTGCACTTTAGACTCCTTAGGGATATCGCCAGTACAATGTAGCTCAAACAGTTTCAGCATGTTTGGGTGTAAAATACAACCATGCCTAGCCTAAACGTACCCATCCAGATGCATTGGAACTATAAATTTGGTCGCATCAGGAGCATGATGAAAGTTACATCCCTTTACATCTATACACTACCTCCTTCTAATGATTTTGGGGGCAGCAGAAAACCTTTCACCACGAGCAAACACCTCAGAGATATAAAAAACCAAGAGAGGTTATTATAGAGGGGTTCTACATGATTGCATTGCCTCAAATAGAATGTTTCTAAGTGTCATGGTTTTTGAGTAACAACTTGTCAAAGATTGCTGCCTTTTTGCACTTTGGACTCTTCAAGGATATTGTCAGTACAATGTAGCTCAAACTATTTTGACTTGTTTGGGTGAAAAAAAGCACCATGTCTAGCCTAAACATACCCATCCTGACACATTGGAATTGTCAGTTTGGTCGCAACAAGAAAAGGACGAAAGTTACACCCCTTTGCAACTTTACACTACCTCCTTCTGATGATTTTGGGGGTAGCAGAAAACCTTTCACCACGGGCAAACACCTCAGACATATCAAAAACCAAGAGAGGTCATTGTAGAGGAGCTCTATGTGACCACGTTACTTCAGACAGAATGTTTCTAAGTGTCATGGTTTCTAAGTAACAGCTTGTCAAAGATTGCTACCTTTTTGCACTTTGGACTCTTCAGGGACTTTGCTCGTAGCCTACTGCCCCGAACGATTGGGGCGCTTGGCACATGAAACAAGACCTCCCCTGGCATTTACCCACCCACCTTGATGCGTTGGTGAATTCCGTTCGGTCCCATGACCTATGGAATGCAAAATGTCACTCCTAGCACCTTTCCACTGCATGAAACTAAAGCATTTTGTAAGAATGCATTTGATTTCGGCACAGTCAAACATACTAGAGTTGACCAAAACTGAGAGAGGTTATTGTGGAATAACCCCACATGTACCTATAGGTCCAAACAAAATGTTCCTAGCTACCATAAATTCTGAGAACTACTCCGTCAAAGTTTGGCATTTTTTGTCTTAGGGATCTTAAGTGACTTTGTCGGTAGCCTGCTGCCCCAAACGACTAGTGTGCTTGGCACATGAAATGAGACCTCCCATGGAATTTACCCGCGCACCCCGATGTGTTAGCAAAGTCCGTTCGGCCCCACGAGCTATGGAATGCAAAATGTTACTCTTAGCACCTTTCCACTACATGAAACTAAAGCATTTTGCAAGAATGCATTTGATTTTGGCATGGTCAAATAGATTGGAGTTGACCAAAACTGAGAGAGATTATTGTGGATGGACCCCACATGCACCTTTAGGTCCAAAAAAAATGTTCCTAGTTGCCACAAATTTTGAGAATTACTCCATTAAAGTTTGGTAGTTTTTTTGTCTTAGGGATCTCAAGGGACTTTGTCGGTAGCCTGCTGCGCCGAATGACTAGGGCGCTTGGCACACGAAATGAGACCTCCCCTAGCATTTACCCACCCACCCCAATGCGTTGGCAAAGTCTCTTCGGCCTCACAAGCTATGGAATGCAAAAAAAGAAGCATGAAGACATGAATAAACTCCTATCATGAGGAAGAACCACAACCCAATCCAACTCCTAAAAGCATGACATGTTATGATGAAGAACCACAACCAAATCCAATGATCCAATTGAATGAACCAATGACATAAGCAATTATGTCATACTATTGTAACATGATAAACATGAATGTTATGAACTATCATCCTAACCCTGTGACATCAATCTTGATATGACATGAGTGAAACATTAGTGAACATGATTAAAACCAATAAAGATCAACTTCATCCATCACTTAGATCTAACCCCATGAAGCATAACATGATGATGATTCAAACATCAAATGTATACCATAGAAAATAAATCAAACAAATCATGAGGCCTTCACTGCTCAAGTTCATACCACTACTTGAGTGAGATCTTCATTATTCAAGTTCATGCCTTGTCTTGAAGCACTATAACTCTATGCATCACATCACATACTCTATGAAGAATCAAGTGTCTTTATATCACAAAACCCAACAACATATCCTGAAAGCATAATGGTATCTAATAGTTCATTTCCAATTGCATGTGCGCTTTCCATATGTTCACATATTGGCATATGGTGCAAGCCACTGCAATGCTAACATGTGCCATCCAAGCACAATTTCCTGTAGAATATTTGACCTTCCTCACGGTCACATAAAATTATTGATATGAAGTCTCTTGAAATAGTTGGTGGGGCATGTATGCCACAATCCTACAAAACATTGTTAGTATACAAATCTAAACATATAGACCGATAAACATCAAAATGGTTAGAAAATTCAATATGTAATCTACAACAACAAGTAGTGCATGTGTGATTTATTTTTACATAGAAAGGTTTTAGTATTTCAAAATATCTTTGAGAAATTTTAATTTGAGGATACATCTCTAGAAATTTACCAAAAAATTGTGTTTGAGTCATATCCAAAAAATACTTTGGATGTGGCTCACAGTTTCGACTACTGATTCTCCTTCTTACCACATCCCTTTGATTCAGAGATACCCTTGTGTAATTCTTCCAAAGTCTTCAATTAGTGAGATCAAAGATTCAACAACAACTTTGTCTTTCTGTGGGAGTCTCCAAGAGAATACCCACAATTCATTAGATGGCGTACCTTCAATTGGAGATGAAAAAGATGAAAATGGTGTACCTTCAACCTAACGTGTGAATGATGGCATGCCACCAACTTGAGAAGAAAATGAAGATGTACCTTCTACTTCACCTGTGAAAGATGGAGTGTCTCCAATTGGAGAAGATAATGATGGTGTTCCTTCAACTTAACCTGTGGACGATGGAGTGCCTCCAACTTGGAGATTGACTTTCCTCATTGCACGGAGGTTTTGCATTTGTTCCCTTTGTGTCGCCAATTCCATCTCTCTCTTAGCTTCATTAGATGTGCCATGTTCCTCTTCAATTAGAAATGGTGGAATGTCTTCTTGTATGGTTGACAATTTCCTACTTTCTTGAATTCACCTCATTCTTTCTCTTTTCCTCTCATTCTTAGCTTCACGCTCTTCTGGTGTTAGAGTCTTTGCTCATTTCCTTGGCATGACGATGATTTCTACAAGCATGATGAATAAGACAATGATAATTAGAACCTTTATAATGATAATGAATAATGGTCACAATAAAAAAATACAAAATAAGTTATCATGTTTGGTGATTTGCATCACTTTAGGAGCTCCAATTTCATGAAATTCATCGCTGTCCTTGTTTATTAAGATATGATAGACCATGATCAAAGTTGAATCATAAATAGGACAAAAATCATTAAAAGATATGATAGACCGAAAAATTATCCCAAAAAGCACTCAAATTCCTTAAATTGACAACATCAAGATCATGAGAAAACTCCCCTAATTCTTGCTTATGTTCATGTGTGAGCATTTCCTAGGCTAGGGAAATATCATGAAGGTCTCTAAAATACTTTTGAACTCATCCAAATGTACAAATATCATGCACCTTCCCTTGTGGTGAAAGACTAGCTTGATTTATACCCATTTTCTCAACCAAATCAGCAACTTGTTCTTCATGTTCATGGTAGTTGTAGGTTTGATAAAAAGTCATTTTTATGATGCCTAGGTTGTCCTGGACATGCATAAGGTTCATAAATTCTGAAAAATCATTTTGTAGTTCATTTTCTTGACCCATGAAAAAAGTTATAAACGTTGTCCCAAAGTCTAGAGGAAGACGTGTCATCAAGATGTTTCTTAGTAAGGATAATCATTATGAGGACTAAATATATTGCATGCTATTAAAGTATTTATCTAAGCTCTAAAATGAGAATAACTATACAAGGCTAGTGGGACTATCAACAAATCTGCTATGAATGTCATCCTATAAACCTCCAATTTTATTACAAAACAAAGATGGGGATTGTATTAAGTGTTTAATAGACTATTATGATGTGATTAAAACTCACACATGCTATCATCAAGATGCCAGTCATAATCATTACACTTGGTAGGTATTTATGTGATCATTATCATGTTACATTAAAGAATTACCAACAGCCATATAGGACAGTCCCTAGATGACTGTCATTAACCCTCACGATTGTCATGAGACATTTAACCAAGGTGAGCCTATTTAGCATCAAGGAGTTAGCTAACATGATCACAAGATGTTAAACTTTGTAGAAGGATTATCATGAAGAAAACTAGAAGGTAAGGGAAAGGGTTGTCATACTAAAATCACTGAGAATGATGGGACAGTTATGTATATCTCTTCTATAATATTTGAAAATAGACATCTTCATAACCATCCATACTCTAAGGGTTGCTTTGGGTGTTATATGTCTTAATCACTATACATAGGTCATATTGGATCCAAAGCATCATCAATTAGTTTCTCACAGCCATGGTGAGAATGGATTAGCAAGGCTTCTAATGAGTTGTGAAGCACACACACAAGTATGAGGATGACATGATAATTCTTTAGGAATAATCATAATAGTTTTTGAATAGAGGTCACTCAATATAGGAAGATCATTAAGGATAAATTCATATGTAACTGGGGCTTTTATTGAATTACACAATGGTGAAATACAAAATGTTAAAATACACATTGTGTAATATAGTATTAGGGACAGTCATGCTATAATCATGAATTGTTAATGTTTGTACAGTGGTAATGAGTATGGACCAATAAGGATTTAATAAATCTCTCATTTGATGGTTTATCAAGGGAAGATCACCTATTATTATCCACGAGATTGATGTTGCCCATTATGCACGTGATAACTATTCACCAACATTGTCAATCAAAAGACAATCCAATCTACATTTTCTTCTAAACTCAGACCTACCTCAGTGACCTAAGTGATTTATGTGTAAGTATAGTGATAGGAAGGGTAGTTTTGTTGATCTTTGCAATGAGAATGAAGGTGAGGATGGGTGTTGCAAAAAGATATCCTAGACAAGTTCATCGCATGGAGACATAACTATCTTATTTTTGATGCAAATAAGACTATCACAGCTATGAGGGCAATCACAATAGTCCTAGCTATCTAAGACTATCACACCTAGTTCTAGAGACAACCATTACTGTTGATCACTTCATGCACATGATAATAACTTTATTCGTAAGGTTCTAAGAGGATTATTTTAGAGATTTTTCAATACAGAAAAAAGGTGAAAGTTTGAAGAAGATTGACCAACTGCTCATAAAGGATGTCATGCCATAACTGATTTATTCAAAAGGATAGTCATATTCATGAAATTTGGATTGAGTTTTACTTCATTTGAGGTGGTGTGATGAAGTTTAATTATGTTCAATAAGTTTCACATATGACTGTCCTAACACTACAAACCATTGAAACACACATGAAGGAAATCTAAATTGCTGAAATACATAGTGTGCAATTCATAGAGTAGTCTTAGGGATAGCCATCTAGGGTTATTATGATTAGATAATTATGGAATGATGAAGCCACTATGGCATGATGAAGTATACAAATCATGAAGACAATGATGGAGATCCATGGAGAAAACCAAGGAGGACAAGATAAGACACCAAATTTGTGAAGTTGCCAATGACAACAAATTTACCACCTTGCTGTCCTGTCCTTAACTAATCCATTATTGCAAATGGATGTATTTTGGCTTCTATTGACTAAAAGTGACTTATTTATGATGAATATAATGCTCAAAATTGTTTCTTGCAGGTCTAAGAAGTTAGAAACAAGTGTCCACATTAGCTAGAACTATCTTGGAAACATGAATATTTGGAGACATACCTAGGACTGTCATAAAAATCATTAAACTAATCTCTGTAATTTAGGGTATTGAAAGGTATATAGTCGATCAAGGTAACCACTATCATGTGCTAATAAAGGACAATTAGGAAAATTTGAAATATTGTTGTGTCATGTGCATACAAATCATCATGAATAGGTGCATAAGGAATGTCCTAGCCCAAGACACTAAAGAGGTCTCCACATCCTCCAACCTTCTCCAAGAGAATTCATACTATGAAACATGCATGGAGAAGTTATCAAAAGGACACCTAACAATTATGTCTAAATGATCAATAGAGACAAGTAGGATTGTCATAATAGGGGGCATAGAATAGTCTAAGATTCAAGCCATTGCATGGTTCTATTGAATGAATCATTATGCATATTAAGGAATAAATCCTTCTATATCATCCTAGGGAAAAAATTAAGAGTTATCCAGAATCAATTTTGGCTCCATTGATCATGAATATGAGTATAACAAACAATAGTTCACTAAAATTATTTTATGAAGTATTTGATATTGTTTTTCTCTTGTATAGCTGAAAATAGGTGAAATGAAGGCATGAAGGGCTGAAACAAGGTGGAAACATGAGGAATTTGGAGTCTCTTTGACTGAACTAACTGATATACCTAGACAAATATATATCTTAGAACATAAAGAACATAAAGAACATAAAGACATAAAGAACATAAGAAAATAAATATGTCAATTAAAATGGACATAAGTTGAACATACCTTAGAATTCGATATTGCAGTTGACCAATTCTCCAAAATATCGCTTCAAAATCCTCAAATTCTTCTTTTTTGTAAGTTTGATTATGAATTCTATATAACTCTAGAATAGGATTAGTGAAATTTATGGAAAAAATAAACATATATCATCAAATTCAATCTATATATCAATGGTAATTAGCTTTGAAACAATATCACACATGAAACATGAAACTTTGAGTTTAAATAATCAAATTTTCTCCAAAAACATGCAAAATCAGTTCTTCTATGTTGAAAAAATAAAAAAGGTGGTGGATTGATATAAACATGATTCTCAATAAGTCAAACAACATGAAAAGTGTTTTCTTGTTCGATATATTAAATGAAAAGAAGGAATAACAATCATGTGGGGTTTGAAACACGGATCCCACATGCTTTTTTCCCATTTTTCATGCTTCCCAGAATGCACTCGCATTATAACATGAGCGTGTTCTAGGAAGCATGAAAACATAAAGCTTCATGCATGCAAAAATCATAACCTTCTCAATGTTGGTGCCAAAATCATGGTCTAGGATGTAGTGCATCAAATAGGTAATCAAGTGATGGTCTGGAAGAGTATCCCTCGACTCAAATATCCATGTGGTTCATGAAATAGAACTTGTCTATACTAGGAGGGACAAATGTAACCTTGTATCTACATGGGAGAGTCTCTCTCTCGCTCTTTATTTCTCTATCCTATATATAGAGAGGGACCGGGAGACATGGAGAGATAGAGAGGGATATGGACATGGATAGGGAGAGAGCCTGGGGACATCCAGAAAGAGATGGAGAGATAGAGATAGAGTTAGAGAAAGGAAAAAATATAGAAAGAGGGGAAAATAGAGAGATAGAGAGGGATAGGTGGAGATAGAGACGAGGAGAGGGAGAGAGGGGGATTGAGATAGACAAAGGGATCTATAGAGGGAGAAAGATAGAGATACATATATAGAGAGAGGGGAGATATAGAGAGATAGATCTAGCAAGGGAGAGATAGATAGGGTAATACAGAGAGATAGGTAGAGAGGGATATATTAAGAGATAGGGTTATGCGGATAGATAGAGATAGCAAAAGAGATGGAGAGATGTCTAGAGACATAGGGAGAGAGATTTCAAGAGGTAGAGGGATGGGGAGAGAGATATAGAGGAGGAGAGAGAGGTAGCAAGGGCTAGATTAAGAGATAGGGATCCATATGTCTAGAGAGATAGAGATAGGGAAAGATATCAAGATATACAACTTCCAGAGACATAGGGAGATAGATTTGAGGTAGAGGGATTGGGAGAGTGATAGAGAGGGGGAGTGAGATAGTGAGGGAGGGAGAGATAGAAAGGTAGAGTTAGATAGAGGGGATCGAAAGAGAGAGAAAGATATATAGACAAGGAGAGAGAAATAGAGAGGTAGGTATAGTTAGAGAGAGGGATAGAGGAGACAGAGATATCTCTCCCAAGCTTGGTCTCCTCTATATCTCCCTATTCTCCTCTCTACTTAAACCATAAACCTAAACCCTAAATAATGCCCCTAAACCCTAACCCCTAACCCCTAAAAATGAACAACCCTAAACCCCTAACCCATAAACCATAAAACTTGGAAGCAACCCTAAACCTCTATCTCCCTATCTCTCCCAATCTCTATTGGTCCCCTCACTCTATCTTGCTCTAAACCCTAAACCCTAACCCCTAAACTCGAGCAACCCTAAACCCCTAACCCCTAAACCATAACCCCTAACTCTTAAACCATAATCCCTAAACCTCAAATCCTAAACTCAAGCATCCCTAAACCCCTAAAGCCTAAATAATTCCCCTAAACCCTAACCCTAAACCCTATTTACTTGAGAAACCCTAAACTCATGTAAACCTCAAATAATGCCCCTAAACCCTAAACCCTAAACTCGAGCAACCAGGATAAACACCTAAACATATAGTTCAATAGGGGATGATGGAGGATCAATGGGAAATGGATGAAGAATTCTTGGATCTTGATTAAATCATTATCCTCATTGGGATGTGATTTGATAGGATCCAAGTTATTTGTTTGATTATCTATGTTTTCTTGGGGACCAAGTGTCTCATCATGGGATATTGATGGATAATGAATAGGATGAGCACAGGATGATGGATAGGGCTAATGGGATGATGGATAGGAGTGATGTGGGTTACTTGCTCATGGATAAGATCTTGATCATAGATAATATCTTGATCACAGGGAGGATAAGCATGGATAGCACAATATTAGATATGGATAGCGTAAGTGGGGATGCATTGATATTCATTGGATTGGGGAGTAAGAGGTGGTGATGGGGGTTCACTAGGAGATGTTGGAGGATCAATGATGGGATCGATGTACAGAGGGGTTGACCATGAGATGGTAAGGAAACCGAGATGGGATTAGATGGGATGTTTGGATTTTGATTAGGATGGGTGGTTGGTGTTACCACATGCTTTGGACTAGGCTCTTAATGTATAGCTATTGGGTTTCTTAGATGGATGTGATGGGTTCTTGGATGGGACCAATAATCCTTGGATGTTTGACAAAATCGCTACATAATGGGGTTTGACTTGGACTTATGGTAGGAGACTCTTCAATGAAATGGATAGACATAGGAGTGGATGATGGTGTTGGAGTGGTAGACATGTTATTAGGAGGTTCTTTGTTAGGCTCAAGGATAGGAATTTAAGTACATGATGTTATTAGATTCCTTGCTAATAGTCCTTGGGTCACATCTTTCATGGCTTCATGGGTTGATAGACTAGGATATGCATATAGTTGATGGATAATGATGGAAGATGTTGTGGGGTTAGGATTAGGATCGAGTGAAAGGATATAGGAGGCCCGGATGGATTAGGATTGGGAGTGTTAGAGGGAGATGAAATTGGATCAATGGATTTGGATGGCTCCATATCTTTTCTTTTATTTTTGGATTTTGTAAAGACTCTTTGGAGAAATTTTTTCAAGCGTTCATGGGTTGATGGATTAGAGCTTAGAATGTTTGATGGTGGATTAGATGGTGAGTTATATGGTGGATGGATGATAGGGATTGATGGATTAGGAGATGGGTGGACTAATGTGTTAGGATTAGGAGGATTGGAGGGAAATTATAAAATAATTCCCCTTTAACCCTAACCCCTAAACCCTAAACTTGAGAAACCCTAGAAACTTATAAACCCTAAATAATTTACCCCTAAAGGTCTGAGCAACCCTAACCTGAGCAACCCTAAATATGCCCCTAAACTTGAGCAACCCTAAACCTCTCTCTCTCCCAAAACCCCTAAACCATAAACC
Source organism: Cunninghamia lanceolata (assembly GCA_027924645.1). NCBI lineage: Eukaryota > Viridiplantae > Streptophyta > Pinopsida > Cupressales > Cupressaceae > Cunninghamia > Cunninghamia lanceolata. The sequence goes on along the minus strand of BSBN01000423.1, from coordinate 6,894,688 downwards.
CAAGCAACCCTAAACCCCTAAACCCTAAATAATTCCACTAAACCCTAAACTTAAGCAACCCTAAACTCATAAACCTGACCAACCCTCTCTCTCTCTCTCCAAAACAAGAAAACTAGGACTCTCTCTCTCTCTCTCTCTCACATCTCTCTCCCATCCATCTCCATCCTCTCTCCCTCTTCCTCCCTCTCTTCTCGCATGTCAACAAAGAATATGGAAACAAGAAAAATAGGACATGCAAAGAGGGATGAGGATATAAATTGGGATGATGAAATGGAAACAAGATATTTTATGAAATCTCATTGGATGGGAAGAATGATGAGGAGAGGTAGAGAGGGGAGGGAAGTAGAGAGTGAGATAGAGGATAGGAGGTAGAGACGGGAGGGAAGTAGAGAGTGGGAGGACCGTAGGAGGTAGATAGGGGAAGGAAGAAGAGAGAGAGGGTAGGAGGTAGACAGGGGAGGGAAGCAGAGATTGAGAGAGAGGGTAGGAGGTAGACAGGGGAGGGAAGTAGAAAGTGAGAGAGAGGGTAGGAGGTAGAGAGGGGGGGAGAAGAGAGTGAGAGAGAAGGCAGGAGGTAGAGATGCGAGGGAAGCAAAGACTCAAAAAGAGGGTAGGAGGTAGATAGGGGAGGGAAGTAGAGAGTGAGAGAGAGGGTAGAAGGTAGAGAGGGGAGGGAAGAAGAGAGTGAGAGAGAAGGTAAGAGGTAGAGAGGGGAGGGAAGCAGAGAGTGAGAGAGACGATAGGAAGTGTAGCTGCCCTTGTAGACATGTATGTAAAGTGTGGAAGCATAGACAAGGCATGTCAATTGTATGACGTAACACCTCAAAGAGATGTTTTGTAATGGAATGCAATGATTGCAAGATATGCAAAAAATGGATTTGTTGAAAAGGCTCTAGAAACTTTCAAGCAAATGCAATTGGCATGTGTATAGCTAGTTATGCTCAGTATAACGCGAGCGCATTATAACGCGCTCGCGTTATTGATTTCACATAACGTGAGCATGTTATAACATGCTCATGTTATGATCAGCTTTCTTTGATGTGTTTTTATTAGTTTTTAGCAAAATCTGGAGATAATATGGAGTGTGCTCGCCATCAGGATGGCACTTTTTTCAATGAAAACTCAAAAAAATACCACCATAATCTTAAGCCCTATGTTAGCTATCTAACCATATAATTTTTTTTCACAATTTGAGTTAAGGGTTTCATCTTGAATTTCTTTTGTTAGTGTGTCCATTTTTTGTCAAAAACCAGTGTCTAATATTTTTGACTTTTTTTTAACCATTCATCGAAATTTGAAATAAGTTACATTTTTAGAAACTAGGCTCCATTCTACATATATTCAAAAAAAAAATGATTTTCAATTAGTTTTCAAACATTTTAGTGGGGAGCACGCTCAAATTTATGTTTTTCAAGATGTGTCCACTTTAAAAATTACTAAAAACTCAATTATTCATTAAAAAATTATCAAAAAAATCAAGAATAAACTACATGGTGTTAGCTAATTTCTCATTGGAGCGATTATTGAAATACTAAAAAAAATAACATTTTAGGGGGAGCACACCAGACGTTGTGTTATGTTTTTTTGAGAAAAACAGGACCAATTTGTGTGCTCCCTCTTTTTGAACCCCTTAATCTCAACCATTTTTGGAAAAAAATAGTAGTTTAGAAACTAGATTCGGAGCACTATGACTCTTGTTTTTGTTCCATCTTAAAATTTGAGTGTAGCTATCTTTAATTTCTCATCCAACATCAATGTTTCCTAATTTCAGAAAAAAAAAGTGGCATCTTAAGACCCCATTTTGGTCTCTCATCTTTGTGCACTTACCCTTGGGCAAACATTATATCATTGCAGTTATAGCTTTGGCCTTTTAAAAATGAATCGTCTTTTTTTTCTGATGGATATCAATGAAATGTTTTACAAGTCAGTGCATACTTTTAAATTTGTTGCTTCTTTTTTTAAAATTGATTTGATTATATAGTATTTTACATCTAAGATTAATACTTTCATCATTGTATGTGACATGAACTTGTAAATATTCTTTAAAAGAATCAATATCGGGTTTGACGAGATTGGGACTTGAGCCTTGGCCTCCATCTTCAATATTGGTTTCCATAAGATGAGATTGGGACTTGAGCTTTGCCCTCCATCTCCAAAATTGGTTTCCATAAGCTTCGTTCCTCATTGAAGAGTCTTTCCTTGCATGCCTATTTATGGCAATGTCTATGCCACATCATTGTAGTACAATTGACACCATACATGGATTTTGACATTTGTCATCATCCCATTCATGTAGTCACATACATGTATAAATATTTGCTTTTTACAATCTAGAAAGTAGAAGAGGCATAGCAAATTCTCATCTTAATTCATCCTATTTAATTTGGATGGAAATGGAATATCTATTGTAAGTCTTCCACATTCAACTATATTTTCCTCTTTCCAAATTTCATGTTCATCTCACAAAAATTGCCTATCGGCAAATCCCTTGCACATCAATATTGTGTATTGTGTAACTGCTAGTAAATAAACAAGTAGAGGACTAGGTATGAAATTGGATAAAAACAATTATAATAAAGGCCTCTTCTGTTCAATAGCATATTCACTTGATATTTTGATATATAGCTCGTAGCTTTATTGATAAAGAACTTCTAAAATGAAAATACAAAAGTAATGTTTTCTATTCAACCAACTGTATTGGAAATACAAAGAAACCATAAATAATAGAAAGCTGAGAAAATGAAGGTCGACTCATTAATGAGTTCATGCATGCGCCATTCTTTTCTTACAAACATTGAGTTAGTTTTTTTAAAACTCAAGTATATAACACTCGCAACTGTATTATACTCAATGAATTCGTAGAGAGAGTCTTAGAACTTTTAACGAAATGCTACAATAGGTAAATAATAAAAAAATAGTTTTCTCGAAACTTTATTAATGACCTCACTGCCATGCCAAAGGAAGTATTTGAAATAGGTTATGAACACCCATCAAGTATATGGAAAGAGGAATTCTGTACGCAACAAAGTTCTAGGTGCAACATATTATGCTAGAAAGGGAATGTGCACTGGTATTTACTCATTCTCCATGCTCAAGTTTGCAAGAGGAATACATAGGCAAATATATATCTAATGTATCTATCAATGAAATAATGCTACATGTTATCATCAAATCAAGACCTGACTAGTTATTTTTATTTTGCAAAAATATAGTTTATTGTTTAAAAGGCAACCTATCTTGTTCACCTTACACACCTAGATGACATATACTATTATAATAGAAAATCTAGAACTTTATACAATAACAAATAATTGATTCTAAACAAAATTAAATATATCTAATCTATATAATGTCAAAAACAAACGCTTATGCACTCCTATAACTAGTTGGACAAACCAATAATATACAAGAAATTATCTAATACAAGTTTTTAATCCAAAAATTCCATGCCTAGGTCTTATTAGAGTTTAATAAATAGATTTTCTTATACAAATTAAAAATAAATAAAGTTAGAAAGTTCATAAGCCATTGTTTGGAAGTTTAAAACATCGAAAACTAATATATAAAAGAAAATGACATGTACCTCTTTATACACCTCTTCGAGCGCTTTCTTCTACATTCTATTTTTTCTTACTATGCAATCACTACTTCCTTTTTCCCATCATTATTTTTTTCTTACAAAACTATCTTAATTACGCTGATAAGCATTCCTTAAGTGAGAAGCACTTGAAGAATTATGTAGATGGATGGTCTAGATTACCATGAAATAAATCTTGACTATTAATTTTTTTTAACAAACCGAAAAACCTTTTACATTGTATTTATTGTTATTTTCTTTTATTTTAATTTTGTCTTATTCTCACCGTTTTGAAAAGAAATTGTGTACTTTCTACCATGTTTCAACATCACTTTTCAAAGACAAGTGTTGATCCTATCGAATGGAAGATACAGGGTCTTCTTGAGGCCAAGGTGAAACCTCCTTTCCTGCCTCCTATTCCTACTTCTCGATCTCTGAATAAATCCACCCAACTAATAAGATGGTAATTTCAAACAAAAGCTCTACCTAACATGGAAAATTGACTCAAATAACTTAAAGTTCCACTTGGTTTATTAGATGAAAAGTTCTACCCAATAGTAAAAAAGGTGGCAACATGAATAAAGAACTCCACTTCACTCCCTTGGCATGCTTAAGACATGGAAGAACCACTTGAAATCTCTACCCATGTTATTAAGATGGAAAAAGTGACTAAAGTGCACACCCAACCTAGTATAAATGTCATAATTTTTTTGCCCATCATAAAGTTTGTGTAAGTGGTCTAAAGCTCTACCTCCATTAAATCATCATAAAGTTTGTGTAAGTGGTCTAAAGCTCTACCTCCATTAAGTCATATTGGCGAACTCGTCCAAAAGGGTGCACCTATACTTGTTTATTATCCTTTTTAGTGACAAAGATACCTAAATCAAGCACCTAGTTGTGAATTACATCTTTTATGTTGTAAAAACACCAAATATAAGCACCTATATTAAGATAGTAGTCAAGTGTTATGGTGGCTACAATATGCACTTGGATCTATCATGACAAGGTTCTTGGTCACTTTTAACAATGGTTTTCTAAGAAAAAAAGGATGGAAGTTTAAACAATTCGAACACCAAGGAATGAAAGGCATTCTCAATACAAATCTCCATTTTTACGAGTATTCGAAAAAGTTCCTAGGGTTTGTTGCTCCTTTTCCATAACATATTAGCTAGTTATATTTTAGGGTTCTATTTCATCAAGTTTAATCGGGTGATAAAACCTGATGAAAAGAAACCTCTCTCCCTGCCTTAATCACACACAACTCGAGCAATTATATGCTCAAATATCAACTGGTTCACAACTCTCAAATTCAGATTGCAACACAGAATTAACTTCAGATTTTATTAACATTCATATTCAAATACTGAAATACTATATCTGCAAAAAATTCACTAATTCCTTTAACAGCTGCGCGGCCCTTTTTGTTTTGGCACTTTCTTCATTCCATCACAGAGGAGGCTTGTAGAGTTTGAATAATTTGGCTTCCCATCTGCAAAATTCTTTGGAACCTTAATCCATTTGCGTGTTCTGTAATGCAACATAAGACAGGCCACGGTCTTTGTATTACACGAATACTTAAACTTCCCTCCTTGATGCCGAGGCATTCCAGGTTCTGGGGCTGACAGGACATTTGTATATTGCCTCATGCAATTCAGGAAAAGTTTCACCTTCATAACATTCCCATCAATGAAACATAACCAACAAAAGTCTTTGGCAAACAAACACTATTTTAATATTTTCTACGATATCTGTATTCCATAGTTTATTCGATTTTCTCATTTTTCTTTTTTCTTCCATCATTTTTATTTTTTAATTTTTTCAAATTTTTTTTTTTATTTCATATTTTTGGTTAGCTTTTTTCTTTCCAACTATTTGTAATTTTTTTAATTTTTATTTTTAAAAAATTTACACAGAAAAAATGAGTGCTCTATCCGCTGTGACTGTATGATGCCTCTGCATAATTAGAAACTATAATGCGTCTACATAATTAGAAACCAAACCAAAACATTTGATTGGCCTGGGATGCTCCTACATCAAAATCCTAAGGTTCCAAATTCAAAGATTTATGGTGGTTAGGGTTTTAGTGTTTGTTAGTGGAATCATCATGTTTCAATGTGAAAAATGTTTTAGAATCTTAAAGGATGCTCATGTGCAAATTGCTATTTTTAGTAGTAGTTAATTCTGAAAGTGTTTTTTTTAGTGTTCTATTTCTAGGTGATGAGAAGAGACTATTTTTAGGCTACTTTAGTTAGTTTTACTTTTATTTTTTGTTTATAATAGTTTTACTTTAAAGTTTTTTCTTTCTATCTTTTCAATAGCCTATAGGAGTTTTGCTTTAAAGCTGGCCTTTTGGGATTAAAATAAAATTATTCTAAAGTTTTAAAGATTGGGCATTTGTAACCTATAAACAAGTGCTTCAAGCACATAAACTAGGGAGAGAGGATGGTTGATGCTATGCTTATGTTGAAATTATTGTTCAAGTTGGTTATTTTGTGTCTACATTTATTGTGTTGATATACTCATCAAGTAAATTGAAATTAGATTGCACTAGGCCAAGCTTTATATTGATGACATCTATCTACCTGATTTGTGGCTTTGAATATAGCTTAGTTATTTATTTCTTAAAATCATGTTTTTATTCCTTTCACTATCTTGTTTGCACTAAATAATTGGGCTCTTTTTATCTAGCTTGATGGTGCCGCTTGTGTGTTTAGATTAGATGTTTCATCTTTTAATATATGAAAATATCATTTACAAGGCACAACTATTAACAACTGATTTTTTCTTTTATGCCAAACCTCCCAAGATAATATTGTAAAGTGTGCATATCTATATATCTTGTTTATAGTTTTTAGTCTAGGGTTAGTTTATCTTAGGTTTAGGTTAGTTTAGATCTTGAAGAGCTTCCCCTTCTAATTTGAAGAGAGGTTTATCTGTTGGCAAGAGACACTATATGGATTCATGATTGTTGTCATTGATGGCAACAAAGTTCATCCCATACATCCGCAGGACATGGTGTGTCTCTACCAGAAGTCAGAATGAAGATTGTTGTGGTCCGGTAAACAAGAACAGAGCATGTGGCAAGGTCTGACAGACAGGTCCGGATTTCTCAAAGGAAGTATCTTGGTGAAGTGCGGATTTGGGGAAGTTAAGAGGATTACCTTGAGTGTTATATTCCAAGGATTTAGCCTCCGGTGATGGATGAGGAAAAAGATATGAATAGTTGAGTACCGGATTCCTGAGTGACAGTGTGAACAGAGGAAGAACTGACTGACAGAACATCAGACTACTTTCTGGATGTGTTACTGATGGTGGTAAAGGTTATGAAGGCATGAATCATGTTTGGCCGACATGATTAATGATTTCTACAAGCATATACTTGATCCGCATTACTTGATGTGCAAGGATTCAGCCGACAGATCAGAATTAGTGAAAAGATTGACTATTCCGGGTGCCGACTAGAAAGGTGATGAAATTACTTGTGCGGATATATATACATGATGGATTTAGTTGTGAGAGTTGTTGTTGTTAGGAATGTGCGAATAAAAGAAGAAAAGCAGAGCAGAAGCAGTAAAGAAGGTCCGGTATGTGAAAGGAAAGCAGCAAAAGAGAAGAGGAAAGATGAAGTGCAGCAGATCAGTGTACTGAGCTTAACCGGAACTAAACTCCAGCATTTGTAGATGCTCCCAATCAGTTCAAGTATTGTATAACATTCCTTTTGTAGACAGTGAGTCTCTTGTAGGCAGTGGGCCTCTTGTGAGCAGTGTGCTCAGGCAGTGAGCCCTAATTGGCAAGTGCCATTTTGTATTTCTATTCTTCTAACAGAGAATACAATCTTGGGTTAATCACCCCGTGGTTTTCTCCCTTAACAGGGTTTCCACGTCAAAAATATTGTGTCATGTGTATTTCCATTTCTTGGTTGTGTTTGCTTGTTTGAATTAATGCTGCATTGATTAATAAGAAAGTTCAGAAAGAAGAATTAATTAGGACAACTGATTCACCCCCCCTCTCAGTTATCAACAATTGGTATCAGAGCTAAGTTCCTCCTAACAGGTCTAACAATTCGAGGAAGATCTGGGAATCCAAATGGATGCATATGGTTTAAAGGAGCAACTCAAGACTGCCCTTGAGGATCTTGAACAGTCAAACTTTGAAGTCAATGAGTTAAAGGAAAGACTCAAACAGGCTGATGATTTCATGAGAGAACTAAAAGACAAATTAAGTCTCTCTATGAAAAAGAGAAAGGAGCTGCTTCAGCAATTAGCAAGACAAGGTGAAGCTAATGATGCAAATGAAGAGCTACCTGAAAAAACCAAGTTATGTGAAAAGTTATCAAAAGAAGTCATTATGGTAAGACATGAAATGGAATCATGAGTTATAAAGTTTACCCAAGAGATTGAAGAGAAAAGAAAAACTAAAGATAATCTAAGACAATCTCTCAAGGAGAAATCAGAAGATTGCCACCAAATGGATAGAATTATCAGACATCTTGAATCTGATCTTGAAGATGCTAAAGAAAATGAAGAAAAACTTGAGGATCAAATTGTCTCTCTCAAAAGGGATCTTCAATCAGCAAATGAATATAAAGAGAAATTCAAGATAAGTTCTGCTCAACTTGAAGTTCTTCTTGGAAGTCAAAAGAGGGCAGATGACAAGTGTGGTTTGGGATATGAGAAAGGAGAAAGCTCCAGATCCGGTCAGAAGAACTTTGGATCAGAAAATCTAAGGAACAGACCTAGAAGACCTCCGGTAAGATAGCCCAATGCTCAAAGATATCCATCTTTCAATGGATACTGCCATAGCTGTAATCACTTTGGTCACAAAGCTAATCAGTGTAGAAAGAGAATGAATCAGACTAATTCATCCTTCTCCAGACAGTGTTTTAACTATAAAAGGTATGGTCACAAATCTCATGAATGCAGAAATATGCAAATGAACAAATCATTCAATGGTAGATGTTTTGCATGCAATAGAGTAGGTCATATGGCTAATCAATGCAGATCAAGAGGATATCAGTCAAATATGCAAAGAAATGTTGTTTGCCAAATCTGCAATAGGTTCGGTCATAGTGCAAAATTCTGTAGAAGCAAGAATCAGGACAAAAGAGGTCTGGTATATCATAATCAGAATTAAGATAAGGGTAAACAAAAGGTGAATGCGGATGAAGTTAGAAGTGAGATGAGCAAGATTTGGGTGAAGAAAAGTACTGAGAATGTAGAGGTTGGATCCGCACCAGACTTTGGTGTTGATATTCCTTCCAGAAATTAAAAAGTGAGCTCTGGCTCAGGGGGAAACACAAAGAAAACCTTGTTCCCCCAGCCAATCAAGTGGTGCTAGAACTGGCACAAGAAGAGTTACAGATTAAAGGGTTCATAAGGGAAACATCCAAACAAACTACGGTTAAGATTTGGAAGATCCGCATGATGTTTAAAAATCAGGACAGATCCAGTTCTTCAAATCATCCGAATAAGGCAAACCAGAATAATGTAGGTCGAGCATTTATTGCAATCTGATATTAGGGTTTGCGGAGCAATATAAGGGTTTCCTCATTAATCACTTGTTCATTCTGCACTCAAGAAGAAACGAAAAGTGGAGCTTTGCAACGAAATTCCTCAAGTTCATCGAAGATCATTTGCAGAAGTCACTACATCCAGAAATCAATCCAACCAACTCCGTGAAACTGAAAGGCGCAAAAGGTATTTTTCATTTTCAATATCTCACTACAAATCTCTTGATGATGGCTACTCTGAATATAGTAAAGATTTCTGATAGACCTCACCCTACATTTAAGAAACATCCATACAAATCCTTGGAGGTAGATCCCCTAGGTGCATTTTCTAGTGTTCCGCATGGTGTTTTGCACACCGAAGATATTAGGGTTTATATACACGCAAATGTTGAAGAGTTTGGGGAATTCAAACTAAGACATATCTATCACAAACAACTGATAGATGATTCATTTGAGCTTAAACCAGAATATAAGGGTATCCAAGAGAAACATTTTGATCAATTCATTCATTTCCCCTGCTTTGAAGAAGATGAATGGGTCCGGTATGTGTTGAGTAGGGTGCATGATAACTTCCTATGGCTGAACAAACCTTTCAAGATCACAAAGGAGGTAATTAGGGTAGTAACTAGTTTATACTCCTCCGGAGGGATACCTGTCCTCAAATCTATCAAAAACAACATTGTAACTGAGGCCACCGGATCAAAATTTGATAAGAGGGCAATGACTATTGAAGATATTACTGACCTGGACATCAAATTTGCATCTATGATAATAGGATACAAGATATATCACTCTAGTAGGGAGAATTCAGTATCCGGAACTGTAATATATACTGCCTATGAGATGCTGAGAAAAAATGCAGAATATGATCTCTGTGAACTTCTTTTAAGCCAATTAATGGAAAACATACAAAAGATAAAAAAGGACAAGAAAAACTCTTTCAAATATGGTGCACTAATAGTATGTTTATTTTTCTACTTAATGAATGAGTTGCCTGGATCAAATGGATGGGTATGGCAGAATGACAAACCAGTAGCAGTTCAGATCAAAGACTATTTGCATGGGCTTGAGGATGCTAAAGCAAGAAATACAGCCCTGTGGGGATATTTCAAGAACTTTCAGAGCATGATGCAAGCAAGAGAAAGAATTCCCCAGTCTCTTGTTGAGAAATACGAAGACACAGTATGCTTTATGGTAGAGACAGATCAGTGCCTAATGGAGGCAGTAGAACCAAGAACTGTGTGGATCATGGCTATAGGGTATGAAGTTGACGAACAAATTGTGGAGCTGCATGTTCAACACATGCTAAGTTAGCCAAAGGATCCAAAGGCAGAGAGGTTTGGAACCTTTGAAGAGCTAAGTATAAAGGTTCATGTGGAACTCAGGAAACTAGAAATGAAGAGGAAAGTTAGAAAAGAAGTTGAAGAAATTGCAAAAGGCCTAGGCATCTCAAAGGAGGCACTTGATGCCAACAGGGAAAAGAGGAAAAAGGCTAAGGAAGAGAAGAAAGAGGCAGAAAAGAAAAGTGAGGAAAGTGCTCCAGTAGAAAGTTCCACCCGGACCAGATCATCAAAGAGATCAGCACCTGCCCTTGCTAAAAGCTCAAAACAGGAAGTCCAAGCATCCGGCAAAGGAGAGAAAAGGTCAAAGACAAAAGCCACAAGGGCTTATGCAAGTCAAAGGGATGAAGAGGAGATTGAATCTGATGAAGAAATCAGGAAAATGAAGAAAAAGAAGAAAACATCTGGTCAACCCTCTACCGGACAGAAGGAAGAAGAAAAGACAAAGGAATATGTTGAAAAACCCACTCTTCACATTGACGACATAATCAAATCAGTCACAGTGGACAGAAATCTTCAGCCAATGGTTGAGTTCTAAGATGATTATGGTGAAGTAGATAAGAAGATATTGCAAGATGCCACAGTCAGGTATCTAAATATTTACAACAAAGCATTTATTGAAATTATATCTCTAATCCCTAAAAGCTTGGAGAAGGAACTAGAAACAAGAAAGAACATTGCCCAAGCTAAAGACCTAGAAATCTGGGAACAAATAGCTATTCAGCTATATCCTTCAATCGATCCCAAGACAATGAATATGATATTCAAAGATTGTAAGGATGAGTTTAGAAGCAAAGCAAGGATGAATCAACTTATGCTTGGTGAGACTGACAAGGTAGCCAAGGACATACAAGAGATCCTCTGGAAGGCCTTCAAAAGATTTAATCTTCCTATTATAGAGGACTTGGGTACTGATCCCTCAACCACAAGTGTTGCAGAAGAAACTACTGAGAAAATGACAGAAGAGGTGGGCCCTGAACAGACTAACATTTCTCCTCCAGTTTCACCTACAGTCTCCAGATCTAAAGGAGAAGAAAGATTATAGGAGAAAGAAGCAGAGGTGAAGGAAAAAGAAGATGACAGTGCTAAGGTTGTAGAAGAAGAGGATACTTCAACAGAGAAGACCACAACTGATAGTGGTAAGAATGTAGAAGGAGAAAAAGCTCCAAGAGACAGCTCTAAGAATGCAGAAATAAAGAAAAATCTGTCTCTGGCAAGAGACACTGCATAATCAGTCAAGGACTTCTTGACAAAAGCAACTATAGAAATTGATGAACCAGACCTACTAAAAGGACCATTAGATTTTGACTCTCTGTCATCGGTGCAAACATTGAAAATAGTCTCATTTGCAAATGAGAAGGTCAAAGAGAAACTATTGAAATCTCACATGGAAGACTGTGAGCTTATAGAGGTAGCATCTGGAGTGCTGGAAAAGATCATGCCATCTTTTCAGAAGGATCCCATAGCCTCCTCTTCCGGTAATCTCAAAACCTTAGTCAGCAGTGTTAGTACACATTTTGATTCTTTAGAAAAATTAGCTGAAGAAAATGTCTGGAAGGAGTTTTTGGATAAAAGGTTCTCCGAGGTATAGGGTTTGATCATTAATGATAGGAGAAACATGAATACTGGGATAAAGAGCTTAGAAAATGCTCTTAAGGATGGCAAAGAATTATACAAATTTTGTATTTCCTGGTCCAAAGTAACACTGGACATTGAGAAGAAAATAAAAGAACAGGAGGATAAACTATCAAACTTATCAAAGAATTTTGATCCTCTCTCTTCCTCTATAATAAATCAAGAATGTCAGACTATCGCAGTCTTGAGTGAAATCAAGAAGTTGGAGAAGGAAAGAAAAAATAGAATAAGCAGGTTGAGTGAGCTCAGGGAGTTAATTGTCCCTAAGTTACAGGCCATGCATGAGGCCATAAAAGAAGCCCAAATTACAGCCCAGACCAATGATCCGACAGATCTAAAAGGGGCAGATGTGTTTGCATTCTTGTTGAGTGGCCACATCTCAATTTTGGACAGGATGAAGCAGAGTTGGGGGATAGAAGTTGTACAGTTGAAGAACACTTTTGCAGACATACTTAAGTATATGTAAGTATTCCATATGTATATACTTATGCGGCTAAGTATAGTTAAATTTTTAAAAATTTTAGTATGCGGACCCTACCCTTTGCCATTGATGTCAAAGGGGGAGTGAAGAGCAGTGAAAAATGAGGAATCCAACTAAGGGGGAGCTTCAAAAAATGTATATAAAGACAGATCATCAGCCAAGGGGGAGCATAGTGTAAACACTTAGTCATTTTTCACTAAGTGTTGCCATCAATGCCAAAGGGGGAGATTGTTGGCAAGAGACACTATATGGATTCATGATTGTTGTCATTGATGGAAACAAAGTTCATCCCATACATCCGCAGGACCTAGTGTGTCTCTACCAGAAGTCAGAATGAAGATTGTTGTGGTCCGGTAAACAAGAACAGAGCATGTGGCAAGGTCCGACAGACAGGTCCAGATCTCTCAGAGGAAGTATCTTGGTGAAGTGTGGATTTGGGGAAGTCAAGAGGATTACCTTGAGTGTTATATTCCAAGGATTTAGCCTCCGGTGATAGATGAGGAAAAATATATGAATAGTTGAGTACCGGATTCCTGAGTGACAGTGTGAACAGAGGAAGAACTGACTGACAGAACATCAGACTACTTTCTGGATGTGTTACTGATGGTGGTAAAGGTTATGAAGGCATGAATCATGTTTGGCCGACATGATTAATGATTTCTACAAGCATATACTTGATCCGCATTACTTGATGTGCAAGGATTCAGCCGACAGATCAGAATTAGTGAAAAGATTGACTATTCCGGGTGCCGACTAGAAAGGTGATGAAATTACTTGTGCGGATATATATACACGATGGATTTAGTTGTGAGAGTTGTTGTTGTTAGTAATGTGCGAATAAAAGTAGAAAAGCAGAGCAGAAGCAGTAAAGAAGGTTCGGTATGTGAAAGGAAAGCAACAAAAGAGAAGAGGAAAGATGAAGTGTAGCAGATCAGTGTACTAAGCTTAACCGAAACTGAACTCTAGCATTTGTAGATGCTCCCAATCAGTTCAAGTATTGTATAACATTCCTTTTGTAGACAGTGAGTCTCTTGTAGGCAGTGTGCCTCTTGTGAGCAGTGTGCTCGGGCAGTGAGCCCTAATTAGCAAGTGCCATTTTGTATTTCTATTCTTCTAACAAAGAATACAATCTTGGGTTAATCACCCTGTGGTTTTCTCCCTTAATAGGGTTTCCACGTCAAAAATATTGTGTCATGTGTATTTCCATTTCTTGGTTGTGTTTGCTTGTTTGAATTAATGCTGCATTGATTAATAAGAAAGTTCAGAAAGAAGAATTAATTAGGATAACTGATTCACCCCCCCTCTCAGTTATCAACATTATCATCACACATTGTTTCATTTTTTGTTGTCTCACAAAAATTAAATTAAAATGTTAATAGATAGAACTTTGAGGGAAAAAATGATGCATGTAAATAGAACTTTAGCCATGGAAATACCATCATGCATGAGCATCCACTTTGTCCTTATCTTGAAAAGAACTAAGAATTCAAGGAAAAGTAGTGAATGTTGCCTTGTACCCTTCACTAACTTTGGCATCTATGTATGGTGGAACCCATCTAGGTGTTGGCATATGTAACATTGACTTTGGTCTCTACCTCTATGTTCTTATTTGAGTTCAAGTGAACCCACACACTTTTGTACTATGTAATATATATAGTGTCTTGTTGGACCGTTTCATATTCTAATGATTTGGATGTCTACATATACACATATTAAGATTATTGTTTGAATTGCATTCCATTCCATTATACTTGATGTCAGGACCCCCTTCTTGACACATTAAATTTTATTCATTGAGCTAGGAAAAATAATTGATGATTAATTTTTTTTAAAAGAAAAGTATTTGTGTGATAAATTTATTTTATTAAATAAATTAAATAATAATAATGGAATAAAATAATAAACAAATATCTAATAGTGATTATTACTAATAAAAAAATTTAAATTCATACAAACATAAATTTAAAATATAAATTATAAATTATAATAAATAAAATCAAGTCAATAGTTAAATATTAGTTAACTAAATCACTTTTCAGTTAAGATTTATGGAGAACATTAGTTAGTTTATTTGATTTATTTGTTAACTAAAATTAATAAAGGTGTTTGCATGGAGAAAACAAAGTCCCTTAGTTAACTCCCTTGATTGAATTGTAAATTAAAGACAACAATTATAAATTATTTTAATATATGTATGGGGTGTGGTCAAGTGACTATCACCACTTGGTTATCATGATGGAGATCGAGGTTCAACCCTCCCTAAAGACATGTTATCTAAGTTTATCTAAAAAAATCTATAGGCACCATGCTCTTTACCGAGCCCATAAACATTTAGAATTGTTTATTCATGGCTGAGACCTCATAGTCAAGCCTTAACAAGCATAACTTCTTGTGAGTTTTATTTCCATTGTTAGACAAAGAACATAGAAAACCACCAAATGACATGAACAATGTTTTGAATACACTGGAATAAAAATGCATGCGTCTATAATTGACAATTAAAAACTAATAATTTAATAATATATAAAAATAAATAATTTGAAAGTCATGCTGCCAAAATGTCAAAAATTGCAGAATAGGGGGAGTGCATTCCAGTGGTTGCCTTGGTTGCAGATGCAAAGGTTGTTTATATTTTGGATTCACAAGGAAACCTGGTGGATTCATATGGTGCATTGGCTTCCTCCTTCACCTCTGCTTCCGCTTTGACCTCTGATGCTCTTTCGAGTGACTCAAATATTAGGGCATCAACTCCCTCCGCCCATGATACCCCTCTTCTATCCTTGAAAGATCCATTGCATACAGATTGGGCACGTGGTGTTTCACCTCCTGAGTTGAGGTCGGTGGAGGGCAAACCCTCATTTTTGGAGGTGGTCACGTCAAGGTTTTCCTCTACCCCAGATGCTACACAAAAACCTTAGTTTTGTGCAGGTAACAGAGGGATGGTTTAGTGCTCTTGCAAATCTCTGTCCCTGGAGTTTGATGCTTCTATGTCAAAGGAGTTGAGGGAAACTGAGAAATTATTTTCTGACAATGGTTTAATTGGTAGATTTAATCGCCTCTGGCCCAGTCTTCCAAATCTGCATGATTGGATTTCAAAATCCTAGCTCCCTCTTATGAATAGCAATTTAGAAATTTACCCTAGTGCAAAAGGTTTTTTCATTGTGGTTTTTTATTGTAGGAAAGACAAAAACACCATTATGAATTATGTATGGTCTTGGGGAGATAATCTATTGCAACTGAAACCTTGACATCCAAATTTTGACCTGTTTAATGAATCATTCTCAGTTTTGCCTACTTGGGTGAGCCTCCCAAATCTCCCTCTCCACTACTAGTTTGAACCATGTTTTGCTGCCATTGGGAATACTTTGGGTAAATTTGTGTATTCAGATGACAACTCAAGAAATTTTATTCACACAACCTATGCCAGGACCCTGGTAGATTTGGATGCCTCCAAGGATCTTCCAACTGAAATTGTTTTGAGGGCCAATGGACAATGTTCGAAGCAACCTTTGGATTATGAAGGGTTACTTTTCAAGTGCAGGAGATGCTATGAAACTGGCCACATTACTGCGGATTGTCCATCAGTTAAGTCCCAATCAAATTGGGTGGCCTCCTGGTGGAAGGACTCTTCCCCTAAACATTATTCTTTGGTGAACTCTTCGAAACAAAATATTTCTCCCACAAAGGTGGGCTCTAGGAAGAAAAATGTTGAGGGGGATAACAAGATTTCTCCTATGAGAAAGGAAATACAAAAAGTTGAGCTCTCTTCTAATTTCATGGGGGAGCAAAACTTGTCTCAGTTTGGTACTACTAAGGCCTAGACCTCTCAAATGCAAAGGTTGTTAGCGCATCAAAAATTAAAGTTTCAGATGAATCTATGGGTCCCCTCATCTTGGGAGTTGAAAATACAGCTACACAATCCGCTTCTCTTTTAGAAGATCAAAACAATGGCTAGGACAAGGAGTGGCACTTAGTGCAGAAAAGGAAAAATTGCATCCACAAATTAGAGGAAATTAGGAGGAACTTGCAGCAATGCTCTCACACTAATGTTGGCGCCAAATCTACAACCAAAAATCAATAGGCAAGAGATGTTTGATTTGTAATCCTTGATTGTTGACTTGGGTAGGGGTTGGACTTTTTTTGTTTTGGTAGATGCAGAAGTTTCAAAATCATAATTTGTGTTTGTGCCCATGCTTTAATGGGTTGTCAGGGTTTGTCAATGATTGTCTTTGAATTGATGCACGCATTGTTGCTTGCTTATTGCACCCCTATTCTTAGGGCATGCATTTTATTTTATTTTATTTTTATTTTTATTTAATGTGGTACAACTCCCTTATGCCTACGAATTAAAAAAAATGAATGCATCTATAAAATAATTAGAAACCTCATGCATTAACTTAGTTTATTTACATGAGAAAAAAAGTCCACTTTTTCATTCCTCATAGGCGATTTTCCATTAGCACTATTATTCTATGATAAACATAGACTAAATCGCACTGCACATTTTCCACATTCCAATTACAATCATGAATTTAGAATTTTCTTCTTTTAGATAGTAAAACAACTTAAACAAGATGTGAAACCAAAACTCACAGCACTCGGCATCAACAATGCCTCTAGTTAATTAGATTCATGTAAGGGATGATGATGTGCACAAAACAACATTCAAGTGTCACTTTGGGCACTTTGAATTCTTAGTCATGTCTTTTGGTTCAACAAATACACCAGCTAATTTCTAGTCATGCATGAATCATGTTTTTAGCAATCAATTCAAAAAAATTGTTTTGGTTTTCTTTGATGAAATTCAAATTTATAGAAATACTTGGGAAGATCATTTGAAGCACCTAGATATAGTATTTTATTTTGTTTATAGGCCACAACCTGTGTACAATAGGTCGTAGCCATATGGGTCGCAACCCATATGGCTCGGCCTCAATAGTATGAAATATAGTTTAATAAATTTAAAAATAATAACATTTTATAATAATTTATAATATATTATATTAGTATATATAAAACATATAATGTTTATTAATAAAATTCATAATATATTTATATATAATGAATTTATAATTATTATAAAATGTTATTATTTTTAAATATTATAAATTCATTATGGCTCGGCCTTAATAGTATGAAATATAGTAAATTATTGTAATCATCTTTCTTTTACATTTCTAGTAAGGTTCTACTTCCACAAATATGATGATTAGGTAGTTTCAATCATGGAACTCGTTTAAAAGATCAACATTAACCCTACACCCCATGAAATTATTGAGCAAATTCATATTTCACAACTAGATGATCTGAACTAATTAGTTATATCAATCTAAGATTTTATCTTCCATATAAAGTTTAATATGAGATTTAAAGAAGAGCCAAAGAAAAACTAGTTTTAGATACCTTAGTAAACAATTTAGTAATCACCTCAAACTCCGTAGAGTAACCCAACAATGTACATTAGTGTGTGCTTGAACCCTTAGCATGTTGACAATTTGAAATCACTTTTCATTGAAGTTTTGTTAGTTTACTCTTAAAGGCAAATCCCTTTTATTTTTAGAATAACTAATTATATTTCAAGTATAACTAACTAGACAGTGACACTTAGTTTGATTCGAATGGGACTTAATTAGTAATGTAGTTTAATTTTCTTTCTCTTTAATATATGCAATTAGTTAGTAGTGTTAAATGGGATTGTTTAATTCTAGTTTATCTCAATGATTAGTTAAAAATATGAGAGTCTTTATGGTTTACTTTTAAGCTTTTCTGAATTTGGATTTTATTCATTTTAAGTTAGACATTTGGAATTTTCTTCTTTTAGATAGTAAAACAACTTAAACAAGATGTGAAATTAAAACTCACAGTGCTCAGCATCAATAGTGCCTCTGGTTAATTAGATTTATGTAAGGGATGAGGATGTGCACAAAACAACATTCAAGTGTCACTTTGGGCACTTTGAATTCTTAGTCATGTCTTTTGGTTTAACAAATGCACCAGCTCTCTCTGATGATTTGACGGTGGGCACCCCCTATTCAGATGGTTCCTCCAGGGAGGTTGGTCCTTCCTTGGATGAATCATCCCAGGAGACTGTGTCTCCCTAGGATTCCATATTGGTTGTCCCTTCAGCGGAACCATCGGTGCCTCGAATTGTTGTCAGTGTTCAAGCTGAGCCTGCCTAACCCTCGATGATCACCTTTGATGGTCCTTCAACTGCCCCTGACTCTTCTTCTACGTTGATAGCTCCCTCGGTGCGTGGTGGCTCCTTGCCTATGGTGGCTGAACATGAGGATCTGCTCCTCTTGCCTCGCTTAGTGGACTTCGACTCAAAGTCTTCTTGGTCGGTTGTGCAAAGAAAGAAGAAGGGACTCCCCAAATTTTTTGTTGCTTCGCAGCCTAGGGTCAAGGGAGTTTGATTTGTCCCCTCAAGTTTTGGGGTTGTTTAGTTCTCGTCTGCTATCTGACAGTTGTCTGTATGTTGTCCATGTTTTATTTATGTTCTATGTGTGGCCTACTTTTGGTATGTTCTGTCGGGTCCTATGAGCTCTTGTTTGTAAAGGGTTCAGCCCCTTGTTTGCTAACTTATCATTATCAAAAACAAATGTACCTATTAATTTATAGTCATGCATGAACCATGTTTTTAGCAATCAATTCAAAAAAATGTTTTGGTTTTCTTTGATGAAATTCTAATTTATAGAAATACTTGGGAAGATAATTTGAAGCATCTAGATATAGTTCTTGGACTATTAGAGAAACAAGCTCTCTTTGCAAAAGAATCAAAATGTGAGTTTAGGGTGACATAGATCTTCTACTTGAGCCATGTCATTAGTGATCAAGGTGTTTAGGTGGATCAACATAAGATGCAATCCATCTTGAATTGGCTTCCTCCTACCACATTGACATAGTTGACGGGATTATATGGCCTTTGCAACTATTATAAGATATTTGTTATGGGGTTTTCATAGCTAGCAACACCCTTAACTAATATGACAAAGAAAAGATATTTTGAATGGACAAGAACAACTCAAGAAACTTTTGATAAACTTATGGAGGTAGTGAGTTCATGCCTTATTCTTACTACCCTAGATTTATCACAACCATTTGTTGTAGAATGTGATTCTCCAAGAGAGAGAATTGGAGTTGTCTTGGTATAAAAGGGACATCCCATAGCATTTGATAGAGATGGTGGCTATCATGCATGCTTCAACCAAGTTTTGACAATATTTGGTAAAAACATAACATAATAGCTTGAAGTACTTCCTTGGCCAACTTGAATTTAATGACAAGAAAAAAAAATGAGTGAGTGACCTCCAAATTTAGGATTTTGACATAGAGTACATGAAAGGAAAAAATAATGTAATTGTTGATGATCTTTCTAAAAAGCCTACTCTATGTTCTAATTCTATTATTTTTTCCAATTGGAAGGTCACTATTATGGTAGAATATGTTAAAAATGCTTTTGTTACTGACCTCCTTGATGGGAACGCAAGGGAAGATGGATTTCTAGTACTAGATGATCTCATTCTTTATAAAAATAGAACCTTCCCCATTCTTGATTCTAGAATGAAGGAGAGAATCTTAAGGTCTTTTCATGAGACATTGCTAGCAGGTCATCCAAGATTCTACAAGACCTACAAACAAATTAGGGAAAGGTTCTCATGGAAGGGCCCACTAAGGATATCCTCAAACACATTAGAGAATGCATGACCTGTCAACAAAACAAAACAAAACAAAAAATTTAGCAAGCTTTATTCAACCACTAACTATCCCAAATCAAAAGTGGGAAAACATATCCATGGATTACATCATAGGCCTCCCTAAGGTACAAGTAAAAAATTGTGTTTATGTTGTGGTGGATAGGTTTATGAAGTATGCACACTTCTTTTCTATTTCTACAAAATTCAAAGCACGTCAAGTGGCTGATTTATTTCTTAGAGAAGTGTTTAGGCTACATGGGTTGCCTAAAAATATTGTCAATGATAGAGATATAGTAGATTCATCAACTCTTTTTGGTAGGAGATGTTGGAGTTGAGGATCTTTTGGACAAAACACTGGTATTTGATAGGCCAAGAAGGATGAGCAATATCACGCTTGCAAAAGAGTTTTTCAAAATCTAAATGCAATGTCTACCAGCATTGACAAGCCATGAAAGAGAAGCAACCACACACTCAACCTATGTGATAGAAATTAAACAATGCAATTCAAACAAGATAACATCATAAATTAATAAGTTGAGCTATCAATATTATGAACAATGTTTGTACATATAGGTGAGAAGAAGTTGAGTCACATAAGAAGACAACTTATACACACTAATAGCAGTGGCAAGTTTGTTCCTCCAAATAGAAAGAGGTCATAAGTGGTGACCTAAGTTGTACATATTAGGACTCTTAAGTAGACACCTAAGTAGGCTTAACACCAAGTGTATTTTACTGATGTACATAAGATGCAAGAGATAAAATATACACTAACACCCCCCCTTAAGCATAGCTTAGATGGGCACAAAGAAAGATGGGTCCTAGCAACTAGGCCTAATGAGGTACCCATATACAATGCAATCTCTCATAAAGTGGAGAAAGGAAGAAAACCTAGTGTAAAAAAAAACTTCCCTCTAAAAGGGAGAAAAATGCGGAAGTGTACTAGACACAACACAAAACACCCAAATATGATAGTCCTAAAGTCCCTACAAGATAGGGCCCTTGTGTGCCTCCATAAAGAAGAGAAAGAAAGTCAACATAGAATGTCACATGATGAATGTTGTAGAAGGTCCCTTTGCAACAAATGATGCCTCTTCCTTTTAGAAAATAAAAACCCTGAGTTGTCAAGCTATTGAATTCCCACTCAAGTGGAATGTATGAAGGAACCAGGATGTATGGTTTTGGAAACTACCCATGTCTCCCAATGCTAATTCTGAAATGAGTCACAACCAAATTAGGTGTGCTAGACCTAACTAAAATAAGTGACCTCTCAAATTCATGTGAAAATTGATGAAGAGCAAGATCCAAAGAAGTGATGTGTGGAATGTCAATACATGCCATGTGGCTATAATCCAAATCCCATTTGAAGCTAAGCTGTAAAGAATATCTAGAAGCCCTCACTGAAGCCTCTCTAAAATCTATAATAGCAAAAGAACTATCATCAAAGAGAAGACATATGTCCTCAATGTTGTTGTCAAGATCAATTATGAGAGATTCTACAAACAAATGGTGGATGTATGATAAGATGATATCTCACCAATCAAGAGGACAAGTGTGAACCTGCTAGAGAGAATCTAAAGTAGCATGTAGAGAAACCTAGATCTCTATCGAAGTGGCAGGCGGAGGTGGCAAAATAGTTATCAATGCTAGAGGTGTAGAGAGAGGAGAAGCAAGAGGAGATGTCTCTATGTCATTAGCACATTTAAAACATTCCCTGTTATATGGAGCCTAATCAAACTTGGAGGTTAAATTTTCCCTACTTTTATCAGGGTGGTTTCCCCCCAAATTATTTAACGGGGGTTTGGGGGTAGCGCCCCCACAACGGGGTTAAGGGGCAGCACCCCTTGCAGGGTCCAGGGACATCGCCCCTGCGGTGGCTCGGGGGCAACACCCCCAAAACCTCAAATAATTTTTATTATTTTATAAAGGCATCATGAGTTATTTTTTCAATTGGCTGACATAAAAAAACCCTATTTTGTAACTAACATAAGTCTTGATAAAAATGGCCAAGGGTTAGGGTTTTCGTTGATATTTGTATTGTAGCATTTTTAGTGGTATTGAGTTGCAAGGATTGTTGGTTGTAATTGGTTTGATTTGATAGATAATAATATTGGACTCTCTGTTGGTGGATGTAGCTCGAGTTTGGGTGAACTACGTTAAAAATTGTCTCTTGTTATTATTTCTATGCATTTTTCATTCCTCTGTTTAATCTTTATTTGCATTTAATTGATATCTTCTACATGCAATTCCTAACATTCCCAACAAGCAAGTTCCTCTTCAGTATCATCATCATACAAGGTATTATCAATATCATCAAGAGAAAGACGCATGTCCATAACAGGATCATCTGGGGATGGAGTTTTATTGGGATCTCCATACATTTCCCATAGTGTGGTCCAGAGAGTGTGAATGTACTCAATGTGTGATAGAGCCCTCGATGTGTGGTCCCTAACACTGAAACCAATTAATCCTAAGACATGTTCATTTTAATTTCCCATGCAGTTTTCTATTAATATGTATTTAGTTTAGGAATAAGCCCATACAAATGTGGCAATAGATGAATCCATCAGCAGTGCTTTAGGATACCATCGCACCAGGACTTGTAATTTCCTTTTTCCAAAGTAATTATAGAGGGATGATTTGTTATAACCATTTTAGTGAATTAGATAGATTATCCCCTTAGCTATTTTGGAACTTTATGTGAGTTCATTGATTACAAAATGCATGTATAATCCCCCCAAGAATGATACATTGAAAGGCACTTTATAAGTTGAGTGCATGTATGAACAACCCTAAAACAAATTGCTCAATTTACTCCCCCAAACTGAAAATGTGGAAACAAGTGTGGAAGTATACAAGACACAACACAAAGGACCTCCCCCCCTCATGATTAAATATGATACCCCCCTAAAGGAATAGGTCATGAGCCAGGCTACCTAGAAACCCTTACTCCGCCTTCACATGCCTTCATAGGCCTTCAAATCCCCCAAATCTACCTTCCTACCTTCAAATTGCACCTCAAATACACATAGAATAGATTTTGCATACACAAAGAGTCAATTTAATCAAATAGTGTTTCAAATTGAACTATTGTGTTATTACCGAACCAACATATTCAACCAAAACTCGCTCTAATATCATGTTGGAGTTGAGGATCTTTTGGATATAACACTAGTATTCGATAGGCCAAGAAGGATGAGCAATCTCACGTCTACAAAAGAGTTCACTAGAATCTCTGCAATGTCTTCTAGGACTGATGAGCCATAGAAGACAAGCAACCACATGCTCAACCTATGTGATAGAAAAAGAACAATGCAATTTAAACAAGATAACACCATAAATGAATAAGTCGATATTATGAACAATGTTTGTACATATAGGTGAGAAGTGGTTGAGTTGCATAAGAAGATGACTTATACACACTAATAGTGGTGGCAAGTTTGCTCCTCCAAAATAGCAAAATGTCACAAGTGACAAACTAAGTAGTACAAATTAGGACTCCTAAGTAGACACCTAAGTAGGCTTAATGCCAAGTGTATTTTACCCATGTGCATAAGAAATGAGATAAAATATACACTATGAGGAGTTATTTCATTTGAATGGTATAAAACTCACTCTAAGAACAAGTTATCATCCCTAAACAAATAGACAAAAAGAGATAGTGAACAAGTGGGTTGAAGGCTATTTTAGGAACTATATTTCATATCAGCAGTTAGCTTGGATTAAGTGGATACAATTGGGAGAGTATTTCTACAACACTACCCACCATATGTCCATTGGTATGTCTACATTTATGGAATTATATGGTTATAATGCATTAGTCTTTGTTGATTTAATGTTTACAGATAACAAAGTGTAAGGAGCTAGTGGCTTGGTCAAGCATAGACAAGACATTTTGAGGTCACTCAAAGATCACCTACAACAAACCTAGAATTGACAGAAATTCTATGTAGATCAAAACCACACAAAGAGGTCATTTGAAGTTGGAGAAATGGTCTTTTTGAGGTTACAGATTTATTGGAAAACCTCCATCAAAAGTAGTGGAACTAAAAAGCTCAAACCATTCTTTTACGGGCCTTTCAAAACCTTGAGGAGAGTTGGTGAAGTTGAATATGAGTTGGAATTGCCAAAAATAGCAGGATTCATACAATTTTTAATGTGTCTCACCTCACGAGGGCTCTTCGTCAACATATCACACTATCAGTGGATTTAGCACCCTTGGATGATGAGGTAAAACTCATATTGGAACTTGATACTATAATTGATACTAGGGTGAAGAAGTTGAGGAACAAAAGAATTACATAATACCTAGTTTGTTGGAAGAATCTACCTATGAAAGATGATACTTAGGAAGGATCGAAGATCTTAGAGCATCCAAATTTGTATTTCTTGAGGGAAAGAAATTTTGGGAAGGGTGGACTTGTAATTCTCTAATCCTAAGTCCGTGGGCATATAAGTCACTTTCCAATCTTGGATAGGATTTCAAACTTTCTCATATTGTTGTTCCTCCCTTTCATTCCCCATTAATATCATGTTTGCCAAAACGTCTGATCCCCACTTCCTTCATTAGGTATCACCAAATCTCAATCCCCCTATCTTGTTTCTTGGCCTATTCAGACCCTAGACCTTTGTATACCCTCACACCTCGACATCCTTGCATCCCATTCCCTACAACCCCAACCTCAAACATTTGATGAAAATAATGATGGCATACCAAATGGAGATATTTCATAGAGACATCCTGACTCTCAATTCCCCAATCTCACTTGCCCATGCAACCTCTTGATATTTGTTTCACTAGAGCCTCACCTTCTAACATTCCTTTCCCTAGACCATTGTTATTTGAACAAGGATCTTCACTAATCAACATGGCCAACCAAAGATGCCTCTAATGGGATCAAATTTTAATGTGATAAAATGGCATGAAACTTTCAAATGGATTTCATCACATGTGGGCCCATGCTAGGCCTCCAACATCTATATAAGACAAGCAACTCCATTAGTTTGGATGATCTGTGAGCATTTTGATCAAATCATAACCCTGGCTCAAGCACTTGTGTTTAGATTTTAGATATGAGGATGAAAAGGCTTATGTTCTAGAGATCAGTGGACAAAACTCCATTGGTTTGTTGGAGTTCAAAGGATGGAACCCCTTTGGATTCTTGATGGTAACTTCATACAAAGGTTGCATCAACACTTCAACTTGGAGGACTACAACAAAATTTGGATATTTTAGTAGTTTGGTCATTTTAAAAATATCTTTGTAATCATTAAAATCTTGATTGTTAATAAATATTTGTAGTAGTAGATCTATGTGATCATTTGAATGAACTACTTTGTCCTAGCTAGTTTATGTGTAGATTTATTTATTTTGTGTGGGAATTTCAAATCTAAGTATTTTGGATTAAATTTTTGGTTAATTTTCATTGTATTATTCCATATCTAAGCAATTTATATAAATATTTTAGCTAAGGGTCATTATAGGTTAAAACAAAATATTAGGGTTTGATTATTAATTATATCAAATTTTTTAATGATGTAGGATTAATCATTGTCCTAGGCATTAAGAGGGTAATGGTTATTGCTCATGCACTAATAGCAACACAAGATGTTAAATCTCTTTTAACAATTGTGATGAGTACATAACTAGCCATCACACTAAAGATAACTCGGAGAAAAAGATCCTAGTCAAGATCAGTTGGAACAACCAACAAGGAGGAAAGAATGAAAAAAATGGTCAAGCTTGAAGCAATCTTGCCTATCCAAACAAAAATGTTTGATGAAAAATAAATAAAGAAACCTTTTTATTAAAATGGGAGGATTATTAGAGGCGGAATCAACATGGAAACCTAAAGAAATTGTCTAATTATGCCAACTTTGAGATCCAACTAATCATGCCATTTTTATATATAATTTAGATTAATATCATACACCTAATTGTAACATTTTAATTTATCTTTTCAAGACAGCATAAAATGGAACAATATGTGAGGTAAAACCTCTTTACAAATTATAAAGGGAAGCTCTCTTGGAATTAAACTAACCCTAAACACTAAAATATAGATAATGTATACAATATTAAAATTATATAAAAGATTCTCTAAGGGTTTGAAATAATGAAATAATAGAATAACTTATGCCCCATCTTTTTACCTTGGGTACAAGAACAAGACTAGTAACAACTCTCATCTCACAAGTGAGATTTTTTTATTTTTAAGATTCTACACTAAGAATGAATATAGTTGACACTGACTCGCTAAAAGCAAAGACCAATAAATTAGCACACATAAGATTTTAAAGGAATAAATTCCAGCACAATGACATGCATAGAAATCCAAGGCTAAAACTACTAAGTTGCAAATAGAGCTACAACTTAGATAGATGATATCAATATAAAGCTTGATATTATTATATATTTTCAATCTATGCATTGAAATACAAGATGGAATTAACATAAACACATGAACTTTTTTAAAAACAAAGGGGTAAAAAATTTATTAGAAATCAGAAAAGAGCATTACAATAATAACCAAGGGACCCAGCCCAAGAAAACAAGGCAAAAACCCCACAGCATAAAACAACATCAACTATCCTCATGTATCCTCCTATCCTCCTCCAAGAACCAGTCTAAATCCAGATGCAGCTCAGGGTTAACCTGATCCCAATCCTCAACCTTCCAACCACTATCATGCTTAGAGGCCCATTTGGCCAAGCAGCCGGCAACACGATTCCACTCCCTCAGGATCTGCACAAAGGATGCTTCCTCCATCCGAGAACTAACTTGAAGAATCTGTTGAACCACCGAAGCCAACTGCCAATTTATATCAGATATCTTTTGCTCATTCAAGAGATTAATCAAAATCTGTGAATCAGCCTCACATATAACCTTTCTCCATCCCAAAGCTAAGGCCCTCTCAATAGCATGAAGAATTGCTAGATCCTCCATGAAGTTAACAGTCTTCACCCCCTCATGTATAGAGAACAGAAAAATCACCGACCCAGCTAAGTCCCTGCCAACCCCACCAATTCCAGCAGGCCTAGGGTTTCCCCTAGAAGAACCATCAGTATTGATCTTTAAAAATCCATTGGGAGGAGGTAACCACCTTCCAACCCGTTGAACCCTCTTTTTCCCATGCCTACAGTTCCTAAAACTGACAAAAGAAGAATGAATTTCTTGAAGACCCAGTTGGGCCACCAACTTAGCATCACCTCTCTCCAAGGGGAAAACCACATCACATTTAGCTAAAACTGACTCCTGCACCATTCCTAGCATACGCATCCAAACTTGCTGACCCACCAACTTCTAATCACGAAAAATTCAGTGGTTCCGCTCCAGCCAAATCTGCTAAAGCAAAAAGGTAGGGCCCATGAACCAAACTTCCTACAAAAAGGAAGCCATAGAAGGAGGTCTTCCCATACTATCCCAGAATTCAACCAAAGAGCACGCATGAATACAAGGAAACTTCCACACCTCCCACCACCAATGCCAAAGCTGCACAACAAAGGGGCACCGGAAGAACAAATGCGAAGAATCCTCTTCCGCTCCCCCACACAAAACACAAATTGAAGGTCATTGAAATCCCCATTTATGAATGTTATCCCAGGTCAAGCACCTATTCCAAGCCAAAGTCCAAACAAATCAGTTGCATTTAGGCCACGAGAGTTTATTCCACACCCTTTTCCACCAATGAACCTCTACCCCAGTTAGCTTTTGAGCCAATAACACCTGATAACCAGAAGCAACAGAGTAAACCCCCTTAGGATTATGGGTCCAAGCAAGAATATCCTCGTCCAGAAGAGAACTACAACTCCTACTATGAAGAATCTTGTGAAGCTCAGCACTTGCTTTCGCAAGTCCCAAATCTGGCCACACAGCGGGATCCTTCCAATGAGCAACCTTCAACTGACCAAAAGAAGCAACAGACTTGAAGTCACTCACCCTAGCCCAGCCAGCCTCGAGAAATCTTTGGCACAAAGGAAGTAGGTTGGGGAACTAAAAAGTAAGTGGAGGGAATCCATCCCAAGAATCTAACCAAAAGAGAGCTTCAGTTTGCCGTCTACAAATCCAAAATAAACCTTCCTTGATAAGCTTTGCACCCTTCTGAAGAGTATTCCAAATCACTGAATCTTTCCCCTCAAGAGGGTAACGAGGGAGATCCTGTTGTGGAATCCCCAGGAAATACTTATGAGATAATATCCTGGCCCACGGTTGATCCTATTCCACACACCATCTCCAAAATAGCTTAGCAGCCACAGCCACTCCAAATAACGCAGACTGTCGAAGACCAAGACCACCAAATTGCTTTGGGCTGCACACAACATCCCACCTGACCAGGCTCCACTTGGAGGATGACAAACTTCCTGCCTATAAGAACTGCCTTTCAAGAGAATCCAACTCGCTCAGAAAACCCATTGGAGCCACCTGAAGCATACATCTGTAGGTAGGGAGAGCCTGCACCACCGACTTGAGAAGCTGAACCCGCCCTGCAAAAGACAACCATCTATGGGTCCAATGATTAACTTTCACACGGAGCTTATCAATAATATTCTGCCATGAACCCTTGGGAAGATGGCGAATAGAAATTGGGAAACCCAGATACGTCAAAGGGAGAACCCCTATTTGAAACCTCAAGATATTAGCAATTCTTCTCTAAATGGGGGTCAGCGTATTGAAGAAGAATATGGAAGACTTCTCCTCGTTAATCAATTGTCCTGAAGCAACAAGATATATGTCCAACACCTACCTCAAGTTAGTAGCTTCCCTAATAGTAGCCATCCCCATCAGGGCAGTATCATCAACAAACTGCAAATGAGATTGCAGAGGCAAGTCTCCACCCCATCGCCAACCCTGAATGATGCCAAGCTCCACCCTTCTTTTCAACAAACGTCCAAGGCCTTCCACAAGGAGCAGAAAAAGATACGGAGAAAGAGGATCCCCTTGGCGCAAACCCCTTGAGGCACCAAAAAGTTTAGAATGATCTCCATTTATCAAAACTGAGAAGGAAACAGACGTGACATAGCTCATGACCCATTGGATCCACTCCTCACCAAAACCAAAAGAAACAAGGATCTTCTGCAAGAAAGACCATCTAATCCTATCATAAGCCTTAGCCATATCCAACTTAATGAACATAGCCTTCTCATGGGAATTGTCCATGGAGTGGATGGTCTTCGTAGCAATGACAACCCTGTCAAGAATCTGCCGACCTGCCACAAATCCACTCTGTTCCTCTGAAATTAGCACTTTAAGCCACTTCTTCAATCTCTCAGCCAATAACTTAGAAATGATTTTATAAGCCACATTGCAAAGAGAGATAGGCCGGAACTGAGATAACCTATCAACCCCTTCACACTTGGGTATGAGAGTAAGGAAGGTGGAATTCAGAGCACGAAGCATCTGTTTATTCCTCTGGGGCTCAAGGACAACCACCAGAAGATCCAACTTTATGATATCCCAGAATTCCTGAAAAAATTCAATTGAGAAACCATTGGGACCAGGAGCTTTACCCTTCTTCATCTGAAACACAATCCCCTCCATCTCATCAAGAGAGATATCTTTCATTAGATACTCATTCGTCTCTCTGGAGACCAACTGAGGAATACAAGAAAGAACCTGTGCTTCCTCAACAGAGCCCCCTTGTGAATCCTCCCTAAATAAAGTAGCAAAATATTGAGATGCCTTAGCAGAGATTTCCTGAAACGAGGCAAGACATTCACCCTGATCATTCACTAGAATAGGAATGGAATTACCGTGCCTCTTGTCCTTCACAGAATTGAAGAAGAAGGTAGTGTTTTTATCACCTTCCTGTAACCATTCAACCCGGGCCTTTTGCTTCCAATAGATTTCTTCCCGTAATTCAAATTCCTCAACCACTTTCAAAGTCTTAGCCTCCTCCCGAAGAAGATCCTCAGAGGCCCCATTCTCACGAATCAACCACGTAATATTATTCAACTCCTCCTGGGTAGCAACCTTAGCATGAAAGATATTACCAAAACATCACCGATTCCACCTTTTAAGCTGATATTTGACAAAGTAAAGAAGCTTGGAGAATGTGTACATTGCCATACCAAAAGCTGGTCTACCAATCCGCCACCACTCAGCCACATGTTCATGAAGAGTAAGATCCCGTAACCACATAAGCTGGAACTTGAATGAGGGAGAATGAGGCCCTTGAGCAGAGATAATACTAAGCTTAATAGGCCAATGATCAGAACCTCTCCAATCAAGAATTTCAGATCGAGTTGACCATAAGTGCCCAACCCAATAACAGGAAACCAAGAATCGATCTAGCCTCTCAGCAACACAACTCTCACCAATTCTCCTATTATTCCAAGTGAAGCGACCATTACTTGGTAGAACATTAATAAGATTTAATTTAGAAATGCTATCTCTAAATAATAGAGCAGAAGGCTCCAACCTAGGAATACCACCTCTTTTCTCAGACAACTCCACAATAGCATTAAAATTGCCAGCCATAACCCATGGATGGTAAGGAGCTAAGCTACGAACAAAACGAAGATGGGACCATAGAAGTTGTTTACCCAGAAACTCAATAGGAGCATACACATTAGAGAGGAGAATACACTCACCAGTCTCATACCAAGCAACGACTAGGGATATAGAGGATCTAGAGGATAGCCACTAGAGAGGGAAAATCTTCTAAGGGTTCCAAAAGCAAGCCACCCCTCCGGAAGCACCAAGAGCCCCCATACACTGGCATTCACCATATTTCCACAACTTAGGAGCCATGGCCAACATATTATCTACAGATAATTTTGTCTCCTAAAGAAAAAGAACATCCAGAGAATGATTCCTAACCAAATTACGAACAACTTTTGGTCGAGGGCCACTGTTCAAGCCCCTTACATTCCATGAGAGAACAATCATTTATAGGGGCATGAAAAATGTGAATCTAGAGTCTTGACGGACCCTGACTCCACCAAAGTTTCCCCAGTTAA
Organism: Cunninghamia lanceolata; assembly: GCA_027924645.1. Classification (NCBI taxonomy): domain Eukaryota; kingdom Viridiplantae; phylum Streptophyta; class Pinopsida; order Cupressales; family Cupressaceae; genus Cunninghamia; species Cunninghamia lanceolata. The sequence goes on along the minus strand of BSBN01000423.1, from coordinate 6,863,493 downwards.
TTTAATCTTCTCCAAATCCTTTTTCCTTCCCAGCTTGGAAGTCCTATCACCAACCCCTTTCTTCAGTTCATTTTGCTGAATACCCAAACGAGAGGAGGCCAAAGAGCTCTTCCCCACATCCTTGCCTCCTTTCAAGGGCAATGGGGAACCACCTCCACCACTCTTCGAAGCCCCAATAGAAGATTCTTGTTCAGTTTGGACAATCACTTGTTGATCTATATCCATCTGCCCAACCCCAATCTCTTGCACAACCTGCATGGCCTCCAATGGTGGCCCATCCTATCCTGTACCCAAAGTTCCCTGATCCAAGTTCAGCAACCACGGATTCACTTCCTCCTGGCTGAGATCATCTGGCACCTCAAACCTATTAAAAGTTTCATCATCCTGCCTCTCCCTCAAGGTCCGCTTCTTGCCCTGATTCCTATTGTGAGCCCTGATAGGGACATAACCATCATCTCCATTACCATTACCCGGAATAGACTCCTTACCATTATCAGCCCTAGGTGGAGTACGAGAAGGCTGAGAAGGTTGGGGCACCATAGGCTTAGCCCTAGGGCACCTATGCTGTAAGTGACCATATTCATGACAAAGACAACACCGAAAAGGTAGGGTTTCATAATCTAGCTGTTGCACCCATGTATATGATCTAGCACTCACTTCAACAGAATCTGGCAGTAGCTTGCTTAAATCAATTTCTACATAGATACGAGTAAAAGTCATTACCTTTTTATACTATGTCTGTTGTGAAGACCCAACAGGTTTACCAAGCATTTAAGCCAACAAATGCAACACGTCATCCCACCAACACTCAACTGGAAACCATGGCAACCGAACCCAAACTGGGATCCGATTCGGTATTGCCTCAGTTGGGTTGAAGCCAGCATGCCATGGCTTGATAAACAAACCCACCTGGTTATAAAAATAGGGGCCACCCTCGAAGACCTTATTCCGATCTGCCATGCAATCAAAAGAGACCATGAAAAAGTTGTTCGCAAGGAGCGTAATCTCCATCTCCCCCTCCGGCATCCAAGTCCGCTGAGCCCAGGATTCCAAAAATTGCAGCGAGACTCTCAAACCCATGAACTTGCAATAAAAAGAGTGCTTTGAATAGTATTCAATATCATTGGCAAGCATTTCCATCGGGATAATCAACTTCGGTCGCTCTTTGCATCTTTCCAAACACCCATTAATCTTCGTTATTCGGGAACCACTAACTGATCCTACATCATTCATCTCCATCTCTGAAGAAAACAACGTATTATCAAAAACATTCACTCCATGCGCCGAAGGCTTCGAACCAAATGCTGATCTGAAATCCAATTTGGGGCTAGCTCCAGAAGTTTCCCCACCCTGCATAGCAAAAAACAAGATCCCCAACAGGCATGCAAACCCCCAGGGCACTTTCGCAAGAAATGGAAAAAAGAAAAGACCCCAAGGGAAGGATCAAAACCCTTCCACCCACAAGCCACCCAAATGGCAGCAAGAAGGCCTCCAGAAAAGAAAAAACCCCACCACCACAACCCTGATAGCTTCAAAACCCCCCCCCCACAACGCAGAAGCGAGCAACACACAGAGAACGAGCTAGGGCACGGTCGCCCTAGCTCGGCTTGCAGAGCATGCGAATGCCATCTTCATTTTCAATCTTAGCTCATCATAAACACATGAACTTGAAAAGCATTCACTTTGAACAATAATTTTAGCAACATAATGTATCATGAACTATTATTAAGACATTATGTACTCCAAGCACTTATTTATAAGGCTACAAAATCCCAATTGTGGGGATTTAAGATAATAAATAATTTATCCCAAAAATCGTTGTCTTTAATATAAAATATTAAAATATATTGAAAATTAGGAAATAAAGAACTTAAACAAAATTGAAATAAAAGCTAGCTAAAACCTCCTATAAATAGGCTCTCATCACCTCATCCAAAAATAGGACTTTCAAAAAATAAATGCTAAAAATAGTAATTTATGCATGAATGACCTCTCTATGATTTTTTCAAAATAGTGAAATGCTAAAAATAATAGTTTCTAAAAATAGATTTTTTATTTTGAAATATAGTGGACCTTCTGAAGAATCTTAAAACTCTAACTACCAAATTGTTGATAACTTCACTAACCATGAAAACCCTCATTTAACAAGTTGAAACCCTAAGACCTATAAGAAATTGACAAAGCATTGTCATAAACCCTGATAGCATCTTGAAATAAGGTTAACAAAGATGAAAACCATGAAAATTGCTATGGCATCTTTAAAAAATATGAAGAATAACAATCAATGTTGAAAGAGTTCACCTAGCAAGTCATAATCATGTTGGGTGAACTTCTTAGAAACACATGCCACTTAAACTAGCAAAAGTGGCCTAGGAGAACTCCAACACCCTCTTTGCCACTTAAACACCTATCAAAAAATTTACAGGAGCCATCAAGGGCTATTCTAAGCACTTGACTTAGCTGACACATGAGAAGAGCACTCTCTCTAGTTTTGTGTCACCTTAAACTTTAGGGAATTGGTGCTTAGAGCACTCTTTTGCTCTGTTTGCCACTTAAAACTTGGTAAAATCACCCTAGACACCCTTCTAGAGCACCTTAGTCACTTAACTTGGTTATACATGGTCAAGAGCATATTTTGATTACATTTGCCACTTAAACTAGAAAACAACTAGCAAGAGTTCTCTTTTGTTGTCTTCACCACTTAAAACATGTTTATCACAATAGTATTGAGAATCATTGGGTTCTCACCCAAACTTGCAAGTTTGGGTTTAAGGTAACCTTGGCGAGGTTGTGGATCAAAATTGTGGACTTGCTGAGTCCTATATCAAGACTCGTGGTTATATGCAAACTCACAAATCCCAACACAGGGCTCAACAAGTCCACAAGGTCAACACCTAGTATTAAAAAAGAAGGAAAAAAGAACTCGTTTCAATTTTAAAAAACAAATCAAATGTAAACCTAAATGGCCCCTAAAGACATTAAACACGTTTCATTTTCTCTTTATACCATTTTGACTTGCCCATTTACATTCAAATTATTTTCACTCTACTTGGGTACCATTTTTATTTTCAAAGCAGTTGAACATTCTTATGCAAGTAGTTGATAAGGTTCAATTGACAGTTGATTTGTGCCAAGGAGGAGCTGATTTAATGCTTTGGATTTGAGTTACACATTTCCAACTTCTAACTTCAAGCATTAAGTCAAGGTAAGTTGAAAATCATCAAAAAGAAAATTCTTTCTTCTTTACATTTTAAAGTTAATTTTTTTGAGAAATTTAGTTTTGTACATTATAAAATTTAAAACCTAAAATAATAAAACAAAAAATTATAAGTTAAAACTTTAGGGTTATATACTTTTAATCTTTTTCTTTGCATTCTTGTTTTCACCTTTTTTTATTCATTTTTAAAATTTTTTGTTGCATTTGTTTAGCTTTGTTGCTTGCATTTTTTAATTAACTTTTTCTTCCTTTCTCTTGATGGTGTAGGGGTTTCAATTCTTAATATGTATAAACCACAAAAGAAAGGCCCTACTTGGAAGCATGGTGCGTCAGAAACAAAATGGGTAAATGTTTTGAACAAATATTGTGGTGTGGAGTTTCTAGGAGATGACATTAATTGCCTCAAAATTACTGTTGTCGATGAGGATTTAACCCTTATACAAAGCTGTAACACTCTACAATCCTTCAAAACATGGGGAAAAACTTAGGCTGTGGGTGACCTATAATGAGTTTGAACCTCCAGATTATGGGCTGGTTCCCTTAATATATTCTATTGGAATGTATGATTTTTTGTTTTGGAAAAGGGGAAGAAGGAAACTATAAGGAAATGAAACTGTAAAATTTGGTGATGCACCTAATATGGCTAGAAAATATGCAATCTGGTTCACAACATAACTCAAAAATTTGACTCACACAATCCAATCTTGGCACAAAATATCACAAAAGTATTTCTAAGGAAGGCTTGAAAATAGGCTTTTATGAAGGAAAAGGATTTCTCACAACACATAAGGATCATTTTCTTTAACACAACCTAAAACCTGTAATAATTCTATGCTTGATGCTTCAAATAATTGTGAGACAATAGTTTTAAAGGTTTAATAATTAAACATAGTAAAACATCATCAAATCACATCATACAATTTGCATTAAATGGAAAGGTAAATACTTGATTCCAAAGAACAAAGGAAAATTGCATGAACACAAAGAAATTGAACCTGTAACCTGTTGTGGTTTCTCTATAAAACTATCAAAAAGTGAGCTGCAAAACCTTCTTCTCTCTCCAAAGTGTAAAAGAGCAAAAGGCAAGAACTAGCAAAATCAAGTTTTTCTTTACAATATACAACTTTTCTCTCACAATGAGGCAATCAAAAAGGAACTATAGCTAACTACCTCTAAAAATAATCTCCAAAGTGATCCACGAGCAACCTCAAAAATCCCTAAAAATAAGGTCTCAAACTACCACAATTTGAGCAAAAATAGCTCCAATTTGGTCCTCTCCACATGCTTTACCAAAACGTTAACCAAGAACCCTAAAAATACTCCTCAAATCATGCAAAAATCTCCTAGGTGGCCTAGTTAACTCAACTTATCAATTTGCATGATTTTGCTTTTGCAAAATTGATTGTGAGTAAATAATAAAGTAATAAAAATAATTACTCTATTATTGGTTACAACTTGTGCTTATTGATTTTACAATTTGTGAAAAATAATAAAGTAATTTGAAAAATATTACTTTATTATTTATTTACAATTGATTTGTTTTTTGTAAAAGTATGCATGAAAAAAAACTCCTTATCACTCCAAATACACATGCCTCATTTGCATGATTTGAGCAAAAATACGACTTAGAGAAAAATACAATCCCCTTATAGCTCCTTGTGAGAAAAAAATCCACTTGCATGACAATATGCCCTAAGGGAAAAATATACCCTTATCGCTCCATATTTGTATCAGAAAGAAAATAAATCTCTAAGTTTGCCTTATCACTCCATTTACCATGAAAAAACATCTCACTACCACACATATATATCATGCAAAATGAAAGCCCTAAGTCTCCTTGTATCACCTTGCATTATGCATCTTGAAAATAAATCATTTATCCTCATGAAGATACCTTTTACCCTCCAAGAATCTCCTTCATGTAATGATAAAACCCTAATGATAAGCTTCTGTCACCCTCATGCAAATATACCTTTCTCCAACATGCCACTTTGCATTTATCTTATCTTCATATGACTTTTATTTTTCATGTATGAGCCTAGACCGTATTTCGACCATATGATGACTGACCACAAGGGAAAAGATATTTGAGAACACATAAGGCATAATGATGTCAACCATTGACCTTTCATACAAAGATAAAATTGTTTTTCCATGTCAAAATCTTATGTCTCTCGTGGGCTCCACTAGGTATCATTACTTTATGACTTCTTGACTCCAAGCACCTTTTATTTGTAATGATTTTCTCTTAAAACATAAGTCAAAAAGGCATAAGCCCGCAAGCTAGGGCATAGGCATAATGAAAAAACTACTCCAAAACCCTAAATCATTTGTTCCATCTTTCATTTTCATTCCTATCTTGCCCCTGCGCCGCGACTATGCTTGAGATTCGCAAGGGTTTGATGCTCCTGAGACATTTGGAGGCTTTCTGCAACTGGTATAGAGAAGATCTTGTCATTTTCTTGCTCATAGTAAGTAAATATTTGTATCTTCATCATGTTCCTGCAAGAAAATGATAAAAAAAAAACTCTTTGTTTCGTTGTTTCTGCTAAGAACTTTCTTTCATTTTACTGCTTATGTGTAATATTCTTCTCCTTATTTTGGTCTCGTGATAAACTGATGGAAAAAAATAGATTTTTCTATGTATTTATAGTGATTTCCACCCCTTGAATTGTATGTTTCCATGCAAAAAAAAAATGATGAAAAGATTAACCTCACTCTGTCGTAAATGCTCTATTCAAGCAAACACAGTGATATATCTTTTGTTATACAGTGAAAAATACACCTTACTGTTGTATATAGTTTTTTTATATTATGTTATGTGTTGTACTTCTCTACTTTTATTGAGATAATAACAAGAAATGAAAAACTTGTCTTCTTGGCTTTATTTCATGAGGAAAGTAAGAGTGCTATTTACTTACTCACAAACCCTAGCTAGGGTTTCGGTATAAGAACCACGTTGTGGCTTCTCTTAACTCCTACACCATTCAACAACCCTATGTGGACTTCCCTGAATATACTTCAACATTAATGATTGTCCATATGAAATTTTCAAGGGTCACTGTGATTTTATCCCTCTGACCTGTGAATACTCTTGATACATGGCATCTTTATTGCTTTACAAACTCCAATGCATCTACCCTCTATACTTCTCATGACTATGACAGTCATTACTTGCCAAACAAGGTGAGTATGACCTCTTTTTTGTCCCTATTGAACTCATGTGCATTGTTGGATGCCTTCATACCTATGTAAGATGTGCTATGTTGCAATGTTGTCATGCTATTTGTTACGACTGCCCACCTCACACATTGTCATTGCCCTTTTTTATACCTTGAAATAGTATCACTGTGAAGTTTACATGTTGCTCCAGCTGACTAAAATGTGGGTTTCTTTGTTTAAATATCATCCATGTGACTTGTTGTTATAGTCACTTAAGTTTGCCTTTCAGTCATTTCAATTAACTATAGTAGAAAACTTACACCTTATTCACAAAAAAGTGGTAAATATTTATCTTCTAAATGTTGTTCTATGACTGACTGCTTCATAAGGTTTTATAACACTTTGTACAAGGAACTTGTCTTTGCACTATAGATCAAGAGGTGCTTCCTGTTGTGCTTACATGGTAACTTGAAGGCCACATAATGATTTGAGTTGTTGAACAATTGAAGAGAACATAAGCTATATTTCTTTAGTTCAAATGGGAATTTAAGCTTAGTGGGCTGAACTGTGAGAAGCTCCGCATTGCTCACCCTTTAACAAATTGAACTCAATGTTATCATTATTTACCATCACCCACAAAATGAGTTTCTTGTTCCTGGATAGTTCTATTGCCACCTGTATTCTTATCATTAGTTGTTGCATCTTCATGGGCTACTCTTCATACTCTTCAAAACCTTGATTGCCTCATATATAGTTGATGTTCCTTTTACTCATTGATTGTTTTCATAGCTTTGAATGTTGGTTGCATTTTCATTTTCTTCTTCACTAAGGAATGCTTTAGCACTCATGACTATCCAACAGTACCTTCACTAATTGTCCTGTGATTTTGTATGACTATATACTTGTTATAACTATGCTCCTTATGGCTTTGCTGCTTCTTTCACATAGTATTGATTTCTCTTTTGGACTTCAAACATTGCTCTCCTTATACTTGCATGCTTGTTTGATGATCACCATTGGTTTTGGACTGTATGGGATTGTTTCTTGACTTTGTTCTCCACTAGAATCCCTTGTTGTATCTCATAGACTGCCATCCTTGTTGTTTGACTACTCTTCTTTCATCTTTATATTCATGATATTGATTGTCCCTTTTCACTATTTTAGAATGTAGTCCTCTTATGACATAAGCCTTGAGACAGGCCTCAGCTACAAAATAATCTATGCACTTGTACACCTTGCATTGATATAGGACTGTTCATCTTGTTCTTTCTTTTTGTTCTTTCTGTCCTTGATTGTTCCTTCTGCTTGTTGATAGTTGCTTTGGAATAGTGATCTCCTTCATTTCTGGTATATACTATTGTATTGGTGTTCTACAGTCTACCTTGTCATCTAGATTTTGACATTTGTCAAGTATTTTGATTGCTGCTCCATGTTAATTTGATCATACTGCATTTATTTATCTATTCTTATACATTGTACCTTGCATTTCTATTCCAACTTCTTGCATTATTGCATACTTGTATGATGCATATATGAATAGCAGAAAGATGTTAAAGATGTTTCATTCATATCAAAAGATGGAAAGTACCTTTTACTTTTGTACTTTGTACCTTCTGTCTTTCATGATGGCAGCTTCATAGGATGTACCTTGGTCCTTTAAACATGATTACCTAGTTCTGTGGTATAGCTTCTCATTATCATCATTTATGAATGTACCTTGGATACCTTGATGGCATAGGATTGTTATGAAAGAACACACTTCATTAATGATAAAGAAAGTAGAATAGTACCTTGTGTTTCTTGCATATCATTTCGAATTTGATCAGTGATGAGCTATTGGATATAGCATAACATGTAATGGTATCTATCACTTGAGCATGATGGGCTCGACCCTTGTGGGAGCCACATTTTCTCCACATGCTTTATCTTTGAATCAACAACATTTACTTTTCCTATACCTACACAGTGAACAAACAAGTTAGCATAAAAGATATACTTGATGGTATTGATTGGTCTTCTTTATGATATTCTGACTTGTAGCACATGTCTTATCTGATCTTTCATATGGAATGCATGATGTGATAAGTTGATATATCTGCTTGATAAAACATATGATAACTTTAAACATCTGGAGCTCTAACAGGATTGTCCCCAATTTTTTGCAGGTTCAACTAATGATAGGAGCTAAAGATGAAGACTGAAGATCATCATCAACAAAACAACCTTCTTTCTCAGGCAATGATGGATGTTTACTTTCATCATGTGTTCATATTATTTCTTTTTATCATTCAGATATATAGCTTACATGTCTGCATTGCTCAGTCTAGTTACTCCCACAGCTTGTGTGGGACACATTTGAACACTTCTTTTAAACATAATCAATTACTCTATCTTATGCACTTGATGTATGTGTATTTATTTTTCAATCAATGCATAGGATAAAGTAACAGATATTGAGTGTATGTTCAAAACATGACATGAAATAACAGTTCAAATAAATATCTTTCCTCTATTTTAAATCTGATCAACTGAATAATCAATCTAACTCATAACTCCTAAAAGATAACACCGTGTTAAAATAACTGTATTTCTTGAATAATTGATACCTTGGCACCCTTATTCTCTTGTCATGATGACTCATCAGTCTTGATTAGACTGATGGGTTATCTTGTCAACTGAAGTCCATTTCTGCTCTGTCAAGATATCAACTGTCCATTAAATGCATAACTTAAAAGTTTTCTTTTATTCCTTTGAACAATTGCTTAGGTCTAACTAATTTTGGTGTGAACAAAAATTAGTAACATTTCTGGCGACCTCTCAGGGGTGTTTGCCTACTAAACAATTTAGAACCAGTAGCCTTTGCAACTCCATTGGGCATAGAGTCTTCTTCTATAACTCAAAACTGCCTAAAATGCTATAGTAGCAACAAAACTAAAAACTGAACTAAACTGGCTTGCTTAAGACAAAACCAGAAACATGTGCAATAACACTTCTTGGAAATGAAAATACTAAACTAAAATTCTATTCTACCCTACTCTAACCAGCCAAAAGATGCTGGTTAAACAAATCCATTAACTGTTTGGTTAAAATAACTTCCATTTCTCAACAGGGGACACTGATTCACATGCTTATGAGTAGATGAAATTTCATGAAGTACAAGAAAATACTCAATAAATTGCTACAATGCTTCATAAAAAATGAAGACAAATTTACTCACCAACTAAACCTGATCATGCAAATCTCTGTCATGGGGTAAAAAGATGATCAACTTTTGTTGCTCTGAGGCTAAAATCTGTTCTCTTGGTACAATAGCAACTTGTACTTGCTTCTTTAGCTCTCTGCTAGCTAGATTCCTAATTGGACAGCCTCTTGCAATTATGTATCCTTGGCTAATGCTCTTGATGTTCTGATTTATATTTGCTGTCCTATTTTCACTTGTAATGTTAATCTAATTTGAAAAAGTTAGCTGAGATGAAGTAATGTTTACCTCCTTGATCTGGATAGGCTAATTAGATACTATTGATTCACATAGCATCAAATTGTCATCTATGTTAGAACAAAAATCCTCTATAATATCATAAAACATACTCTCATCCAACTGATATTGTTGCGTTGAAACTATCTAAGCTTCTTCAGTCTACTGTTAAGAAGTTTCATCCTGCATGATGTGTTTCCATATCAACTCCTCCTCCATGGTTAATAAATCACCCTCTTCTATCAAAACAACTAATAACTCCTCCAAATTATCAGGTTCTTGAAAGCAACTAGGAACAGGTGATAGAATATCTAATTTTAGCTCCAAACTCCTAGTGTACATCAGCAGACTATCACCATTACTTACATCCTCCTGTTGTTTAGTTACTTCTGCCTATGTTATGAGCCCTTCATTTGGCTCAACAAAAGAAGGTAGTTGATCAAATAAAAAGATTGAGTCTTCTACTTTGTCTAATTTATTCTCACTTGGAAATTGGGTAGTTTGTCTCTACAATTGGGGATTTTGCCCTTCCAATATCTGTGATCTAATTTCATTTATCTTGTGAACAACATTAGAAAAGTTCTCAAACGAATCAAAATGCAAAGGATTTGGTGTCAAACTTGAACTATCATCCGTTTCATATGCATTAAGCTTATTTTCAACTAGAGATACAATAAAAATAGTAGACATATCTTGCACTACTGCTGATTTTTCCTAATTGAAACCTAGAATCCTGATTGGTTCAATTTTTATTGCTACTTCTTCCCTTTCCTGATTTTTGATAAAATTTGGCATCTTATAATCAGGGTACTTGGTACAAGAAGGCTATCATACTTGTTCAAAAGCATGATGGTTTGATTCGAGTACTTGATACTATGGATATTGAGGACTAATAGACTAATTTTGAATACAAATAGGTTCCTAATTACAATCAAAATTCTTGAAACTTGAAATTTGATACCTACTAACCTCATTTTGAGAATGCTAATCTAGAATAAATGCAGCTATCCAGATGTTCTATTTTTGTATTTGTGTAAGTAAATACTTCATTTGTGCCTCTTTTACTACAATCTATCTTACAAGATCTTCTTGGAATTGTATCCTTTGTACCTCTAACTCCTGCTCATGAAGATAGGCCTGATAATCCATCTCTTCTTGTTGTTGTTGATACTCTTGTAGCCTCTTTGACTCTTCTAGCTGCATTGTGATTTTTGACAATGTATTATTGATATCACTCATGCTATACTTCATATCTGTAACCTCTAGGGAATGGTTTTGGACATGTAAATACTGATATGAAGGATGAGCAGGGGTGGGTGGGGGGTAAGCATATTGAACATGCTAGTTTCCTTGAGAAACCATAGAATTTGGGTTGAAATCAGTAGCATGGCTAATCTAATATGGCTGATAAGATGAAGGATTGACAGTATTTTCATGATATGATGGATGATATGACATGTTTCTGTAAAAAGTAGACATGTTTACTCATTTAGAAAGTTGGAAACAACTGAAATCTAATCTATAAAATTCTTCTCATAGGCTGCAAAGTCTGATCTATCAAACCAAAGTATTAGAGTTGCCAGGTACTTGAAAATGAACCTCTAAAAGGATGAAAATTTTGTTGTTCATACCAAAACAGTAGAAAAAATAAGTTCTATTGAACTAAGAATCAGTTCAAAGTCCCACCGGGCATGCCAAAAACTGTTGTTGATGAGGATTGCACCCTTATCCAAAGTTGTAACACTCTACAATCCCTCAAAACATGGGGACAAACTCAGGCTGTGGGTGACTTATAATGAGTTTGAACCTCTAGATTATGGGCTGGTTCCCTTAAAATATTCTATTGGAATGTATGATTTTCTATTTTGGAAAAGGAGAAGAAGGAAACTATAAGGAAATGAAACTGTAAAATTTGGTAATGCACCTAATATGGATAGAAAATATGCAATCTAGTTTACAACATAACTTAGAAATCTGACTCACACAATCCAATCTTAGCACAAAAAGTATTTCTAAGGAAGACTTGAAAATAGGCTTTTATGAAGGAAAAGGATTTCTCACAACACAAAAGGATTATTTTCTTTAACACAACCTAAGACCTGTAATAATTCTATGCTTAATGCTTCAAATACTGGTGAGACAATAGTTTTAAAGGTTTAATAATTAAACACAGTAAAACATTATCAAATCACTTCATACAATTTGCATCAAATGGAAAGGTAAATACTTGATTCCAAAGAACAAAGGAAAATTTGCATGAACAAAAAGAAATTGAATTTATAACATAATGTGATTTCTCTATAAAATTGTAAAAAAGTGAGCTACAAAACCTTCCTCTCTCTCCAAAGTGTAAAAGAGCAAAAGGCAAAAACTAGCAAAATCAAGTTTTCCTTTACAATATATAGCTTTGCTCTCACTAACAGGCATGCAAAAAGGAACTGCAGCTAACTGCCTCTAAAAATAATCTCCAAAGTGATCCATGAGCAACCTCAAAACCCCCTAAAAATAAGGGCTCAAACTACCACAATTTGAGCAAAAATAGCTCCAATTTAGTCCTCTCCACATGCTTGACCAAAAAGTTGACCAAGAACCCTAAAAATAATCCTCAAATCATGCAAAAATCTCCTAGGTGGCCTAGTTAACTCAACTTATCAATCTGCATGATTTTGCTTTTGCAAAATTGATTGTGAGTTAATAATAAAGTAATTAAAATAATTACTCTATTATTGGTTACAACTTGTGCTTATTGATTTTAGAATTTGTGAATTTATAAGCCTAAAAATGACACGATTCATATTCCTCTAAGTTAATTAAATATCAAAATATTTAATTATCTCTTCTAAGGTCAAAATTAAATAAAACCCTTTTATTTAATTTAATAAAATAAAAGCAAAATATCTTCTTATTCTCATGCAAATCCATTCTTCTTTCTTTAAATCACTTAACTGATTGTTATATTCTTTTAATTTCTTTAACTCATTCTTCTATTCTTGTTAACTCCTCTCATGCAAAAGAAAGCAAGACACATGTCTTCTTCTTATTCGTTGCACATTTCTCAACTATTCTCAACCGTTGATCTTCTCATTCTTTCTATACCGTTGATCTTCTTTTTCCCAAGTCTATAAAAGCAACCTCATTCTTCCATTCTATTCATCCAAGCTTTAAGTATTGTTACTCTATAGGAATTACATCGCACCTTTGGTTCTAATTCCTTCATTGCTTGTGATCACACTTGTTACTACGCACCACGCACTACTATCATTGTTGTGAAGCTCCTCTTCATTGCAATAAACTATCACTGCCATTCCCAATTGACATTCTTGAAGCATAGCAAAGAAGTGCACTCTTTGAGGGCCTATTTCATACATGCAAGAATGATTGTGATAGGCAATCAATGGAAGCTACGATATAAGGAGGTTTGCTTTGTTGGTCATTGCTTTATTTTATTGAATCTCTTTAGTTCACCATTTCATTGAAGTTTTGGTTGTTTGATATTGATTATTATTACATATTCATTGTTGATCCAATTTTACCCTAACATTTTTGGTGCCCACTGTGGAGCCTAGCCCCAAATTTAACCCAAAAATTAAAGTTTTTGTGTTTTAGAAAGTCGTACATAGGAGGAAACAACGCATACATCAAATCCTAACATGCATCTTTTACCTGTCACAGCGCATACATTTCTGTAGCATATATAGTCTCTATTTAGGTGCATCTGTTACCTATCATAGCGCTTTCGTTACTGCAGCGCATATATACTTTGTTACAGTGCTTTTACCATCTGAAGCGGTGCATCTGCTACTTCAGCACATATACACTGTATTTTGGCACTTATGTCCTCTGTTATAGCGCATATGTAATTGCAGTGCTTTTGTTCATTATTTCTACATATTCAGTCTCTGAAGCGGTGCATTTGTTGTAGGCAGTGATTTTAGGGTTTTCTAGGAGATTTTTGCTAACACTGACATCTTTGCAAGAACTCTCTTGATCTATTTTGTAGGCTAGGTACTAGTTTAGATTCATATCTAGTTGCACTTGTTAGCTCACACTTTGATTTCTAACGAGAAACTAAAATGGATGCTCATGCAAAATCTCACATAGTTTAACTAGGAAAGTGGTAATTGAATCATTGCTATTGCTATCTTTTCAAAGTTATTGCTATCTGGATAAAATTGAACTCATCATCTCTATCTGGGTAAAACTAAACCATTGCTATCTCGATTGACCATCACTTCAAAGTTAACAACTCGTGCTATCGTGGATAAAATTGAACTCATTATTGTTATCTGGGTAAAACTGAACCATTGCTATCTCGATTGACCATCATTTCAAAGTTAACAATTCATGCTACATGGATAAAATTGAACTCATCATTGCTATCTCGATTAAAATTCGACCATTGCTATCTTGCTAATCACTTCAAAGTTTTGTGCTTGCCCAAGTAGATAGCTCATCTAGTTTTTTTCATTTTAACTAGGGGAAAAGAACCACTGTATACTGTGTTTTGGGAATCCAGGCCTATGCTCTCCCCTATCTTGGGTGATCAAAATGCTAGACATATCATTTTTGCATGTGTTTTTCCTTTAGAGGGGCCTGCTCTTGGATACCGTTCATCCAAGTAGGAACGACCCTAAGTGGTAACAGGCTAGACGCCAAGCCCTTCCAAGCCACTATAAATAAATTGTGTTTGGAGCAAAATCTTCAAACAAGTGAAGTTGTGTTATACTGACAACCAACCTCCCCCAAAACCCTCCAAGGCGCAACCCTTGCAGGCTGGGAGACTCCATAATGGAGAGTAATGTTGCCGCATGTATAACCACTCGAACGGTTGCCTTCATTAAACACCTTTGTTCTAGTGGCCAAAAACCCTTGTTATCCATTTGAAGCCTAGGATTGTACTTGTTTTTCCTTTTAGTCCAAAAAGAGTCAAAAAATAAAAATAAAAATAAAAATCCATAAAAATATCCTTTGTGTTTGCTATGTCTTCTTGCCATAAATTTAGAAAATTAGATCAAAAAAGACCTTGCAACTAAAGTACCAAAAACATCAGAAAAATTTATAAAAAATTACAAAAACATTGAAAAAGCTAGTGCGGTGCATCCGTCCTCTATTCCTGCACATTTGTGCCGACTTGTGGTGCATCTATTCCAACTTGGAGCACATTTACTATCTGTTACGACACATTTACCTTTTACCAGTGCAACACATTTATCATGACTTGCAGTGCATTTGTCAATTCCTATAGCACATCTGTTTCGGCGCATACATGACAGTGAGCACTTGCACAGTTTTCAAGGGAAAATTTTTACCAGTTCTAAGTACCCATTTCAGTCTAATTTCAGGTTCAGAGATCAGGTCTTACCTTGTAGTCAGTTTTCCATCCATTTCAATCCAAAATCTCTCTTTCGCTAGCCATCTCATTCACCTTCTATCGAGTCTTTCTAGTCCAAAGTTAAAAGTATCCCATATCAGGTCACCATAGGCCCTCTTTTTTGTATCACTTTGGATTCAAGTAAACCTAGTAGGTCACATAACTTTGCTAGTGGTTTTGGTACACGACTAGTCACTACATAGTAAGAGAGGTATCAAGTAACCTTACTAGTGGCTACCATCTTGTATCAGCTGTCTTACTTGGAATCATTGACCGAGAAAGTCCTTTGTCCAAATCTTGTCATAAGTATCCTATTCTCAATAGTCTCCATCGGCACCTTGCCAAAATCTCTAGTCCCATTCCACCTCGTCCCTCGTCACCTTGCATGGTTCTTACGAGATCTCAATACCAAAAACAACTTGAAATGGCTGAATCATCCAACCACATCATCACACCTCATGATAGTGATGAGGAGATCTCTAACGAAGATTATCAGGGAAGCCTCCAAAATTGGAAACTCCAATGCTTGTTAGAGAAAGTGCTCCATGATGATCCTCACAAGTACTTTTATTATCTTGCAAATCTTGGAATTAAACTCCCCGTGGATTTTGATATAAGCACAATCCAAGAAAATGTGGAAAATAATCATGAAGAGGGAAGAAAAGCCATAGACCCTAACACAGAGGATAAAGGAAAGAAGGCCATAGACCAAAATGCTCCTATGGAAGAAATGAGGAAACAACTCGAGGGTCTAAAGCAACAAATGTCAGATCTCAAGACGGGTACAAACACTAAAACCTATTCTTTGGAAGATATTGCACTGTACCCCTTTGATAAAAGTTTGAACACGACACCTTTTCCCTTTTGATTCAAAGTTCCTAAGTTTGATAAATACAAAGGGAAAGGGGACCCTAGAGATCACATTAGGGAATTCAATGCAGCATGTATGGAAGTAGCTCACAATGAGACTTACTTAATGAGACTATTCCCTAGATCTTTAGGTAGTCAAGCCATGGAGTGGTTCTCACGACTCCCATCGGACATCGAATCTTTTGATGAATTAGTCAACAAATTCATCACACACTTCTCTTACAATATTGAACATGAAGTCTCTATGCTTGACTTATGCAACACCAAGCAAAAGAGTGGCGAATCATTCTCCACCTTTCTACAAAGATGGAGACAACTTGCAAGCAAGTGCTCTTATGATGTACCAGAGAATAAATTAAATGGAGATGTTTGTCCATAACCTCAACACCGATCTTAGCTATCAAATACAAATACAATGCCCCACTTCATTTTCAAAATTCATTGAAATGGGATTGTTTATCAAAAAAGCTATGATCGCTAAGGGGCAAATCAAGTTATATAAGGACACACCTACCTCCAATTATACAACTAAAAAATCAAAGTTTTGGACTAAGAATAAGAATGTTGTCAACAATGGAGTAGTTGATACTAAGGTAGTAGCACCCAAGCAACAACCCATACTCACTCTCAAAGGATAGGCAAGCAATGTTACACACAACAAAACCTTCTCTCGAGAGCCAAGACCATGGCTCAACTCAAATCCAAGGTGAAATTTCACACCACTGGGTGAGTCCCAAGAGTCCGCATTAAGGAAGTTATTGGCCAACAACGAAATCTCTCTACCACCAACAAGCGACTATGAGCCTATAGTCAAACCTCACTATTGGAAAGACACTGACTATTGTGAGTATCATAGAGGAAGGGGACATACAACCAACAACTGTATCTGCCTCAAGCAATTTATTTAGGATGTGCTTGATCAAAATCAAGGAGGAACCCAACAACATACCTCCAACAAGACACATGTGACTTATAGGGATCCGCTTCTCAATCATGACAGGTCGTACAACAACAATAATAATGACGGAAACAACAACAATTGCAACAGGCAAAATCAGAACAGTGGGAATAGTAATGCCAACTACGCAAGTGTGCCATTGGACTATACCATAAATTGCATATCAGAGCATGTCACACAAATCAATGTGGTCACGCCAAACCAACAATTAGAACCTAACAGAACTAGTAGTAGTATCATTACCCACAATGGTAAAGTCACCTTGAATACCGTCCCTCCAAGGTCATCACCTTCTCAGTCCAACTTCCATTAGTATAATGTCATAGACCAACTACAGAAGACTCCAGCCCACATTTCTATCTTAGAGTTGTTGCGTCTATCTCCTTCCCATAAGGAGATTCTCAATAAAGCCTTAGTGGAAACCACTGTCCCCACTAACTTGGCCCAAGAGAAGTTTTAGGCCATGGTAGGTAATCTGACCTCCTCAAGCACCATATCATTCACTGAACAAGATGAACTCTCTATGTCTCAACTTCATAACACCCCTCTGCATATTGTCGCCTTCATCCACAAGCACCACATCAAGAGGGTTCTCATTGATGGGGAAGCTGGTTTAAATATTTGCACGTTAAAGCTAGTCCTTACATTGGGGTTCTCTGAAAATTCCGTTGATCCAAGGAAGAAGATTACTATCAAAGCCTATGATGAAGAGGAGAGAACTACTAAGGGAATAGTAGTCTTACCCATACAAGTGGGACTAGTGATAAAAGATGTTGTGTGCCAAGTCCTAGATAGGGAGCTCACCTATAATATTCTCCTAGGAAGATCGTGGATTCATGCCATGAAAGTTGTCCCTTCGACTTATCACCAATGCATAAAATTCTCGCATAATGGCAAACAAGTCACCATCCAAGGAGACCCTGACCCCTTTCAGCATTGCAACTCTGTCCTTTCAAATCCTGATTGCATTATACCAAACAATAGAGCATCTACATCCCCTACCCCACAGCATGATCATACCTCTGAAGCTTCCTCATTAAGGCCCAAAGAGTAGAAGATTACCATCAAAGAAACTAGAGTTGGGAATACTCCATTGAGCACAGCCTCAATCTAGCCAAACTACCTTTATCTCCTAGATCCTTTGGTTGACCTAAGCATTTTTCAAAGCCATCTTCTCCTCCTATACCTCCCACAACTCCCTTTGTAAAATGGGGGACCTTATCTAATGAAACAGAGGAAAGAGATGTCCTACAATGGCTTTATACCGAAGAAGAAGAGAACATACAACAGAAACCACCTAAGCTCCCAATAGAACTCTATGGGTGAGGAGAAGCTATCCTACACAGAATGGGTTATGAAGGACAAGGCCCTATCATCCTAACAAAAGAAGGAATCATAGAACCCATTCAACCTTCTTCATCCTCATTGGCTAGAAATACAAATGGCCTAGGATATAAAGGCAAGGGCAAAGCTAAAGAAAATGCTTGTCTTGTAGAAGTGATCCATACACTTCAAGTGGACAGTGACACAGATTCCAATGAATATGAGTGGGATGAGCTGACAGAGCATTCCTATGATGACAAAGTGATCGATACTATTCAAACTTATACCCCCTACCATGAGGGACAAACACTATCGAATAGACCACTAGAGTCTGATTTGCCTCCCTAAGAATACGACTTTCAAGGAAGGTTCGAGTTCTATCACAATAAACAATTTGGAGGAAAGTACCATCCCGAACACTCCCCCTACCACTACTCCTAGTATATCCATTCAAACTATCAACAAATCAGATCTATCCTCTGACTCCCTCCCCCTTGTGCATCCTGAACTTATTGACTGGGATCTACGGGGAACCCCTCAACTAGATATGTTCCAAAATGATGATGCTTATATTGACTATATGGAACTTAGGGACCACCTACCCAAAGGAGATCATAAAGCTGGTTTCGCTATTGAACTTAATACCATGGCTTATTTCAGAGATGGTGCCAAGCCTTCCAGTCGCAAAAAAATCAAAATAAAAACTAGATCTGATGGTGAAAATTGTTCTGCGGCAGTGTCAGATCCCAAAACAGTAAAAAGAAAGGACGCATCTGAAGGTGAAAACCCAACTGTGGCACCTAACGATGGAAGGCTTGACACTCTCCCCAATGACATGCACCAGGAGAAGTCTCAGATTGTTGTGGAACCTACAAAGCCGGTTAACATTGGAACAGAAGAACAGCCTAAGATCATTCACTTTGCTAAGTCTCTAACCCCACCAGAGAAGACCAAGTTTGTATCATTCTTCAAGAGAAAGCAAGTCAATTTCGCTTGGTCAGACATAGATATACTGAGGTTAGATCTAGATTTGATTCTACACCATCTTCCATTGGATCCAGGAGTGAAACTAGTGAAACAGAAGCTTAGAAAGATGCATCCACACATAGCACTGCTTGTAAAAGAAGAACTCAAGAAACTACTGGATGTAGGGTTTATTAGACCTATAGACTATGCAACAAAGCCTTGCTAGGTACAATGTTGGAATGGGTCTCCAACATTGTACCAGTGTCTAAACCAGATGGCTGAGTTAGACTATGCAATGACTTCAGAGATCTAAACCAAGCTTGCCGCAAGGATGATTTTCTGTTGCCAAATATAGATATCATAGTTGACTTAATAGCAGGGCATACCATGTTATCTCTCATGGATGGTTTCTCAGGATATAATTAGATCAGGATAGCACCTAAAGAACAGCATAAGATAGCCTTTACTTGTCCATGGGGCACTTTCTTTTGGAATGTCATGCCATTCGGGCTAAAGAACGCAGGAGCCACATACCAACGTGCTATGACCACTATATTTCATGATATGATGCATGTAACAAAGGAAGATTATGTAGATGATATCCTACCAAAGTCACTCACAAGAGAATCACACCTGGATGTGTTAGAGAAAGTCTTTCAGAGACCTGAGTAATTCAAGGTCAGGTTGAACCCAAAGAAATGTGTATTTGGAGTCACCTTAGGCAAGCTTCTAGGCTTTATTGTGTCAGCAAATGGAATAGAGGTGGACCCCACCAAAGTCAAGGCTATCATGGACATGCCACCACCCAAGACTCTTACCCAACTAAGATCCCTACATGGCAAGCTACAAGCAATCCGTAGATTCATATCACAACTGGCAGACAAGTGTCAACCATTCCATCATCTCCTACACAAGAACATTCCATTCAGATGGGATGAGAGGTGTGAAGAGGCATTCAACAAACTAAAATAATATATTATGAATCCACCCATTCTCATGCCTCCTGTCCAAGGGAAACTATTGATACTTTACATATCTGCTACACCTATAGCTCTTGGGGCTCTTCTAGCACAACAGGATTATGAGAATAAAGAAAGAGCCATCTACTATATCAGTCACACATTGGTGGGCTATGAGTTGCAATACTCTCAAATAGAAGGATCATGTCTTGTGGTAGTTTTTTCTTCCCAATAACTCTGATATTATATGCTTGCACATCTAGTAAAACTTATTGCAAAAATAGATCCACTAAAGTACCTACTAAGCAAAGTAGCTCTCACAGGTCATTTAGCCAAATGGGTAATACTTCTAAGTGAATACGACATTGAGCATGTAGACAAAAAAGCTATCAAAGGATAAATCATTGCTGATTAGTTAGTAGATGCACCACTATAGGACACCACACCAATGCAATTTGAATTTCTAGATGAATCCCAATTCAATATATCAACACATTCTTGGAAGCTCTACTTTGATGGGTCCTACACAAACCATGGATCAGGGGAAGGAATCTTGTTTGTAACTCCTTAGGGTGACACCATTCCAAAGTCTTACCATTTGTTATTCCCATGCACCAACAACATAGTAGAATATGAAGCCTTAGTCATTGGAATCAAAATGGCAACAAAGTGGAAAATCAAAGAGCTACATGTCTATGGTGATTCCCAACTAATAATAAATCAGGTCAATGACGATTACCAAACCAAAGATGAGAAGCTTGTCCCATACAAACGGATGGTTGATGACTTTAAGGAATACTTTGTGGTCATCTCTTTTGAGCAGATACCACGGATTGAGAACAAAGTAGCAGATGCCATGGTGACCATTGCCTTTCTTCTCGAGATACCAAAGAATGAGTCATGGTACGAGTTCTTAGTAGAAACTATTCAGCAACCAGCTTATGATATTCCTGAGAACCATACCATATGCCTTTTAATTGGATTTGATTCACCTTGGTTCAGTAAGATTTACACTTACCTCAAGGACAACACCTTCCCACTTGACCTATCTTCAAACCAACGATGAACCTTTATACGCCAAACCTCTCGCTATACCATCATTGCCGACACCTTATACCGACGTGGTCTAGATGGTACTTCACTCTGTTGTTTAGAACAAGAAGAATCCTTAACCACCTTACAAGACGTACATGAAGGGATTTGTGGAACACACTCTAGTAGTCCCTCCTTAGCTAAGAAACTCATGCGTTTGGGTTATTACTGGTTGAACATGGAAACAAATTCACATCAGTTCGTGAAGAAGTGCAAGCAGTGCCAAATACATGGGAACCTAAGACATGCACCAGCTCAAGAGTTGAGATCTTTAACGACACCTTGGCCCTTCTGCCAATGGGGACTTGACCTTGTGGGAAAGATCCATCCACCCTCATCCAACGGCCACAAATTCATCATAACCGCCACTGAGTACTTTACTAAGTGGATTGAAGTCGTTCCCCTCACCACCTTCACAGGTAAGAAAATCTCCTCATTCATCCTGAATTACCTCATCTACAAATATGGAATTCCTTCATCCATTATCACGGATAACGGAAGACCCTTCAAAAACTAGGATGTCCAAGAACTCTATGATTGATTCAAAATCCAACACCCTTTTTCCTCACCCTACTACCCCCAAGGCAACGGTCAAGCTGAAGCATCCAACAAGACCATCTTGAAACTCCTCAAGAAGACAGTCAACGATGCTAGCCGTGATTTGCACATCCAACTTAATCTTGCTCTGTGGGCCTACAGAACTAGTATACACACTCCCACATATGCTACACCTTACACCCTTGTCTATGGCTCAAAAGCTATCCTCCCCATTGAGGTTGAATTACCATCTCTCAGGGTGTCATTAAAAGGTGTCATATCAGATGAAGAGTACAGAGTCTCCAGATTGCAAGAACTAGAGTTGCTCGAGGAAAGGAGACAGAAAGCCTTTGACCATCTCAAAGCATATCAACAAATGATGTCAAGAAGCTATAACCACAGAGTTCGCCCAAGAGTCTTTAAGGTTGGAGATCTAGTCCTTAAGGAAAATCCCCACAATCAACAGGATAGGGAAAAGAAAGGCAAGTTTGAACCCAACTGGCTTGGGCCTTATGTAATTGTAGCTGCTTATGGATCAGGGGAATATCAGTTGGCAACATCAGAGGGTGAGTTGTTTGATGAGCCAATCAATAGCATGCATCTTCGTCAGTTCTATACCTAGAAGAACCCCAATGTAAGGGGGGCATAAAATACAAAAAAATAAAAAAATTAGAAAAATACTAAAAAAAATCAAAAAATCAAAAAAATACAAAAAAATCGTCCTTTGGTGAAAACTTGGCAAACATGCACCTTGGATAGGTATCATGATGAAAACCTGGCAAATAGGCGTCATGTTTACTTTCTAACTTTTCGTGCAAATAAAAGCAAGTGGTGAAAACCTGGTAAAGAGGTGTTACTTGTGATGTACTGCCTTCTCCATCTTTGGGAAACTAATCACCTTGTGTCCATTCTTCCTTGCCCCCCATTCGACCCATATCTGTTCCATAATAAAATCATGACAGTAACCTATCATGGCTTGATACTCTATCTCTTTGTTGCCTTGTCAACCAAGGTTTTGTCCCATATCGTATCCATAGTGTCAGCCTAGTATAGTGTCTCTCGTCAGTATCCATGGTCCAAGTCCATGAACTACATTGCCTCTGCGTTGTCACGTAGGCAAGGCCATTTTTCAAATGTGCCCCCGAGGCTCTCATTGTCCCATCCATCCCATTTTTTTTGTTGTCTTTCTTCTCGTCCATCCATGGTCTATTAGGGTTCACCCCGAACTATGTTGCCTCTGTGTCATCACATAGGTAAGGCCATTTAGCAATGAGCCCCCGAGGCACTAGGTCAGTCCCTTAAGGTCTGTCTCACCAATAAGGATTGTGAAATTCTTCTCACCAAACAAGCAAGTGCAAACAAAACCTGCTCTTTTCAAGCAAAAATCCTGATGCAAGACATTAACCTATCCAAAGCAAAGAAAAAAAACACCTAAGGCCTTCTAAATGATTTTACCCAAATTATGGCAAGAAACAAACACATCTAAATGCAAGAATGTTTTGTGTTGGTTAGGTTAAAATACAGGGTCTTGATTTTTTCTATCATGTCTTTCTATGCTACTCGAGGATGCCAAAAGCTAGAGATGCTATGATGGGGGCATGATCATTTTCTTTGTTTGTTGTTTGTGGATTAAACTTTAGTAATGTGAAGCCTTGTCTAAGGACATGATCCGCAAAAGATCATCGAGGACATCAAAGGTCTAACATGAATGGGGGCAATCCTTGTTTGTTGATACGCAAGAAATACTTAGGTCATCTCAATTCAATTATACCTTGATGCTTGTATTAACTTGCTAAATCAAAATCCATGTAAGCAATACTTAGGTCATCTCGGTTCAATTATACCTAGATGCTTCTATTAACTTACAACATTTCAGAAAAAGTACCAAAAAAAAATTGCCCAATGATGAAATAAACACTTCAAAGTACTTGCACCATCAAGATGTCAAAAGCAAAGCATCCATCATACATCCATTTATACATCCATACATCCATATCCCATGCAATAAAAGATCCAAACAATGCAGAGTAACAATGCAAATCGAAGATTGTGAATCTTTCTATCGAGTCAATCTTTCAATCAATTTCCTATCTATCATTCTATCATTTTTGTGTCGATAGAGTACATTTGGACATCACAAAAACATAGCATATAGTTGCACATCATATCACATGAGATAGTCATTTACATGATTAAATCAATTGCATACATAACAAGTGCATTAAGTCATCCATATATAGTTTGTTGTAATGATCATATAGTGTCAAAACAAAAAAAATCAAAAACATAGCTAAGTGCATCACATAAGTTGCATAATCATATAGATATCATTTTGCATTCACACATATTAGAAGCTAATTAGATACAACATCTAAGTCTGCATTGGGTCATATAGCATCACTTAGCATCATATGAAAATTTGTATTAGACAAACATTGCATAGCATCAAGTAAAACATCTAAGTATGTATTAGATAAACATGTGCATCGCATCATACAAATAGAAATGCATCATAACTCATACATATAGAAAGCATCAAATAGTTGCATCATCATATAAATATCATAAAAACATGTCCAAATGTACAATATCAAAATGTCTGTCTCTAAATTAGTGTCATATACAATAAATACATCCCAATGGATGGTGATACATGTCTCAAAATACAAAAATGGTACAAGTCTATTTAGCTATCTGAGCTCTGCTATCTCTACTGATGTGGGCCATTGCTACCAACAGTATCTCCTATGTCCCCTCCTCTGCTAGCCTCAAACTATTGTGGGCCCATCACAGAGGCCCCTGACCTTGATGGACCTGCTCTCTATGAGGCCATAGACTAGCTCCTATAGCTCAAAGCCCTCTGACTAGCTGGCACCATGCCATGGTATTGTCTTTGGTAGTACTGTGTCTGAGCATGCGCTCTGGTAAGCTCACCCTGCACCTGTACTAGCTACCCCCGCACTTATACCAACTCTATCTGTGCCTGCGCTAGCTGCCCCTGTGTCTGTGCTAGTTGTGCCTGTGCCTGATGCACTTGCCCAACCAAAAAGGTACTTATCGCATCTGTCCCTAGGGCTACCACTGTGGTATCATTCTCCACTTAGATGACTCATATCCGAGTGTCTGCCATGTCTCTCTCTCCAGTAAGCCTAGCAATGTACTCTACATTTGTATCTTGTCGAGCCTCAACCCTCCTGAGCTATGCCTGCAGCTGTCTAACCTATCCTCTCAGTGTGGCTATGATCCTCTCATGGACATCTACCTGTGCTGGACCCTAGGTTGCCTATGCCTATCCCTGCCCCTATGGCTGGGACACCTGCTGCTGTGCCACCTGTTGAGGTGGTAGCATCTGTACCCACTGTACCTATGGTGCCTGCTGTGGTACTTGTTGTGCGACCTATGGTGGCACTGCTTGCTAAGCATGGGAGGGTACCTCCCCAACTCTCCACCTTTGTCTAGGTTAGCCTCCATCATCTCCACCTCCTCCCACTCCTCCTCCATCATCTCCTCCATCTCTGCCACCTCTTTCTCCTCCTTTCCCCCTCCCCCTCCCCCTCCTCCTCCTCTGGCCAACGTGGCCCTCGTCATCTGAGTCTGCCTCATCTATATGAGGCACCAACACCCCAGGTCCTGAGTATCTCAGGAACGGGTGAGTAGTGAACCAATCCTCGTAGTCCTAAGTCATCCCCACATCTGCTATCTCCCTCCTCATGTCCCAGGTGACATAGGGTGTCTGCCGAAACTCTGCTAAGGCCTCCTCATAAGATGCCATCGGTCCCCATCTGACCCTCAACATGCGTCCGTGCAAACTGATCATGCCCCTGTGGCATGCCCTACCTCCTGTCAAACTATCTCTGTACTCTGCCTATAATTTATCTCTCTAGTATGAAGCGTGTTCATCCTATCAGCCATCTCATCTGAAAGTAGTAGGGTAGCTCATATGTCTTATCCTTCCACGGCTCGTAGTCTAGATATGGTCACCAGATGACCACATCTACCCCATCCAAAGCATGTCTCCAGTACTCTAGCTTCCCCAGCCTATGCTGGGAAATCACCCCTGCATAGCCATAGTTATATGGCTCTCCCCTCTATCTGTCAAACACACATATCAGTCTCGTGATCGCTATGTGCTCCCATAGCCAAAACTGTAGTAGTGATATGCCTGCAGATAGGCTCGTACTCCTATGATATACTACCTGATGCATATCATGGTATAAGTGAGCAAGTACACAGACACCCCAAGCATATTGGGTGCCCTCTATCACCATCCTCTCCATGATCCTACCCCATCCAATGGGGAACCCATGCAATCTCCTGTCGGGGCATATGACGCCTCTGATCAGTCCTACTACAATCCCTGGGAAGTAGTCGTAGTAATCGTGAATATCCTGCCAAGGGATGACCTATCCAACCAGCTCTAGGTCATCAAACACTCGCCTGTACTCAGTGAGTCTCGCATCTCTCTATGGATCATACTCCACAAGCTCACCCTAAATCGACAAATGCAAAATCTGGTAGACATCCTCCAATGTCACGGTCATCTCACTAGTAGGAAAGTGGAAAGTACCGTCCTCGTTGTGGAACCTCTCCACTGCAACAATCAGCAAGTCACAGTTCACCTGAACCTCGAGCATGAAGCATACATAATCCAGTCCCATAGTGCCAAGTGCCTCTCTATCTATCTTAGTTAGCATGTATCTCTGCAACAAAGGCATAGGGAACTGCTCCCTAGACTGAAGTGTCTCTTGTCTATCCTCCTGCAAGCACACAAAGCAAGGCGTCAACCTAAAGCTGCAAACACCATACTCGACATATCTATAGAACCATATCAACTAACTTAGCATTTCAAATTGATCAAAACAACACACTACATCTCTTGACTAGATTCCTGCAATCTCAGAGATAGCTTATCGATTGATGCGTCAAATAGGACGCCAATCGAGTCAATTTTGCTAAGTAATCTACCTATCTATAACATATGCACCACAACATGTGGTAAATGTGCCATTTCTTAACCAATGTGCCATTTTTTGACCTATGCACCACTTCTGGCATAAGCACTACAACAATCCATAGATGCGTTGTCCTATTCTATAATTGCACTGCTTTTACGTTTGCACCACAACATATCGTATATGCGTTGTAGGAATATGCATGCGCTGACTTATCCTGTATATGCGCAACTTTCACATATGTGCTACTTTATCTCATGCAGGCGCTGTAAAACCATGCATGCACCGTTTTGCGTGACATATGCGTTGCACTGTCTTTTAGTGCATCTATCTACCTAGACTTTCTCCTAGCATTTATTGCTACCAAACTCGACCCTAGGAGAAATTTTTTGAGATACATACCGGGGGTCCTGCCTCTGCTGACCAGTTGAATCAATGAACGCACTCGAATCAATGCTCCTTGCGTGGAATATCCATCCTCATGCTGACTGCTCTATGCTCTATGCTGCTCTAAGCTCTCTGAAGCAAATCAAACCAAGACAAGTGTGCAAATGAATTGTCTTGTGGACCCAACTCCTATATATAGCATGCAAACCCTAATTTGGCTAGGTGTTGAATACGACTACTTCACACACCTGTTTCTTCAGTTTTCTTCTCATTTCTTTGAAACGCATCCTTTTTTCTTCAAACCTAACCTATTCCCTTCGTCTTCATGAGATTGTCAGTTTCTCACACCGTATACCTTCTTCCCATCCAATCTCCCGAGGGGGCATCGTATCATCATTAAACCTGTACCAGGGGCAAACTAGGCATGTATCACTATCAAAAAACGTATTCTTTGAGGCAACGCCGTAAACTGCATTGTATCAAAGAGAGGCAAAATGTATACACCTAAAAATGACACAATTCATACTCCTCCAAGTTAATTAAATATCAAAATATTTAATTATCTCTCCTAAGGTCAAAATTAAATAAAACCCTTTTATTTAATTTAATTCTTCCAAACAATTAAATAATTCTTAATTATTTAATTAAATCAAATCATTCTTCCAAATTTGAATAAATCAAATCAAATTTATTTAAATTCTCTTAGTCTCCAAAAATAAAATATAATCAAATATTTTATTTATTCTTCCAAATCATGCACAACAATTAAATAAATTTATTTATTTAATTTGTTTTCTTATCTTCTAAATTAAATAATACCAATTATTTAATTATTTCTTCCAATAATATCTTCTCTAAATTTAAATAAATCAATTATTTATTTAAGTTGCTTTTTCTTCTAAATTGAGTTATCTCTAAATATAATTCAATCTTTTTACACATGCAATTAAATATTCTTAATATTTAATAAAGCAAAATATCTTCTTATTCTCATGCAAATCCATTCTCTTGCTTTAAACCACTTAACTGATTGTTATATTCTTTTAATTGCTTTAACTCATTCTTCTATTCTTGTTAACTCCTCTTATGCAAAAGAAAGCAAGACACGTGTCTTCTTCTTATTCGTTGGATGTTCCTCAACTATTCTCAATCGTTGATCTTCTCATTCTTTCTATACCGTTGATCTTCTTTTTCCCAAGTCTATAAAAGCAACCTCATTCTTCCATTCTATTCATCCAAGCTTTAAGTATTGTTACTCTACAGGAATTACAGCGCGCCTTTGGCACCAATTCCTTCAATGCTTGTGATCACACTTGTTACTACGCACCATGCACTACTACCATTGTTGTGAAGCTCTTCTTCATTGCAATAAACTATCACTGCCATTCCTAATTGACATTCTTGAAGCATAGCAAAGAAGTGCACTCTCTGAGGGCCTATTTCATACATGCAAGAATAATTGTGATAGGCAATCAATGGAAGCTACGATCTAAGGAGGTTTTCTTTGTTGGTCATTGCTTTATTTTATTGAATCTCTTTAGTTCACCATTTCATTGAAGTTTTGGGTATTTGATATTGATTATTATTGCATATTCATTGTTGATCCAATTTTACCCTAACAGTGAAAAATAATAAAGTAATTTGAAAAATATTACTTTATTACTTATTTACAATTGATTTGTTTTTTGTAAAATCATGCATGAAAAAAAAACTCCTTATCACTCCAAATACACATGCCTAATATGCATGATTTGAGCAAAAATAAGACTTAGAGAAAAATACAATCCCCTTATAGCTCCTTGTGAGAAAAAACATCCACTTGCATGCCAATATGCCCTAAGGGAAAAATATACCCTTATCACTCCATATTTGTATCAAAAAGAAAACAAATCTTTAACTCTGCCTTATCACTTCATTTACCATGCAAAAATATCTCACTGCCACACATATATATCATACAAAATAAAAGCCCTAAGTCTCCTTGTATCACCTTGCATTATGCATCTTGAAAATAAATCATTTATCCTCATGAAGATACCTTTCTCCCTTCAAGAATATCCTTCATGTAATGATAAAACCCTAATGTAAGCTTTTGCCACCCTCATGCAAATATACCTTTCTCCAACATGCCACTTTGCATTTATCTTATCTTCATATGACTTTTATTTTTAATGTATGAGCCTGGGTATTTCGACCATATGATGGCTAACCACAAGGGAAAAGATATTTGAGAACACATAAGGCATAATGATGTCGACCATTGACCTTTCATACAAAGATAAAACTCTTTTGCCCTGTCAAAGTCTTATGTCTCTCGTGGCCTCCACTAGGTATCATTTCTTTATGACTTCTTGACCCCGAGCACCTTTTATTTGTAATGATTTTCTCTTAAAACATAAGTCAAAAGGCATAATCATGTAGGCTAGGGCACAGGTATAATGAAAAAACTACTCCAAAACCCTAAACCATTTGTTCCATCTTTCATTTTCATTCCTATCTTGCCCCTGCACCATGACTATGCTTCAGATTCGCAAGGGTTTGAAGCTCCTGAGACATTTGGAGGCTTTCTACAAGTGATACAAAAAGATCTTGTCATTTTCTTTCTCATAGTAAGTAAATATTTGTATCTTCTCATGTTCCTGCAAGAAAATGATAAAAAAACTCTTTGTTTTGTTGTTTCTGCTAAGAACTTTCTTTCATTTCATTGCTTTTGTGTAATATTATTCTCCTTATTTTAGTCCCGTGATAAACTGATGGAAAGAAATAGATTTTTCTATGTATTTACAATGATATCCACCCCTTGAAATCTTTGTTTCCTTGCAAAAAAAATGATGAAAAGCTTAACCTCACTCTGCCATAAATGCTCTGTTCAAGCAAACACAGTGATATATCTTTTGTTATACAGTGAAAAATACACCTTACTGTTGCATATAGTTTTTTTATATTATGTTATGTGTTGTACTTCTCTGCTTTTATTGAGATAATAACAAGAAATGGAAAACTTGTCTTCTTGGCTTTATTTTATGAGGAAAGTAAGAGTGCTATTTGCTTTCTCACAAACCCTAGCTAGGGTTTTGGTATAAGAACCATGTTGTGGCTTCTCTTAACTCCTACACCATTCAACAACCCTATGTGGACTTCCCTAATTATACTTCATCATTAATGACTGTCCTTATCAATGTTTCTAAGGTCATTGTGATTTTATCACTCAGACCTATGAATACTCTTGATACATGACATCTTTATTGCTTTACGAACTCCAATGCATCTGCCCTTTGTCCTTCTCATGACTATGACAGTCATTACTTGCAAAACAAGGTGAGTATGACCTCTTTTTTGTCCCTATTGAACTCATGTGCATTGTTGGATGCCTTCATACCTATGTACGATGTGCTATGTTGCAATGTTGTCATGCTATTTGTTACGACTACCCACCTCACACATTGTCATTGTCCTTTTTTATACCTTGAAACAGTATCACTATGAAGTTTACATGTTGCTCCAGCTGACTGAAATGTGGGTTTCTTTGTTTAAATATCATCCATGTGACTTGTTTTTATAGTCACTTAAGTTTGCCTTTCAGTCATTTCAATTAACTGTAGCAGAAAACTTACACCTTATTCACAAAAAAGTGGTAAATATTTGTCTTCTAAATGTTGTTCTATGACTGACTGCTTCATAAGGTGTTATAACACTCTGTACAAGGAACTTGTCTTTGCATTGTAGATCAAGAGGTGCTTCCTGTTGTGCTTACATGGTAACTTGAAGGCCACATAATGATCTGAGTTGTTGAACAGTTGAAGAGAACATGAGCTCTGTTTCTTTAATTCAAATGGGAATTTAAGCTCAGTGGGTTGAACTGTGAGAAGCTCCCCACTACTCACCCTTTAACAAATTGAACTCAATCTTATCATTATTTACCATCACCAACAAAAAGAGTTTCTTGTTTCTAGATAATTCTATTGCCATCTATATTCTTATCATTATTTATTGCATCTTCATGGCTTGCTCCTTAGACTCTTTCAAAACCTTGATTGTCTCATATATAGTTGATGTTCCTTTTACTCATTGACTGTTGTCATAGCTTTGAATGTTGGCTGCATTTCCATCTGCTTCTTCACTGAGGACTACTTTAGCACTCATGACTGTCCAACAGTCCCTTCACTAACTGTCCTCTGATTCTGTATGACTATATAGTCATTATAACTATGCTCCTTATGGTTTTGCTGCTTCTTTCACATAGTATTGATTTCTCTTTTGGACTTCAAACATTGCTTTCCTTATACTTGCATTCTTGTTTGATGATCACCATTAGTTTTGGAGTGTATGGGACTATTTCTTGACTTTGTTCTCTACTAGAAGCCCTTGTATCTCATAGACTGCCATCCTTGTTGTTTGACTACTCTTCTTTCATCTTTGTATTCATGGCATTGATTGTCCCTTTTCACTATTTTAGAATGTAGTCCTCTCATGACATAAGCCTTGAGACAGGCCTTAGCTACAAAATAATATATGCACTTGTACACCTTGCATTGATATATGATTGTTCATCTTGTTTTTTCTTTATGTTCTTTTTATCCTTGACTGCTCCTTCTGCTTTTTGATAGTTGCTTTAGAATAGTGATCTCCTTCATTGCTGGTATATACTATTGTATTGGTGTTCTACAGTCTACCTTGTCATCTGGATTTTGACATTCATCATGTATTTTGATTGTTGCTCCATGTTAATTTGATCGTACTACATTTATTTATCTGTTCTTATACATTGTACCTTACATTTCTTTTCCAACTCCTTGCATTATTGCATACTTGTATGATGCATATATGAATAGAAAAAAGATGTTAAAGATGTTTCATTCATATCAAAAGATGGAAAGTACCTTTTACTTTTGTACTTTGTACCTTCAATCTTTCATGATGGTAGCTTCATAGAATATACCTTGGTCCTGTAAACTTGATTACTTAGTTATGTGGTATAGTTGCTCGTTATCATGATTTATGACTATGCCTTGGGTACCTTGATGGCATAGGACTGTTATGAAAGAACACACTTCATTAATGATAAAGAAAGTAGAACAGTACCTTGTGTTTCTTGCATATCATTTGGAATTTGATCACTAATGAGATATTGGATATAGCATAACATGTAATGGCATCTATCACTTGAGCATGCTGTGTTTGACCCTTGTGGGAGCCACATTTTCTCCACATGCTTTGTATTTGAATCAACAACATTTACTTTTCCTATACTTGCATAGTGAATAAACAAGTTAGCATAAAAGATATACCTAATGGTATTGATTGGTCTTCTTTATGATATTCTGACTTGTAGCACATGTCTGATCTGATCTTTCATATGGAATGCATGATGTGATAAGTTGATATATCTACTTGATAAAACATATGATAACTTTAAACATCTGGAGCTCTAATAGGGCTGTCCCCAATTTTTTACAAGTTCAACTGATGATAGGAGTTGAAGATGAAGACTAAAGATCATCATCAACAAAACAACCTTCTTGCTCAGGCAATGATGGATGTTTACTTTTATCATGTGTTCATATTATTTCTTTTTATCATTCAAATATATACCTTGCATTTTCACATTGCTCAGTCTAGTTACTCCCACAGCTTGTGTGGGACACATTTGAACACTTCTTTTAAACATAATTAGTTACTCTATCTTGTGCACTTGATGTATGTGTATTTATTTTTCAATCAATGCATAGGATAAAGTAACATATATTGAGTGTATTTCAAAACATGACATGAATTAACAGTTCAAATAAATATCTTTCCTCTTTTATTTCAAATTTGATCAATTGAATAATCAATCTAACTCATTACTCCTGAAAGATAACACCATGTTAAAACAATTGTATTTCCTAAATGATTGATACCTTGGAAACCTTATTCTCTTGTCATGATGACTCATTAGTCTTGATTAGATTGATGGGTTATCATATCAACTGAAGTCCATTTCTGCTATGTCAAGATATCAACTGTCCATTAAATGCATAACTTAAAAGTTTTCTTTTATTCCTTTTGAACAACTGCACTTAGGTCTAACTAATTTTGGTGTGAACAAAAACTATTAACAATTACCTTGCCTACAAATCTAGATGTGATGCTAACTTATGCCCAAATTTTTTGCCCAAGGTTCTAATAGAGGTGATAATGCAATTGAAGACCTTCCTAGCAAAGAAGGAACAAAGATTAGGACAAACCCAACAAATAAGTGCAAGTGCAAATTTTACTACTTCAATGTATGGAAGTAGAAGTGGATTGAGTTTTTCTAGTATTGGGCCTAGAGTTCACAATTTGGGAGTTGGGTTGTTGCATGCACTAGATGGAAAGCATCAAGGTTCCCAACCATTGTTGGAAAGCATGATTTGGAACAAAGACAACCACATAGTAGCAAGGAAATCAATGGACAATTTTTGCAACATTCCCTTCAATGCACCAAGATAAACATATTTTTATCTCATTTTTATTATAATTAAATTATTATTACTTTCATAGTTTTGTTGAGGGTTTACGCTTTTCAATTTATTTTTTTAATTATGATTTATTTTTTGGTGTTTTAGGTTCTCTTATTGGCTAGCAATGGTTGATGCAATTGTCATAGTTGGTCAAAGATTCAAATCTCCTTCTATTGATGATCTTTTAGGCCCAATTTTGACAAATAAGGTTGCAATGTACAGTCTATCATTAGGAGGAGAAGACTATTTGGGTGAAAAAGAGTTGTAATATTATGTTTGATGGATGGATTGATTAAAAAGATAGACATCGCTGAATTTTCTATTTTCTTCTTCCGGTGGCACAATCTTCTTAATTAAATCAATTAATGCTTCAAAGAAGATAAAGAATGCAAATTATTTGTGTGGTGTCTTGGAAGAATTTTTGACAGAATTGGGGGTGGAAAATGTAGTACAAGTAGTCACCAATATGCAAGAAACTATGTTGTTTTAAGTAGACTAGTAATGAGAGAGTTCACAAAAAAGGGAGTTGGTCCAACCTAGTGTCACTCAATTTGATCCCTCTTTCATCAACTTGTAGTCTTTGGTACAAGAAAAAGTTTCTTTGAAGGAATGTTTATAGTGAGATATGGAGCAAGTCATCCTATGGAAATATAACTAATCAGATCGATGTGGTGGACTAGGTATTTGATAACACCCATTTTTGGACTCCTATAAAGGAGATTGTAGATGTAATTTTTTTAAGTTATTTTTTCTTTTTTTTTTCTTGTGTCTAAATTTCTTTTTTCCTCTTTTGCAACGTAATATTTTTTAATGACTATTTGGACTTTGATTTTTTATAGATGACTAAGTTGTTGGTTTCTCTAATTCATATTGTTGATTGAGAAAAGTGGGCAATGGGGTACATCTATGAGGAAATGGACCAACCAAAGGAGCATAACAAACAATATTATGGTGGTGTTGAGGCCAAACATGTGCCTATTTGGCATATCATTGACAAGTGTTGGACAAGACAACTTCTTAGTCCACTTCATGCTTGTGCATACTTCCACTACCCATCCTTCCAATTTCTCAATAGATTCAATGTTGATGAGGAGGCTATAGAAGGCCTCTACACCATCATAGAGGCTATGGAGCAAAGTCCACATATGACAACAAAGATTGTCTACAAACAAGCTCTAGGAGATCTCTTTTCACTAGACATGCAAGTTAGCAAGAACTAGTAGTTTCCCAGGTAAAATTTTCAATTCATTGAAATTTGGAACATTGTTTTAAAATTAAATTATTTTCCTTCTTATTCTTTGTTGTACCCATTTGAAATCTTTGTATTGCATCGAGTTTCAAGTTGAAGTCATTGCCCTGAGTGGTCTTAAGTGCAAAATTCTTTCAAAATTTGTCTTGTTTGTTGTGTATTGTCATCGTTTGTCATTTTATAACCTTTTTAGGATCATGGAATGTTAGAGTTGGCTATTATTGGAGCCACCCAAGATCTAGGACTTCATGAAAGCACAAGAGAGATCAAATGAGAGAATAATTTTATTCTATCAATGAATGCAAAAGATTTTTTTTACAATGTACATGATATGCCTTGCTTATAAAGACAAGGATGAAATGTAGGATGTTGTAGTCATTTGACAAGTGTCTTAATCCTATGCCATGTGACAACTATAGGATAAGATGTCGACTATAAACAACTAGATACAACTAGAATCATCTAGTAGACTCACTATGCCAACTTAACATGTGAATTATGTGTGATGTGTGAATATTATTTAACTAATAAATAGTTAAATAATATGAATGATTCATACAAGGGGAAATTAACTAGGAAATACTAAACTAGTTAGGCAAAAACCCCTATTCATACCAACACCCCTCTTATGTGCAACTTAGGGATAAGTAGACAAATGCAAAGATGGAGATGGGTCCCGTCTACTAGGCCATGTTAGGTACCCATGTACAAATAATTCTCTCACAAATGGAGTAAAGGAGAAAAACCCGTAGCAAAAAAACCCTCTCCAAAAGAGAGAAAAACATGAAAGTGAAAGAAGTGATAGTAGAAGGAATCAACATGACCCCCCAAGGACAATTTCTATCACATATATACAATGAAACATCCCTCCCCATAGGAGAGCACGAGTGAGACTATAGGTCCCCCCATAATGAAGTAGCTCATGTTTCAAAGAATGCTTGAAGATAAAATACAATCCAATGCCTACAAACAACATTTCTCCCCTTAGGATAAAACACATCTAATGGTTGATGTTGAAGCAACTCCCAAAACATGGATGAAAAGGGAATCCAAATCAATATGTGTTCCTCACAATACAACTTGAGTGTCCTCATGTTGGAAAGAGATGTCTTCTCCAAATTAGGAATTGAATGCCCAATGAAGGAAGTAGAACCAAGAGAGGAAGAATAGTTAGCTGCATCTAAAACACTGAAAATGTGATGATATCATGATCATCAAAGATGAGAGATAACCCCTCAAATGTGTCCTCCAAATCATACACCCTGTTGACATCTCTTCTGAATCAGCATTAGGGTTTGCCACTTCTAATGCACAGGCAGATTCAGGCCAACTGAATACAGGAGGTTGCGTGAGCTCCTCCCCTTCACTTCTGGTTCTGCCGCACCAAGGGGGGTATCCCTATAACTTAAGATGTAACCTTGACTAGCTCAAAGATAGAAAGATCTAACTTGACAACAACAGGCAGAATACTCTCATGTATGGACCAAGATCTGCATGATAGATCACAAGGCTGGCAACATTCTTGGACATGATGTCTGGTTGGGTATGAGAGTATGCAGGGGGTTCCTAATCCTACTCCTACAACTAACAGGTGGAGGTATGAAATGGTTTGATATGAATTTGGATGCAAAGCTGGACATGGTGTATAACACAAGAACACAGCATGATTGGTGCCTATCCAGGGCTTGGAGTCGGTAGACATACACCTGTGAATGATCAGCATAAATAGCTAAAACTGGATTTCAGGGGGATACACATGATATCTGCCTTACAGATATCTCCCAATGAAGAGTGTTGAGCTATCTCTACTTATGGCATCCCTACTGCAGTATACCCTTCCCAATGTTCAACCTGAAAACAGTTTAATCTGCCCCTTGAGCAGAGGTTAAAAGATCAGACATTCAACATAGGAATTCTATGCTCTAGAATCTAAACATAAGCAAACATCCAGATCCAGAAGAAGGATACATGCAATACTGGAGATAGAATTAACACAACACATGCTAAGACAGCATTACTCATATAAGGTCAACCATGAAATCAGTGGATCCATGCCAAGTCCTACAACAGGAGATACATAAACTCACAAGACAAACTGTACAGAGCAACCAGATCAGCTGGTTATGGATTACAGAGCCCAAAAATCTACAACTTTCAACAACCTCTGAATGAATGACACCATCTGCATTATATAGCAGGAAGGTGCCTTCAGCATTAACTACCAGGTTGACCAAAAAACCCGCCAGATATACAGTATCAGGAAAATGGCGCTCAAACACAACCAGATTGGTGCCCAAACTTGAATGCAGCAGGTAGGGGAGGAGACAGGAAGATTTCTTGAGCCTTGCGCTGCCGCCTAGGGATTCAGATCTTCAATCAGGTACTACATCCGCCCACGCCATCGCCCATACCTCTGCAACAATCGCCATTGATGGCGCACCAACCCGCGGCCTCGGGAAGAACATCAAACAGTTAATCGCAACCACTTCCCGCCGAGATTCATCATCATGATATTTGAAAATGCAGGATATCAATATCCCACATGCACCCCGCAGCAACCTCATAAACACTTTATATACTAGGTCATGAGCATATATCATGTCGGTGCTTTTGCTCCTGACGACACTAGTATATAACCTCATCATCATCATCCTCCAGCAGCATGATATCCTGTTGTTCGAAATATCACCCTGACGTCATCATGATATTTGAAATATAACCTTCATGATAATCGGCACAACCTGATCCTTCGGAGGAACATCCTCCTACTGAGCTTATAACAAAAGTCTGGCCGATGAACATCCTGATGACGTCATCATCATATCCTGCTGACGTCATCATCATATCTGCCTACTGCGCACCTCCTCATATCCGGATGACGTCATCATCATGTTTGCAAATATCGGGAGATCTCAAGATGATCAATGTTAGAAATATGACCCCCCCCGGACCTTGATGACGTCATCATCATATTAACATCATCATGACATTCGGAAGACAACCGGATATTTGGAAATATCCTCCTGATGTTCAAATATCAGGTTGAACTGTAGCTCCACCACAAGATCGGGGCGATAACTGAATATGATGATGCTGCTTGAAAAGATCACCCCCAGTAGATAATGCGCGAAGCCGGCAGGCGGATATCTCCTTGATATCAGCATCATCATGATGCTCGAACAAAACATATATCCGGGTGATATGAAAATATCACCCCCTCCTTCGGAAATATCATGATGCAGATAGGCAGAAAGAACCAGATATCACCCTGATATATGGATGACGTCAGCATCATCAGGATGAGAAACAAAGAACAAGGTGATACAGCATCATCAGGATGATATTGACTAGGATCATCCTGACGTTCAAAATATGATGACCCTAGTGAATATCGGGTCGCACTTGGATCTCTTCAACAACATCATCAGGATGATCATAACCAAGATCACCCGATGATAAAAATATCACCCCGGCGAAATATCATGAAGGCAGAAAATATGATGACCTCCGCAAGCAGCAGGATGATAACTAGAAATATGATGATGATGACGACGACCCTTAAGAAAAAACAAGTTAGGTCGAGCAACTCAAAGAATAACCCCTTCAGAATATCAGGGCAACATCATCATCATGTTTGGGCAAGGTGACAAGTGCAAGATCACCGGAGACTTTGAAAAATCACCCCCGCAAGCAAACCAAAGCGCACTGTAGCTCGTCAGCATCATCAGGATAAAAAACCAAACATCACCTGATGTTTCAATATAATGATGACGATGAGAAACCGGTCGGCGGAGAACATGATGATGCCGTCCACCATCGAAACAAACATGATGATGATGACCTCCTCCTCAAGAAAATATGATGATGCAGCTGAAAAATGCTGAGGAGGTCCATTACTTAGAACATTTTTTGGATACTTAGGGAGAGTGCCTGAATGAAAAATTGCTCAAAAAACTACCAGTCAATTCAGGCACTAATAGTGGCTCTGTCTGGGGACGTGCAGGTGCAAGACTGCAGCGAGAACCCCAGATCTCTGGGATGCAGACCAGTCCCTTATCCATTGGGCATAGAGTCATGAAGTTACCATGATCTGCATCACCAAACACACTTGATGGCCTAAGGCCACCAAGAAAAGAAAAACATGTATCTTTCATCTGCATGCACTGGGTCAAGCTTGGGGATACTACAGACATCCACCCACAAACAAATCTTGTCATCTGCATATTCAACCTTCTGATTTGGCTTGTCATTATCACCCTTGTGCAGATAACCCTCAGCATCATGTGACATGTGGGTGCAGAATATATCAAACAATGCATGTTCATATGGCATATAGCACTTATCACTTATATCATCATCATGCATTGCAACATGATCTCCTAGCTGGACTGCAAATAGGAAACACTCGGAGTCCACCACAAAACTAGGAAGATCAAGGCTCATTGTATTATATGCTGGCTCATCAAAAGAAAAGCTTTCAAAATCACAATTGTGTACATCATGTACACAACCATCTGGTACACCAGGCTGGAAAAGATCAGGCTCTGGCATCTCTTTTAAGTCAGGCACATTTTCACAGTCACTTACCTGATGTATGTTGTTTCCTCTTTCATCAAGATGAGAAACAGAATCCAAGCCAAAAATAATGTCTAGATCTTCACCATACTCAGACAGATCCTCATCACCATATGTGTCATAAATGGGTGACCTAGGTGCATCAGTTTCATCATAGTATGCCATTTGTTCATGGGCAGCAGAACACACCTCTTCATCATCAATGGATTCACTCTGTGGAGGAGTATCAGCCTGTGTGTCATAAGCAAAACAGCCATCAAATGAAAAACAATCATGCTCTGAACTAGCACTTATTTCAATTTCTGACTGCTCTTCATGATCTCCATGTGTTTGAAAGGTAGGCAATGGGTCACACATAGGACTGCTTCTCTGTTTGCTTATATCCTCTCTGTCTTGAGTACAATACTCACAATTGTCTCCACAGGTCCATTCTAAAAATTGCTCATTGCTGTCCACAACCTCGTTATTGTTTTCATGGTCAGCTGCCTCATCATTGCAATGGGAATCCTCATTAGTCCTTTCACTGGCATCCTCAACTGGTGAACAATCCAGTTGAGCAGTATTGTTAGCATTATGTTCAAATACAGCAGTCTCAACCTTTATGCTTTTATTTTCATTTTCATCTGCACATGATGCCATAATCATTTGGTCATTTGCAGCCTCATAACCATTATTCACACCAAGGCCTGGGGACAGGGGTTTCAGCAGGTGCACATTTCTCATTTCTTCTACATTTTCTAAAAATTTGTATGCCATCTGCATACTTGCCACCTTGAAATCCCTCAGTAATGCACTAGAGCCCTCCTCAAAAGCTTCAAAGAATATGCCAACACAGGCTGAAATATCAGGTCTGAAACTTTCAGGGACATGTGAAAGGGCTACTGCAAACCTATGACTGAAATCAACACATGGCTCTTTATCTTGTTTTCTGATTCTCATCAATTCTGCAACAAGATCAGCTGGTTCTTTTGCAAATTCCTCCTTGAAACAGTCAGCAAGCTCATCCCAACAGGCAAAAAATTTCTTTGGAAAGCTCAAATACCAGTCTTTTGCTTTTGCATCAAAGGACCTAACAAGAAACCTCATCCACATATCCTCATCTCTGAATGAATATTTTCCCATAAAATTTTGAAAATTTTGGATATGTGCATTCCCATCACATACATTGTGACCACTAAATCTAGGCATCTGACAGTATATCCTAGCAGGCATAGTTTCTACTTTATAATCCACCCATGACAAATCCAGTTGGTCATACAAAGGATCAAAAGGGCTGACAGGAGGTTTAGCTTTCTGACTGGCAGACACAACAGGGTTACTGCTTCTTAACTGGGCCTGCTCAGCCTCTAAGAATATCAACCTATTTCTTATCTCTTCTATTCCTTTATCCAACATTTCACCACTGAGTGTGGGATAACTCATACTTGGATTCATAAAAATCTTACTCTTAGACATCCTTTGTCTGTCTAAGACCTAAGGCTTCCCCTGACATCTAACCTATGCAGTAAAACAACAAATAAAGGGGAAGGAACAAGGTACCTTTTCTCATACAGATGCAGAAATATGTACATCTTTCTGTCTCATCACATACATCCATCTTTCATGTGCATTTGGATCTTTTTTGCAGAGTCGCCACCTCTCCAGAGAGGACAAAATTTTCAATAGCTGAAAGCTACTTTTCCAGGTTCATTCCACCAGCAGAGCATCATTTCACCAGAGACTGCAGGATATTACTTTACATCAACATTCCCCAGCAGAGTCGCCATTCTGTTGACATCTTTTCTGAATCAGCATTAGGGTTTGCCACTTCTAATGCACAGGCAGATTCAGGCCAACTGAATACAGGAGGTTGCGTGAGCTCCTCCCCTTCACTTTTGGTTCTGCCGCACCAAGGGGGGTATCCCTATAACTTAAGATGTAACCTTGACTAGCTCAAAGATAGAAAGATCTAACTTGACAACAACAGGCAGAATACTCTCATGTATGGACCAAGATCTGCATGATAGATCACAAGGCTGGCAACATTCTTGGACATGATGTTTGGTTGGGTATGAGAGTATGCAGGGGGTTCCTAATCCTACTCCTACAACTAACAGGTGGAGGTATGAAATGGTTTGATATGAATTTGGATGCAAAGCTGGACATGGTGTATAACACAAGAACACAGCATGATTGGTGCCTATCCAGGGCTTGGAGTCGGTAGACATACACCTGTGAATGATCAGCATAAATAGCTAAAACTGGATTTCAGGGGGATACACATGATATCTGCCTTACAGATATCTCCCAATGAAGAGTGTTGAGCTATCTCTACTTATGGCATCCCTACTGCAGTATACCCTTCCCAATGTTCAACCTGAAAACAGTTTAATCTGCCCCTTGAGCAGAGGTTAAAAGATCAGACATTCAACATAGGAATTCTATGCTCTAGAATCTAAACATAAGCAAACATCTAGATCCAGAAGAAGGATACATGCAATACTGGAGACAGAATTAACACAACACATGCTAAGACAGCATTACTCATATAAGGTCAACCATGAAATCAGTGGATCCATGCCAAGTCCTACAACAGGAGATACATAAACTCACAAGACAAACTGTACAGAGCAACCAGATCAGCTGGTTATGGATTATAGAGCCCAAAAATCTACAACTTTCAACAACCTCTGAATGAATGACACCATCTGCATTATATAGCAGGAAGGTGCCTTCAGCATTAACTACCAGGTTGACCAAAAAACCCGCCAGATATACAGTATCAGGAAAATGGCGCTCAAACACAACCAGATTGGCGCCCAAACTTGAATGCAGCAGGTAGGGGAGGAGACAGGAAGATTTCTTGAGCCTTGCGCTGCCGCCTAGGGATTCAGATCTTCAATCAGGTACTACATCCGTCCACGCCATCGCCCATACCTCTGCAACAATCGCCATTGATGGCGCACCAACCCGCGGCCTCGGGAAGAACATCAAACAGTTAATCGCAACCACTTCCCGCCGAGATTCATCATCATGATATTTGAAAATGCAGGATATCAATATCCCACATGCACCCCGCAGCAACCTCATAAACACTTTATATACTAGGTCATGAGCATATATCATGTCGGTGCTTTTGCTCCTGACGACACTAGTATATAACCTCATCATCATCATCCTCCAGCAGCATGATATCCTGTTGTTCGAAATATCACCCTGACGTCATCATGATATTTGAAATATAACCTTCATGATAATCGGCACAACCTGATCCTTCGGAGGAACATCCTCCTGCTGAGCTTATAACAAAAGTCTGGCCGATGAACATCCTGATGACGTCATCATCATATCCTGCTGACGTCATCATCATATCTGCCTACTGCGCACCTCCTCATATCCGGATGACGTCATCATCATGTTTGCAAATATCGGGAGATCTCAAGATGATCAATGTTAGAAATATGACCCCCCCCGGACCTTGATGACGTCATCATCATATTAACATCATCATGACATTCGGAAGACAACCGGATATTTGGAAATATCCTCCTGATGTTCAAATATCAGGTTGAACTGTAGCTCCACCACAAGATCGGGGCGATAACTGAATATGATGATGCTACTTGAAAAGATCACCCCCAGTAGATAATGCGTGAAGCCGGCAGGCGGATATCTCCTTGATATCAGCATCATCATGATGCTCGAACAAAACATATATCCGGGTGATATGAAAATATCACCCCCTCCTTCGGAAATATCATGATGCAGATAGGCAGAAAGAACCGGATATCACCCTGATATATGGATGACGTCAGCATCATCAGGATGAGAAACAAAGAACAAGGTGATACAACATCATCAGGATGATATTGACTAGGATCATCCTGACGTTCAAAATATGATGACCCTAGTGAATATCGGGTCGCACTTGGATCTCTTCAACAACATCATCAGGATGATCATAACCAAGATCACCCGATGATAGAAATATCACCCCGGCGAAATATCATGAAGGCAGAAAATATGATGACCTCCGCAAGCAGCAGGATGATAACTGGAAATATGATGATGATGACGACGACCCTTAAGAAAAAACAAGTTAGGTCGAGCAACTCAAAGAATAACCCCTTCAGAATATCGGGGCAACATCATCATCATGTCTGGGCAAGGTGACAAGTGCAAGATCACCGGAGACTTTGAAAAATCACCCCCGCAAGCAAACCAAAGCGCACTGTAGCTCGTCAGCATCATCAGGATAAAAAACCAAACATCACCCGATGTTTCAATATAATGATGACGATGAGAAACCGGTCGGCGGAGAACATGATGATGCCGTCCACCATCGAAACAAACATGATGATGATGACCTCCTCCTCAAGAAAATATGATGATGCAGCTGAAAAATGCTGAGGAGGTCCATTACTTAGAACATTTTTTGGATACTTAGGGAGAGTGCTTGAATGAAAAATTGCTCAAAAAACTACCAGTCAATTCAGGCACTAACACACCCAATTGTAACATTTTAATTTGTCTTTTCAAGACAACACAAAATGGAACAATGTGTGAGGTATAACCTCTTTACAAATTATAAGGGGAAGCTATCTGGGAATTAAACTAACCCTAAACACTAAAATAGAGATAATGTATACAATATTAACATTATATAAAATATTCTCTGAGGGTTTGCAATAATGAAATAATAGAATAACTTATGCCCTATCTTTTTACCTTGGGTACAAGCACAAGACTAGTAACAACTCTCATCTCACAAGCAAGATTTTTTTATTTTTAAGATTCTACACTAAGAATGAATATAGTTGGCAGTGACTCGCTAAAAATGAAGACCAATAAATTAGCACACATAATATTTTAAAGGAATAAATTCTAGCACAATGACATGCATAGAAATCCAAGGCTAAAACTACTAAGTTGCAAATAGAGCTACAA
Organism: Cunninghamia lanceolata; assembly: GCA_027924645.1. Taxonomy (NCBI): domain Eukaryota; kingdom Viridiplantae; phylum Streptophyta; class Pinopsida; order Cupressales; family Cupressaceae; genus Cunninghamia; species Cunninghamia lanceolata. The sequence continues at coordinate 6,818,992 of BSBN01000423.1, read as the reverse complement.
CTTAGATGATATCAATATAAAGCTTGATATTATTATATATTTTCAACCTATGAATTGAAATACAACATGGAATTAACATAAACATGTGAGCTTGAAAATCATTCACTTGAATAATGATTTTAGCAACATAAGGGTATCATGAACTATCATTACGAAATTATGTACTCCGAGCACTTATTTATAAGGTTACAAAATCCCAATTGTGGGGATTTAAGATAATAAATAATTTATCCCAAAAATCATTGTCTTTAATATAAAATGTTAAAATCTATTGAAAAGTAAGAAATAAAGAACTTAAACAAAATTGAAATAAAAGCTAGCTAAAACCTCCTATAAATAGGCTTTCATCACCTCATCCAAAAATAGGATTTTCAAGAAATAAATGTTAAAAATAACAATTTATGCATGAACAACCTCTCCGTGATTTTTTCAAAAGAGTGAAGTGCTAAAAATAATAGTTTCTCAAAATAGATTTTTTATTTTGAAACACAGTGGAACTTCTGAAGAACCTTAAAACTCTAACCACTAAATTATTGATAACTTCACTAACCATGAACACCCTGATCTAACACGTTGAAACCCTAAGATCTATAAGAAATCAACAAAGCATTGTCATAAACCCTAATAGCATCCTGAAATAAGATTAACAAAGATGAAAACCGTGAAAATTGCTATGGAACCTTTAAAAAATATGAAGAATAACAATTAATGTTGAAAGAGTTCACCTAGCAATTCACAATCATGTTGGGTACACTTTTTAGAAACACATGCCACTTAAATTAGCAAAAGTGGCATAGGAGCACTCCAACACCCTCTTTGCCACTTAAACACCTATTAAAAAATTTATCGGACCCATCAAGGGCTATTCTAACCACTTGACTTAGTTGACACATGAGAAGAGTGCTCTCTCTGGGTTCCTACTGACCTATTTTCCTCTACCCAGAGTCAAATGGCCTACCTTGAAAATCTTGTTGAAATCCCTTGTCATTTAAACCTACAAGCCTTAAATCCTTCAAAATCCAGTGTTTTGCCTTGCAAAAATCCCTAAAAATCCATCTGAGGAATCCTTGCAAAAAACCCAAAAAAACCCAAAAACCTTATAGCTTCAAAGTCTTCCTTTAGGGGGTTTTCCATCTTCATACTTAGTTGTTTCTTGGTATGGATATCTTTTGTTTGGATGTCTAGATATTTTCCTAGCATTCGGATCTTAGCTAATATCTGGATACTTTCTTAATATCTGGACCTTTTCTTAAGCAAGCCCCTTTGTTCATATTTCCTAGTGCGGCCCCCTTCTTTAAAACAAACTTTTGTGCATGCACACAAAATGTCCTAACTTAAGTCCTCCATCGCACATGTTCTTTGCATCATGTTTATGTTCTCAATGCCCATGTTCAAAATGTGATATGTGATGGGAGGTTCATATACAGGTGTATGCCTCTTATTGCATTGTAAAGGGTCTTTGCATCACAATTTGTATCTCTACACTTCGGGATTTTGGCAATGTGCAATGGAAGTTGGTAGTAAAGTTTTTTCAGGCATGGGGATGCATGGAAACCTCCTATCTCATCGTGGATTTCCTTTGCATTGTGGTTTTTCCCTTGAGCCTAATCGGTTAAAGGCAATATGTGATTGCCATCAATTTATCTAGGGCAGCTTCATCCAATGGTCCAGATGTAAAGCTAGGTTCTAGATATCTCCCTGTCCAGATCCATAAGGTGAATGTCCCAATGATGTCATCCAAATCCTTTCCAAAGAAGCACCTTATAACGATGACATCATCAGGACATTCTGGCATGGATATTTGACAAGTCCTAATATCTTGACCTTCCCAGTATGATGATGATGTCATCAGGATATGGACGTTAGTTTCACGGGCATGGGCATAAAGAAGCATCCAGATATTAAGTTAATATCCAAATATCAAGTTAGCATCCAGACATTAGGTATTCATTCAGATCATGGCCTGATTCACCGCGAAGGTAAATTTGATGGGTGCCAGATATCGGGACATTGAGACTCATGTGTTCAGTCAAGCCATATCATCTGGATATTTGTGAATGTGCAGATCCTAGATATATACATGGATATCCATATGACCTTTGACCACAACTTTGACTGTGAATATTTTTCATCCTGGGGAAGTTTTACATGATCCAAAAGACAAAATTGCTTAGAATTTCATCTTCTTTCATTTGGCGGGCTTTTGAGGAGGATTCACACTTCAAAATTTTGATCTAAAATTTAGGATCTGGGTATGGATATGCATATCTAGATATCAGGATGGTTGCCGAATGAAGAAGGATATGCAAATTTGGCCGACATGACATATTAGAGGCCAACTTGAAGTGTTGTAAAAGCTTTGTAAAGGTAGATAGTTTGGATTGATTGTTGCAGGTTGGTGATTCAATAGTTTGTATTAATGGCAAAAATATCTTCCAACTGCTCAATAGATTCAGATATTTTTCTACATTGAATTCTTGCAAGTAGGCATCCCTTCTAGCATGGATTTTCTTTCTGACAGCCCATGGGGGTAAATTTATTGGAATTGGTGACTCAAGTCAATTGTAATGAAATGCTATATATGCATCCTTGTAAGATGTATTATTGTTGGATACTTACTCATTTAGTATTCAAACAAAACCCTCCTCTATTGTAACCTTGCCTTCTAATTGAATATATGCTAGTTATTTTACCTCTTCATGCCAGTTTTAACTTTGTGTAATCTAAGGGCGATGCATCTGTGAATGTTTAATTACTTTTAGATCATTTCTTGCGCTTTGCCTCTGTTAGAATATATTAGATTTGTGTATGTCTATTAGTTGTATTTGATTACTTTGTGCATTTTATCAATTCTATGAGAGCTTTTATATTCAAACTTGGTGTATCACCTCCCTTTAATCTTAGTTTCACTCCCTCTTCAGTTTTTCATAAACAGATGGATAGATTAGGTTTAGTCTTAGGTTAGCTGAATCCTTGATTCAATAAAACAACCAACCTCTCTCTATAGATTTGGCCTCCTTGTAGGGTCCTACACCTAGAGGTCATCTCAATGTTTCACTGGATTGTTGGAGCCCTAAAATCCTTCAACACTAGGTGTAAATCTATGTGACAATAGTTTCTGGCACACCCGGTGGGACTGAAAGCATAAGCAATCAAAGAACCAAGCCAAGAATCTGGTGTTCTTCTCAGTACTCTACATTTTGGCAGACATTTTCATGCACCTGACGACTCTATAAGATTCTAGTTCTGATTAGTGCCATCTTTTATACTTGTGCAAATTAGGGCATCTTCAAGAGGTAACTTTCTTTTACTCAATTATCTATTGTTGCTTCAAGGAGAAGGTCTAGGTTATCTAGGTCTCCTGTGAGAAGGAATGGTAGCCCTAGTTTACTTCATTCAAGAGCTCAATCCACACCCCCTCTTGTTAGGTTTCAATATAATAGAAGCTTGCAAATTCCTATTTTGAATCTGCATATCCCCATCATGGCAAGGAATATGCCTTTTGTGACCTTCAATGGAGGTAGTCCTTTAGACTTGGCTAGATACAATGATATACCAGCTGCAACCCTAAAGAGTGTTTTACCCTTTACGAGTGATGGTTCTATAACTCCTACTGAGCACATCAACGACATATCCAACGTGTACTCAATCCATCATATATAATATGAAGATGTTGCAGTCCAGATCATGGTCTCATCTTTTAAAGGGAGATCTCTTCAATGGTTCAAAAGCTTGACCCCTGCTTCAATACATACCTAGGACAAGCTAGGAGAGGCCCTCTACAAATAGTTTGGAGAGAGGGCTAACAATGTGTCATTGTTGGAGCAACTAACAACTATCAAGAGAGCCCCAAGTGAGATGCTAGCAGACATTAACTTCAGATTCTAGAGGACGTGGGAGAGAATTCTAGCTACCCTCATGCCATCCCCACAAGGTGCTTTCTTGTATTTTTTAAGAGCCTTAAATTCTCACATTGCAATGATGATGCAATCAATGGGTGTTGAAACCCTACTCGTTGGCTATGAGATAGTTGTGAAAGTTGAAAATTGCCTAATACAAGCTAGGAAAATTGCTCTCGGGCCTCCTATTCCACTTCTTCCAGAGATGCCTTAATCTTCCCAATAGCTTATTATTGCTCCTATCCCAGAGTCTAAAGCTTCAACATCCTCTCTTTCTCAAGAAGAGAGTGACCTCAAAACCCTAATGTCTAATTTGACCAACAAGGTGAATAGTCTAGCTATTCAACTACTTTCAAACCCCATCAAAATCACAATTAGGGGCATTCAACTAACCGAAATTGGAACCAAGGGTATAATCCCAACATAAATCAAAACTAGAACTAGGCCTATCAACAAAATAGATACCAAAATCAAAACCTTGCTCAGCCTTTGCAAACCATTAGACCTATCCAACAGATACCTAATGTAAATCCAGTTAGGGCTCTAGTCCCTACACAAAATAATCTAACCCAAGAGGAAGATTGGTGCTACCCTTGCAACTAACCTTATAATCAGTCCACTCGTGCTTTTGCAACACAAGAAAGGGCTTTGTGTTGGCAAGAGACACTGCTACGCATGAAAGGTGTTATCATTAATGGCAACTAAGTCCATCATACATATCCGCATTACATAATTTGTTTGTACTGAAAGTCAAAGTGAAGATTTGTCCAAGTCCAGGTAGTCAGAAAACAGAGCATGTGACAGGGTCCACTAGTATCTAGGTCTGGATCTCTCTAATGATAAATCATAGTATGCTACGGATATGAGGGAGTAATAAGGATTATTAGGACTATCTAAATCTATGAATGTAGCCTCTGATGATGAAGGATTTGAAATTTATAAGCATCAGAGTATCAGGTTCCAGTTAGTCAGTATAGTCAGAAGAATAGGCTGACCTAGCATTTGATCTTAGTCTAGATGAAGAAAACTATTGGTTAAGCAATTTTTGATAATCAATGGTATTGGCCAACATGATTGATGATTTGAGAACACAAGTTTTTGGTCCACGTTGTTGATTACACATGGATTCAGTCGACAAAGCAGAGTTCTTAACAAATGTCCTAAGTTCTCTTGAAGCTGACTATAGTTGATTGAATTTCTTGATGCGGATATATATAGTTGATGGATTTGAGTGTTTTGAGGTGTGTGTGTGGTGTTGTAATGGAGTAAGTGTGAAAAAGGTAAAAAGAAGTGTGAAAATAAAGATCTAAGCCCAAATTATGGCCTAAGAGTGAAACAAGGCAAAATAAGGATGAAGTGTGTAAGATCAGTATTATGTGCTTAACCAGAACTGAATTTTTGCATTGGTAGATGCTATTCATCAGTTCAAACATTTTGTAATCTCCTTGTAATCATCTTTGTAGGCAGTGAGCCTCTTGGAGCAGTGAGCTCTGGGCAGTGTGCCCTGAAGGCATGTGCCTTCCCCATTTGTAATACTTTTAATAGAGTATAATTTCTTGTGGGTTAACCCCCACTCTGATTTTTCAGTTAACCGGCTTTCCACGTAAAATCCTGGTGTTATGTGTGTTGATTATGTTTCTTCTCATGTGTTGTTGATTTATGCTTTCATGGTTATATCATTAATTTGTTAATAAGTGACAAAGAAGATAATTGTTGCAAGTATTAGAATTTTGAAGACAACTGATTCACCCCCCCTCTCAGTTTTCCAGTCCTAATTCCAACACTTTGATGGTGCAGAACTTCCACACCCAAAAAGCATCATTATTAAAGGCAACCAATAACAACCCTGAAGTATCAAATGAGACTACATCTGATGCTAGTGTGATGCTATGGATGTCAGAAGACTTTTGTGATGTCAATCAGTCTATGGATAGTATTGTTATGCCTATTATAGACAACATCAGGTCAAAAAAGAGGTAGTTGGAGGCTAGCCCCATGCCTATTGTGCTAAAAAAAGAGCATATTCCAAAGGCAAAAGTGGATAGTGCCACAATTCCAATTCAGAGCAGCAAAGCTATTGTTGTAAAAGACATTTCGTCAGGCTCAAAAGTCCCTAAATAGGCTGCAAATCAATCAAAGAAGGGGATGTGGATTCCCTCTATGCATAAGGAAGCCACTGTTCCATTAAACATTGTGGAACAAATGAAGAAAACAAATATAAATGTCTCTATCTAGGAAGTAATGTCCATCCCTTCTCAGAGGGATCTATTACAAGAGGCCTTAAGGCACTTCCCACCTACTAAATTAGCAGCATCAAACTCATCAACAAAGCAAAAGGAGAAGACTCATGTCAGTCTTTTGCAACCAAGTGAAGGACAAGTAAGTACAATCAAGAAACCATCTCCTTTCTACTTGTTCGTAATCATTGGCAAGTTTTTGGTACATAATTGCATTATTGATTCAAGAGCTAGTGTTTTAGTAATGCCCAAGAAAATAACAGATGCATTAGGCATCAAGTATACCCATGTTTCATCAGGAGTATTACAATTAGATGGCACCTCTGTAAAAACCATAAGAGTGATCAAAGGACTAGACTTGACTCTACATGCATGTCCAAACTTGACTATCAAATAAGACATTTCAGTCATTGATCTTCCTCCTTTCTTTGCCATTTGTCTATTAAGAGACTTCATAGCCAAGGTAGGTGGCTACCTTTCTTCTAACTAGTCTCATATGCTTTTGAGGACTAGATATGGTAAACGGTTCACCATCAAGGCCAAACCAATTTTGAATTATCATGTGGAGAACTATGACCACAACCTAGTCAACCCACATGTTATGATTTAGGGTGAGGAAGGGCATGACTCAGAGTCTATAGAGGTAGAATCTTCACCTCTTCCTATCCTTGATCTATTTCTTGATGAGTGGGCAAGGGATCATTGTGATTTTGATCCTTATGACACCACTAAAGCCATTGACTTGGGCAACTACATGATCCATGAAGGGGACTCCGCAGTCCCTTCTATACTTAAACTAGATGATGTCTCTAATAGACCATGGAAGATGTTTTTTGATGAAGTAAGGAACAACAATGGAGCTGGTGCAGGTGTTTTTCTAGTCTCTCCAACTGGTAAGAAGTTGCATTTTGCTCACAGGTTGCATTTTACTTGCACTATAAATGTAGCAAAGTATGAGGCATTAGTCCATGGCCTATTGTTAGCAAGAAAGAATAAAATCAAGCATCTAGAGATCTTTGGAGACACTAAGTTGGTGGTACACCAAGTCAGAGAGAAATGTGCAACAAAAAACCAACTTCTAAGAGCTTACAGACACCGAGTTTGGGACTTGTTCAAGAGTTTTTATGCTCTCAACCTATAGGTAACCCCAAGGAAGTTAAATGTTAATGATGATCAATTGGCAATGGTGGGGGCTCAATTTTCTCCACCTATAGACTTATTCCAAGGTCCTGATCAGCATGTGAGGATTGTTGTCAAACCATCTGTTCCTGATAATGATACCCATTGGCAGGTCTTTGACAGCAATGAACATATTGTGAGGTCATTCATAATGAAGTAGAGTTTTCTTCCATAGCACAGCCCAAGTTGCAGGAGACCTATGGTGACCAGATCATCCAACTCAAAACAAACAAGTTGCACAAGGGTCTAGTCACCCTTGAGGACACCTCCAGCCGTAATGATGAGTTTGGGGGAGAAATAACTAATAGGACCTTCAAAAAGGAAGATTACCAGAAGGTAATTGTTGCCCAGGACAAGGAGTTGCTACTGGGAAAGGTATGTGGTAACGCGGAAGAGCAAGAGTTCATAAATCTTGCCCAGAAGTACAATGACGCCCTGACATGGACATACGAGGATCTCAAAGGATTCAATCTAGATATAGCTCAACATGCTATTGATCTGGATCCAAATTGCAAGCCAATTCACCAGAAGCAATGGCTTATTAATCCAAAGATTGAGCTGCTCATGAGAAAAGAGCTTGCTAAGCTCATTGAGGCAAGGATTATCTTCCCTATCAAGTATTCCACTTAGGTGGCTAATCAAGTGCCTATGAGGAATAAAAATGGAGAGATTAGGCTCTATGTAGACTTCAGGGACTTGAATCAGGCTTCTTTAAAAGATCATTACCCTCTGCCCTCTATGGATCAAATTTTACAGACTATTGCAGTGGTAGAGAGGTTTTCATTATTAGATGGCTTTTATGGCTACAACCAAATTTTTATTAGAGAAGAAGATAGATTTAAGACAACATTTACAACCAAATGGGGAACCATGGCATATGAAAAGATGACATTTGGTTTGTCTAATGTTGGTACCACGTTCCAAAGGGCAATGGATATTGCTTTCAAAGGATTTATAAATAGGTTCATCTTGATTTATCTAGATGACATTACAGTCTTCTCCAGGAAGGGAGAAAAGCATATGGAGCATCTAGAGAAAGTCTTCCAGAGATGCAGAGAGTTTGGGGTGTCTCGTAACCCCAAGAAATGCATTTTTGTGGTGGCTCAAGGTAAACTTTTGGGCCACATAGTATTTAAGGGTGGGATATCCATAGATCCTAATAGAACATCTGCTCTAATTTCTCTTCCCCTGCCTACTCATAAAAACACTTTGCAGTCATTTTTAGGACATATCAACTTTGTTAGCAAGTTCATTCCTAACTGTGCTAGCTTAGTAAGGGCTCTAACCCTTATGCTCAAGAAAGGTGCAGTCTTCATATGGACTAAGGAAGGGAAGGATGGTTTTGAGAAGATCAAGAGATTGCCTAGGTACCTACTCTCATGAACCCAAACTATGAGAAGGATTTTGTCCTTTATGCATATGGAGGAGAGAACAATATTGTTGTTGTCCTGATGTAATGGAATGAACAAGGAATGGAGCATCCCATGGCCTTCTTCAGTCAAACCTTGAAGGACTATGAGGTCAGGTAGAGCCCCATGGACAAACATGTATTTTCCATTGTTAGAGCTTTGAAGAAATTTAGATATATGCTAGAAAATAACCATATTAAAGTTTTAGTTTCTCACCCTAGTGTGAGAGATTACATAATGGGGATAGAAATCAGTGAAAAGAGAGCCAGTTGGGTCACCAAGATCCTAGAGTATGATATGACCATCAAATCCACTAAGCTGATTAGAGGCAAAGGATTGTGTGAACAGCTAGCTTAGACATCAATGGATGAAGTGGATTCATCTTACCACTTGAATGAGGAGGAACCTACACTGATCCTCCAGTTGTGATTTCTTGGACAGTAGATATGGCCATTTTCCTATCCACTGGTGATTATCCCTATGGATTGGATATAACCAAAAGAAGACATTTTATGCTATATTCTATCCCTTATGCTTTTGTAGATGGTATTCTCTTCAAAAGAAATCTAGATGGAGTCTTACTGAGATGCATAGAAGTAGATCAGGTTGATAGACTACTCAGTGAGTTTCATGTTGGCCCAGCTGGTGGCCATTTCTCTGCCAGAGATACAATAATGAAAATAATGAGGGCAGGTTACTTTTGGCCCACATTATTCAATGATGCCCATGTATGGGTAAGAAAGTGCAAGTGTACTCTCTTTGTGGGAAAGAAAAGATTGGCAGCACTTCCCCTTTACCCTATTTAGGTTGATCATCCCTTTTCACAATGGGGACTAGATTTCATTGGCATGATAAACCCCATATCTAGTGCTGGTCATAAGTGGGTTTTGACTACAAAAAATTACTTCACCAGGTGGGTTAAAGCAGTCCCACTCAAGGAGGCCACTGACTCATCTATCATAGATTTCTTGGAAGAAATCATGACAAGGTTTGGAATTCCTCGTACTATTATTTCTAATAATGCAAAAGCATTCACTAGTTTTAAGATTCCTGATTGGGCTCTTAAATACAATGTATTCTTAAAGACTTCATCCAATTATTACCCTCAAGGTAATGGGTTGGCTAAGTCCACCAACAGAAACCTAATCAAAATTCTGAAGCAGACTATGGAGACAAACCAGAGGCAATGACACAATAAGATCAAATTAGCTCTTTGGGCTGATAGGATCACATACAAGAGAGCCATTGGGAACCCTCCTTTCATTCTTGTGTGTGGAAGAGAGGCTAGATTGCCTATATCTTTAGAGCTTCTTGCATTAGATTTGGCTTAGCAATTGGAACTGGAAGGAGAGGATGCTAGGTCTGTCAGAGTGGCTGAATTCAGTGAATTAGAAAAATAAAGATAGTCAACCATGGATACATTAGAAGAGCATCAGAAACAAACCAAAAGGTATTTTGACAAAAGGGCCAAGGTTCAGACATTCAATGAAGGTGATTTGCTCCTAAAATAGGATGCTGATCGAGCAAAACCAGGAGAACACACCAAGTTTGATGCACTGTGGAGTGGGCCTTATATCATCATCAGCTACAAGCAGACAAATGCCTTCATTCTTTCAAAGTTGGATGGTGAGGTTCTGTCGATCTTGGTGAATGGGATCCATCTCAAACCTTACCATTAAGGTTGTGTTGGCATTTCAATTCGCACCTCTGGTATGCGATTTGGAAATGGACAGCTATGCACAGATAAACTGCTCTCCTATTGGAAGGGGGAGTTCCCTTTCTTGCTGATGTTCGTTGAAAAGATAACTTGAATGAAACTTCGCCTATCTTCTTTTTGATTCTTAGCTGCGAGCACAAGGTTATAAAACTCTAAACGCTGCAGAAGAGGTTTTTTCCTTTTTATAAAACTTTTACTACAACTAGCATAGACTAATGATGCTTTCAACCTCCTGAGTAAATTCAGAGAAAAGGAAGTTGAAGTGAATGAGGAATGATTGTTAACAGAAAAACTTAAGCAATTTTCTTCTAGATTAACATCACAAGACTAAAAGTACTTTAATGATGAAAGCTGAAAATGAAAGCTGCAGAAGATACACATTTGACGATGATAACTTAATGAATTGATATAGAATATCAGAGCAAAGTAGGCATGAGACTTTTATTCAATATCACAAAGTTTAATACAACTCCAGCACAGCAATACTGCAGCAAAAGGTAGGCATGCAGTAAGCGATCAAACACTAGAGAATAATGAACACAAAGTGAACGGACACTTGGAATAACAAGATCTGCAGGCTAGAATAGGCACAATAAAATATGTTATCACAACTACCATTCCCTTACAATGAACACAGATTGAACAAACACTTGGAATAACAATGTTTGCAGGCTAGAATAGGCACAACAAAATATGTTATCACCAAAGTCATTACCTACAATGGGCAAGGATGCCCTTATTTATACTAAAATCAAAGGAGTAGGGAACCCTAAAATCTCCTTGATTAACCCTAACTTGCCAACTCGCAAGATTTATTACTATTCTAAGACAAAGATACAATAAACAAATGCTTTAAAGCAATCTGCATTAAAGCAAAGAAGATTCCAACTGGCACAAGGTGATTTCTTTCTAAATATAGAATGGATGAGCTTAGGATGAAAGCACATGCTTTAAAACAAAAAGCATATGTTTTAAAGCTGCTTTTTTTTGAAATGCATCCTCATCAACATTCTTACTTTTCGGTGATGTCATTCGTTGATATTCTTTTGTTGATTTCTTCTAAAAAAGCTGATTCTGAGCGAAAAAAGCTGGCACATGGGTTTTGTAGGCAATTCTATTTTGAAGCAACCCAAATCGTCAGATTTTGAAAAAGCAGAGATTTTCTCAAAAAAGCAGGAAAAAAATAGTTTTCCAAAAAAAAGCACAACTCCCAATCTTCAAGAGGATGATAATCTAGATGGACCCATCTTGACGAAAACTGAAAAAGCTCTGGTCGAATTTCTGAAAAATGATCTCCTTGAAACAAGGACCCTGAAAAAGCAAGCCTCTCTTCTTCCTCAACCTGAATCTATGAAGAACACTGAAAAAGCACCTGGTTTGGGTCTTCGAATCTTCATTGAAAGAAAAATAAAATCTTTCCTCTGGATGCAACCTGCAAAAGATAATGAAATAAAGAAGCCCAAAGCTTGTCTTTATAAATCTTTTGGTAAAAAAAGTAGTTTTATTTGTGTGAGAAGAAAACTTCACCCTCATCCATGAAGAAAGAATATTTTAAAGCATAAATCCAAATGGATGTCTTCGAATAGGAAGAATCCCTATTTTGTAGGAGCCTATGGCTTCATGTGCAAGATGACGAAAAATATCTTCTTTGATGATGTCATCGAACACGTGAGTTGAAAGAAGTGCTAACAAAATTTTCTTCATTTTCAACACTTCAACACTCGTTTTGACTCAAATATGGCCTGTCTCTAACTTTAACAAGGCAAAAAAATGTCATCATTAATTGAAAAAGTTGACTGATCCTGACATTTTGGAGATTGATCAACTGAGATTCCATCCCCTACCTCTGTTTGACGATCTGACATCGTTTAACCAAGTTTGACCTCCCGAAAACTGCCAATGGGCGATGATTGGTAACAAAGCATGTCAGAAAACACTGAAAACATGAAAATATTCTAACACTACTCAAGTTGGGTGCCCCAAGCCTCCTGGGGCGCCTGGTTTCCCAACACTTAGCCATTTTTTCAAATTTTTTAACTTTTTCAATTTCTTGGTTTGCGTGTGCATTCCGGAGGCACAGGACCCCTGTTTGGCTATCAATTTCTATCAAATGGGATGAAAATGAGTCTGATTATTTGGAAAATATGCAAGCTTGATGAAAATTGAGCTGATTGTACCTTCTGTTTGCCTTGAAAAACATGCCAAACTGATCAATTCTGACCCAGACAAGGCTGACGGAAGGAGATTCACATTTTTCAAGAAAAACTTTAAAAATAAACTAACTCTGATGAGTTTGGGTGCCCCAAGCCTCTTGGGGCACCTATCTTTCCATGCCTTAGAATTTTTTTTGAATTTTTCAATTTCTGCTGCAAATCTTGAATTTCACTAAAATTTGAAGGTCCTGCCTGACGTATATTTCAAAATATATTTAAGTATATGTTATATACTTTAAATATTTTGAAATATACTTTTAGGATGTTTGAGATAGGTCTCAGATCCATGGGATTTGACATGCAGATTCTAGATTCTTAAGGATCCACCAGCTTTCAGACTTAGTCAATTTTTCAGGATTTCAGGACATCAGACTTAGCCAATTTCAGGATTCCACGGACAGGCATCAGGATGAGGGTAGATTAGATAGCCTGAGCATATCTGAGATGAATCTCTTGCTTTTATGGGCCTTTTGACTGAGTTTAACCAAGCTTGACCAACCGGGAACAAGTTGACGGAAGCTTTTACGACATTTCTTGAAAAACGTGAAAAAAAAACTAACACATGAGAGGATGGGCACCCCAAGCCACCTGGGGCACCTGGTTTCACCAGACTTAGTCAAATTTATGATTTTCCAACATTTCATTTCACCTTGGATCCATCTTGCATTATTTTGTGTGCATCGTCGAGTCGACGGCCGTTTGTCAGTTTTACGTTGTTGAAACAACGTTGGAAACTCATCGAAGAGTTCTGGCAGGTGAACCTTTTTGTGTTGATGACTTTTGAGCTCATGCTTCTCCTTTTGAAAAAGTAGAAATGACCTAGTAGATAAAACTTGGTCGTTTGAAGATTTTGTCTGAACCGTGCCGATCGTGGAGCAAAATCGACCAATGAGAATCGAGCGCGACACCTGATTTGGAGATTCTATTTTTAGAAACTTTCTATTTTTAGAAAGTTTTTCCAACATCCATATCTCAAGAAACCCAGAAAACCTAACTCGACGTCTATTTTTAGAAATTTTGCTTTTTTGACTTTTTGACGAAAAATTTTCTAGACTTGTTTCAAAATGCCTTAATGAAGCAAAAAATTTGGTTGGGTACAACAGGTTGGTTTGAGATTTTGTACATATTGCTTTAGTTTTATTTTTGTTTTAGTTTTCCCTTCAATAAGTGCTTCTGCACAGGCTGCATTGTCATTAGGAGAATGCAAACCTTCTTCTTTTTGTGTTTTGGGAGGCAGTGTTTCAATTGTTTTGACCTATTGCAGTCTACTTTGACCCCATGCCCAATGGATGCTTAAGGCCACTGGTCTATTTGTTTAGTAGGCAAACATCCCTGAGAGGTCACCAAAATGTTGACCTATTTTCCTTTGCCCATAGTCAAATGGCCTACCTTGAAAATCTTGTTGAAATCCCTTCATTTAAACATGCAAGCCTTAAATCCTTCAAAATATAGTATTCTTCCTTGCAAAAATTCTTGAAAATCCACTTGAGGAATCCTTACAAAAAACCCAGAAAAACCCAGAAACCTTATAGCTTCAAAGTCTTCCTTTACGGGGTTTTCCATCTTCATATTTAATCATTTCTTGGTATGGATATCTTTTGTCTGGACATCTAGATATTTTCCTAGCATCTAGATATTAGCTAATATCCAAATACTTTATTAATATTTGGACCTTTTCTTATGCAAGCCCCTTTGTTCATATTTCCTAGCGTGGCCCCCTTCTTTAAAACAAACTTTTGTGCATGTGTGCAAAATGTCCTAACTTAACTCCTCCATTGCACATGTTCTTCGCATCACGTTTATGTTCTCAACACCCATGTTCAGAATGTGATCTGTGATGGGTGGTTCATATACAGGTGTCTGCCTCTCATGCATCACAAAGGGTCTTCACATCGTAGTTTGTATCTTCTACACTTCGAGCTTTTGGCAATTTGTGATGAGAATTGGCAGTAAAGTTTTTTTAGGCATGGGGACGCATGGCAACCTCTCGTCTCATTGCGTCTTTCCTTTGCATCATGGTTTTACCCTTGAGCCTTAGCAGTTAAAGGTGATATGTGATGGTAGTCGATTTATCCATGGCGGCTTCATCCAGTGGTTCAAATGTAAAGCTAGGTTCTCGATATCTCCTTGTCCAAATCCTTAAGTTGAATGTCCCAATGATGTCATCGGGATCCTTTCCAAAGAAGTGCCTTATGATGATGACATCATCAAGACATTCCGACATGGATATTTGACAAGTCCTAATATCCTGACCTTCCCAGTATGATGATGACATCATCAAGATATGGATGTTAGTTTCACGGGCATGGGCGTAAAGAAACATCTGGATTAAGCTAATATACAAATATGAAGTTAGCATCCAGACATCAGGTATTCATTTAGATGACGACCCGATTCACTGCGAAGGTAAATTTGACAGGTGCATCCGGATATCAGGATATTGAGACTCATGTGTTCAATCGGGCCATATCATCTGGATATTTGCGAATGTACAGATCCTAGATAGATACATGGATATCCATATGACCATTGACCACAACTTTGACTGTGAATATATTTTTCATCCTGAGGAATTTCTACATGATCCAAAAGATAAAATTTCTTAGAATTTCATCCTCTTTCATTTGGTGGGCTTTTGAGGAGGATTCACACTTTGAAATTTTGATCCAAAATTTAGGATCCGGGTATGGATATGCATATATGGATATCAGGATGGTTGCCGACTAAAAAAGGATATGTAGATTCAGCCGACATGACATATCAGAGGCTGACTTGAAGTGTTGTAAAAGCTTTGTAAAGGCAGGTAGTTTGCATTGATTGTTAAGGCAGATAGTTTTCATTGATTGTTGTAGGTTAGTGATTCAATAGTTTGTATTAATGGTACAAATATTTTCCAACTGCTCGATGGATTCAGATATTTTTCTACATTGAATTCTTGCAAGTAGACGTCCCTTCTGGCGTGGATTTTCTTTCTGACAGCCCATGGGACGAATTTATTGGAACTAATGACTCGGGTCAGTTGTAATGAAATGCTATATATGCATTTTTGTAAGATGTATTGTTGTTGGATACTTATTCATTTTGTATTCAAATAGAGCCCTCCTCTGTTGTAACCTTGCATTCTAATTGAATATATGTTAGTCATTTTACCTCTTCAAGTTGGTTTTAACTATGTGTAATCTAAGGGTGATGCATCTGTGAATGTTTAATTCCTTTCAGATCATTTCTAGATCTTTCCCTCTATTAGAATCTGTTCGATCTGTGTATGTCTATTAGTTGTATCTTATTACTTTTTGCATTTTCTCAGTTCTATGAAAGCTATTATATTCAAACCTGGTATATCACCTCCTTTTTATTTCAGTTTCACTCCCTCTTCCTCTTTTCATAAATAGGTGGATAGATTAGGTTTAGTCTTAGGTTAGCTAAATCCCTGATTCAACAAAGGAACTAGCCTCTCTCTGGAGATTTGGCCTCCTTGCAGGGTCCCACACCTGGAGGTCATCTCAATGTTTCACTGGATTGTTGGAGCCCTAAAAGCCTTCAATACTAGGTACAAATCTATGTGACAACAATTCCTATCACCTCAAACTTTGGTGAATTGGTGCTTGGAGCACTCTTTTTCCTTGTTTTCCACTTAAAACTTGGTCAAATCACCCTAGACACCCTTCGAGAGCACCTTAGCCACTTGACTTGGTTATAATTGATCAAGAGCATATTTTGATTACATTTGTCGCTCAAACTATTAAATAACTACCAAGAGTGCTATTTTGTTGTCTTCACCACTTAAAACATGTTTATAACCATAGTATTGAGAATCATTGGGTTCTCACGCAAACTTGCAAGTCTGGGTTCAAGGTAACCTTGGTGAGGTTGTGGATCAAAATTGTTGATCCGTCAAGTCCTATGTCAAGACTCGTGGTTATATGCAAACTCACAAATCCCAACACAGGACTCAACAAGTCCACAAGGTCAACACCTAGTATTAAAAAAGAAGGAAAAAAGAACTCATTTCAATTTTAAAAAACACATCAAATGTTTATCCCTAAAGACATTAAACACATTTCATTTTCTCTTTAGAACATTTTGACTTGCCCATTTACATTCAAATTATTTTCACTCTACCTGGGTACCATTTTTATTTTCAAAGGAGTTGAACATTCTTATGCAAGGAGTTGATAACATTCAATTGATAGTTGATTTGTGCCAAGGAGGAGCCAATTTAATGCTTTGGATTTGAGCTACGCATTTCCAACTTCTAACTTCAAGCATCAAGTCAAGGTAAGTTGAAAATCATCAAAAAGAAAATTATTTCTTCTTTACATTTTAAAGTTAATTTTCTTGAGAAATTTAGTTTTGTACATTGTAAAATTTAAAACCTAAAATGATAAAAGAAAAATTATAAGTTAAAACTTTAGAGTTATATTTTTTTAATCTTTTTTAATATGTCTAAACCACAAAGGAAAGGTCCTACTTGGAAGCATGGTGCGTCAGGCACAAAATGTGCAAATATTTTGAACAAATATTGTGGTGTGGAGTTTCTACAAGATGGCATTAATTACCTCAATATTACCTTGCCCACAAATCTAGATGTGATGCTAACTTATGCCCAAATGTTTTGCCCAAGGTTCTAATAGAGGTGACAATGCAGTTGAAGACCTTCCAAGAAAAGAAGGAACAAAGATTAGGACAAATTCAATAAATAGGTGCAAGTGCAACTTTCACTACTTCAATGTATGGAATTAGAAGTGGATTGGGTTTTTCTAGCATTGGGCCTAGATTTCACAATTTGGGAGTTGGGTTGTTGCATACACCAGTTGGAAAGCATCATGGTTCCCAACCATTGTTGGAAAGCATGAGTTGGAACAAAGACAACGACATAGCAACAAGGAAAGCAATAGATAATTTTTACAACATTCCCCTCAATGCACGAAGATATATTTTTTATCTCATTTTTATTATATTTTTTCTTTTTACTTTCATAGTTTTGTTGAGGATTTATGCTTTTCAATTTGTTTTTTTAATTCTGATTTATTATTTGGTGTTTTAGGTCCCCTTATTGGCCAACAATGGTTCATGCAATTGTCATAGTTGGTCAAAGATTCAAAGCTCCTTCTATTGATGATCCTTTGGGCCCAATTTTGACAAACAAATGTTGTGATGTACAATCTATCATTGAGGAGGAACAGACTATTTGGGTGAAAAAGAGTTGTACTATTATGTTTGATGGATGGGTTGATTAAAAAAATAAACACTGTGTTACCCCCTATTTTAGCTTCTAGGTCTTGTATTTTTCATTGTCCATTCACATGTTTTATCAATTTTTTGTCTAAGTCCCTGGGTCCTTTGTTCCCCTTTGTTGCCTTTGAGAACTCTTAAGAGTCGCATGTGCTAAGATTTTCCCAACCTAGTCACTGATCTTTCAAAGTTCGCAACCTTTGTCACGCAGTTTTGAAGTTGCCGAACTTGCCGACTTCCCTACCATGCGCTAAATTGCTGAGTCTTTCCTCCCGGTCATTCCTTTTGTAGTCGTCAAGTTGGTGGTTTCTGAAAATTTGAAACCCCCGACTTGAAGTTCTAAGGTTTCAGCAACTAGCAATTCCGTGACTTAGAAGGTGGTGGGTTAGTTCTCAAGGCTCATAATGATCATTAAATGATAGGTACTGCACACAAAGAGAATATCTTTTCAAGATTTTCAGGGAGTGGGCAAATCTCAAGGTTATTTTCTCAAGGCATGCATTTAATACGACCTCATCTTCACATTTAAAACAAATCGTGGTACTCCTCTGGCATACTTATTTTCTCTTAGCTGTGGATTTTTCTCTAAGTGATGCAGCTACTATTACTCCTATATTGTGCCATTGCTTTTCTAGTAATTAGCCATTTTTCGCTCTATGCCCAGCAACGGTGATGAAATTCAAATATCAAGGAGCTCCTCATAATTCTAGAATTGAAAGCAACTGGTCTGGCATCAGTGACACTACGCTTTGCCATATTGATTTGGAGGAGTTTTGGTCTCAGCTATAGAAAGAAGATAAATCACCTTTTACAGAGAAGATAATGCAGAGTGGTTTAGCACATGCAGGTGGATTCCCTATCTCTGTATAGAGTGAAGATCTAGTCATGGCTTGCGCAAGAAGGTATGTCCCTAAAACTTTTGAAATTAGAGCCAAAGATGGGATAGTGGTGGGAAAGATTGACCCAAAAAATATTACTCGTGTCTTAACAATCCCAGAGAGGCAAGAGTTTGAAGAGATGTTTGTGGCCATTGGAGCGGAGTTCTTCCAAACTAATGAGGACTGGTACAATAATTCCATCATGCGAAACTGGTTAAAGTCTGA